>CM024175.1:10461413-11163913 GCA_013433145.1 Ascaris suum
ATAAATTTTCCAATAGCCTAGGAAATATATGCAAATGCTGCTATCATATTTCACTAACATACAATGTTGCATCATCTGATGAGGTCGTGCTTAAAGGGTTTATCATATTGTCACTAAAGGTGAGAATGCCATCCGTAGGAATATGATCCTAAAGTAAGAATATTTCCATTGGAATGCTCATACTTGAATAATGCAGCTGCCAAGCTTTATTTACAGCTTAGAAATTTTTTCACTCAATTTTCTCATAAACATTTTTCTCGTCGATACAAGAGTATTCATCTTCCGGTCTCATTTAGTCCGCATGCTGAAAGTTTACAGTTTTTCATCAGTGATCTTTGATCATATCATGCTCAGTTTGAGATCAATATATTTCAACGCTAATTTATTCATTCGTGAGTGAATCTATGCAAAAAAAATTTCGGCCCACTTTATCGCGTATTATTCGGTGCTGCGAAACAATCCTACAGCCTTATTTGTTTGATTCCAACGCGGTAATTTTCTTCAATCCCAGCTCGAAATCAAAGATGGCTCGTGTCGTACTTTGCGTCCATTTCACTCAATTGTCACCACCTTCGCAGAAATCTGCAGCTAACTCATTAGATAACCTGAGAATATTAGCAACTATCTGCAGCAACAATTACGATGAAAGTGTAAATATACCAAATTCACTATTCGGCTTGGGTGAAAATGTTTCAAGTAGGTTAAACTCACACGATAAACTTAAAGTCAATCTACGGGCGGAAATCCGCTAATGCCTGCCGAGAGTACAACTGTCAGGTGAGCGCGATCGGATTACTGAGGAATATTGTAACAATGAACATATCGTCTCTGATGATCATCACGTACGAGAAGCTTCAATGAAGTGCTTCATCCGATAACGTTCTTTTTAATGCCCTCTGGCAATCTCTTTGATATAGACAAAAGTTTCTTTTTTTGTAAATTAGTTACGGACGTAAACAACGGCATTTGAGGAAGAGAACTGAAGCGTCAATTAAGCTGCAGGTAAATATTTGAAGTTGGTAAAACTCTTAAAAGCTCTTTGCTGTTTTAATTTTTGACTCCCCGAAATGAATCGATCATGTAGGCGATGCAATGTGGCATGACACTCAACGTGTAGTGATCACAGAAAACAGCCATGGTGCTATTTCGCATACGATTAATGAAATGTGCAATGTGCTTTATAATATACAATAGAAAATCACCATAGGTATCGATTGTGTATGGCATGATGCAATCAACAAGAGCATCGCTCAAAATTTCAGCAACAGTTTAATTCTTTCATAAGCGGTTTTAAGCGCATATCTATAAATTTGTTTGCTTTCCGTTTCGTTTTTAATTTCTTTTTTTTCGTTTTGCAGTTAATTTTATTTACTTAGTGAATGTCATTGTTTCTGATTACCTGTAATAATAACATCTACTTTCTAAGGTAAAGTTCATACTATTGTTGTTATCAATTTCTGTCCATCATCATATATATCAACATTCATATTGTGCTTCGCTAATATTGGATATGAGAATACTTAACAAATAATCCTAAACCGTTTTGTTAATCGTTGGATTAACTATATAATCATCAATATTATTATGATCGTTATTGTTTGATTAATAAAACCTGTCTTTTGAGTGACGACGTAAAATGACTCAGTGAGAATGTTCAATAATATGTTTTTTTTTGTCTGCAGAGGAAAAAATCCATTCAACATTAATCTTCAATACTAATTTGAAAAATTCACGTAAAACTATTTGAACTACATTGGATTTGCAAGATGGTATTTTTTATGCTTCTGGTAATTTCTGAAGCATTTACTATCTTCTTATATCTAGTGAGCAGTCTAAAATTAATGCATGAAAATTTCTCCTAAATTATCTCAATGAATATGCCTTGTAAATTTGGCAAAGAAAAGATTTCAGCTATTAAAGGGTCGAAAGAGACGATAAATACGTTCCTTCTTAGTGGCTCATAATTATTTTCCTTTAATAGGAAATAAAGCTTCTTTTGTGCTCCAAAAATATCAAAAAATCTTTGAAAAAATATATGCAATAGCTGATGAGTGTTGTCAAAAAACCGGTACGAACGTATCAACAATCTTTCCACTTGTCATGTATTCGGTTGTTGCTTCATTTGGGCTCAATGGCAGATTTCTTCTCTCTTCTCATTGAGTAATCCTATATTTTCCCATGAAAATTTTCCATAGCGTTCATTGTCGTATTATTTTCAGCGAGCGCAATGTAATGGATATGTGGAAATTTAGCGAAATTAAATGAATGAATAAAATCTGAAATTCCTCAAGAAAAGTTGGCGAAGAAAAATTGGCCTCGTCGAAAGTCTTGCTTAATGCTCATTGAAGCGACTCGTTATATTGCAACTCGCTGAGTGTAAAACATCGCTCATGCTTCATTTCACGTATACTTTTCTATGTATGCACATACAGATTTCAATACAGCTAGGAGAATATCTCCACGAAATATGGAGAAGTTCCCCTAAAATTTCCGCTATTCGTTGCAATTATATAGCATTATTGTTGGTGCTTCTCGAGTGGTAAATGCTATCGTAGATGCAATTTTTAATTTTCGTTTCCCGATCTCAGCTTCGACGATGTGCTTGCAGCCACAAACTTCTATTTTATTTCTTCGATTCCAACTCTTTCTGTATATGTTCAATAGCAACTCTCTCAGGTCACACCACGTACAAAATTTCGATTTCCTGTCAAAATATTTGCAGTTCCAACTCTATCGTGTAATGCTAGATCATAATTAATCTTGAAATCGAATAAACAACGAAAACAGATGCTTATCGTTCACAAGCAATCCGCATCAATAAAACATATATAAACGCTCATCGCAAACGATGCTGTTTTCATATTTAAAACCATATAATCAAACATCATTTCAACGAAATCTGTTCGATCGGTTTTTCCAATCCGTTCGCCCTTTTTCTCTCCGAATAATTTTCCACCGATTTTCATGGAAGCTTCATCGTGCTAATCAATCCTATTTGAATCTTTTTTCTTCGCATTCATTTGAATCGTTCCATTAAATGCTATATTTCAAGATACCTTTTTTGCTTCGTTTTTGCATACATATACTCGTTTATGTGATGTCGATTCTGTGACGACGAGTAACATATCATCATTCAAATTATGAACACTGATGAAAATTATTGAATATATGATTATTTCAAGGTAAAGATAATTGCAAAAAAAAGAAACTCCACTAGAATAATCCACCAAGGGAGCTGAGAGGTTATGCGCATGAAATGTACTTGAGTTACATTTTAACTAAATCAATATGCAAAACGTCTCAAATATTTTCGAGTGGAAAATATATATATATATTATATATATATATATATATATATATATATATATATATATATATATATATATATATATATATATATATATATATATATATATATATATATATATATATATATATATATATATATATATATATATATATATATATATATATATATATATATATATATATATATATATATATATATATATATATATATATATATGGGGGCAAATTTTCATCTTTCTTTCTCCTTAATGTGGAAGGTATAGAAAATATACTGGTGTGAGATATTTCGGATGTTTACTTCGTTCCAAAAACACGATCAGAGATTTTAAGGTAAATGTGGTAAGTGATCGGAAAATTTGGAAGGAAATATGTCGATGGTGATATAGACACATTTGGGCATAGTGGGCACCTTAGGTGAGTCTCAATGATGCGAATGCCCATAGTTTCAACATTTTTTCAACCTATTTTAATGCTTACATTCGACGTGACCGTAAATATGTTGTCTTCTTCAACTCATACAAATAGAACAGGTTCTTAACTTGATCAACTATGAGGAATAGGACGAAAAATAGAGAGCAATTGAGGAAAGAAACGACTGAAATTCGGCCAAAAACAAAGAGGAATACAAAATAAATTTCTTTGAAAAGAAAGAAGCAATCGTCGAAAATATTATGACACATTGAAGTTTACGCATATCCTACAAATGCAGACTTTTGTGTTGTTTGCAAACTGCGGAAAGTGTGCTTAACCGTCTCATTGTACTCAATGAAAGAGTGCGGCAATCAAGGTAAACATCATATAAGCGGCAATAAGTGACCTATGCTTGTATTTCCACACAATACTTTTTCCTCTGTCATCAAATCATCGTTTGTGCTCCATCTATTCGGCTTCTAAAGAGCTTGTGAATTTTATCGCTAAATTCTGAAAATGGGACTAAATGCCTTGAATGATCGTACATCGAACTAAGGGATCCTTTCATACATTCATATCCTCTCATCCTAATTCCTTCATATTTTAAATTCTAATTAAGATAGTAACGTGTAATTTCAGCGAAATGCATCGATGATCACATTTATATAATCACATAACGACGAATATTCACTTCTAATAAACTAATTTCTGATGTTCCACAGAAGTGATTTATTTGTACTTTAAATTTTAAATTCATATTGCTCTCGTTGCTATAAAAATGTTGAATCGTTTCATATTGAACGAGAAAGTTGAGAAACCAACTTGTATTGAAATGTTGAGAAAACATTAAGAATGCTTCATTTAGCAGCTAAAAAATTGAGATTAATTTGAATTGATTGTATAGCAAAAAGATGTAAGTGCATTAATTTAAATTCACTAAGCTCTTATACTTCCAAAAGTCGCAAAAGCATTTTGCTCCTATAACATAGGTGATGAGAGTGAATTTCAATTGCGTATTGACGTTTAGCAATAAAAAAAAGTTGCTTAAATGCAATACGCTTATATAAGCGAAGCTTTTTCGCATTGAAATTGTTCCGCTATAGAAGCACCATCTTTTCCAATCCATAACCGAACATTTCAGCCACAACTAGCTAATCTATTCTGCTCTACTCTTTCTCTCTTTCTCTCCCTTTCTCTCTCTTTTTTTTCTTTCTTTCTTTCTCTCTCTCTCTCTTTCTCTCCTTTCCACATTTCCGCTGTTTCGTTCAACCATTGGTTTTTTTGTTCAGTTATTATGCTTCTTAAAACCAATAACTTTTACATACTGTGCATTTCATTGAAACATTAGCGACGGTTAATGTCGGTGCAATAGGTAAAAACAATATAACGCTATATATCGTAATACCATTTGATAACTATCCAAATTGCGAGCGAAAATATCGAGAATATCGTTAACAGTTCATGTATTATTTCTTGCAGTTATCGATTGAATGGAAAGACTGATCAAGATAATTTATCGAATAAATCGATAAAAGATGAAAACACATCAGTAAAACAGATGATGAATCATGCTTACTTAACAATACGTTGCTCTTGCTTGAACGTTTTGATGAGTGACGCAGATCTCAATTGTCGCTTATGTTCGCTTTCAAAAGATTATTTCGATATTTATGATCGTTGCATTAAATTCAGCATAGTTATTCTCATTCGTTTTTTTTTTTCAAGCACTAAAATTTTCATTCTCATTCATTTTTTGAAGTACTGAAACTAAGCTTTCTGAAACATTTAAACTTTCTGATACTTAAAATACTTAAATACTTAAATACTTAAATACTTATTTTAAATTACTTAAATACTTAAACTTAAATACTTAAATACTTTAAATACATTTTGATACTTAAAATACTTAAATGAATTGATACTTAAATAGATGTTACTAAAATATACTTAAGTGCTAATTAAATGAATAGTCAAGTTTGAAGTTAATAGAAAGTATGTAATTGAATAAAATATATTCAACAATTTTTATTATTGTTTATTCAATGCATACATTTTGTCTAAGCGCATTCGCTTATTTCGTAGTAAAATTCTTTTGTTTTATTATTGAAAAATGTACGAATTCCACGTTTAAGCCTAATTTATCGCCAATATTAAGTAAACGTTCTCTTAAGATAAAGGATGCTGAAATAGCCCCCATAAGAACTGCTTTGGAATGCTGTCGCTGAGTCCTTCGTCATCGAGAATATATCTACCGAGTAAAAACAGTTATGGTGACAGCCAGTACCATATTGTTCTTATAGTCGCCTAACCAGTTGCTTCTGGGATAGCCCATTTAGCCTTCTATGGAGTCGTCCACCCAGTCTCCTCCGTAGTCGCCTGCTCCGTCCACTCTGGAGTCATCCGCTCATTCTCCTATGTGGTCATCCACACACTCTCCATTCATTTTATCCACTCCGTTTCCACTATAGAGAGGAAAAAATTTTTGAAAGAGCAAAAAGAAAAATTATTTTTTTCTTTAAGCAAATCAATTTGTTAATCGGATTCTATAGTACCATATTTTCATTTTGTTTTACTTTCATTTTTTTTTCAATATTACAAATTCATTTGCTTTAATGACAATTAACTTCGCTATCACATCTAATTTTCAATCACTCATAAATGATGACTATTTTAATTTTTACACTTTTTCAAAAATTTCAACCATTAAAAGATGATCAGATAGTTCTTTGATAGATGCAGCAGAGATTCGAATAGCGCATAAAATTTTCAAAAATTTAAGTATTCATTTAAAAATTTCCAAAAAATTACCACCATAGTGGTTAAAAGTTCATTTTTGCATAGCATAATACAATCAGAATGCTTGTATTTTCTGAACAATTGCATCTGTATTTCTCCAATGTCTATGAAAACCGTTGCAAATATTTTTTTTTACGTGCAAAGATTTACTTCTTCCCATAGGTATTAGATAAGGAGCGGCTATGTGGATGTCAATAAGAAACCACAGAAACCTTTAAAGATCATCGAACTCATGCGTAGCATTATGGCTTTCACAATTTGTAGAATATTCAAGTGATCATTGTTCATATTCACCTATTTTCAATCGGATGATAAATACTAATAATCAACTCTCAAACCACTTTAAAGTTCCCTTATCACCTTCTACTAGGGGATATTTTCAATTCCAATAATGAATTTTCACTTATGGAAAATTTAGGTCGGAATTTTTCCGGATGCATCAATGCTTTACGTATGAAGAATTTTTTCTGTCGCTCAATAAACCAAAAATCAAACGGCGAGAAGAAGGAGAGGTGGGAAGAAGGAGAGAAAGAAAAGATAAAGAGAGGGAAAGGAACGTAGTAATTTTAGTAAACTAGATTTTTGAAATTAGTTGTATATTCGCAATATATGGATTGTTCGTTGAAGTGATATGGTATCGCTTTCTTCACCGATCGATGCTAATGGACGCTTTATAGAAAACATTCGATAGCAGAGACAGTGAACGCTGCTCATGCACTTATTTCAATCCGACTACGTCATTACGTCTACAGGCTGATGTGTAAAAATCCTCTATGCAGCAATAATTCGTCTCTTTCTCAACGATAAAGCTTATATTTTCCAAATACATGCTTTATCATTGATAATAAAATTGCGCATTATTTGGCAAATATAAGCCTTTTCATTAATAATTCCTGTTAAATCATATAAACAACCGTTTTAAGAGATTTTTATTGCTAGGAAATAGTGATGTGATGGTGAAATGAATATATTTTGCTTCAGCTAGGAATCTTTAGCGCAATTTGCCGGCTGTCAATGCTAAGAGCTTTCGAATCAAGCACAAATGAGCTTCGTTGTTGATGTTTCAGCGTCGATGAGTGGTTGCTATCTCTATGAGTGCATTAACGCCAACGGAACGTTTGTCGTCAAGTTGGAAAGTTGCTATGCGATGTGGATTAATCCACTAATCAGCGCTTTCTCGTATGTGCAATTTGCAGCGAGAATTTAATGCAAATTTAATTGTTTGTCATTGAGTAACGAATGTTATCGATTTGCCTTATCGCTCTCTCAAGTATAGATTTTGTCTCCGAAGATTTTCGCAATGTCCTTATTGCATGCATTTCCGAAGAACGGAATAAGCATCGTTTCGGATTTTTATTCAATATAAAAGCATAAAATGCCTGCACTCTAAAAGATCACCGTACTATAGATATTAGAAAATTTTTATCGAACTATTCATACTTAGAATCGAATAATTCATATCATAGAGGTACAATGAGGAAGCCGACGTTTACATAAGACAATGCGTGGAAAATTTAGCATTTATACTAATCGAAATTTTCACTGTGGATTTCTCATGAAATTTTCGAGGAAAAGTTTTTCCAAGTTTTCGAATAGAAGCATCGAATCAACAAAGAAAATATAAACTAACAAAAAGAAAGAATCGAAAATTTTGTCGAATCCTTCTTATTTCTTCTAATTTTTATTGTAGTTGAATATTATTTTTTCCTAGCTTTGATGATTGGGAAACTTGGAATTAGTTGTTGTTGTTGTTTTTTTTTCCGACGTTTCTTATTGTTCGTTCTAGTAAATTAACATTATCATTTTTGAGGAGAGGTTTTTTGAAGCTCTACTCAATCAATATTTTAGTCATCAATAATCGATTTTCAATTAATAATTTGAGAGAACTCTATTTAGAAGAATTCTACTTGAAAAATTTAATTAAATAGACGCTTAAAACTATGCCTGAATATTGTTCGATTTTTTTTTTCAAATTCTCCTATTGAAAATTTCATTTTACCCATATGGGTAAGTAATTTATTCGTTCTATCCCTAAGTGTAATGTTTAAAATGTAGAACTACGGATGTGAAAATTTTATGTTAAACAAACGATTGAAGTGATCTTTCGTCAAATTTTTCATCCGAATGATTCACGTAAATGAATTTTTAACCGAATGTTTCCCGCGAATGAATTTTTCTTTTCTTCTGGCAAAACGGTATATTGCATAAATGAATCAAATGTAATCCTAATATATGGATTAAATTCGGCGTTGTTTATGCAATATACCACAACGAATGAACTCCATAGTGAGTAGAGGAGAGTGACTTGTTTCGACACTTAGAGTAATCCATTTATGACTTAATAGGTAATTGTATGAGGCAATCCGTTTTTTTCAAAGCTTTTCTTAGCTGCCGTCAAAAATGACCTTTGACGAGACGATCGTAGATGGTCCACTTGCCAACTGTCGTTGTTTTCCAGGTAACAAGATGAGAGAAGGTAATATGCACCATATATACAGGTGGATATTTGCCTTTGTCGATTCTCGAAAAAAAAAGTTTTAATTGCAGATGATTTATTGATAAATCATTTATTATTTCCACTTAATCATTAATAATTAAATTTGAAGAAACGTGATTAGCGCTTTTGCTCATTACATAAAATGTGTTTCAAAAGTTCGCTTTTCCTATTAATTTATCTTATTTTGCTTCGTCATAAGCAAATAGCTCTCTTTGAGGATATATATATATATATATATATATATATATATATATATATATATATATATATATATATATATATATATATATATATATATATATATATATATATATATATATATATATATATATATATATATATATATATATATATACGTTCATTCTCAATATACGTAATGATTCTCAAAATTTACGCTTTCCTTTTTTTTGAGTGCTCATTCTATTTTGTTGTAACGTTGAACTTCGAATTGAGATATTTCTTAACCAATGAAATACTTTCAATTCTTTGAAAATTTTTCATTTTCATTTCTTTTAATAGAATATATACTCTAATTTTTTTAAAAATAATCTCTTTGAAGAAGTAAAAAAATTGCCTACGTAAATTTTCAAATATTTGCTTAATGTTTTGTTTTTAATTGCGTTTCTTCTTTCGATAATTATCGATCGATATTTTCTCGCATTTTTATATAATCTATCAAATTGTTATATTTTGAATGTCGAAAATTGTTTTATTATATTTCAATTAGTGACTATAATGGAGTTTTTTTTTTTTCTTCTCTAATGATATCATAAAAAATTATATGATTGTATTTTTTAAAAAAATACTACTTTGAGATGAGATGTAATAAGTTTTAGAGTATTTCAACTTCTTATATCTTCAATGATGCTACCCTTTCCGATTGGGAAGTGCGAAAGCAATAGGTATAAAACTTGCCTATAGGAAATGGAAAGAGGGAATTGTAAATGGGCTGATTTTTCTCCTCGTGAACAAAATAAATCACTTACCTTTGAAAGATGTTTATATTGATGACCTCTAATCAGCTATATTTCATGTGCTTAAGTACTATTGTTAGCAATGAATCGCTTGCAAAAATGATTTCCATGAAAAAAAAATTTTTTTTCGGTTAGTTTAATCTCAGTGAATTCTTCCAGTATAATAAAAACAATCCGCTTAGAATGAAAAAAAATACCTGCGGTGTTTTTTCATTTTGTGGATTACCAATAATCCCAACAAAATGAAACTTTACTGCCGAAAAAAAAACCACTATTGTAATGCTCGCAAAAAAAAGTTGATTTTGCGGCCCTTTCTCACTAATAATGAAACATTATGTTCACCATGTCGGCATAATGCAGTCGAAATAGTATGATAAATGCAATCGCCTATTTCATTCGATGAGAATACCAAACGAATGTAAAAATCTTACCTTTCACGTATCTGTTATTCTCGAAAGGTATCAGATTTCCAGGTGGTTTCCTTATTGGCTGCACTGAAAGGTGCGTTAATGTGCGTTAGTATTACACGATTGCATACCTGCGCCCTTTCAAAGAGTTTAAACGTACTGCTTAAGGTGCGTTGGCAAAAAGTTGCATATTCTCGGTTGCTATGCCTCCTAATCAACAATAGCCTATAATATTCGTCAATTTATGCGTTCAGAATTAATCAATACACAGGTAAACTTATATTTTTGAGAACTGAGTAGTTTTCAATTTTGTTACATCAACATTCTCAGATATGCATTGCAACTCTACTAAGAATCAATGTGTTCAAGTATATCACAAAACATTAAAAATACTATATAATACTATAAAATATGCAAATTTAGGTTTTATTTGTTGTATTAAAAGACTCAAAAAAGATTTTTTTTTCACTTATTTCTGCAAATTTCTGGTTCTTTTTTTAAAAAACATTTTAGTCATGCATTTTAAAACGTCGCTTAAGAATATTACACATATTTGTAAAGGGAAGCGAATATGTTATAGAAGTACAGCTACAGCTTTATATTCCTAGCATGGTCGTTCATTCTTGTTTTTTTTTCTCTCTCTAAATGTTATTATCTATTTTCATTAAATCAGTTTCCTTTTCTTAAAGAATTATTCAATTTCGTCCTTTTGTTGCCTCATTTCGTCTCCCCTAATATGATTGTGCAAGTAACTCTATGTTTTTAAAATCAAGTAATCAACAGCATCCATATGCATCGAATGTAACTGAAATTTGCTTACATATTTCTGAAATAGTTTTACATCAACTTCGTCAGTTTTGCGCGTGATAAAACATTTAATATCAGTTAACTTTTTTGAGAAATCATCATTCTCTGTGACCGTGTCTGCTTTTATTTGCAAAGCTACGTGGGGAGGTGAGGGAGAGTGGGAGGGAGAGTTAGAGGTGGAATGTGCAAAAACTAGACCTACACAGACGAGAAGGTGAGACTTTCTTCTGAGGTAAAAGAGTTTCCGTTACAGAAAGACTCATTCAATCTCCATGAAACCTTATGAGGTAATACCTTACCATCAACCACTAGTTGATGGTCGTTGCTACTGATATTATGAGAAATACTGCCATATGTATGGTTCTTTTGTCAACTAAATACTGTGCAACATTTGTGTAAACTTATCTCGTTCTATGCCAATCACATACTGCTAACGTTGCCACGTCGATATTAACGTTAGCAAAGCCGAAGCAGCAATTTTTTAAAAGATGACGTCATGAATATTTTTTAAAATGTTTCATTCCATTGTGTCTTATAGTTTTGAAATCCGATCGACTGACTACTCGTCAACGTAGTTGTTTGCAATACATTTGCGATTGCTAAATTTTATGAGAGCGGAACTTAATTTGTGCACAATTTTTTCAATGGTAGGTTTACTTTAAACGACAAAAAAACCAATAGAAATGATGGTTTGTTCGGTTATTCCGACAGTGTTTGGTAGACGATTTCCTCCATAACTCTTATCCACGGTTGATTTCGCCCTTGCTATGTTCAAGTTCATAAATGATGCTGCGTGAACGACCTGCGAAAAATTCGGATACTTATGTGTGTGTAAACTGGACTGCACTCAGTGTAGAATTTTTTTTTTCTAGAACAGCAATACTGCGGTAAATAATGAAATTTACTGAAGGAATTAATGGAATGATTCGGTTTCACAGGATTATTCGTCTTCGCTTTTCCATTCGCTACCTCCACTCATATTGTGTACTTCTTTCAAGCGCTTTGCAGTATAATTGCGCATAAATTTCTTCAAATAATCTTTGCACCTGCAAATAGCATACTGAAAACATTTTTGATGCATTCAAAATTTCATATGATTTTTTCACTGAGAAGTCGAATAAACTTGAAACACAACTGATGCTTTAACAAACTGAATCGAACCCATGAGAGTTGTTGCCAATCAAAAGCAGTTCTTGAGGAATCTTTGATTTCATAATCCATCCTTCAAGAGTATGCGATGCATAGAAATTGATATTTTTTGAAATCATATGAAGAGAATATGTAAATAAATTTTGATTGCTTATTTTTTAATAAATGGAAAAGAAAAATTGTTGCTTAAATAGGCACTGTAAATATCGAAACACAACTGTGTTCTGCCGTATATAAATTCTCACTGATAAATCACCGCTTATCTATATTGTCTCCGATGTTTTGTTTTATAGAGAAGCTTGTTTTAGCAATGAGCAAAGCTATAAATTCAGCTCCAATTTCAAAAATAACTTCAATAGCAACATCAGCAGTAATTGATGCGAGAGACGTTTCAAATTCATGAATCTTTCATTCAGTGTTTAAGAAATCTTTTTTTTGCAAGCGTATAAACTCCTCATTTTAATTAATCTCCCAATAAAATGAACTTATATTGAAATTGATACATTCTAAATATATATATATGAATGAGTAAACAAAATGTTGAATTGTAGAGATATATGTAGATTATAGATGAAATAGATGAAACGAGCCATCTCATATACATATATAAAAACCGATGAATTTTTCAGTGGATTGTTGCGCTCTCCTTTCAATAGCATTTAACGTCCTATCGGCTCATTAACGATTCAACTCGTTTGCCTCTTTTGATTGCCAACAACACTAAATTCCACATCTATTCATTTTTCACAATAAATTAAATATCTCTTTTAATATTGCATTTTAATCAATCTAATGTGAATTTATTATTAAATTTTACATTTAATAGTATTTTTATTCAATAATTTACTATTATTAATGAATTTACTATTTGAAGTTTTTCGTTTCTTTTAAGTTCTGTAATAAAATTAATTACTATTCTACTTAACTTATAACTTTCATAGTCATTGTGGTCCTTTTTTTTCCAATTTAACGTTTTTTTTGACTGCATTTTAGTTACTAAAACATATTGTGAATCATTAGTACTATTTTATAAATTACTAGGAAGGCGTTGGAATTAAATGATATGGAATGTTGCTGAATATTTCACCTAACGCAAATGAAATAATCGAAACGAATGAACATAGGTAATTTTATGCAATTTAACATACGTACAAGCGCTTAATGTTGTTCCGTTAATAATTTCATAGTCGATTCGAAAGGTGTATTTTTCCTTCTGAAATGGAACCATAAGTGACACAGGTAAATGTACCTATAAAAGATCATTATTTCCTCGGAAGGAATACTGCGACGTCTCTTCGTTCATTGCATATCACAACGACCTGATTTCACCAACGAATTGTTTGTTCGTTTCATAATATTATCTAGAATGTTAGAGTATCAAAGCAGAAAATGTGCTTTCCCAAAAAACGGAGAAAAATGAGAGCGTTAAGTTTTTTTACTTAAAGATGCTGAAAGCTGAACTATGGTGTAGCGGATTGTAGTACTGTTTTCAGTCGAATCAAACAAAAAATTTGCAAACGAACGCTAATTGTCAATTTATATCCTCTTAATGTCATCTTAGTGAATTTCTTTGGAAATTTTTTTTCGAGAATATCAATAATATAGCTAGGCGTTGACGACTGAGCATTAAAAAAGTTCGGGTAACTAGCTAGACTATGACGTTCGATTAAGCTGGAAGAGAAAGCTAGGCAAAGAAGGTGAAAGAATGAGTACGAGAAGCGAATAGAGGAAGAGGCGGCCAACATCGGTGGTGTTTTCTACGCTGTCAGAGGATCACATTTCCTGCCACTCTAATTTGTGCCTTCACTACTAACTTTCCAAATCGCCAAGCAATTTCCATTGGTCAATCGACGCAAAAAAAAATTTTCAACTCCTTTCTTCCATTGTCCTCAACTCTTTGATTTAGGCGCTTTTTTGGGAATTTCTGGATTTTTTGGGAAGAATCCGTTAACAATTCATTGTTTTTCGAGGAAAATTTCATTGCATATTCTATATTTCATCAAATTCTCATGAAAATATCAACACGGATTTTTTTAAAATTGTATTTAAATCTACTAAAAAAATATGTTTGAGGACAATTATCATGCGTAGGTACGTTTTTAAAAGAACCATTAGCCTACAATGATCTTTTATTTATAGGTGATCTCTATTAATGAATCTCCAAAAATGCTTGTGATTTTCTTAAAAATTAATATGCTATCTATGCAATAAGAGATGCAAATATTCGTTTATAATTATTTCATTAATGCATAATTTAAGTATATTGCTGATATATTAACGCTGAGATTATTCATTCATTGATTCTTAGATTTTCGTGTTCCACAGATATGAGACAATGCATGATAAACAAATACATAAGAATTATACGATACCCATTAAATATTTCCCTCTTGCGGATATCATTAAAAACACATCGAATTATGAGCGCTTATCATCCTAGATAAATAAGATCTATTTATCTAGCTTGAAAGTAAATGTAATGCGTTTGTGTTCAACAAGAGAAAACATTTAATAGATTTAACTCAAAAGTATATCTTTTTATCTTAGAAAGCATATTTATCTTATAAAGAAGAAATTCTATCAAATTTTAATCTATGCTATCTTTACGAGAATATATCCTATAAAATAGTTTCAACAAAACATTAGAAAAATAATCATATTATGTGTTACAATAAGGAAAACCGCTGAGAAAACTATTGAAATGAGCAGATATATTTTCATATCATATACTTTCAATTATAGCGCTTTATTTTATTCATTTATGCTGGAAGAAGAGATTTTCGTTAGCTATGTCTAATTTAGGGATTAAATAATTCTCCTTTCTAAAGATAAAAGTGAAATTTTATCTCCGGAATGTCGTTAACAATTTATATCGTTCGTTCGATAGGACTCCTCAAAAGTTTGCCCTTTTTTTTTTTCATAACAATAAAATTAAAAGCAATGATGTGTGGAATATTTTTTTAAAAATATTCCACAAAAGAAACCTTATCAGTAAATTTGCTCGATTATATTCTCATGAGAAGATGCTTTATGGCCGATCGTTTGCGTTTATCGTTTTCTACTCATTCTACTCTTTTGTGAGCATAATTTCAATGCTGCTTATTCGATTCTATATTGCATATGAACTTTTATACAACTTCTCATAAGTTTAGCGATTTATCGAAATCCATTTCTTAATTCCTATTCTATTCATGTAGATGTATTCTTAATTGCTGTTCTATTCATGTTGACCACTTTTTTTTTGCGTTCGCTCCCTTGATGAGCATAGATGTGCAATAATATAGAAAAAGCATTTTTATACGTCTATTTTCGTCGCTTTTTTTTCTTTACGGTTGAGAAGAAATCTGCAGAAATTTTTTAAAACCTCGATTTCCCTTCTTCCTCTTTATTTACTCATTCGATTTCCTCGGCTTTCTTAATTGAACTGAACATAATTATGGAAAGGTTATATATATATATATATATATATATATATATATATATATATATATATATATATATATATATATATATATATATATATATATATATATATATATATATATATATATATATATATATATATATATATATATATATATATATATATATATATATATATATATATATATATATATATATATATATATATATATATATATATATATAGTAGTGTAAAGCTGCTGTATAATAGAGCCATGCTGTTGCTATCAAATTTATCAATTGTTAATAGTTTAGATAGGGAGGAAATATGAATTGGACGGTGTTTGAATGCACTGATTATGCTTCGTCCTGATCAAACATATGCAAGTGCCGATTTTTCTGGTTACAGCTTATAATCTTCTTGATAGAGTGAAAGAGAGAGTGAGAAAAAGAGAGAGATAGAAAGAGCGAATATATTAGATAAATATAGGTACTTTTGTGTATTCTCATTGAAAAGTGCATGTGTTTTGTTATGCATATGACTGATACGAAGAGAAGGTTTAATGATGAACGAATATTGTGAATTTTTAGGTTTATTTCTATGGATTTGTAGGTTTATTGCTTTTGGTTATTCATCATTTGGTAAGATCTTTATTCTCTTCTTTTTTTTTTTAGTTGAAAATTTTAATAACTCTCAGATTTGAAATGATTTTCGAATATTTCATAAAGCGAAGTGGTGGCAAAAGATTGGTGTATATTTGGAGAAAAAAGTGATAGAAACATTAGTGAAATTTATGAATTGTTCATTGGTGATGACCGCTTGGTTCCTTCCATGAATACTTCAAGTTTTACCTTTTGAGCGCTTTCACAGAAATGATTCGATAAACTTATCCAAAAAGATGCATTCACTATAGTCATCGCCACTAGCTTCTTTGTCCGCTTAAATATTTTCACGTTCAACTTCACGATAAAGAGGAACATAAAAAAAGTTCGATAAATAAGGAAACAATGATAGATAATAAAAAAAGCGAAAGCAGCAAAATGTAGGAAAAGCAAATGGACCAGAAAGCGTCACGGTGAAGAAAACAAATACCTTAGATTATGTGGATATGCCATTGACTATTTAGGATAAAATAGTAATCACCACTACTAGATCTCAACAAGCGACGTTAAATATCTTAGCTGAACCTTTGAAATTGGCACAATAAAAAACGCAATCCCATTTGTCGACCTTAGCGCGCATGAAATTTGATGGCGATCTCTTGAAGCAATCGTATGTGAAAAACTTGCTTTGCATTTTGTTGAAATTGCCACGTTCATAGTAACGTAAACGAGTAAAACAACTAGAGCAATACTGATTGCGCTTTAAGATGATATGATAAGAAAGTGAAATCTCACAACATACAGCTAAATTCCACGAGTTTCTCAGTCATCTTTTGCTTTCATTATTTGCATTCACTCGCAGACAGATGCATTTTGCTGCTATCAATCATCTTAACACACTATTTCATTACCAATATGACACCTGTCTGTCAATTCATTAGACCTTTCGATCATTGATGCAAAACTGTTGCAAATCTACAAATCATTTACACGTACATTTTGGCGTACAGGTAGCTAACTTACCTTTATTATTAGGCTATCGCAATTACTAAAGATCAAATTTCGGTTGAATTTTTAATGCTTTATAGATTTCTTATAATAACTTTCACAGTTTAAATAAAATTACCGACTTTCCTAAATTTCTTTTTTTTTTTCATAAAAATTTCTACATTCCACCAACTGGCATCTATCGATCGGTTTATGTGAAGTTTTTCCGTGAAAAGTTCAACAGCAACAGTTAAAATAACGTGAAGATCGATGAAACATAACTCCGGAGTCAAGCTTCTTCATAAATTCACTTGCATAGCTATTTCGAGTTGTAATGGTTACGAGGAGAAATTCTTTATTCCGTGGATAATAGGTGACAAATTAGTTTCAGTTGAATGAAATACGGAGATGAAAATTTCGAAAATTTGCTTATGGAATCGTTGGTAATTATTAAAAAGGTTAAGTTTAGCAATCAATGTTTTCTCTTTTTTTTTGGGGGGGGGGGGGGGGGGGGGGAGGTGCAGTTGAATATTACTTCCGCCTGCTATGCTGACGAAGTAATCGATGCTAGATTTATAGGTTAGTGAAGATAATTGAAAATTCTTAGCCATTTTGCCTCATTTATCAAATTCGAAAAGTACAGATGTCATTTTTTAAAACGCCATCGATATATGATCGGTAGAGCAGCAAATATGTCTTTCATATCAGCAATTTACTTCTACAGCTAAACTCGATGGAAGCAACCTAAAATATAGCAGTTTAATAACTTTTACTCTCCTAGAAGATGTCAATTTCGTAATGATATCAATAAAGCTATATTGAAACTATGAACAAGAGTTATCCCGATATCGTATAGGCAAGCAATAAAATTCCATCGGCGCATTTGCTAAGAAATATTTTTCTAGCGCCTAATGTTTTTCACAATTATTCATCAAGAGGTTAAAGAGTACGAAAAAATCTTCACTAGTTTCCTTCGAGAATTTTCACCTGTGAACGAGCGAAATGAATGAGAGTTGATGAATCTGTTCGATTACCTTATATGAAGGTTCTTTTCATTGAATTATAATTTTGATTTTACACTGTATCTAAATACCTGTACTATATTGGTACGTTTTGGGTTTTTGCGAAAAATGTAGAACTCGTATTCACCATCAATATCTTAATTGAAGGTGTCGCAAAGATCAGAGGAAATGAAAGTATAAAGGACGCTACTCGTTTTTAATGAATATTATCGATTGTATTAATTTGAAATATACTACTTTATGATAGGTTAGCATTTGCATATTTTTTTAAAAATATTATACCTATAGATTTAAAACAAAAATTGGAGAGAAATCTATATTACAAACTTTCCCAAAGACACATTCAATTATAAATCCCCCTTCACCATTTACCCACTTCCTGTCGAATACATACCTCATGTTGTTAATTCATTCGCTCATTAAAAGCGTAATCTTGCAAATAAGTGCATGAAAGCATTTTCAGAAGACCACATATTCCCTAATTATTCAGACATTGGGCATTAAGGGAAAATTTATTCGTGGTATTGATAAATTTTTGTTCAGTAGTAAAAAAAAATAGCGACGATAAAGACAAATGTTTGATTTGAAACGTCTGTATAACTGAAACAATTTTCCTCTTCGAAGTAATCGCTAAACGAATGTTTGGCTGATTGTACAGACGAATGTCTATAAACATTTTTGGTTTTTTTTTTCGTTAACAAACGGAAGAATTTTGAAATATTTCGTTGCAAAAAAAAAAGCGACGAGCAAATACAGCAAAGAGGCGATTTCCGCTTCTATCCGTTGAGAAAAATATTCATTTAATAAAGGCACAAATTGCCAACTGCAACTGAATGCTTTTATAGATCGAAGGAATGAGCATCGCTTATATGCTTATCATATTTACACGACGGAAATTAAAATATGTATTGATTGTAGCGATTGCTATTGCACTTGCAATCTACTGCATTGCTGAGGTTAGTTTAATTTAGTACCATATAGACCCCCTCCTCCTTTCTATTTTTATTACACCTTCGAGTGCCCAGGTTTTCATGCCCATATTGACTGCGCTGTACCATAGGAATGCAGCAAAATCACAATGGATCATTGCAACATAGAGCTTACGACAAAAGACTTCAAACATCAACAACCGCTTCTATTATTTCCTTCAAAACGGGTAGTAGAAAAATGACCATGACTGCTCAAAGAAGGATTTCTAATCCATGCATCTTTATAAGCTCGCTGTGAAAATGTTGTCTTAAACGATTTTTTTTTTCTAATTGAAACGGCTACTGGCCAACTGTTTCCTGCTGTCGTTTTCCGGAGATAAATCCAGAGGCGTTTCCAGTCGGATGGAGTTTCACGTCACAATTCTCCCTATCGTCGATGGAACGCACGGATGGGGAAATCGATTCAAAACACGGAGACAAAGTCTGAATCACCTATCGCAAAGTTAGAGGATTTGGTCGGTCAAATACAACATTCCCCCGATTACTATGAAGAAGAGAAAAATGCGCGAGAAGCCAACAAATGTGATCAACAATATCCAACGGAAGCGATCACTGATTTCAATGTATGTTATAAAAATGTGCATCTTATTCAGGTAGCCTAACAGAGGGATTATCCCAAAAAATGAGTTCATTTAGCCCGTTAAAATTTTTCAAAATTTACTAAAATTTCTACTATTTAATAATGCTAAAATTGTAAGGCGTAATATGATGCTCATCGGAAGTAAATCAAGAACCACACTATCCTATATCAGCGTCAATGCTGATCCCGATTGAATGTGTAGACGAGTCCACTATTATAGCCACTAGTCGATTCCATAACTTCCATAGTGCAAATGAAAAAATTATGACAGTCGTTTTTTTTGCTATATTTATGACGTCATTTTAATTTTACATTATTAGTTCCATTTTTCAATAATTTAGCACGTTTTTCCGTTTCCACATTCGAGGTAATATTCTATTTCAGTTATCTTATTACTTTGAACTGATCACAATCTCATCTTTTATGCCCATTAATGTAATATCCTTTTTTTTTGGTGAATAAGTGGGAATTTCACTGGATATTTTCATGCGTTATCTCGAATAATCTATTAGGAAACTTCAGCGTCATTTGTTGAATATAAATTCATTTCTTAAGCACAATAAACTTTCTCTGCCATTATATTTAACCTCCTTTTCATTCATCGAAATGTGAGGTAATTCAACCGTTCAAGCAAATAAAATAAAATATCCGTAAACAAAAATTTATTCAACTTAAGCCCTAATTTTTATTTTCTTTTTTTATACGATATTTAAGCTCGAACATTTAAGATAATCTTTGAAATTTGCTTATAATTTTTGCTAATAAATTTAATCTCATGCATACAAATGTGACCTTAGTTTTGAAATGAAGTTAAACGTGCATTAATAAACTTAGAGAGGACGTTTGCGAATCTAAAATCTATAGAGCTATTGATGAGCTTATTTGAAGACATTCGAAATGTACAAAAATGGTATCGCTTCAAATTTGAATCCGCCTTTGAAAAAACCGAGAACGAAGGTGAATAAACAACCGCTAGAAGTTTTCCTCTTGCCGATGACACATGTCGATCCTGGTAATTGCTTTGTTAACTCTCTTCCTTGACTTTCTTAATCTTTTTTTTTTCAATTTAATTCAAATTGCCTTTTTTTCTCAAATGGTTCTTACTTATGACTTGATTTGTCGCATTTTTTTCTGCATCACTTTAAGAGAAAGTGAATTTGAAAAGAAGATTTTTTTTTCTCGGAACTTTATTAGGAGACTTGAATTTATAAGTGATAGTTGCGGTGGGAAAAGGCTCAGATATACACATGAAATAGACGGTAGAAATAAAGAAATAATAACGAGTAAGAGCATTGTTTTGCCCTGAACAGCATCTTATTTTTATTAATTTTAACAGAATATTTTGCAGCAATATATATATATTTTTTTGCCATTTGATAGCAACAGCATCTTATTCGTTGACGAATATTCTTGGTGTTTTTATTACTAGGATGAATTGAGGCTCCTAATGGCGCTGGCGCGATTTTATAATTTTCGCATAATTTAGCAGTTCTTAAAGAAAATAAAATGAAGTTTGTTGTAATTCGACAAATTTGATACGATTTGATTTTTGTAATGCTCTATGAGCGCTATTGTTTTGCGTTTGGAACAATATTTTGTTATACGACCTGCAATCCATTGCAGATGGAAAATTACGTCTTTAAATGTGCTGATTAATTTTATCCTCGAGAGTCCCTATTATTTTGAAGGAAAAATTGGGGCTGCTTCAACCCAAATCATTTTTTTATCACAGAGGAAATATGCATAATAATGACATTGACATCAACAGAGTGAACATTGATCAATTGATATGTAAATTTCTTCGGTAAATGCAATTTATAAAATTTCTTCAATTAAGGAATAGCCTTGTAGTGAGAAAGCTAAACGAATGCATTATAGGTTGGTTAGAAACATTTGATAGCTATACGAAGGATACAAATCGAATCCTCGATAATATGCTCATATTCTTAAAAACACATCCAAAAATGCGTTTTATGTGGTGTGAAATGGTTTTCTTTGAACGTTGGTGGAGACACCTCAACGATACACAAAAAGCCGATGTGAGACAGTAAGCCACTTTTTCTAGTATTCTTTTTGTATGCCATTTTAATAATATTTTTTTATTTTAATTCAACAATTACAATTGTGAGAACTTCCACTTCCATAGAAAATTTGAAATTCAGATATAGATGAGGAGGTGAAATATTACGTCATTTATTATAGTTGCGTAGTACCATAGTTCGGAATATAGGAGATCTTTTATATAACCCTGTGATATTTATTTATAATTTTATGGTTTTTATATGTAGTCCTTTGGAATGATAAGACAGTAAAAAATTTTGACACACTGACAGAACTATAATATAATATGAATTTCGAAATGATTATCGCTTATGACGTGTTTTCAGGTTTGTCACCTCAGGACAGCTAGAGATGGCAAGTGGTTCTTGGGTGATGACTGATGAGGCTAACCCATATTTTCCGGTGACAATCGATAATATAGTCGAAGGGCAACAATTCATATTTCGTGAATTGGGTTGGTGATTTTTTGTTCACTATTCCTTATGGCCTTTGATATTTTCATATAATCATATGATATTATGCAGTAATCGCGTTCTATTTACCGGTTCTTAAGGAAAGATATTATAAAAGCGTAGGCCTATACTCGATGAGATACCTGTCATGATAGGAAAGTCACGCCTGCATTGTTGCATTATGATGAGCCTCGTCTACGTTTTGTTTTCTGCTTATAGCAATCGCTGTTGCAATATTTCATCTATATAACTACCTATAAATGAGTCACTATCGAAAATCTTGTCTATATCACTTAATGCCTTGTGCGTTTGCAATGATATTTATTACTACAACATAATAGTGCAATGTGGTCTAAATTTTTCAGAGTGAAGCATGATATAGTGTATATTATTAAAAGCATTACTGCAAGACTTTTCATCTTCGAGAAATTTTCGAAATCAAATTGTGTCTATAGTTGAAACGTCTGCATTGCAGAAAGTATAAAAATATGGCATTAACATGTTTTGAGGACTAGAAATCAATTTTATGTGATTTCAAGGAGCGAAAGCGAAAGTAATATGGTCGAATGATCCGTTCGGTTATGGTCCATCTGTGCCCTATTTATTCACAAAGACCGGTATTAAATTGGCAGTTATTAATCGAATTCATCATGGGATGAAGAATTACCTACAAGAATTACGTGCTGTACCTTTTAAATGGCGACAATATTTTGGTAATTATTTGCATGTTTGATGCTCATCATAATCCACTATGAATAACCTTTTTATAAGCTGTTTATAGCGAAAAACTGCAACGTTGTTGTTTACCTGGCCTTGTGCAAGATAGTACTTTTTACTGGCTCTTATACAAAGTAGCAGTTTTTACCTGACCTTATACGAATTAGCACCGCTTCATTTTTTTTTTTGCTATGCTTTATCTCATGTACCACATCAACATTCATTGGGATATGAATCTCACTCTTCGAGCGACCATCTATCTTAATTCGTTATTGCGATGATCTTCGCCATGGCGAAGTCATCACTCATCACGCTATCACGATTAAAGGATTTAGTGAATGATAAAGAGTCACTAAATTGCTTTAGATGTGACGAAACGAAATATTTCGCGCACTTGTTCATTTCATAATTTACAGCTCGCTATTCGATAAACTCATAAATAATGAGTTAAAATTGTTGATTCTAAAGCATAGCGAAGTTGTCGAAAGAGCGATAATCACAGATGCGATTTAACTACGCTTTTTGTTAGGTCTCTCTAATCAAACGATGAATATGGACAATAAACTCATGAATGGGCTTAACTGTGATAAGTGTGATGAAAATTAATTCCAGGTGAAGTCCCATCCAGACTGTGGCTGAAAGTGAAACTAAATTTAATCTGGACGGAAAAATTGAGAGTAACTCTTTAGAACTGATAATTGAGGTTACTCAACAAATATGGAATAAAATAATAGACCACTAAACGCAAGGGCTATAATTTATTCTAGATGCACGAGGCGAAAGCGATGTATATACTCATGTGCTACCATATGCTCATTACGACATCCTCAATAGCTGTGGTCCTGTGGCGAGTGTTTGCTGTGAATTTGACTTTAAACGATTGACACATCATATGTGCCCATTTAAGAAGCCAACTGTTATCACAAAGGAGAATGTCGTCGAGAGGTTTGCGGCATTTTTACTCTCTTATATTTTAATTTTTCTCTGTCAGCTTAGTAGTCGAATTCACGCATAAAGCTCTTTAAGCATCCACTTGGCGGCAATCATTTATATATATATATATATATATATATATATATATATATATATATATATATATATATATATATATATATATATATATATACGTGTTTATTCATTTATTTATTTATATATTAACCTTCTTCAAAAACGGTCACATTCAACATCGATTCCCATATAATTAAACAATAGAATATGATAAACGAAAAGAGTGACTGATTACTGTGTCAAAACCATTATAGCATTGCAATAAAGCTGCGATTCATTGACTCGGACCATAGCGTTGCTTCAGGTTCGAGAACATCACGACAAATATGTTTTACTGTTTGAAAAGTCACGAGTTCAGCTCACAATTTAGAAGATTATAATTTTTCGTTCCATTCATGACTGTGCACACAAATCGCTCGTTTTATAATCAATTAAATCGCCATTCGCACGCGCTCAATTTCTACCCTCAGGTCAAACTAATTGAAAGTTGCACGACCACGCATCCCACTTTCCTTGAGCTTATCTTTAGCAATACGTTCAATTCCAAGTGCCTTGACTTACTCAGCGCACTGCATACCTCCTCAGGGAAGGCACCACTTCCTTCATTCATCACCACTGTTCAAATATGTCGCAGTCTTCCTCGTCAGTGATGCGATGAGGTTCCTCGTTCCCAAGTGGTATATGGGAACTGAAATGAAACCTACTATCAACCTAACGGTGCTCATCTAAGTCAGCATTTTTCTTTTCTCTGATTCTCCATGAAAGTGCCTGCAAACAGCCGACTCGTAAATTTGTCGCAGTGTTCAGACATGTCGGGTATATCTGTCGGGGTGTGTGAATCTACGTCTCAATGTCTGAAGAATGCATTTTAAATATCAGAGTACATCTTAGTCTAGATTCAGTGGGATATTTTGCAGAGCTGCACTCCTCGAAGATCAGCTGATGAAATTATCAAATCTTTATGAATCGAATAAACTTTTGATAATGTGGGGTGATGATTTTCGTTATAATATGCTCGAAGAATGGTATCAACAATACGATAACCTTTCACCAATTTTTGATCAGATCAACTCATGGAATCGTACTCACATAAGGTAAAAATTCCTGAAAATAAATTTCTTTTTCCTGTGCTAAAAAGTTTTCTATGATTATTGAATTGTGGAAGCGCTATCTAACAGTGAGAATCATTGAGGAGATAGGCGATGGATTCATTATTATGCTAGATTGAAGAACCGAACAGAATAGTTACGAATACTAGTTGAGGCAAACTTCTTCTCATGCATTGCCTTTCTCTCTCACAAATCTACTAGCAACTGATTTTTACAAGGATTCTGTTTTTTTTTTAAAGAACTTTTAAAGTTATTACAAGATCATGACTGCCACAATTCTTTAACTCAATAAAATGTACTAGTAGATAGTTGTAAAAATGTATTTCAACATTATTATTTGTTCAACATCATAGATTTGGTACTTTTATCGACTATTTCACTGCATTACAACAATTCAATATCGACAATGCGATTAACGCAGTTACACTAACGGGTGATTTCTTCCCATATCAATGTGCGATCGGTGATATTTGGACGGGCTATTATACAACACGACCATTTTATAAGAAACAAGGACGTCAATTACATGTAATATTTACATATTGCTCTAATTTTATTTGCAAATTTATTAAGTATAATGCATCATGAGAATAAAACTCTCTATCTTTGAAGTAAATCGATGCTGACTGACACAAGACAGAATTGCGATAAGTGTTGAGAGCAATAAGATCGCTCATTCATTTCACCATAAATAGGTCGATCATTATGATTTTATTGACAGATATTTATATTGTGGTTATTTTATCATACAATCAATACAATTTAGGCTCTCATTCGAGCGGCAGATTTAGCAACCACAAATATGATACAGAAATTAAGCGACGATGAAAGGAAATGGTTAAACGATAAACTTACGTTTGCACGAAGAAATCTTTCGTTATTTCAACATCATGATGCTATTACTGGTAAATGTTTTTTTTTTCATTAAAAGAATTTCATTGAGTATTTTTTTACAAGTTTTTATAACTTCTAGTACCGTTTGGTACTTAGAGCCATGATTTTGATGTATTCATGAAAATGTGAAGCGTACGAATCGATAGCCGATCATAAATTTGATCTTATGCTAGTTAATTTCATAGTGTAAAATTAGCTATCTCTCAGCATCAATATTAGGTAACGAGTATTTTAAGGTGTTGATAAAACCTGCACTATCTAATTATAGGAATTGTTGCGATAATAAAATATCATATTTTAGCCGTAATGCTTTATATCTAAAACTAGAAGCAGTAGCACTGAGGAAATTATTGGTTCTTTCTACGCTCCCATCACTATCATACCTGCAAAAACTACGTCTTAGAAGGGGTACATTTGCGGCGACATCGAATTAACACGTGTCGCAAATGATGAAGAGCGAACAGGTGAATTATATGCCATCAAAAGGTGGGGGGAGGGGGGGGGGGGGGGGTGGCAAAAAGCGTAGATGTATGCATATGCACAGGGAATTTAATTCCTAAATATGTCCACGGTGCGATCGAAGGATTCCTATAAATTGGATTTTTTTTTGACTCTTAGCGATATGTTTTATATTCTCATCGATCAATGATTTTACTCTATTGCCTTTCAAGTAAGTGCCTTTTTTTCAATTATTATTGAAATAAATTACTTTAAGCGTCTACTATAGTCCTTTCTTGAAATTTATTACCTTTTTCAAACTTTATCAACTTCCTCATAGACGATCTCTTTTCACAACATTTCAAAGAAAGTGCTATTTTTAAACTTCGTTTAGCATTTATGCGAGATCCTTCAATTCATTTTGTCGATAGGTTATTCAGCCATTATACCTTACGTAATCACCAATATATTTTTCATCCATTAGATAGTCTTTTCTCCTTTTTTTTGCAGGAACGAGTAAGAAGCATGTTATGTCAAATTATGCCCAACTTCTTTTCGAATCAATGAAAGCTGTCGCTACTTGTCTTGCAAAGGTTGTCAGCATTGAGAACATGATGGATTTCGAAATTGTAAGTACTATACTAAGAGTTAATCGATTAACTGTTATATTAAGAGGTAATAAATCTCTGTTAGAATAGAATTATTGAATGTCGTTCTGGTGAAAAATGTTCACATGTAGTCACAATGCCGATTGGCATCATTTTATCGGCTGATTGAGAGCGATCTTATTCACAGGAATGGGAACTGCTTATGATGGCAGTAGATCTTTAGATAGGCGTTGAAATTAGTTTATTCGGAGATTGCCGAATGTAGTCGTGAGGTGTGCGCCTCAACTGCTTGAAAACTTTATACAGCAGCAATTGCTCACAAGTCAGAAATTTTGTGCAAAACAGAAGCAATTGGTCGGTCACATTTCGCCATTAAAAAGGCACCATCACCGACTAGCAGATAAATCTAAATGAGACTAGGAAGTATGGGCGAAGGGATGATAGAGGGGGTAAATACAAGGAAAGAAGGAAGCTTGTGTTAACTTTGCTAATCAGTGAAAAAATTTCAATGAGGTCGTCTATAAAATTGGCGAAACTATTAGATGCCTATTGATTACTGCTAAATCTTTGAGAAATAATTTTTGTTGCTTTGTCTTGTAAGTGCAGATTTTTATCACTAGTCGTTGATCGATTTCCAAAATTGATATATTCAGGCGAATTTGTCGCCCATTTTTCCCAACTAGAAACCAACTACCGTGAAGTTTTTCCCTCTTTACAAGAATTTTTTTTTTTGAAAAGTTACCATTATGATATATTTTGTGATTGTGATATATTTTACCATGATATATTTTGTGATTGTAATATATTACTATGATATTCTGGAAGTAGTTAGTTAGCCAAACAGTAAAGCTTTCATTTTACTATCTTTGCTTTTAAATATTTTCAAATGCGAATTCTAATGTTAAAGATTATTGAAAGTTTCATGGAATACATGGTTTAATTTTATTTCTAATTAATGGGAGATGAAATTAATAGACACAAACAAAACTGCTTAGTGATTCTCGGTTTTCTATTACGAAAATTTCATCCCCTTTCCCTTCCTCTTGTAAAATAGTGCCCTTTGTGAAAATATAAAGGGGAATATAAATTACAGAACGAGATACCGCTTCAATACAATCAAATTGCCTCAAAGAAACTAATTTTGATCGAACCAGGTGCTATAGTGTAAGATTTTTTTTTATTATTCTTCATCTTCTTAGTTCTTTCTCTCTATTT
This sequence comes from Ascaris suum, assembly GCA_013433145.1. NCBI lineage: Eukaryota > Metazoa > Nematoda > Chromadorea > Rhabditida > Ascarididae > Ascaris > Ascaris suum. The sequence continues at coordinate 10,489,849 of CM024175.1, forward strand.
TTGTGATACTACACTTATTTGATTCTGATCAGCGTTGTATTGAGGTTGATTTAGAGCTAGAATGATGACGTGATGCAATTCTTTATTTGTGGTCTCAAAAGTATTCCTTTGTAAAGTCCTAATCTAAAAAGATATGTCTTATGAATGGAGCGGTTATCCGTGTTCCATAAAGTGCAGCATCATAAGAAAAGAAACTATGCGAGCATATCCTATGTGTGAAGTGTCGCCTATTGCAAGAATACCTGTAATAATCAAGTTATTGAAAGGGCGATATGAGCAGGTAGGATAGGAAGAAAGAAAGATACTGATTCTACGATTTTGCGAAATGACTGTATGCAAGTAACTACGCATATGCAAATAGAATGTGAAATGCTATTACAGATCTCTAGCCGTTTATAATAGCGTTGAGCGCCGACGTTTCGAAACGATCTCGCTAGTAGTTTCAACCTATATGGTTAGAGTTATGCATGGTGGTAAAACAATCCAAGCACAGATTGAACCATTCGTCGATCCACGCAGTGGAAGTCTGACTTCTCATTTCAACGTAATATTTACTCTTTATTTCTTCTCTTTTTTTTTTCACGCTGTTCATTGTTCCCCTCCTTAGTGACATTTCTAAAATTTATTTCTCTTTTCGCCACCTTCCCATATTTCTTGCTCAAATGTCGTTCATTTGGCGACGATATCTCTTCGAAAAACTGAAAACTTTTCATGCGTTAGTAGCAATACTTATCACAGAAGTGATAATCTCACCTCTCAAATGTCTTTGGTAAAATTCAAAAACAAATGCATTTCAAGTTGTTGATGCAAAATTAACAAAATTTAATTTGCATGAAAACTCACTCTAAATCTTTTCAAAAACACGATTGTTGAAAGCTATATTTTTTCGGATTACTACTTATGTTAACTGCTTCCCAGTCTTTTCTAAGAGAAATATGCACTCGAAAACGCTAACTCATAAATGTTTAGGTGCGGAATAAATTTCATACGTTCAACACTTTTGAAGTATGCACATTATTAGAATGAATGAAATTTCGTTGAAATCAGAGAAAATTTTGAGCAATATTGCAGTTGATATTCCATGCAGATCTATCGCCATTATCAACTTCAATCTTTACAATAATAGCCGATGAAAAACATCACGAAACATTTATCGCCGAGGTCGCATATGTGAATGATCGTCACGAAGAGGTAGTAATTCGACCAGAGGATTTTGCAAAGTAAGTCATTCTAAGAGGATTCCTATTTAAGGTAAAGCAATTCAGCATTTAAATTACTTCAAAACTTTTTCGTGCTATGCGCCGGATCATCGAGATCACCAATACAGCTTTGTTCCGCTGAAATTTAGCAGGCTCCGACAACTGTTCTCAATTCCCGTTTGTTCAACCAGCATTCAAATTGCTACCGATCGTTTAACCTTACGAGAAGCTATCAACGGGAAGGGATGATTCACTATTATATTTTGCTTTATTATAGGTAGGTGATTGGCATTCTTTGCATGAGCTACAAACTGGAAGAGTTCGCTTCAGGATGAGTTCTGGGTCCTGATGTCGATGAGTCGAAGAATTCGGACACATTCGTGTCCGTAAATTAACCGAATTTTGCAAAATTTTCATACTTATCTTTTTTCATATGCATATCCTTGCAGTCCATTTCTATTTTATAGCCAGAAAAATTCCTTTGGATTAAAGTTGACATTAATTTAGGATTGAAGTAGATAGACCGTATCAATTGTTCCAGAAAATGCTGGATGCATTTTTTTTATTTGTATTTGTTGATTTGTAAATGATAAAAATAGTATGGAATATAAACATGAAGGTGTATTAACCTTTGAGAAAAAAATTTCAGGAGCTTCAACGTGAAACTCGTTAAACCTGATGAATTCTTCATTGAGACTGATGCAGTAAGGACAACTCATTCACCAGAAAATGGCCTTATAAACGTCAGTGCATTTTCTTAAATATGATAATGTCATAGAGTGGTACCCCATATATCCTCGCATAAACTCCTGACAGTTTTAGATTAGACTTTTCCTCATAGTTTCATTTTGCTTTCTTCAAAAACACCACATCCGGCAATTCTGTACGATTCTGAATTTCCTGGACATATCTGGCATAGTGATCTAATACGGAGCAGTGGACATTACATGGAATCCTAAGGGATTACGTGAGGCAGTTAGAGCGAGGCCATGTGACGTTATATTTCTTGCGATACCACTATTTACTAGACGGTGAAGATATTTAGGTGCAGATAGAATAATTCTAACTGTAGCTCTGTTTTATATACGCTTAAATAATTCATTTTTATATACTTCTATATTCCCATTGTTTTATCAACGAACGATGCCTTTTTTTATTCATTTACATATTGTGTTGAACGAAAACGATGCATTAGATTATCAAATTTGAAATTCCCTCATGTAGTGAGTTTCGTTGATTCTATCGTTGTTGTAAACTATTGAAACTCAAAATTTTTCTTGAGAAATAATTAGTATTATTCTTGTCAAAGATTCACTTCATTAATAATGAGATTCTTTACAACAATTTACAGGCACCGAAAAATATTTACTACGTCAAAATTACAAGGATTTTTTCCCCATAGATTTGAAACTTCACAACAAATTGCCTATTGAAAAAATTTTATCTTTGGAAAACTGAGGTCGATTCGAAAAAAAAAATTGAAGTTGAAACGAAAATGATAGAAGATTTTTATTTCCAAGAATTTCCACTCACGTGAGTGATCCTTTTTTACCTTCTGTTTTCAGACTATAAGAACAAAGTCGGTGGGTGAAATGGAGTTTGCGCAAACAATCGATCATTACGTCAATAGTGGAGGTGGTCCTTATATTATGCAGCAAAGTGGACCGGCAGTGGTGTGTTCTTTTTTAATGAATCATTGGTGAAAAAAACGGTTATTGCTATAACCTTTTGAAAGTGTTGAAGATATGATACCTTTCGAAGGTATAATAAATTTGAAGGTATGATATACAGGTGTGATGTTTAAGATTTGTCACTGTGTAATTACTTTCCAATTACAAGTAAAATAAAACTACGCATTCCATAAACAATCAAGATGAGAGATTTCGCTCTGATGTAGATTAAATTAGCGATTGTCGACAACAACTCTTCCACGTTACCGCAGCTCTCAGCGCATTTGTGCCTTGATTAACGACTACCTTGCGGCTCTCGACTCCTCTAAGCAACGTTTTAACCCAAGAATGTCGCAGCCGAAAAAATGGCAAAGCCTTAGCCTAGCCCACCCCCCCCCCCCCAAAAGAAAAGAAGTGGAATTATTGCCTTTGAATCCTCTCAACTTTTATTATATCATTCACTTTTCTTTCATTTCATTCAAATTCCAAAGGAAACCGAGTGCTTAAAATGTTTTGCCAATTTTGCTTTGTTTCGCATTGTTTCAACAACTCTTCAAAGTAATTCGATGATAATTGAACATTCTTCGAGGGGGATTTGCTGGTAGAACTGAAAAACCGTTGATCAGTTTATATAGTATGAAAGTATTGAATCTATTTATGAGATAATACCGTCCTATTCCACTCATTGAAAAGTTTTTTAAGCTTCTATATCTCTTTCATAATCATTATAAGAGCACGCTTAACGTTGAAATCCTCAATTAGTCGGTGGATATATGAAGCTACTCTCGCGGTGGTATTGGAACGCGAATATTTCCAACTCCAAAATCCTTTATCGTCTTACCGATCTTAAAGTTTTTTGTGTTGTCAGAAATATTTTAGGCGTTCAATTTATCCGGTTTGTCTCGATTTATAATCAAAGGACCACTGCAACAGTCCGCTTATATTCATTCAACTAGCCTTCTGCAACGAACCACTGTTCGTAATGTCCCTGGTATGCTGGATTGTTTCTTTCTAGACTTTCTAGTTTCTTGCGTTTTTTTTGTTAGGTTCTTTCGTTATAATTGGGTTGTTGCGCGATTCTTTCTGGACGAGTTCAGATATGGATTGCTGTATTTCTGGACTTATCTTTGTACAGAAAGCGTTATTAGTCACGCACGCACTAGTACTCGTTTGCATTCACAGAAAATTTCGATGGAATCTAGAGAACGAAAATTATTGGGCATAGAAATTGATGCTTACATTTCTCGGATTCAGTAGCACTTCTGAGCACAGGTGATCGTTACTCCGCCTCAGTGAGAACGGGATTCGTTTGGCCGTTACTAATCTTCCGGAGCTGCATACCACTATAGATCATTGGCATCGAACCATCTTTCACTCAGACAGTGGAGAGTACCGATCAAAATTTAATCCGTGAACGAATTCTTGAACTGTTCCCTTTCTAATTTCCTCTTTCGATTGCGACATCCGTTAAACGTCTAATTTCAGGAAATATCGGAGAGCAATTGCACATTGCAATGCGTGTGGATATTCGACGCTTCGCACAGACGGAGCTCATCACAAGATTCAATACGGGTTTAGATGGCAATTCGACTGTCTTTTATACAGATAGCAATGGACTTCAGGTTGGTGAAGAGAGCTTCCTAGAGCATTGCAATGAATGTACTACCAATGTTAAAAACTTAAATAAATATGCTCTCGAGTTAGTTGCAATTTTTGCAGCACCCTCAATGATCCATTCCTAATTTCAGATTTTTTGCTCTCCACGGATATGATCTTTTTGCAACGCGTTGGGATGTTTGCAGCCTATTCTATCCGAGTATGTGTGGAGAAGGGAGGTTTTTGCGAAGGGAGATTCCATAACTGGGCACTTTGAGGAGTGAGGGGGGAGCGGATGTGAAGAGCATACAAAAAAAAACTCGGAGAACCATCTAGTCATGGTGACACCGCTGAATAAACAGTCCAAGCAGTAGAGAAGCGAAGGTGTAGTCTTTACTTTGCAAGAATGACGTCATTGTGACGTGGCTCTTTTGATTACTACATATTCTTCAGCTATTGAGGCGTAAGTACAACGAAGCTGTACCAGTGAAGGCGAATTACTATCCGATGCCCACATCATTGATGCTTCAAGATCGCTCACGTAGGATTTCGATTGTCAGTGATGTCGAGCATGGCGCTACGCTCTATTCCACCACCACACCGGAAATAATGCTCGGTAATTGTGTTATGTCATTGCGTTGATATTTTTCAGGTAATTTTTTTCCACGCCATTCTCCGAGCTTCAAAAGGATATATCCATGTGATGTACTGTTCCGGAAGGCGTAGCTGATACATTGCCGTTTAAATACTAAGCATTTTTAAATCGTCTAGCTGGTCGTTTATTCATTCAAATTTTTATTATATACCTTAAACGGAACTGTATTCATTTTAATCCACACAGGTCATTACTGTTGCATACCGATAACGCTCATCGTTTTTATGCATCCTTAACCCTCCATGGAGTCTTACATTGCTAGAGAGTAATGGAGAATGGGATAATCGATCGATAATTTTCAGACCGAATCCTCTTGCACGATGATGGTAAAGGACTTGGACCTGGCGATGATAGCATATTGAATGATGTTCTGCCAGTTGAAATTGGATTTACGATAATATTCGAACGTGTCGATGAATCGCAAACTTTAGTATGTTCTGGTCTATGAAAGTTAATAGTTACCACCTACAGCTATTCATATCTAGTGGACATCTTTTCTCGTTTAAGAAACATGATCATTTCCGCTTATATTCATATACTATTTTATCGGCTATTTCCGGAGTACCAAATATATATATATATATATATATATATATATATATATATATATATATATATATATATATATATATATATATATATATATATATATATATATATATATATATATATATATATATTCAAACAGCTCATTACTGTTGCGTATGCCGATAACGCTCATTGTTTTAATGCATCCTAAACCTCCATAGAACCTCACATTGCCATAGAGTAATGGAGTATAGGATAATCGACATTTCAGCCGGAACATTTTGCATACAATACGCTTTCTGCTCATCTTGCGCTTCAATCGTTGCTTTACAAGCCGATTGTTCTTACCAGTAAAGGTTAGCAAATTTGTTGAAATTGCCTACGAATTGATATCCTAAAAATGAAGGTGATTCGCATACATTTCATTTCTCATAAATCAAAGCCTATCTTGTGTATCGTTTATTAATTTGAACATATCAATTTAGTTGGTGGTAGTAGGCTGAAGTTTTTGAAGGGTTGGGAAGAAATCATAAGTTTTATATGCTCATTTATAGGCTTTTTCATCATGCGTTGTTTATTTCAACTTAGGTTTACAATATTTTCCAATGAAACATTTAATAAGTATTCGTTAGCTTGCAGTTTTTACGTATTTATTCCAACTCTATCGTAAGGAATATTTAGCGCATAGTTTTTTCCTGATTATTTCTGCTTCGATCAATGAAACATGTTGAATGCGTTTGAATATTTATATCTATGTTACGTTTTGCATATACTTTTACCTCTATCAGCATTAGCTTAATTTCATATTCTTGTAAAGGCAAATGTGAAATTTTCAGGAAATCCGCCTTCAATCCCTCCATCGTCGTTGAGGTCATTTCCGTGTGATTTACAACTAATAACTTGCCGTCCAATTGCACCTCATCTTAATCAGAGGCTGCTCATACTACACAGACCCGGTATCGATTGTAGTAGTAAAGAGAGTGGACCTTGTCCATCGATTGATTTCACCGTAAGTTCTTCCGTCTCATTTAATTGTATTAATTTATATGGCACCCTAAGAGCCCCACGATAAGTTTTTCTTTAAGAGGAAGTGGATAATCTGAATTAGGGATTATCGTTTTGTTGCGTTAAAATTGCAACATCAAGGATAATGAGAGACGAAGTTATCGTATTCCGGAATAAATCCGGTCGAATTTGATGACGAATTAATCAGCATTTCCAACTTGGAGTTTTTTTACTCTTCCATTAAAAAACATAAGACGTCCATTATAAGCATCCTCTGATAATGTTTTTATAATTGAGAGGGTTCGAGGGAAGAAACTCAGAAATAGTAAATAGAGTCAATCTTCTATCATGCTATACCTCACTGTGTACTATAAGATGTTAGTTATCAACATCGCAATATATCTTTTCTATGTTGTCGGAAGATTTATTCCACTTATTAACCAATCGACTGCTTGTCTTCAATAGTTCTGCTGTTATGTAAAATTCAGGAAGCGTTGAGAAGTTATCTGAAATCCATTGGTGCGTTGAAAGTGCAAAAGACAACACTAAATGGAATCGAGAAAATTGGAGACGAGGAACTTGTCAATGCAGTGAAGCTTCACATTGAACCAATGGACTTCGCAACATTTATTGTTACATTCATCTAAGTGCCAAGTAAGTGTGATACTATTTTGTCTTCTTTCCTTAATAATACAATGACTGCGCAATACGCAAACGTTAGTGCTCAACAAATCTTTACAAGTGTTGCAAAGTGAGAAGGGGAGGATTTTGAAGGGGTAGGAAAAAACATATGGAAATGAAGCTAGGCGCACATTTTCTTTTTCCGGAAGCGTTTCTAAGGCCCGCAATAAATTCTTTTTTGCAGTTTTTTCTTTTTAATCTTAGGAAGTTTTATCATCATTGCCAATCTACTTTCCAATATTATCGGTATTATTTTCGTTGCAGTGAGTTGCAATGTATTCACTATGGTTGCAATCGTTGCAATTCTTTTGCAATGCAATGTTTTTTGTTACCTCTGAAATAGCAGTATGGTTTGCGTTGCACTAATATTGTTTGTGCACTCGAAAAATCGTTTTTATTCTTTTGATAGATATATTCCATCGCTCCTTAATTGTATTTTCCACTTCCCTTGTCTTTGCCAAAATATTAATGTATTTCTTTAAAATAAAAGCTCAAAATGCGCATAGTATTAGTTCGCGCAAAAATCATACTATCATTTTATTCCTCGAATGCTTCTGAAAAGAAAAAGCTTAGAACCTGAATAACATTTCAGTATTTTTTGAAAAATCAAAAGTTTTCGCAACGGTAATTGAGGTGATTGATTGTTAGGTACGAATATCGGCGGAAGCTATTTCTAATGAGTATATTTACAATGAATTAAAAAGATCCCTTTGAATGTTTGTGAAAATTTTATTTCTTTGAGTTCCATCAAGTTTGCGTATCATTTGTTTCTGTAGACGGTGGTTACCGTTTCATTTATAATAGTCGTTTAAAAGCTATAATCGGATAAGATTTTTTCCAGATATATAATGTTTCGAAGACGGGATATAGTCAGTGCTGACATTAGTATGGTGGTTGGGGTGTTCGGTCCTTTACGATATCGTCGTCGATGCAGTAATTCTCGAACTTTGTTCTCCTCGATTTTCCCTATGAAGTCTCAATTCTATTCTCCGGCGTGGTTGCCTCCTCCCTACTTCCTCTCTCCTTCAGGAAAATCCTTTGTCTACACTACACTAATCGTTCAACGTCGCACATATCAGATGTATTCACTTCTTTTGCTCTCCTCGTATGATGTAATCTAATTTTTCGTAACTGTGCGTCTCATATCTTTTTGAAACGATCCTGAACGCTCCTTTGTTTACCTTTTCGACGCTTCATTTACATAAGTTTCTCGTTGAACTTATTAATATTCGGACCGGAAAAGCAATGTTCCATTGCAAATTTTATCCATGGGCTCATGCATTACCCAGTTGAGGTCGTTCACATACGTCTAATTCTACGATATTTTGGCATCGTTGTGATATTCGATTCATTCCTCTAAAATTAACGTTCCGTTTTTATTAATGCTTATAAGAGGATCGCTTTGTGCCGAAATCATTAAAGATTACGCGGAAAATTATAAGTTGGCATGTGATAAACGCTTTGTAATTAGTGAGATGAAAACAAAATCGCTAAAGATTTTGTAATTTGTCATTTAACTGTTGATATTGTTCAAGAATTTTTTATGGATCACCATAAAACCAAATCGAATACATAGCATCAAATCGTTTAGTCATTACATACCTATTATAGGTACTACTTTCTTCAGGTAAAGATAACACCTCCATGTAATCGGAAATCGAAAAGACTAGTGTCCAACTTTACCATCTCATTTGCAGTTTTCGTTTCTGCGACAGAGGATTCTTCTTTAACGAATTTATTCATACGACGCTTTATTCACATTTACCTCGTTTAAATGTTTCGTAGAAAGTAGCAATTTTATTACATTAGAAAGCAACCTAGTTTGATGTTGAAATTTCGTTGCCTATTGTTATTATTGATGCAGTGCCGATATGAAGGGCGGTTGAATTATCCTTTACCTTTAATTCAATCAGTTTTATTACTGTAGCTCATTTTAGCATATGTTTATTGTTTTCCTCATATATTCTACGCATAGGTAAATAAAAGAAAACCTTCAGGGGTTTCGTACAAGTTTGCAATGACTTTTTTTTATTTTGTATTTGTCAGTCGTTGCGTATGAAGAACGGTATCACGGATCTTCTTGTCCATGAACAGGCGATCTCGATAAGGAGTTCAATCTTAACCCAACGCTCGTTTGTGAAGAAAGCGGAAAAAAAAAACTAGTTACGGTTCTTAAACCCAGTATGCGACCTTTAAACCGAGTAACCGAGCATGAGATATGTGAAGACATTATGACATTAGGAGGTAATTGAGAGGGAATACAGTTAAATCGCCTTCACATTCGGTACCGCTGAATTTTCCACATTAAGCGAACATATGTCGATGAACTTCTCTTGCTTTATATCGGGTATTGTTAAACTGTGATTTGCTAAGCGCATCTATATCATCATATTCTATAGTTGTGATGATTGTGATCATTTAGAGCGTATAACGTCTCATTTGCATCAAGTTGATAATGCCTCATTTGAAATTCGTTACTAGTCTTATCGGATAATGTTTTTGCTTCAAATAAAACTTTATTTTAAAACGACATTCTTGAAAATATTATTTAAATTTTTTAGTGTATTTATTTCAGATGTACTTTCAACAATTTACAAATTGATTCACTTCATAGAATTTGAGTAGTTAGCAGTAAAGTAAAAACAACTGAGATTTTTGCAGCTCTTTGCTCAATACGAGCCACAAATATGGGTTGATTCTTTTGTTGATTTTATCTTTGGCATTGTGGCTTGCAGTAATGGACATAGTATAGCACGTTCTCTTGTTGTATCGCCATGTAAGCATAATTCGACGATAGAAGTCTAATTATTATGCCATTATTCTTAGAAGTCATGGTTACATATATATAAAGCTGGTGGGATGGACGATATGGTTCATCGGAAGTTGCAGTGAAAACGATTTCATTACCATGTTTTTGGATGGAGTTTTTCAGTTTTTGCATAGAACTTTGGAAGATTTTAACCATTTTCTATTCGTAAAAATTGTGTGCATGAACAACCTGAATACTATACAATATCTTTTATTATGTTCATTATTAACAATGACAATTATTATTTAAAAAAAAAGAACATTTTTATTTCGCATGAGAAAAAATCATTCAAACATTAGCCGGATTTGTATAAGCTCGCATTCGTTTTGCACGCGTTTGATCGGCAATTATTGAGCGCATTGTTTCGCAACTATAATCAATCTTATCCTTACGACTACGACAAAGAATGAACCTCATCAATCGACGACACCTTTCGATTACCTGATCGCGGTAACTTCTCATCACCAATAATAATACACCAGCTATATATAACGGCGAATAGACGAATAATACGTGTGAAATCTGTAAGTTCTCAATTGCAGTAATTATGACTATATACTGCATGGGTTTCATCTTTCAACCAAGCTTTTAGTGCATCTGAATTTGGCACAAACAAAAAAATGATCTACAATTTACCGTTTTCTTGGTAGTGGCCAAGTTCCGACCGATACATTGAACAAATGGAAATTAAAAGAAGATGCCGAATAATAGAGACCGCTGTTATTTAGCTGAACGAGAAGAGAAGATTCTGCGTTTGTTTTCCATTACATCACTATCAGATGAGAGTGGGATTATGAGTCATGTTTTCAGCTGAGATTTGTTTCTTAGTGAATTTTTTGCTCAATCTAATGACTTCATTGTCGCAAACTGTCATGCTTCACCACCAACCAATAGCTCATGATGAAATGAAAAGACTAGTAAAAGTTAAGGAGGTCAGGTTCGCTTCTTCCACAGATCCGTTAGGTATTTGAAGCGATTTTATTGTTCTATAAGATGTCCTTAAAAAACTCTATAATCAGTATTTCTACATTTCTTTGCACATCCGCCACCTCTTTCACCGATATAAAGGTTTTATGAGTGATCCGTAAATCACATAAGTCTCACCTGAAACAACAATTTCTCTTTCATCCGTATTTACTGCAATCAGCAAAGTGCATTCTAATCTACACGTACATGCATCGAGAAAAATAAAGAATCCCAACGCAAAGTACATATAATACGAGTCATTTAGTGGACAATCATTTACCTGTTGATTTAAAGGTGCTACTCATTTTCTTTCTAATCGGTCATTATTTCTCGTTGTTTATTACTCATTTCTAAACTTTCAACACTGAAAAGCTTCAATGAAATTTGAAAAAAACTAAACGAAATTTGCAAATATTGAGAAAAATTCTCATACCTGAAAGCAGATTTGTAAAGCGCCTCTGAAATACGCATCACTCTTCGTATCACCGATGACCATTTCGATATCAAAATTCCGACTCATAAGTTCAATAAAAAATGCTAACTTCTCGAACAGTTGTAGATTTATAAGGATTAAAATTGCGATCGGACATGATCGTTGATGGCTGAGATACGAAGAGATATTCGTTTGCCTTTGACGCATAACCGTACAAATATTAAATACGAACGCTAACATTGGCGGTATAATCAGCGCAAAAATGCTGTAAAATCCAACCAACTTTTTAAAAGTATGATAGAAATGTTTAATATTACAAGTTCAAATTATATAGAATATTCCAATTTATGATGGGAAAAAAAATCCTGAAATATTTGATAGGATTTCCATTACAACCACTTAAATAACAATTATCCTTGTTTTCGCTAAATTTTATATGAATATCGATTGCACTATATAACACAATCAAGCTCGGCTATGGCATAGGGTATGATCGCTGTTACTTGAATTGCTACCTATAGATATGATAAAACTTGAGAAGGCTAATGCCTAACGGATGTTACCATTAATAAAAATATAAGTAATAAATGAAGAGCAGTAAGTTTAGGATGAACGTATTTTTAAAACCGATATAGTTAGAATTACAAATAGGAGGAATATATAATATAGAATATATATTAAAGGTATAGGAATATATAACACATACTATAAAGCAATATATAATCAAGCAATAAAGGTAGAGTAAAAATATAAGAAAAAAATGAATGAAGGGGTAAAGGTAAGAAAAGCAAGAAATTCAGAAGGTAATTGATGTATTGAGCAAAGTTAAATGTGGCTGCGATGTCGTATGCATTTTCCGCCTCCCTTCCCTTTCACCCCCCCCCCCCCCCCCCAGACTTTCTCACATCGGAAACTCTTGACAAGCCTCAAAATCTATAGTGTTGTATAACATTTCGTTCGATATGTGCGCTGTTTTTCCACAAAGGGTAGGAGTAAATACCTCAACCTGAGGTCACTCTTTTACAGATAAGAACGCTCACCAAATGAATAGTGCGACTGAAGTGCCGAATATGATATTCTGTAGACGGAAGTCAAGTAACACCGCAACGAGAATATACGGTAGAATTGTGATTAGTGAAGGTGTCCATGATGACTCAATAAAGGGATCATAGTTTGGGAACAACGAGAAATAACGATCAATAGCGATCAGGAGAATAAATAGAGCTTGAACAAAGACCACATTATGAACAATCTGATATTTAAGGGTTTCCTGAAAGAAAAAAAAATACCAATTTCATATTTGTATAACACTCATATTACGTAAAAAAATTCGTCTGAGAGCATAACAAAAAAATTTGCAAATTATGCCAAAATCTCGAATAAACCCATTACCAATACAACCCTCCGGCGATTTTAATTTGCATACTTATTCTAAATGCGCTTATTTTCCAAAACGAAAAATGCGGGTGAGAAAAAAATATGCAAAAGAGCAGATTTTATTCCACCTGAACAAAGGTGAACGTCTATGTTCGGCTTCTTGATCGAAAACTATTACGCTATGAGGAAGTTGAAATTACAAACCCTCAGAGCTGCATAGCAGAAATCAGCGAATGGCCACCCGTCAATGAAAATACTTTCGATGTTTTGCACATAATAGAAGACATCAATTAACAATATATATGCAGTGAAACCAATCGTTAAAATAATATTACAAAATGCAAGATTAGCCATAAGTAATGAAAGTCTGAAAATATATTCAAGTTATTGATAGCCGCCTCATTGCTTATGAATGATCTCAGCGCTAAATGTGGTCAATCTCCTATGATGAATACTTAACAAAAAAATGAACTAGTTTCCAACTTTCATCACTAACAATTTTATGAAAACATAAATCCATCATAGTATGTGCAAAAGACCCTGTTTTATCGACGTGTGAAAATATCACTTCAAAGAAACTCTCAAAAACTCTTTTCCAGTCTTTTTTTTTCGTTCAGAAAAATTTCTTATGGGAATAAAATTTGTGAGAGCAGAAATATAGATGAGAGAGGAGTATATATCATTATGTCAATACGCTATTCTTTTCATATTTGACCTCCGCTCAAAATTTTCACCTTCAATAATGAATTGTAACCAAACAATTAGAACGAACGAGTGAAAAATATTTCAATGCAAAAAAAAACCTTTTCCATCGGTGTTTATGTGGTTTATTTATGCTCATAAGTAATAGCATAGAGTTGAGCACAATGGACAATACATATAGAGAAAGGTAAGGCGTGTTGATTAATGTGCGCATCCATATATCCTCATAATACTTTTGATCGGTATTCAATTCGAATTCCTCTCTAAAAAAAGTGTTAAATAGCGTTTGAGATATGTGACATAGGACATATATCCTTCTCTACATCTGTCCCTCTTCTTCCCTTCACTTTTTCTCCAATTTGCAATCGGTTAAAACCACTTTTCCCAACGTTGGACTAAAACTTGTGAGGTGATTTTGCTGGATGCTTGGATAAACGAGTAAATAGCATCGAGCGTCTCTTGTCAACAAGAATGACAAATTATTTCTAGGATTTCGTGAAATATAAAAATAGAAATATTTAAAATTCTTTGAATACTTTGTGTGTTTATCTCAACTGGCCGACAAGAACAACAAGATAAATAAGCATTATCATTTCAGCTCAATTTAGTTCACTTCGTTTTTTTTTTTAAATTATGCAAATCAATTCAACCGGAATTCAAATATTCATATGCTTTCATGATCATCGGAAATACTACAAAGTTAATTTATAAGCATGAATTATTCATTTAATGTTCATTAAAACAACAATTTCTTCCCCTGCGTTATTGCAGTTATCACTTCGTCTATTAAACAAACACAAAAAAAATGCCCGAAAAAAACTTACATTCATTTAAATCGTAACTGAACATGAAAAGTTTCCCCAAAAATTTCTACGAAATTTCTCTTATACTCAACTTGAACAATTTTTGGAGCGATTTTCACGTCAGAGATAAAGTAAAATTTATATATATATATATATATATATATATATATATATATATATATATATATATATATATATATATATTATTCAAAGGAGCGATTAATTTCAGTACTAACTAACCCTAGACTTTCAGGATACACGCTTCGGTTATTACGAAAGAATACAACATCCGCAATTAGCAGTACATTGTTGCTTATCGAATCCTCTTCAAATGTGATATTGTCCATCCTCTAAAATAGTTGTATATTTCGAGGAAATTAAAGACGATAGGGGAAGTAAATCGACGTTAATTATGAGATCTCATCAAATTCTGCGCTAAGTTATATACTATATTCATTTATAATTCAAGAAAAGGACGAATTTTCTCAATTAAACGAAGTTAGGTAGATTCTTAGCGGACATTTTAGTGGACAATATATCACATTTCATGACCGTTAGCCTTTGTTGATGGTACTACCCAAAGCTACCAAAACTGAAAATAGAGCGGTCATATATCTTCGACCGAATAGTTGACGAACAACAACGATTACTGAGTAAAGCAATCAAAAAACCAATTTCAAGTGAAAACATTCAAAATGCATATAACGGAAATAACAATGTAATATTTTTTACAACTCTTCTAGTTAGTGATGTTTTAGGATGAATGTGAACAACAATCGTTGATATTTTGAAATGAAATAAATAAAACAATAGTATCTCGAATTAGGTAGCCATAAATTAAGGAGATTATAATAGCCATAAATATGTGAAAGTTTCATAATTTAAGTGAAGAATATTACAGAAAGAGAACCAAAAAAAAAGAAAGCACATAACCGCGGTAAAATTGTTACCATTGGAGCTAATAAAAGCATAAAAAGAACAATGAAATGCGCAATTAAAATAAGCAAACGCATAAAATAATGAGGAAATACGATAACGATTCTTTTAACGTATGGGAAAAACGTTGATAAAATTAAATACTATAGGTGTTGTTGAGAAAATTAATATCAAAGTTAATTGGCATATGGTAGAAAAATATGTGTGTTCTCAGAAGGAGAATCTATGTTTGGTATCACCGTTTCAAAAAAAAAATGAACAATGCCAAAAACAATCCACAATTAATGCTTCTAAGGGAGATTTTGGAGGTCAAAAATCGAGGGCAATTCCATACAGAATATTCACAGACCGCTTTGCAAGGAATTACGAAATGTCGGGAAGGGTGGGGGAGATGGGAGGGAAAGGGAGAGAGATGGAAAGATTCGATGGGTTGTGCAATGTAGCCTCATAATAGCCTGCCTTCCAATGGCGCATACTCATTAAGGTGCCCGATGGAATGTGCGGTGCCAGATGTCTGCGAAGGAAGAGAGAGAGAAGTACATAGTGCAAGCCGTACAACTCTACTTCCTCTCAAAGGAGCTAAAGCAATGCAGTGCTAAAATCAAAGCAAAATTTGTGTACACCGATAAATTCACTATAATTGATGAAGGTAGTATAAAATATTTTTTCCTGAAGGAAGCCTTTAAAAAATAATAGGGGAGATGCAACCTAGGTGCAGTTAGAGCAACAATATCAGCTACTATATCCTACGGCTACAGTTATATAAAATAATAGTAAGAGGCATTAAAATTTACTAATAAACTGCTTACAAAAACCACCATCAACAAAATATATTACGAACATAATAGCGAAGAATATAAAGAAGTCTTCATTTCCGTAGAAAGCATTGCTTGGCTGATTTCAATTACTGGAAAGGTTTATAGAACGTTTATGGAACCTCGAATTTCAAATTGACCAGTTTATTATTGCATTTATGCATGGATAAAGAGTGTTTAATTAAATCGTCATCAAAGCTACTGATAGCTGAAAAATGTTTCCCCATAAATTTTCACACACTTTACAGAACTTCCGCGTAAAGAAATTCCCTTCGAAAAGAAACGAAAAATCGCTCATTATATTACTGCATTGTGCTCATCGAAGATGGCATAACAGATAACTTATGTGACCTGAAATTGAACTCATTACTTTTAATAGAGAAGTGCGCTCGACCATTTCGCAAAAACTGATCACTCGTAAAATTGATAAGTGGTCATGAAACAAACGCCATTTCTGCGGTCAAATAAAATACAGAAAATGCGCTAATTATCTTATCTACATGCGAGATAGTTCAAAAGTAAAAGGAATCCGCACAAGGCATTTGTTAGGAAGTTCGGTATTCGAAAAGAAAAAAGGATGACTTTAATTGAGCTCACAAATTTTCATCTACCGTAAAAAAAACAATTGTATGATGGTGATATTCTTCACTTGGCACATACCCTCATCAGTATTCTACTTCAACGAGCTGTAAATAAGAAAAATTTGGCTTATCGAAAAAAGAATTCCCCAATAATAAAATACAGCTTTCAAATTTCCACTAGTATAATTTCAAACAACTACCACTTAAAGCGTTTAAGCTACCGTCGACATTACTGCATCTAATAGAAGCATTCGTTTTATGAAACAATAGCGGTAGAATCAGTGAAAAATCATTTCATTCCTCAAAGAATTATAGCGTGAATAAGCGGCATTAATAAGGGGAGAACAGAATTATACGAAAGCCGTCAAAAATTTTATATTATCTCTAAACGCTTAGCTATAAATAGGTAACTATAAATGGGAATTTTCCAATGATCATTTATGTGCGGGAATAGAATGAGGCAATAAACGATGAATTCCGAAGGCTATAGAACGCCTTAAAATTAAATGAGATGATATCCAAAAAAAAAAAAAAGAAAAGCATTCAGCTTGAATTCGAGCGAAAAATTGAACATCGTTGCTGCGCATTTCAAATTAAATATGCATTTTCACCTATAATGCATTTTTTTGCTGCAAAAATGCAAAAAAAAAAAAATTCTTTAAATACCTCCGAGGCAATACTATTAAACTCTTATTTATCGTCTTATTATTCATGCATATCATTTCATCGCCATAAAAATAAAATTTAATAAACAATTTCGTCACGAGAAATATTTCTCTAAGAATAAATGAGTTTTTATTAGTGTTTACAATGCGAATATGATTGTTAAATTTTAGAGCGTTTTTTTTTTCCATAATTATTTCATCTATACAAATAATTCATACTTCATTTTAAAAAAAAATTTCTCTTCCATATAGAAATTTCTAATCGTATGGAATAGCTTCATATGTGATATAGTTAGTTGAACGTGAAGAAAGATGGCGCGCTTTTCAAAAAATGCCAATCACGATGACGAAATGAAATATTCGTTGAAGAACTCACTGGTAAGTGCATATAAATGCGAAAATATAACGTCAGCGACATTCCTCAGTTCATCGTTTAGTTTTGCTTAGTGCGCGGTCGGTTTTAAGAGGGCTCCGAGCAAACTCTTTCGCTTTGTCCTACCGAGTCATTCCGACCAGTGATCTCATCGGGACGCGGGCGGTGCAACAAGTTGCATGGAACAACGAGGAAACGACTTGTCGGTATCCGATGGGTAGGAGACAAGCCTAAGCCCTCACGTTCACGCTACCTCACAACTTCAGCTAAACGGAAGTGGTAGTGACATGAAGAGACGTTTATTCGTAATGAATGCATTGTCGATTCAAGTAAATAAGTAAAAAGACATTCCTTATTGCTGATTGTAATCTAATAGTTCCTTAGACTATACAAAATTTACAATCCATGTAAATCAGGACATTTTACGGTAATATTCTACAACTGATTGAAAGTCGAATAAAAGCATTAACCGCTTTATTCGCCACTTACGAAATAATTTTGTGAATGTATTCACTGTAAGGTTGCTATGAAGCGACTGGCCATAAGCGATGAAAGGCGCTCAAATGAAAGCTGTTTTGACTGTCTGATGGTAAAATGCGTTGATGTGCGCCGCATTAAGGTCCATAAATTGAACAGATGCTGTATCTGGTACTAGTTCGTACGGTCCATTAAAGAAAAAGAGATAACTGGAAACATATCTCATTGGCGTTTATATTCATTAATAAAAGCTTTAAGAACCAGATTGCATCTTTCTTGATCAATGATTAGGCTGATTTAGTAATTGCATCAGTGATTACTTTAATTTAGTAATTAGGCTGATCCATAAAGATTTCAGGTCTAATATCTCGCTAAATTTCAGGATTAGTCCGCTTCGAGATTATAGGTGCAACAATCTAGCAACAGTTTTCGTATAGGCACAATCTGTGACGTAAGTAGAAGCGCAAATGAGAGTGCAGCCCTTACGGGTACAAAAAAAACGAGATGTGAAAGTGCAAAATGAGCTATCGTGCAAAGCGCATAAAAGAATGGAATCGTTGGCTAAATGATATGATCGCCTCGTCTATTTTTATGTTTACCAATGGGAACCGCTTGGCCGATGATAGCCTTAGACAGATAACGAAATGCTTCAATATTGTATTCGAGACTCTGAGAAGATGCCAAATATAGGGTTAAAAAATTTTTGCAAAATTTGCAAGGAAAATGCAATGCAATTTTTGCTATTAAGGAATTTTGCGGTAAAGAAACAAATTTTTTAAACTTATATATCGAGGGAAAGCTTCTATAAATGGATGCAACTTGAAGCAATACTTTCAAAGCGTTGGGGATTGCACTCAATGAGCGTTCATTTTTTCATGGACAAATCCATATTCGAAGCAAATACGCCTTCGTTGTAATCGCCCAAAGGTCATAACAAAAAAAGTGCACATCTAAACCGGAAGCGATGGATAAGGGTGTCGGAGTCATACTTCGAACTGAGGGTGGCAAATATTCGGAAATGAAATTAAGGAAGAGATGCTCCTTCCACACACTATGGAAAACTTACTAATGGGAAGTTTAGATAAACATACGGTGATTGATATTGTAAACGGTAGCCATTCGTAGAAGTTGTTTGAAATACAAATGTTTCGAATATTCCATAATTTTGAAGTATAAAAGCTTTTGTAATGTCATTTTCTCTATAGATAAGCAATTAAATGTAAAGTTTTGAGTTAAAAACCAAGGTGCTCATCGAAGCATCGATAATATCGGTAAAAAAACACTCTCAGGTAGAGGTAAAAAACATTCTCAGATAAACCGTTGTGAGCACGCAAGAGCAGAAACAGTATTGCCGAGAATACACTTTCATAGACGGGTAAATAAATGCTCTCATCGTAGGATAATCGGAGAGATGTTGCCGATTTATCTTGACCTGTAGTGTTAAATGACGTCGTCGAGAACACTCTGAGCATTACGAAACTTTAAAATACGATTATCTGACGTAACACAGCTCTCTAAATGAATCGGAAATAGTGTGCGTACGCACATTGGTTGCTCATCATTTTGCTCCACTTTCTTGAATATTAGCAATTTTATCTTATAATAAGCGAATTGCAATAATGCTTATTTTAATTTCCATTTAGTAAATGCGTAATTTTTCATTACGCTATTCAATCGCACAAATCGAATCTCTGGAATTTAGCCATCGAAATTACTTAATAGTATCAATGAAATATGAAACTAAAATGAGAAATTTGTTAAACGAATTAAGAAATAATCATTTCTTTTTTTATTAATTTTCTTTTACTAATATCCGAATTGTCAGACAAAGATGCCATGAATGAATGAATGATTAATGAACGTTAAAAATCTTGAAATTTGCATATTCATGAATTGATATTAATTTTAAACAATCACATGATGAATATGCAGATTTTTACATTTTCAGCGTTCGTTAGTTATTCATGATTGCATCTTTAACTAGCGATTCGTGCATTAATAGATGAGATTTCATGCAAAATCCTCGCATCAATTTAACTGCCCGTTGTTGAATGGGAAAAATTTAGCAGAAAATCATGATGAACAATGACTATTCAAGGAAAGAGCGTAATCTTCCAGCAATATTCTTTAATCTTTCCGCTAGCATAAGTGCCTATGACCTCCGAACAATATCTTATATCATGCCTAACAATACTGATTTCTGTAAGTTTATGATTTAAAGCCATTGATATTGCATATTTCATGCGCATATAATGCTCGATGAAGAGCAGAAAAGGGAGCAGAAAATGAAATTCAGTGAAACATGATCTATAAAGCATGAACAATGTAAAATACGAATAAAATTAAATTCAAAGAGTAGTCGTATATTAGTGGCAACAATGGGTGGATGCAATGCGCTGCAATAGCCAAATGTGGGCTATCAACATATACTTGCGATGCTTCCGATGATGGATTAGTGCTGAAGAACAAACAAAGTAAAGCGTTAGGGTGGCCTAGTCTTGCTTGACAAATATCAACATTTGCGCATTTCCTTGGAGACAGAGGCCAAGTCCACAAAGTGTGAAAAATACCATCGAAGAGCTCCAATAAAATCCTCCTCAAATACATCATCCGTCACCACTCTAAATATAAGACTCCCCCATAAAGACCGTTTTATCTTAAACTATACTCTTTCAATTAGCATGCGATGGGTTTTATCTTAGCAACAAACTCTCTCTGAAATCATAAAAAGAGCCGGATTTTCAAAAATTTATGAAACAGCATATTACAAAATTCAGGCAATAAGATACTAAATGAGAAGCCAGAAGAGGAAAAGGAAGAAACGCAAGAGGTATGAACATAAGACATGCTCATATTTCAGTCATTTGTTATTGATACGAAAATATGCAAATAGTTCGTCAAAATGTGATTTTTATTTCCAGAAAAAGAAACTATCATATAAGGGAAACAGCCTGAAAACACCTTTTCAAATTCATCAAAGCATGTAAACATTTTCTTCAAAAATATAATATTATACACTGTGCGATATTTTTGGCCTATATTATTATTTTATTTTACCTAAAATAGAGAAACGTAGAAATTTAATGATCATAGGTGTACATATAACAAAGTTGGTCATCACCAGACCACCACCTCATCTAGACCGTAGTTGTCCTTATACCACCCCATTACGAGTATATTAGGTAGCCAAATACGAATGTGACAACTTGTTACAAGCGGAATAGGACTCGAAAATGGAAGTGTCTGCTGTTGTTCCATGGGTTAATTTTTCAATGGTGAAGAGGGCGGCTTTAAAGGGGAAACGCAGAAATTAATTGGCATTGTTCGATGTTGGCAATCCATCAATGTGCGATCAAGGTCAATAGGAGGTACTCTTTTCGGAGGAAATGGAAGGCTGTATCCACTCATTCGTTGCATTTTCGCACTCGTAACGATTGCTATTACAAACAGAATCATTGGCTACAGTTAGTACGAACGTTTTTTTTGGAAAGGTTTACGCGTTTTTTTTTTCTCCACCTACACAGTAAAGAAAAAATTTCGTTTTAAAGAAATCTTTCTCGATATTTAGAAGCTAAAATCAAGTAACTGAAAGAGTAGATATGATTTATAGTGCCTATGTCTAATATCTAAATGTTTTATTCGGCATTTGTTTTCGGTTATATTGGTGATACTCTGCAACAATTTTGCACATTCTTGGATTTCTCATTGAATTTCAGATATGGTAATGATATTTTCATTTCCTTGAATAATCTCAAAATGCGAAACATGATATTTGTGGATTGCTTAACGTTGGATACTGAACGAAAACGGATGAGAGAGGTGAGTTGAAATAGAATCATTGTTCCAATTTGCGATGTACAATATATCAGCTTGAATTTTGATAGCTACCCTATACTGGTTACACTTAGAGCGCCAGGAAATAAACTCTTCCATCTCAGCTATCATTTGAAAAATTATGCGGTTCATCTTTTCATGCGGTTCAAAAAGTGTCTCTAATGAGCCATCGAAAACACAAATGTAAAATCAGATTACGTGTAAAATATTTCTTTAAGCGAATGAATACGCTAGTAAAATTATTAGTTTATCAGATCTTCATTTCTTTTTGTCATCATTTTCATCGCTATTATTAGAAATATGAGACGAAAGAAAATCCTATCTGCTAGGACTACTTACAATCGCAGAGGTATTTTGAGATGTTCAATGGTATCACTGGGCAAAGATAACAGTAACCACTGACTCAGTAGGACATCAGCATATATATCAACACCCAGCAGTCATCCCCCTACCTAAATTGTTGACAGAAATTAGCAATCGATGAAGTGGAGCCTGAAATGAAATGATTATGTATTCGTGATTCATATGTCGAAATATCTTGAAATTGACACCTAACTCGAAATCTAATTAGTTTTTTCTTCTATTAGTTGTGCACACATGATATAGTAAATAAACAAATGAAGATTTCAGAATATGATGAAGATATATGATGAAAAAAAAATTTTCGGTTCGATGTACCATATCAAGAACAATAAACTTTTAAAGCATTGAAATGGAATTTATCTCATCGAAATTATATGATCGATGAAATTTAATTTCCGATGCTTAAGTTCCTCTTCGTAAAAACTATGAAGATAAGACGACTTTGAAACTAATGATTATTTTTGATTAAATCTCATGAGTAATACTTTAGAAATATCTTAATGAAGAGGAGAACTTTCCATAGAAGAGATAACTATCTATAAATGATAGCTGTGAATAAATGAATTGCGATACTCAGCATTACAGAAACGCTAAGGAAGAATGACTTCACATGCATTGTTTTCTATTTTAACATCAACAAAGAAGCGTAGAAAAAGCGGCATTGTTGGATTCGACAAATAATATCACTGGAAGAAAAAAAAATCAATATTCTGAGCGCGAATCATCGAATCGCTCTTAAGTACTTCATAAATTTTGAAAATATTTCTGTACGCGATAAATATAAAAATACCACTTATTATAAATTATAAATAAAAACGTACTGTCGTTCATAAGTGATATATCCTTCCATACTATTACAATAATATACGGTACTATACTATTCTGTTCTATTTGCAATAATATTTTATATATTTATTTTTTTTTTAAAATTTCATTCAATAGAGTATTCGTTACGAATAAATGTCTCTTCATATCGCTTCCACCTGCCTTGAAACAGCCATCCTCTGATTCATTTGGCTCCAACGGTCTTTAGGTCAGCCTGTACTCCCTGCAGATCGGTAGCGTGACGGTTAGCGCTCAGGCTAGTTTCCTGCCCATCCGATACTAACGAGCCTAACCTTCGCCTTTATTTACGCTAATATAAAGGATGATAATATTCCGTTATAGGAGTACATTATACTGCCACAATAGAATTCTATACTCTTACATAGAGCAATCTAATCAAAAATAAGGAGAAAAGCTTAAATGCTTGGTCGAGCTTGAAGTACAATTACTTTCACCACAGAGAGTACGAAAAAAAAACGATTTAAATAGGCCATAGTGAAATAAATAAAAACAAATCATAAGCAGTGCATTTTAGAGTTTCACATTGAGCGCCTATTCGAACGAATCTAGTGGTTAGCGATTACATAAACATATTACAATAGGAACAGTATTAATTATAAAATAACATTCATAAATTTGATGGAGGAAATAATTAAAAATTGAAAATTTTTATTACTGAAAGTTTAGAAACTAATGTTTCATTGACATCGAAAAAATGATAGATCGAAATCTTTAAGAAACTATGTTGAAGAAGCAACCAGTTGAAAGGATTAAACGAAAGCGTTACAAAAAAAAATGTTATTCGTTATCTGTATTTCATCTTGACTTGTGTCTTTTATAAACTGGTTTCTCATTTCTTCTTTACAATGACTCATATATTTCAGTGGAAAATATTTTCAATGAATATTTTTGCAACACTTAAAGCAAAGATTTAATTATAATACTCGTTTTCTTTAGTATTTTCCCTACTCAAATAATATTAAATGTTAGATTACTGAACATAAAATATGCAAATTAGTCAATAAATTAACGATATGGCGAAGGAATTCAGAAGGAAATTATTACTTCGGAGGTTAACTCATTTGTGGACATTCTTGAAACTATACCTTTTAAATTAAGAAAGAGAACAATTCGATAGAGGAAAGAATCTTCAAGTGTTTCTAGTCTTCGAATGCATTTAGTAAATCATGAGAATATTAGCTATTGAATTCATCGAAAATAAAAGTTTCAATAACAATCTATACATAAGGAAATCTGAAGGAGAACTATATGAGTTGGTTTAATAATTATACAAGTATTTGCGTTTACGTGCACGAATTCTCCGAAAAACCTTTGAAAATCATTGCGTAGAAAAAACGCTTCAATAAAAGAATGTAAAGATATCTTTTAGATCGTTATCGTTCGACGTTTTAAACTCTTAAATTTCAGGCAATATATAAAGAAAATGTTGAAATTTCTAAAATTAAGCTGCAAAATTCTGCACACAAATTTTTAACGAAAATTTTCCTATCATATGCCCACAGTATTATTATGTCGAAACAAACATAAAAATCAATAAGTTTAGTGGTTGGTACGCTGCAGGAAATTTAATACTTGTACTTTTCCCATCGGTATTTCTGGAGTTGGAAAATTTAGCTAAAAATTCGCATTGCCTAAGGCAACGTTTTATTAAATCACTAGACGCAGTCGACATACCTCGATCTTAAACACCGACTTGGATGATATATCGCGATAGCAAGAGCAAGTCAACACCAGGTTATACCCACAAAATGAAACCAACGATACGAGCGGAAGTGATACGGCATAGCAACGGTAAATATTGTTCGCGCACAATAACTGCTCGATCAGCGGAAACGCTCTCATGAATCATATAACGTTGATCCGTATACGCTGCCAAATTGTGGCTACATTCAGTGAAGCAGCAATTATTGCGAGTCTAGTTTCGGTGATTGGCGGCGATAGGTTTGAAAATCGAACGCAAAACACGTCATAATAGTGTTCAGAATCCGTTAGTGATTACCACTTTTTGTGGCGATTATGGAAAATGATGACCCAACAATCGCTATGCATTTTAATATTTCCACATTAAATAATTACCTCATTAGTGTGGTTTTTATAGGTTTGGCGCATAAATAAAAGTGTGAAAGTTGGCCTAATAAAAAAATTTAACGACAAATATAACTGTATTATACACAGTTGACTAGTAGGTTATGATATTCTCCCCGAGAAACAGCAACGCTCCTTAGCCATAAAAAAAAATGTGGCGAGATTTATGGAGTTGCTATTTGCATCTGATAAGTTGAGAATCTACTTTTTTTAAAAAAATAATCTGTTCTTTAACGTGGAAATCTTCACTTATGAACTTTTTTTTTATTGCTCCTAAGACAAATATGATAAGAGTATAGACCACCATAAAATAATGTAGTTTTGCATTGCATAAAAGCATTCATTTCGTTTTTTTTTTCGACGCGTATGAAACTGGGAGACGAGTTTTGCATATTCACATGCTATTATTGCAAAATTCTAATTAATGGGAAAGAAAAATGTAAATTGCATGTATTCGCATGAAACTTTCACAAATGCTCTCGAATATTGACGGAGCGTCACAATGGAACTAGAAAATTTTTGCCACTTCTATCATTTTTTATCATGTTCCATTGAATTTTCTGATGGAATATAAACATATTTATATGCTGAATAAAAACGATCTTTGAATATACTTTTTCAAGTTTAAATAAAAATTGAGCCAAAAATACTATGAAAAAAAAAGGCTTAAATAATGAACGGAATACATACACGATATATTCTTCTTGATATTATTTACGCATTTAACATATCATTCTTTTGTGTACTTAGTTAGATTTTATTTACAATATTTGCGCAAACTGAGATTATCCTTATTTTCTTGGATGTTAGAATTTTTTGAGTAGTTTATAGAGTGAAGAAAGCATACTTAAGTTAAACCTGTGAACAGAAATATTTTACCTGACGGTAGCATACCTTGATGTTTATCCTTCTAACGTTTAAGTTTTGAATAGTTAGTTTTCGAGTATTTTCCTTAATTTTATGACGGAAATGTAATGCATTTCGTGCATTGATATCAGCAAATCTATAAAAAAAAGCAACTTTTTTTTGAAATCAATATCCTTGTTCATTATATGAGAATGACAAATTTTCATTCTGGGAAATAATTCGACTTTCTCTAATTTCATAAATTTCTCTATTTCTTTCTTTTTTGCTCAGAAACCAATCATTTATACTCATCAATTTCAGAGTGTATTATCATATATGTTCACATTTAATCACACAATTCTTGTGCTAGTATAAAGCACAATTACGATTATAAAAGTAATAAAAACCGGTAGTTTTCCATCATTCAATATCTACGATTGTGTGATAGCAGATAAACGTCTTAAAGTTGAGCTGTTGCTATTTGATCACTAATAAATGTTTGTGCTAAGCCAACACAGTCGGTTTGACTTTGAAAGAAATCAACTGCAGTTGTTCGCCAAAGTGCTATTGTATGTGATCACTTCAACTGGCTTTTGGTGTTTTCTTTCTTCCACATAGACACATGTACCCTTATCTTATCATTAGTACGTGCATTTTTGTTTGCATTTTATTCTTCTTTTTTTCGTCTTTCCCTCATATTTAATGGCTGGAACCAGATTAGATGCAACACCGACATCTGTCGTGACCGGGGATGACTGAAGAGGAGTTAACTTCGACCTTCGCGCTAATCATAACTGTAACTGGTACTAGGCTCAACCAATATTCCACCTGGCTGTTTACAGAACACAGGTTGTATAGTTATCTTGACGCTGTCATAGCTCTGATAGGTACAATACAGACGACCATCGAAAGACAGCTGCGTAGTGTGTTGTCTGCAATCTTATTCCGTTACTGATATAAGCCATACGAGAAATGACATAGGCTTGTCAATTCTGAAAAACTTTGTTTCCCTGCTATCTCAGCTTCCATGCTCGAAAAGCTACGATCATGAAACTAACTGGCTCAGAAAGCGTTTATTAAAAGAAATGTGCACCTGTAAGGTACGCAGGTATGTGTCCGAAAGAGGCGCTTTCATCATTCGATTGTTCTTAGCATGCCATTCTAATATGCCATGAAAATTAACTACCTAAATAACAAATGAACACGCGCTCATAAGGAATTTTTTAAGAAAATGCTCTAATGAGAGCAATAGCAATATTCCCAAGAAATGTACCTCTACATAGCCCTTCAGCGAAAAATTTTGCGCTCGTATAGGGTAACGAAGTGTTGATTTGTTTGCCCATTTCGGCATACGAATGCTGTTCAATATGCACATTACTGCATTCGAAATGGAACCATTATTGATTCACGCTTGAAAGATGACCATAGAATCTATCTTTATTTATCTATTTATTCGTTGTTCTTTTTCGTGCTATCGATTTTCTTTTCTACTTAGATGTGACTTTTGTCTGTGAAATGACGTATGAATCACATATTTAGAGACCTTATTCGAGTGTTCACATTTATCTTATCATATTCAAGCGTTATAATTTTCTTGTCGATTTGTTGCAGTTGTTTATAGGAATGAAATTTGATTGTAACGCCCGCTTTCTGCAAATACATTCCTTTATGTATTTGAAGTATATTACTTTATGTGTATGAAGTATATCTTTCTTACAGCACACCGATAGATATGCATATGATGATAGGTTTATATTACTTTATGCAAGATACGAAAGAAAGTTATTACTTTTTATGTGAATGTTGTGCCATCAATAATACACCGATTTGTATTGATGTGCATGGAGAATTTTTACGTAAGCCGTTACTCAATGAATCTTTCACTACGTGACAAAACTAACATTTGCTTAAATCGACGATGAAAGTTTGAGTCCAAGAAAAAAAAAAACAAACGAAGAAATATGCTGCAGCTAATGACACGATGATTGCACTTATCTAAGAACAACCGCTCTAGAAAATTATCAGTAAAATATAAGTTGTAAGAAATGCACTTATATTTCCCTCACTCATTTAGTACAAAATCAAATTACAACTTGTGCAAAGTTGCGTTTAAATTTCTTATCATTTTAAATTTCTTATCATTCTTATCAATTTTTAAACGTCTATGATCTCTTATGCAGTCGATTTATCGGCAAAAGATGTGATTGGAAGGATTTAGGCAATTTTCGGCATTGTTTTCAACATATTTCCCGACTTGGGTAAGTAGCCTACGGGTATTGGGCACAAAAAAATGACAATCATGTAATTTTCTCAAGTTTAAAAATAATACAAATTTGCAAATTTGCTATATTTTCCTACTTTATGAACTTTCTCATATTATATTGAATGTTTTCCTATATTATTTTCATTGTACTTTAAAGGTTTCCTTTGGTTATTTAAAACATATATAATACTGAAAACAGAGAGTCGTTATTTTTAACACTAAAGTATACTAGTTTTCATTTTCCATTCTCATATTGCAAAAATGTTTTCTTCTACAAACTTATTGCAAATAATGCAAACTTGCATTTCGCGTTACTTTCTTTTTTTTTTTTTTTTTTTAAACGCTTTGCCTTTCCTTTATATTCTTTGATGATAGAATGTAAGGCATTTACTTCATTGAAAAAAAATCACCTTTCATTTTTACGTACCATATCGAGCACAACGATTATTTATGAAGTATGTTCCATACATTTGCGCTCTTTAATTGCTATTGATTTTTCTTTTAATACCATTGGCAGTACTCATCTCTGTGAACGGCTCAAGGCGAAGATCAGTCTAGATCGGTCTCTATAGTGTTTATGATCAGCTTTCGGTGTATTTCACTAAAAGAATTCCTTAAATTTATTGATGTTCTTTGACAATTTTCCTTGCCACTTCGTTTTACATAAAAATGAGCGCAGTAAAGTCAGCGTAAAAAATGATATAACTGCGCTCAAAAATTACGATTCCTTAAGTCGCAACTGTGATGTGAAAATTTCTTAGATTCTTCTCTTTCTTTTCTGATTCGTCTTTTTTTATTCAAATATTTGGTCGATGCCAACCGGATTGTATTGCAAATGTGAATGACTTAGAAGGGGGTAAGGGGAGGTCAGAGGGGATAGGGGGAAGTGAACAAAGGGATACAAGAAATTATGCTAGCGCGGAAATCAAGGCAGATAGATGTAACTGAAACACTTGCGCCACCGCTACGGTGATGGAAAAGATGCAGACTCATGACCGTTGCCATCTAATCCCGTTGTGCTGCAGTGATCGTATTACATTATAAAATCTACTGAATAAAATAATGAATTATGAGTAAAATTGAAAGAATTTTCACTGCAATAAATGGACATTTTTCATATTATCCGTTGTGATATCCAACAATGGACGACATAATATTCGTAGCCGGCAAGAAGAATGATTTTATCGATGCGGTGAATGAGTCCGCAAATTCAGAGGGTTGGGCTATGTCATACGAAGATTATGATGCATATCTGATGTGGCTTGGTCCCGATAAATTCCATCATGCAGTCGCTAAAACTAAAGGTAAAATTTATTCCATATGCTATTTGATAATATTGAATGTCGTGAAGTTTTTTTTTTGAATAATTTTACGCAGTGATTATCAACGAATTGAGTATTTCGAGTAAGTAGTCGAATCTTTAAAGTGTTTCTCCATAAATAATGCTCACTCAACTATTCAGATTTTCGGAGAAATAATAATCTCGTCGGACGAAACACTCATTCCCAATAACCCTCTTTATTTTCAAAAAAAAAACCTCAAAGAATTTGTCACCTTCGGGGTTCTATTGGGCTTTAGATTCAGCGTATCTTCGATAGTGTTCTTTTTTAAATCGTATCGGGAGTTGAACAACATGAATAAAATAATCCGTTGAGCTGAAACAAAAATTTTTGAAATGACATGCTTCATTTACCAAATAATAGAATGGTCAACGTACTAGAATATTCTATTTCAAGTGCTTCGTTATGATCCGAGGAAATAGATACCTGGATGGAATCCGGTGAAAGAATTTAGATAGTAGTATACCGACGACCAAGTGCATTCTATGGTTGTAGCTTTCTTTTCAATTCTATGCCGCCCAATATTTCACCATATAGGAAATAAATTCGTATTCTGGGAAAAATAATTTCCATATTTACCAAAAAAAAGCGATCCGATATCAAGAAAGCTCGGGAAATGCAAAACTGCTTTCTATCCTAAATTAAAATCATATGCCTAAAAATTTGAAGTTTATTTGTTTATATTTTTGGAGAAAATATATCACTTGAATAATTTCCCAACTGTTTACATATCACTATTTATCTAACCTTCTCAGGAATTGATATTATAATAGAAATAATTACGATATGGAAAATAATTTTTTAATCGATTTATTTGTAGCTGGTGAATTCGTTGGTTGTTGTATGTGCCTCAATATGGATGATATGGCATTCGTAGCGTTATACTATGTACGCCCTCAATATAGAGGTAAAGGTATTGGTCAACGACTCTTTAAAACAGTGTTACCCCCCGCATTGGCCGAAGAAAAGAATGTCGGTCTTCATGCAGGTACTAATATTATTAATTTTTCCCAGTTGTTAAAATAAAATATAAATTGGTATTTGAAATCAAGTGCTATACTCTTTGAAAAGCCATAATAATGATTATTGATAGTGGATATATCCATAATAGTATTACATATTCTAACTTGACCTCATTATTTATTCATCCAAGTTTCCTCACATTAGACGCTTTATCTGCTAACTACTATAAAATATTTACATTTTTCTTATACTTTAAAGTTCCCTTATATTTGGTGTTATTCTCCTCAAAGAAAATAATTACGGAGATGAAAGTTAGCGATCATCATATATTCCTACTATAATTTATTCAAAGACTTACTCTATCACGTGAAATTCTATGCTGGCGAAAAAAAAAACGGTTCAGTCGAAAATTCTTAGGAAAATCCGTTTTTTTTTTGAAAAAAAAAGAAGGTAATCTAACTTTTTAAAATTTCTACTATGAATTTTATAAGTTATGAGCCATTCTAACGGGACGATATCAGCAGCATCGTGAAGGTGAGAATGATGTTTGCTGATTTTTTTTTTTTTTTTGTAGAATAGAGAGTAAAATATCATAGTGCTATTCATAATGAAATACTTAGAATATGTTTTAGTTTCATTCTCATATCATACATAGATTTCTCAGAGATGATCATCTTCATGCTACAAATATGAGTTCTCTCGAGCTTATGAGAAATTTATTGCACTTTCAATGTTTGAAATATTGTCTTAAATAAAGAAAATTTCTTAATGAGGAATATGTTAGGTATTGATGAAAGAATTTTCATATGGAATAACCTTTAAGTTTGTAATTTTTTCTTTTTTTTTAGCGCCGAAGATGTCTTCCGTATATGATAATGTTCTTGGTTTTAATAAATATACTACATGGAAAAGTGATGTAATACTATTGCAAGATATTGATTTTGCAAAACTTGGAGGTAGGAATTTTTCTTTTTTGTTTTTTGTTTTGAAGCAATTGAGAGGGTTTTTTTTAGCACTCTAATGATCTCCACCTATTGATTTATCGATGACAGCCTTATCGAACATAATTTCAACCAGAAACTTTGAAGGATTTTTCGTTTCATTTAAACTCATTCGAGTGCTAAAATTGTCGAAATATGCATCTGTGTCCATCTCGGGACTAGAGCCGACCAAAATTCTATCATTTACAGGAGTCCTAAGAGAACAACAATATTCCGTGAAGGATGTTAGCGAAGTGCCGATAGATGAGTTGGTAGCTTACGATCAAACGGTGTACAAATCAAAAAGGGAGGCATTTGTTCAGAACTTCATTGCAAGAAGGAAGGATGCAAAATGCAAGGTTTGTTTTATCATGTGTGTTCATACAATCATCTGCAAGTATCACCATATTGGCCAATTATATTTCTAATGAAGCCATTTTTGAGAGAAACGAAGAGAGAAAATGATATAGAAGCGAGAAACTACGCGAAATACTCGAAATCCTATCCTTCATCATCCACTCAAGGGCGTTTACTCATCACATTCATTGGCCGAATGCATTTGAACTCCCTCTTGAGGCTTTTCATCGCAACTGTCGCAAAATATCATTTCTTCAAGCTCATTAAAAGCGAACGGTTTATCGGTATTTCTAAACAATTTCGTTAGCAACAATTAAATACGGCTATGATTCAATACGGCTATGTTATTATAGTATTTTTTTTTTCAATATTTCTGAGCAATGTGTTCGTCAGCACGCTCTTATGTTTTAAAAGCTAGTGAGTCAACACTAATCAGAGCTCAACAATCGTAAATATCTGCATTGTTCCAATATCAACTTGATTTCAGGTTATTTTCGACAAACAAGGAGCTATTATAGGATACGGATGCGCACATTCCCTATCAAACGGTTTACCGACATTATGCCCTGTTTATTGCGACAAGGATGACGCATTTCTGGCACTACTGAGTGAACTACTTTCATGCTATTCGGAAGAGTTGAAGAAAAACAACTGTGTGGATTTAAGACCACCATCTATCAAAACGGCACGCATTAGCACAATGCTTGAGGGTATAGCAAAAGTTGTGAAGGTAAGGAGGTCTTTTATCTCATTTAACGTGCTTGCAGAGTTCCACTATCTGCTTAAATCATAGAATGATCACTAAGGGTGATAAAAATTCGATAAGCCTTTATCATTTGCTCGTAAGGAAACAGTCAGAAAGTCTTCTGCAAATATCATTTGAGGACATATTAGTTTTCGAGGAATCCTGAAAATTAGAAAGCATCTATTTGCGTCTCGAATATATTTCCCTGAAATTAAATGAATCGAAACTTGAATGAAAAAAAAAATCTTGCTAAATAATATATCCTTCAAAAAATCACAAGGCTTTTTTTAGTTTTTGATAAATCCGCTATGAAATTTTAATAGCATAACTGTCAATAAAAAGATTTCACAATGTTCTATCTTATTAACAAACGAATTGCAATGCAATATATTCATGGAATATCAAACCTGTTTGCAGCATTTTTATACATTTCTTAAAAAGTATTTCATTTCAGAAAGCCGACAATTCACCACAATTTACGAAATTTATACCCGAACATGATGTCAACAAGTTGTATAGTTTAGCAGATTTAAATACATGGATATAAATATCAATGATGTTTTTTTCTTTTCATATTTTACTACTGTTTACCATTTCTTTAGTATAATTTTTAATCTGTTTATTTCTTTGTGATTGTTGTAATCAAATATATCTTCTTTTTTTTTTTTTTTCAAAAATTGTGTCCATATATTAGAAATATTGTAGTAGAAAACTTATTGAATTTGTTGTGATATACTAGAAAAAAACTTATTCAAATGTATTGTATAAAAATTGCTTAGCTTTTTTATGTTGTTGATGTAGAATTATTTCTAAATTTTCAAAATGCTTTTGCCATAAGAAAGATTATTATTGCAATTGAAGATTATATAAACTATTTTCGAAGAAATTTGCAAACAACTGACAGGAACTATGGATATATATATATATATATATATATATATATATATATATATATATATATATATATATATATATATATATATATATATATATATATATATATATATATATATATATATATATATATATATATATATATATATATATATATATATATATATATATCAAACAGCAGCGAAACATTTTTAGGTCAGTCCTCAATTTCTACACAACAAATATATTCCGCATCAACATGTATCTATTTATGAGATGAGGAAATTTTAGAGAACCCATTATAGTGTGCAAAGGTGAGAAAAAAATGTGGAATTCGATTACTAAAACACATGGAAATAGACATAGGTAGATTGGCCATGAACTCTCCAGGAGAAGACAGCTCAACTTCCTTAGAAACGCCGAAGTGCTTTTGTTTTGCTAAACTATGTATTCCTGAAATATGTATAGCATCATATTTCTACGGTCCCTTCACTAACACTTAAACAATTTACGGATGCTTCAGTAGATATTTCTGTGTTTCGCATTCAGCTTAGAAAGCCCGTACTACTTTGTAATTTTAAGGCACATTTAATTTTTGCTCTTTAGTTCAGTGTTATAGCAATTTGTAGTGGTTTCTATGCGTTCATGATATGTTGTCATTCGTTTTTTGTAACAGCTGAGAGTGTCTTTCACAAATGATGAAGTTTTGAAGCCTTCAAGCTTGAACTTCAAAGTTCAAACTCTAATTAAAACTTCAGCAAATTGAAATTGAACTCAAAGCTTGCTTCGTTGATAAACTTTTTGTGATCATAG
Source organism: Ascaris suum (assembly GCA_013433145.1). Classification (NCBI taxonomy): domain Eukaryota; kingdom Metazoa; phylum Nematoda; class Chromadorea; order Rhabditida; family Ascarididae; genus Ascaris; species Ascaris suum. Next base: position 10,524,428 of record CM024175.1, read on the forward strand.
CTAGTATGGTGATTAACCGTTCCGTTACGTTGAAAGGGGGAAAATTTGTTCCACATTCTTTGCTTATGGCGATTGTTTAAATAGTAATTTTGATTTGCTTCAACCATCATCGGCTGTTGAAGCAAATATATGACGAATAAAGAGTTAGAATATAGAACAAGTGATCTTCTTGGGCACTATTACTCACCTAAATTGAGATCTTTAACCTGAAATGAAAGTAGCAATAACTGTAATAAATATTTTTATCGATAAACGATGAGCGTACAAATCAATAAGAGAGAGATCAACACAACACATATATCGATCCTAACATCAACAATAAATATTCACTATCGCTCATAGAATGGTCAATACGAATCGATCGTATTGTGTATAGTGGAGTGATGCAAAAAAACGAACCGACAATTGCCTCAACGTTTTCTTCGTTTTATTTATTAGTTATTCATTATTTTAGAATTTAATTGGTTTGAATGCTGCATAAATTTAAATACATCGATTACCGGCTTATTGTAATATTTCTTGAGAGATGAGAAATTCAAACATGTTGAATTATTTCGACTATAGGCTTCGCTCTCATCGTAGAGCCGAATTTGAACTCTGTGATAGTCGTATTTATGGCCAAAAGTTATAAAGTAACAAATTTTAGTAAAAAGAAAAGATAAACGCCTTAGTAAGATATGCTTAGAGGGAGGAAAATTACCGAAGCGAAAAATCAATAGCGAAAATGACTCAATTCGCTTCAAAAGGTGAATGGAGAATCGGTGGAACTAATTACTCGTTAAGTTTTTTTTACTTAAATAGAAGTGAAAAGTTCTCAACGTTGAGGTTCTTTTAGTATGCCGTCCAATTTTGCTTTATCAAAAGACGTTTGCTCTTTATATACTGTACATCCTTTTCATTAAATATGTCCCACTAAATGAAACTAAATATAGATGAAATTAAATATATAAATATCGAGTAAATATTCCTTTTTTGTATTCCCTTATTCGCATCCATTCTCGTTCCGTGATGAACGAATGGAGTTCCAGTAAATCCTGTCAGGCGTTACTAAGTTAGATTTAACATAACGACGTTCTCTAGTTAGCCATATTTTCCTGAACTTCCGTGTGATTCTTATCAGTGCATCTATCGACTTCTTCATGACAACCGGTTGTCCTCACAGCTGCTAATTACAACATCTCAGCTATACAGCTCGATCTTTACGGGTTATCGCATATCAACTGCCACCATTTTATCCATCTCGTCGAATTTATCCGCTTCGTCCTCATCACGCTCATAAGTACCCTCGCTGATCTGGTAGGATTTGATGCCGTATTCGTCATTTGAACTGATCACAAGCACTTTCATTTAATAATCTGCATTTTCCTTTAGAGTACATCAAACGTCATATTCTCTTTCAAAAACACACATTATTTTTTTCTTTTTTTTGCATAAGTCAATATCAATCTTCATATTGCCGATTGATTGATGCCACTGCACTTCAAGATTTTTCAACAAGCTCGCTCAACATGATGTGCGTATTATTTCTTCAAGTAAAATATCGGATTTTTTTTTCAAACCCTTCTCCAACTTGATAGATAGTCCCACTGTAAACGATTCGCAGTATATCGTGGTTTCCAAATGTCGCTTCCGACTTCACAAACGATTGTGTTTCACATTTGTCGCGATCTTTTCTTTGAGGTTCTCCAGCTGCTATTCAAAACACAGCAAACGTTTCCTTGAGAATTCGCGAAAGTAAATCGCATACTCTCTATTATTCTAAAAAAAAAAAAAAAAAATTCTCGTTTTGATAATATTAATAAGGGATTTTTATGTTCTCATTTAATTGGAATTTCCTTATATTTTCATATCTTCAAAATGAGTTAGATGGCTCTAGCAAGCAATCGTGAAGATAATTGTGGCAATATGGTGACAATAACCTCGACGATTGTGATCGATGATGAGTCATCGCTTTTGTGGAATCACCACGTTCTCCATCGCTAATCTCAAACAAATATTTTATTTCATTTTATTAGTCGAGAAAATTTTGAGATGAGACGAATAATTCGAATATAAACTTTAAAATATGGTCTTATTTTTGATATATTATAGGCTTTAAAAGGTTTAATGGAAGAAATCGTCTATATAGAAGGTACAAACGATGATTTTCATATTTTGGTGGAATTAGCGAATAAATATGAAGGATGGATGCATTCATTAAGTGATTATAGCGTCCTAAAAAAGGCTCTTGGTGATAATGTTCTCTTGATGGTCGCTAAAAATAGAGGTATTCAATTTTTATATCTTCATTATACGTATATAAGGCAATTAATGAGTTAGACAAATCTATTTCTGCAAGTTTCAATTATTTCTAAAATCAATTATTTCAATCAGTTTCTAGATATTCATTTCTAATATCAGAATATTAGGTTTATGAAGGTGACGTTATCGGTTTCAATATCGTGGAAAAAAAATGCTTCCCCTCTGTCGTACTACATTACTAGATTGTTCTCTTCAGTATAAGTAAAATGGATATGCCATATTGTTCGTTCGTTCTTTTCTACCATATTGCGCTAAGCTTTCTGATGCATTATTTTTCACAACGTTTGAAGCATATTGATATTATAAGATAAAAGAATCCAAATCAAAAAATGCTTCATTTGAAAAATAAAAACATAATCACACTCAGAAATATTATTGACAAACTATTCGTTAGGTGGTGAATTTATTGGCTCATGTATGTCACTCGTATCCGATGGTATCGCATTTGTGGGCTATTATTTTGTGATACCTGAATATAGAGGTAAAGGAATTGGACGACGACTTTTCGATAGTATACTGACGAAATCGATGAAAACTATGAATATTGGACTTCATTCTGGTTGGTTTATTATTGAAATATTCTTCTCATGGAAAAATTTATGCAATTATAAATATCGTTTTTTTTTTTGTAATTTGGATCTTTATCTAATTTGAAAAACGTCTCTTATTTATTCTCTTTGAGTATTGCAACGATTCAACGACTAATCTCGATAGGTCAATGAGCGTTTGTTCAGAGGAACTGCTCAAAAGTACTTTACAAACTCAAGATGATCAAATTTAAGCATTGAAAGATTCTAGCTGAATAGTTCACAGTGAGAAAATGATAATTTAAATTTTCCAGGTAAATCCTATTAGAGACAAAGACAGTGATATACCTGCAGTAATATATAGACTAGGACTCTGAGGTAAGACACATTTATTCTATTGGTCCGGCAAATTAACTCCATAATATTTGATAACAATCTTCGTTTCTTGCATTATCACCAATTTTGTGCTAAGACCATACTTTAGAAGGGTATGTTGGAAAGTCGAGGAAAACGATGTTTGGATTATGTGTTTGTTGAAATTCATCTATATAGATGGATTTTCGTCATGATATGTTGTGTCATTAAATTCCTAATATACTTCTACTCGGTGATTCAGTGATTCCAGCTCACAGCCAATTCTCTTTTCGACGATACATGACAAAGTCACTATGAGCTCATCCTCCCTCCTCCCCATACCGCCTCCCCTCCCCTCGCCCCCCCCCCCCCACACCTCTTTAAAAACAAACCAGAAGGATGTTCATTTTATGCTCAACAATCGAATTCTTTTCAGCGTTGAAAATGTCACCAATATATGAGCGTAGTTATGGATTCAGTCATTATTGCGAGTGGGCTACCTCTATTCTCCAGATCGGCAGCGTGAAACCTAATAAAATCAAAGGCAGGCATTTGATATTCTGCTCTCTTTCTATTCCTGTGCTACTGCAATCGCTCCTAATGTAATTTGTATCGATATTTAAAAAAACTCTGATATTGAAACTCCTGTATAAACTGTAAAATAATTGTTCCGAATGATTATTCATTTTTTAAGTTGCAATATTCTTCTAATACTGTCAACTCAGAGCTGAAAACTTTGCGAATTTAGTGGAATCGCAATAACCGTATTTTTGCAATAGCAAAAATATTTAGCTGAAGGGTCCGATAAATCGAATGTTTTTGAGTTTTTTTTTTTTTACCAGGATTGTGCTACAAGGTTAGGCATTTGCAACTATAGAGTATTCTGACAGATCTGTTTGCTATTGCAAGCAATTCAAGCAATTCATTTCCTTGTTTTTGCTAGAGCGTATTTAATTGCAAACAATATGCCGCAAGTTTCGGCTCACTTTCTTTTCTTTTTTTTCCAACTTTCAGGTTGCACTACCTCTCCCAGACTTTTTTCAATCTCTTGGTTCAAGAGCAGATAACCCCAAAGAAATGTGTGGTATGTAGTATAGAAGGCCTTGGAAGGCAATACTAATAAAAAAGCGTAAATCCACACTCAAGGCTTCCGTTACATTTGAGAAAGAATTCCGTTGAAATAAGTTTGCTTTGACGCATACTGAAGGCGCACAACAACTAACGAAAGTGAGACTCAGATTGAACACCAATTTAAAGTTCTAAAGGATAGAGGCTCTGAATTTCTCAAAATTCAATCAATTTTTTTTTGATATCTTGAGGCGTCTAATAGTAGACCGATTTGATTAAATAAGTTAGGCAGTAATACGGTCTTTTTCATGTTATGTATTTCCTCTCAAAAGTTATGTATTTCCTCAAAAGGTTTATAAGCAAATGCATTCAAAGTATAACAGCAATCAAAGTTTGAACTATACGATGTTGGTGCTAAAATCTTGTTGCTAAGATTTCCATCTAGAAGAAGCCTCTTATACGTTAAATTTTAGTAAGATGAAGCGAAATTCAGATATCTTCCACAGAACCTTGCAACTGCATTATGGAAACGCATCGGCTACCCTCTAGCTCTATTTTTCGAAATGTTTTGGCATTTGAAAGAACAGAGGCTCAGAGTTGATCACATTACACCGTCTATTCAAAAATACTCCAATGAAAGACTAAAAATCCTTAATATTACTTATTAGAACATAAATTTTAGCGCAGTTTATGTTGTTGAGTAAAATGCAATTCCGTCAATTTTGAGTGCTCAGGTATGGGTGATAATATTGAAGTGAAGAAAGCAGATGAAGTTACGTTCTCCGAATTATGCGACTATGATGATAGTATCACAAATTCAAGACGCGAGGATTTCATACGCTTTACCGCTGTATTTCGAGAGGATGCTATATGCAAGGTGAAAATGTGCTTCTTGCACTAACGATTTCGTCGACAATATGTCATTGAAACGCTGTAGAACGCAACAACTTTTACTTCATTTTCTGCTTACCTAATTCTCAACATTCTCAAAAGTATTACAGAGTAATTTTAAAAAAAGTAACAATGAGACGAGAGTAATAAACAACTTTTAATTACATTCTCTGATCACTTTCAATTTTTCATGGAGATCAATAAATTCCAAGCTGATCAATTTTAAAGCAACGCTTCATTTCCTAAGTGTTTGCATTTTATAGCAAATACACAATTAATCAAACAAATATCTTTTAGAATGAGACCAAAATGAAGAAAAAATCCGCATAGTCTAAGTATAAATATTCCACTTTATGATGACTGATTTTTAACTCATGTAAAATTTGATTTTTTTTTTTGCATTTTAATTGATCATTGATGAACTGATAATTTAACTGATAACATTTTCAGGTAATTGTGAATGAAAATAAAAAAATTGTTGGATTTGGACGTATTCGACAATCATTCAATGGATCGCTAATTATAGGCCCAATATATTGTGATAGCGATGCAAATTTTATTGCACTTTTTAAGTCGCTTATTGAAAGTTATTCAGAAAATATTTCCACCTCAACGAATATTACAATGCGATCTCCCTCAATTAAAACTACTCAAATAGCGAGCCTATTATGTGGTGCAGCTGAAATTGTGGAGGTTTGTTGAATATTTCCTATATTTTCTTTTGCGTTGTTTTAATAAATACTATTGAAATAATACTCGAAAACTATTTCTTCAAATTTCTTATGAAAGTTTTGGACAATGGTGATTCTGAATTTTCCGCTGAGAACTGCCGAATTTCTAATTGACAATAACTCAAATTTCCATAAATAATTAATAAAATAATCAATCGCAGCAATATTTTATCAATAGCTCTAATATTGACTGAAAAAAAAATTCATGGATATTATGAGCGCAAAGACGAGTAATAATCCATGTTCGAGGTTAAAGTTCTAGTTGGGGATTCAACCCAATGAATACGATCGTCGATATAGCCATAACGAAATTTGCTTGTAGTGTATCAGTTGACTATATTCTAATATTCGTTAAAAAATTCTTATTTTTTTATACAATCGATAATTATATTAAGGTTATCAAACGCTTTATCACCGAACGTCTGAAAAAAATAATGGAAAATTTTTTTTCAACTGCATGCATTTTTTATAACTTTGCTAATGAAAGCTTTTGAAAATTTTACTGATTCTTAGGTGAAAAATGATTATATATATATATATATATATATATATATATATATATATATATATATATATATATATATATATATATATATATATATATATATATATATATATATATATATATATATTTGATTTCTTTTCTTGAGAAACGATTAAGTATTTATTTTTGAGCAATAAATTTGAATTATTAAGAAAAAACTCGCAGATTTTCGAGAAAAAAAATCCACCAAAAATTCCACTCCATAAGAAATTAGAAATGAGATAGCATAATGAAAAATAATATTCGCCTATTGCAGATATCAAAGCTTCAACCACAATTCACCAAATGTGTTCCACATCATGATATCTCTAAGATATACGCGATTACTGATTTATTTGTTTTTCTTTAATAGTTATAATCATTAAGGTGAAAGTATGCTAAATATATGAGTACTATTTGTAAAAGTTGTGAAAAACTTTTAAAGTTTTTCAACATTATCGGATTTTCCAAAAGTTTTTTTAATAACCTATAAAAGATAAGATGCATGAGCTAGATAACTACTTCTCATTAAACAAGGTGGAATTTTCCACTGCTTTTTAACACGATGAATTATATTCGCCCTAATTTATTTCATTCTGTCAATGCAGTTTCTGATTTGTGTCTTCTAATAAAATACTGAGAAGTTATGTCCACTAGAATAAAGTCCTCCTAACGGAAAGTCTACAACACTGTCGATATAGTCAGTGGTTGAATAAGTCGTAACCATTTGTTATTAGTTCCTGTAAACGACATCTCAAATAGTGTTGAGGAGTCGACTGATGTTTGTACGAAGCAAACTGTGTGTACGATTTATTTGGCATTTCCGGTGGATAAGCCTGAATTTGGCATCCACGATTATAGGTGGTCAAAAGGTGTAATATAATCTCCTATCCATATTTCTTCGTAATATTTGAGACGACTCAGTTGATATGAGGATGGTTGCCAGCATCATGTCATTATGTATCTTAATAATTTTCTATCGCACGACAACGATAAAAAGTTAGGAAAAAGCTCCTTAAAAGCGCTGATACAAAGGCTATAAAATTAGAAAAAAAATCAACAAAAATTTAATTCATCTAGTAGTTAGCAGGTGCTGTATTATCAAAATATTCTGCAAATAATATAAGTGACTCTATACATATTTCAAATGTTGTCATGGAAAAGTTCGAGAACAACATCGGGAAGCTCTTGCTTAGCTGTAATTTTAGTCGAGAAATGATATCTTTTGCGTAGTTGAATTTAAAGAAGTAGTTGTACGTCGAGAAATGATATCTTGCATACAAATACTATTGTTGCGGTCATCATCGTCAATGATACCTAATGCATTATATGCTTGCTCCAAAAAAGCGACTTATAAAGCCAACAAGCAGACTATGGATATATTCATCACCGCATATTCATCAACACAAATGAGAGTTCCATCGCTTTTTCAAGTTAACAACAAAATGCGTGATAGCAATTCTAAGCGGAATCACTTATTCAAATATGTATTCTCTCATGCGTCAAGTCATATCCAATGAAGATACATTCTCAGTTAAATAGCGCAAATCAATCAGAAAATAATAAAATAAAGCTGTGCACTTTTCGCCATTAACAACGAGTGTAAAATAAGGAAAAACTCATTCGATCTGAATATAAGCTCATATATAAAGGGACAGAATCAACAAACTTATTTGGGATGATCACGAAGAAAGTGAATTTTGAAGAAGAAAAATAAATTAAACCTCCGATACATAACGAAAATATTAGACAACAATACTCGAAATAACTAGCAATAGTCGGCTATTGTTGAGAGAATCGAACGAGATTGTCATAGGTGCTAAACACCTTGTAATACCGTTGGTGTACCATCCGCTTCGTTGTGTTTGATATACGAGAGAAAACAATTGTAGACCAATTGCACCGTTGAGACGTAAAGCACTCGGCATGAAGACGGTAGCAACCAGAAATTAAATGTCTGCGTCGGTGGCCAAACGCAACAATCCAGCTGAAAAAAAAAAAGAATATTTATGGTATTGAGTGCATTGGGGAACGGAGAGTGGTGAAGAATGAAGAGTAAATGGGACGAGAAGCACCGAGTTGAAGAAGGATCCATTAAGTGTACCACAAGAATCCAATACCATCGTATACCAATCTTATTGAATAACGCCTATTTCGTAGCAATATTCAACGGTATTAGCAAAGACTACGTCATATTCATTGGGAAATTTTGCTCAAGTTCATTTTAATTCATGTGGAAGTTTAGAAATAATTGCGAACCATTAAATTCTAAGTAAAGTGTGTGAATTTCTATCCTATTATATACGAAGAAAATTAAATATCGAAGCTATGAGTCAATGTAATTTTGTGCGCTAGATTCACGGCTAGATCAATGCATCTTTCATAGATTGGAAAAAACTCATGTTCAAGAAAAATTCCGCAGAGCTTTTGTCTAGTTTGCAGTTCTTGAAAGTTATTCGTGGGATTCAATGAGGAGGACTGATGCTTTCCATAATCTCAGTGCTCTGACGAAACGCTGTCCGAAATGACATGAACTAATCTGAGGTTGATTAAATTTCTGCGGAAATGTGAGCTCAGAACTTTTAATTCTACTGTTTTTCGACGTTTCGATGAGAAATTTAAGAAAGGGTCGAGTAAAAGAAGGTAATCGATCAGAGTGTATGCAAATATACATCGGTCTAAGATACTTCTTGGCTATCAATTCGGAATTTCCTCTTTTTCGACCAAAATTCAGCTGCCGTTAGGAGGGTTTCACTAATTTTTCGCAACTGGCGATAAATCGAGACATTCGCTGGAGCATAACTGTGCTTGTTGGGACATGACAGCTACGGTGAAATTTTATTGACAGCTTGCCAACTTCAAAATTTCATTCTTTTTTTTGCTTTATGTACGCACTTTAGTTGACATCAGAACTTTTTGATCATCGAGCCCAACGTTATGACATAGGTTTCATGATACGTTGGAAGTGAAAATAAAAAAGTTCGCGAAGATTTAAGACCCATTCACAACTACTCGACAGTTAATCCGATCGTAGCTTTCTCGATTCGGATTCTTTCCAGGAGTAATTTCGACGGGTACGTAAATGCGAAAGGCAAAGTATATGGGAAGCAGAGAAATCGCATTCGCCGACGATAGACTGCGCATAAGTGAAAGGAGTCGACAGGGCATGTTAATCACTATAGACAATGGCTGCAAGATCGAGAAAGAATTTTCTCCAATATCGACGCAAAGTGATCATTATTCAATGCCGGTCGTCGGTCACTGCTGAAGCTGTCGATGGTTCAACATCAATCATTTCCTTTCGTGATCGACGAATTAACTTCCCCGAAAAACTTATATGAGGTGTTGAGGGAAGATGTTCGTAAACTCATGCCTTACGGATTCCCATGCTATTTATCTACTCTTGCATGGAGCATCGTCACTCATGAATCCGAAACGCTGATGGCGTGGTTTTAATATCTTCGCCTGTTATTATTCCGAAGCATCAAGCGCCAGCCTGTCTCACATTTGCTGTTATGGGAAGCGAAAAAGAAGCCAGATTCTCGAAACTTCAGGATCTTGCCGCGTTTGTCGTACCACATTCTTTGTTAAGAGCTACGTTTCGGTGCCAGATGGTAGGCTTCGAGGTTTTTAAAGCAGTATAAAGAGTACGACATGGGTAAGGATGTAATCCTGTTGAGGCAGAACAAAAGCGAACGAACCATGTGATAACCAACAGATGCTAGTTCTCTTGAGTGAACGATTTAAATGCAACTCGTGCGTTTGACAGTTTTCTGCCCACTTGTATGAATCGCAGGATGTCGACCAAATGATGAGTGGCTGAGGTTAAACGGAGAACTTTTTGCAACACCTGTTAATTATGATCAGCAAGCTGTTCGAAGTTGTAAGAATCAACTAACCTCATAATGAAAGTTTCTTTGAAAAAAAAAACTCGATAACAAAATCCTCCATCTATAAAGAAATAGTCTTTAAACACTCCAAATATCACCATAAAAATGAAATAAATCATTCACCATGAGAATTCTGAAGAATTTCCGGCCATATTCATTGAGTGCACCCGAAATGGATTGCCCTTCGAGTAGAGCAACTCCTAAAGTGAAATTATAGGTTAACATTGTTTTCTTTCAACGTCATAATAATATTCGTCAAATTTTGTTGCGGTATAAGACATAAAATGCGGAAGTAGACGATGAAATTCGGTGTTTTTTTTTTTTCAACGGAAATACCTGCATTCTATTTTCGATGATTTCGAGGACGACATTTTTGTAATCGCAAACGAAAATTCTAACTATGGTCAGCTGCCAACTTCGTCAGTTGGTCAAGAGTCAGAAGTCAACACTATCAACCATATGTACCCACCCCTTCCCGCCCCCTACCTCCCTCCATCACATCGCCGCTCCCATCCTATGAATTTTTTTTTGAGTAACATAACACTCTAAGAACATACCAGAGATGAAAGTCGACGCGAACACTGGTGATGCACATATATCAGCGAAAACTTTCTTGAGGACTATTGCTCCTTGTGAGCCTCGAATTATCCGCGCGTCAAGCCATTTGTACCAGTAATGGTTCATTGGACCTACCACTAGTCCCATCGCAGTAAAACGCACTGCAATCAATTCGCGTTATGTTACAAACGGTAATCGCTCGTATTATACCTGTGTTACACCTGGAAGCAGATAAAACAGAACACCATAAAAACCTCTTTTCTATTACTATCGTTTGAAAATATTAACGCCTTCACAAATATTATGAAAGTATTTATTACAGAAATTCTTGATTTAATTTCTGTTTGATAATTTTGTCAACAAGGGATTTAGGAATCTATGCATATCATCGCTCGAACAATCTCGGAAGTTTTACTCTCGCACACATAACTTTGCTTATAGTTAAATTCTACAGATCATTAATTGAAAAGTGGATATGATTGCTTTAGCTAAGAATATTTCACAATCATTGTAAGTGCGTTCATAAAAACTCATCCGATTTTCTTCCATCGAATTGCTCTTATAAGTACAGATTGAAACACTCCCTTTAGCCTCCCGCCATACCCTCTCTCCCCAAAATTATGCACCACCAGTTCATTCAAATGAGTAAAAACATACGCTGGTCACCGTTCCAAATACCACTATAAAAGTGCTCACTGTATTGTTAATTAGAAATATTTACAATTTTTTTTGCTACTCCTGAAAGTTATATTTTTCTATCATTAGTTACGTTCAGCTTCTGGAAGATCTTTCAAACTATACGATAGAAGATTTTCTTAGAAATTCTACGATACATTAAGACAAGAATAATATATACATATACGAATGAGGTATGATCGCCTATTAATTTAACGTGAAAGTAACCTACCAGTTCGCCATAAACTAAATGGACGGCTATTTTTTGGATCCCAATCACCATGTATATACTGCTGTAAAGCATCGGCCACTCCAAGTAACGCTGAACATGATATTGTATTCGTTGTTAGAAGATAACGCGATGAAAATGCGATATTGACGAATTTCTAAAAAAAAAAGAAGTATCGATAGACAGTGCTATTTTTTTAAATCGAAATAAAGATATCAATTAAAAAAATTATTCAATGTACTATAAATAAAAGAATCTTTTTCAAGAGAGGTTAAAATTTAGTGCAAGAAAACGACAAGAAAATACGAATAGCAATAATACTATAAACATTATTCGTATCGATTTTCTTCGTCATTCACATCAATCACTTACAATTGTAGAAGAAATTTAAGAAATAATCAGCGATTAAAGAATATCTACATGGCATATACCGGAAGTATGAAAAAACGCTATGAGATTTTCTTTTGATGAGAATGAAGTAGCCGAAAAAAAATACTAACTGCTATACGAGTAGCCATTTATTAAATGAGAATTCCCATTAGCGTTTCGTTGACCTCCATAACGAACGAGAAGTGAAAATTAAATTCATAGAGAGGCATACATATTGTCCTGAAAAAAGTTGAAAAAAATTACTGCTTTATGGATGAAGAGTACAACGCTCGTTCCGTTCCATCTGATAACACATTCAACGTAGCTATTTTTTTTTCGTCTCATTTTCTCTCTATCTTTTTTTTTTCTTGAAGAGAATAGAAGCTAAATTGAAGGATAAGATATGTTTTCTTTGGAAATTGCTCGATTTATTATTGAAATTGAGGATGTACTAGTGCTAAATAGGTGTTAACTGGTCGTATAAAACAATTTCAATTGTTGTGTTCCTGTTTTTTCGTACTATAATAATGCATAGAAGTACTACCATACTCAACATCTCTCAATTTTCTTAAGAGAAATGAAAAAAAAAAGAATGAAAAAAATATATGCAGAGAAGTTAACCACAAAATAAATCATAGCAAAATTAAACGATGGAAAAACACATGTTCAGCATACCTCTAATAACGCAATAGCGTAAATTATTGGAGGTGTTTTTCGATATTTTTAAACGTTTTTTTTTCCTCCTTCAATACAAAACAATGAGGAAGTGTCCACTAATAACAAGATAGAGCTGAAATTATTCGCACCTTAAGAGTAGACTGCGAAGATTCCAAGACTAGGACATGGTCAACTACAGACGGTGTGTGTCAAATTTACTGTATTGTGAAAACTCTCAATGGGTTCTGAATTGACTATATCAAAATAAAGAACAGTGAAATTAGCTAATATGATGTCGCATATAATTTTGCAAACATCATTAAGATTTGCATAATTGAAATGATCTATAAAAAATATGATGTATGCAAATTTAGTACAGTGAAGAAAATCAAATATAAAGGGGAAAAAGAAAATATGGATGAAGAATAAGATACTAAGACAAGCATGACGACCACATGATAAGACAAAAGGGCTGATGAAACAACTGCTACACTATATTTCTCGCTACACAGAGATCAATATTGGCGCTTTTGTCCTCTGTTTTCTATTTCGACTAACTTCATTTGAACAATATTATGGTGATAGTTATTGCCGTAAATTTTTTTGAAAAGAAAAAGTGCCTGAAGACTGTATGGGTCCGATGATGTGTCATGAGATATCAGACATTATTCTGATAATAATTAGGAAGTCATTCATTGCCGAATCATTGGATACTTTGATAGGAACGATTTTAATAATTATAGAATAAGATCACGAAAATGCAGTCGAGGAATTAGGAAACCTTTTAAACTAGCCATCTCAGACGACATAGTGATAGGTGATATACGTGAAAAGGAATGAGTTCCTTCATGGTTGTGTTTCTAACCAAAGTACTGCTATATTATACACATAATACTGCTATATTATACACATAACCTTCGTTAACGGTGAATATATTAATTTGAGCCGCTACTTGTCGGTATATAATGCATTGTGAATGCACTTATGTATCGCGAGAAAAGAAACATTTGTGTAGACGCTATCGTGAGAAAAAAAAGAATTCAGACAACTGTGGTTTATTTCCACGAATTTTTCGAAGCAAATTGAACATTATTTTAGCTGAAAAAGTATTGGTAACACAGAAATTTTCTTTTTCGAGCTCGCATATTACTCTCGAATTATGCTGAATGAAGAGCTCCAACTAGAACTTCTAAGTGATCCGGGAGAAGGTCACTATGATAGATGCCATGATAATGCCATCTTTGGTTTAAATTTCTATAGGAAATAGAAGAATTGCCATAAGAGTAATCAAGTAATTCAATAAAAAAAAATCACCAGCGATCTCGTTGGTTTAAAGAAGTAATAAAAAGTGCAACATACTATGAAAATCGGGAAGTTGACATCATCAAAATGTTGGCCATCTTAGGCAGTGGGGAAGCACCTGTGCTTTCCAAAAAAAAAAAAAGGAAATAAACAGCTCATAATTCAACGAGTTGCTTAATTGCAACCAGAAGAAAATATTTTGGAAAAACTTTTAAGGTGGGTTGTCCTTAATCCGATTCTTCGTTGAGGTGGAAGAGTGGATAACCCTTTTTCTCTCCAAACTTAAGTGAGAAAAATTAATCCACCTCATTTTTGTAGAGATAAAAACATATTTAGATTATAAGACTTTCCATTTTTCATAATGCAATGTGGTCGCCAAAGGCTTTGAAATTCAAAAAACCTTTTTGCTTTCGCCTATGCCAGCAATCCAGAAACACTCATTCTTGCTAGTGCTTGCGCGTTATGCCGCTACGGTTCCACGAGAGCTGAATAAGAGGATAGATGTAAGGAGAGGGGTACGGAAATGGGTAACAACAACCTTAGAGTGACCACAGTAAGGTAAATAAACTGAGACCCTTATCATTTCTCAAATACTTTTAGATCCTCGCCTTCTCTTCTAGTAAATCCTGGATCAGACACAAGGAGCACCTAAAATTTCGGCTTCAAAAAACTTGCAAATTTCAGAATGAAATAGCACAGTTCAATGGGAAAAACGAGCATCTACTTACGCTTTTTTTAGCTCTCATTCTCTCTTCCACTTGTCACTCAAACAAATTTTCTATTCCATAAAAGATAACAACGATAGCAGAAAAAAAAGCATAAAAATAAATCGAAAAGAATGCCAACGTTCACCGTATGGGAGAAAAGAGCATTCACTTTTCTACCATTGAACGAACGGCTTTTATAATGGATACATTTTAGAGCGGGTAGCTTCTGTCGACGAAAACAATCTTTTCAAGTGGCATATTTACCCATTTTATTTGTAAAATGATACCTCTTTGAAATGTTACAACGAATAATAGTATGAAGAAAATGATACCTATTAGATAAAGAAGTAAATAACAAACCGGAATTCGTAAACTCTTCTATAAGAGCGATCCTCATTGTTGACGGAAGAAACGTACATGAAGCAGTAACACCAGCGTTAAGTGCGAAAACGTTGGCGTCCGCACAACATAGTCGATACGCTCTCGATCGATCTGCGTTTGTGGGGGTTGTTGCATCGGTTGCTGGAGAGAAAAAAGAAGCAGAGCGTTGCCGGTTGATTGTAACTGCAGTCAACCTATTTCGGGTGATGTGGTACCATTCCTCCACCTTAAAATAGCAGCATTCTATGACAGATGGCTGGCTATTCATTGTTGTTCTATGCAACATTTGATGACTAATCAAATTGACGTCAGATATTGGAATGAATCTAATATCAGCGGTTAAAATATCGATACATTTCACGTTGGCTATCGTTAATTTTATCATCAAAATATTCATCGATTAAATGATGCAATTTGGCGCATTTTCACACAAAGACTGAAAATAACTAGAAATTTTGTTATGTGATGATTTTTCTACAAGTTACAAAATGTTTTAATGTCCTTTTCATTCGTTTTCATCAAATGTGGATGATTTTAATAGGGAGAAGAATCCCGAATGAGGGAAATATGAAGAAGGGGCAATCCACTATAGCAATAAGTACCTCAAAAAAGTCGGAAGCGGATCTAATAGATTCATCTTGAAATTCCATCACGCATAGAATTACTCCTAATATTGAAATTAAGACGCATTAGAGCCTATGCTATGAGTATTGATGTTCTAATTGATATGTAGTGGAGAAACAGAACACAACGATCGCATAAAGTTTCCACTTTTCTATCCATGAATTCTCAAGAGATTCATACTGAAAAAAAAAGAATATCAAAGGTTAAATGCGCACTAAATAAATGCAATGCTATTTTCAAATCAAATGTGGTTATGTGCATACAGTGCCCTTCAGATCACAAGGGGTCAATGCTCACAAGCAGTTCGTAAAATGCGAACAGCACGATCTCCCCTTTAATCTACTTCCTGACTACCAGTATCCATTAAGGCTTAAAGGCCAAGATATTATCAAGCTTTTAAAAATTTCAGGATATCACCGGCGAGTCGGCATGAGTCAAAGTAAACGATCCATCACTCAGCGTCTCACACTAACTGTATGCTGAGTCAGCTAGTGGGCTTTTAAAGTTGGCAGGTGTCATATTACTGTTGTGAGCTCAGAATGAAATCATAGACTGAGGTAATGCTCAATGCAACGAAGCAATCTTTGTGTTTCGAGGTTTTCTCGGCATAAACGCAGGTAAGGCAACAGAGACATACACACAGACGTACACATATAGATTGGCCATTGCGCATTGCTTATGCACTGCAATGCGAAACGCACGAAAATGAAGCGAATTTGTTGCGTTGAAATAAGTAGAAAAATATAAGTGAACAAATAATGAGGAGAAGATCATTCTTCACTTGTATAATCCCGTAAAATGCAAAATTAATTTGCGATGTAAAATTTGCATTTGCATATAAAGATGAACTATGATATTAAATGCAAATATATAATAAGATATTAAATGCAAAAATATTGTATATAAAAATCGAATGTCTGTTCAGAAACGATATTAGGCACACTGAAGCATCCAATTAACTATGATTGATCTATTGAAGTTTGGAATATTTCGTGCTGATGATATGGTTTTTAAAACGACTTAATGGAGAAAAACGTTCCTTTGAAAATAAAAAAAAAAAGATTTATTCGTTTATAAGCATTATGCTTACTACGGAAATTAATTGCTGAACGAATACCGTAGAGGAATTCAAATGTTTGGAAATATACAAGCGAGGTGAAAACTATGTAAATTTCGGCCATAATTTACAATATAAACGAACGAGAAATCTTTCAGTGATATACTCTTGAATGGTAACATGATTCTGTAGAAGTTTTCAAGCGTTGTCTAATCAATGATATTACGAGTGGAGAGTTCAGACCCAACAATGAGGCCGGAACGCTTTTCGATAGTGATGCCGAATTGATTTTAAAAGGATCATCGCCAAATTTCACAACGAAGAGTACATAGGTGTCAAATTTCTAAAAAGAAAAGGAATGAAATCCTCATAAAAATATGGAAATTTCTATCACTATTAACAGTATAAATAAGAAATTTGCATATATAAGAAAACTTGAAAGATTTGTTTTTTTTTTTCAACATACTAAAGCACTTTGCAATAAGAAAAAAAAAACCACACATACTCACACACCATATGGCTATCCATTCAGACATTCTTCAAGTCTTAAATATTTGCCAACAAAGAAGTTTCACATTCGTAAAAATATACAGAATCATCATTTAACAAAGAAAAAAAAACGTTTTTCCCTTGAAATTGAATTATATTATATTCACTGTTGCAAGCTATCAATTTTGAGATAAAGTTGCAAATGCATCCACAACTAAACTCTTACTTCCTTATAAAATGTGAGTTATGTTTACTTTTCTTGTAAGGCATCTCAAACGACACATTGAGATTTAGAACACCGTCCATTAACGAATCTTGACAGCTCAATTTAATGATTTCACTTGCTTTTAGTGGAAAAATTTGAATATTTTTCTTTTTTTTTCGCTTATTTTTATGCAAATATGAGGAGCAATACGAATGACGAGGATACAAAAATATGAGTGCCGAATGATGAGTATAAAGAAACATCAGTAATGAATTATTTTGAATATTTTTATGAGGAAGAGAAGCAACAGAATCTCTTCCATAGTGTAAAAATAAGTTTGTAATGAAAAAAAAAACGAAAAAAAAAGAGAAATGCAAGAAGAAAACTTGGAAATTTTCTCAAAGCGACATATCAAAATCATCCTACTATGCTATCGATACTTCTTCCTGCTTGAAATATAGGCAAGTTTCTTTGATAATTTATCGATAATAAAGTCATGTTTTCACTATCAAAGATAGGTGATCGCAATAAAAAGAAGCTTCAACCTAACTGAAATACACCACACAAGCAAAATAATTTCAACACTGAAAGGTTTCACAATATACTCTTTCTCCGTCCTTTTTTTTTAAATTCCAATTATCTCTTTGCCGACTCTGTCTATAGCTTTCTATCTCTAATACTCTCTATCATTTTCAATCTCCCTCTCCATATAAAATGATTACCATCTATTCCTGAGGGAATCTCTTGCTGGCACTCTCACGAAATGAAATGTTCATCGAAGCGTTAAAAGAAATATCTACATGCTTCAGGGCGCTATTCGTTAAGGGGGAAACATCGTTGAGATGGGCATTTGAATACGATTAATTCGTGAGTAGATGGAATTATTTAAGTTGGAAATACAATTCAAACTTTTCATGCTTAATTACAAAAAAAAGCATTTTCTTATTCGAACAAAAAGATTTAAAAATATCAATGTTGTTAATTCAATGATATATGATCACATGAGAGATGAATTAAGGAGAAAAAATTTATCTGCTTCATTTGAAGTGTCGATTATGAGTGAATACTATTGATTATATGTACTCAAAAATTTTTTAAATTTCACTTCAGCTAGCTATTTCCGTTAACCTCTTTTCTCATTAAGTGATATTCCTGCGTAATAATGCTCATATTTATTAAAAGGTGCTTGTCGTTGGCATTGGGGACGGTTCGCATAGTTTTCTCTTTGAATTCTTCTCCTCTTCTTTCACTAGTATCTTCCATTTTCAGCACTTGATTTTAACTAGTAACTCAAAATCGGAAACCGACTACAAGAGGATGAGCAAGTCGAACTGATTGAATGGATAAACAGTTGAATTTTTAAATCAGCCACAGGCTGGTCTACATTACATAGAAGTAAATGATGGAATGCCTCTTTATATGAAGACATTTCCCTTCGAATGAAAACTTCACATTCTTTAAATAATACATTGACTTTCAGGATACCATTTTTTGAGCTCCTATTATGGATCATGAGTTATTCCACATGGTTAGTTCTTTTACTATTCGATATTATAGTTTGCCATAGTCGGCAAACAGGACAGACAAATAGAATTTCCACTTAGTCGGTACTCGAATTGTTACTTTCGCAGTATATTCGTAATACAAGTGAAGAAGCGTAACAAATGGTGCGGCATACTTATGAGCTCTTGGAGTCCACTCTATTCATCAATCTATTACGGTAAATTACCACCAAATAATTATTGCGCAAAATAATTCCTTCATATTTACATTCACAAATGCATAAAGCATTCGTTGATCTTTCAACCTAACTAATATGAATTAAATAATTGATCGATGTGAATTAGTTTTCACCTTTTAACACCAGAATTTCCATCCAAATTGATCCATAAATATGAAAGATGTTGAAGAAGATTATTCTGGATATAAATTATCCGATGAAATTTCCGAAACCAAAATAATTTCAATGCGGCAAATGATTGGCTTGGCGATATAAAACCATTGAATAGGCGGATAGACATCTAGCGCATATGAATAAATACATTTGACTAAATAAGACGCAACATAAACCTCTTACATAGTAAATTTTCAAAAACACCTGAGAGTCTTTTAGAATGAAGGCTGCTATTCATGGTGTATTCGGAGTTCTTCCGGTGAACGTATTGTTTTTGTCGAACGGTGATACTGATTACTGTTAGTCAAAATTTTGTCTATTCTTGCCATTATTATTTTATTTTAGTTATTCAGAAGATTTCATGTTCAGTATTTCATATTTTTTTCATCTGTCTACAAAGATTTTATTAGCTGATTTAGAGGGTAATAATATAGGCCACCTATTAGTATTGCCATGGTTTTTGCCTTGTTAGTTTTCCGAAGCTTTTTTCTTCAATCTAACAAACGAAAGACCAAATGAGTTATTTGTCGTCAGAATCTCAAGTTTAGAAGTTATTGCTTAGCATGCTCTTTAGTTGCAGAATTCATATGATTGTTATGATATTGCACGATGAACACCTATAAAATATGCTCATAACATTTACTGATATTGATAATTGATAATGCAATTACTGATACTGCTAATCGTTTATTGATAAAGTGTGAGGGTGAACATTTATTTCCTAATTTTCCATTTTCGAATCAAATTCATAGCGATACGGATGAGTTGCGTATTTCTATCTAAACGGTTTTTTGGCCTAAGAATCGACAAAAAAGTTGGGCTGATAAAATTTGATAAATATTTTACGCATTAAACGATACCTCCTATATTATAAATCCTATTGATTCATAGAATTCAAAAAGAACAACAATCGAAGAATTTTTTTTTTTGCATACTACATAAGTCGGCTTTTATTTTCCACATCTCAGAAAGAAATGAGTAAAATTTCACGATTCTTTTTTTTTTCAAAACACATCGAGAGGAAATTGCTTTATGAAGGTGAAATTGTTTTTCCAATTATAAAATTAAAAAAATTGACTGGTGTAGCATTAATATGTACATGAATTCTTCGATTGTCTCAAGAGTTTTATTGAATTTTTACGAATCAACTCTTTATAAACCGTCGATTGAGTATTCATTTTAGGATGATGCAATCTTCATTTCGTTAGCAATCACTTCACACGTATAAAAAAAGCTTTTATTGCATATGTTTCCAATCCACTTCAAATATATAACAATATTGCAGTTTTTATGGGCAACTTAAGGAAAGCGATACAAAAACCTGCATAGTGTCAGCTGACGTGAAGCGCTTCCTCAATTGTTCGAGGAAATGGTTGGCTCATTGCTTACTCTAGAATAATGACTTTCTCTCTCTTCAACAGGGAAGAAATGTTTCCTCACCGGTCGGGACAAATTCGCTTATTAAGAATTGAACGATTGTGGCATTTGAATCCGGAAGTTGAGACCGGCGATTGAATTTGATAAAAGTTGCAATTAGCAACTGAAAATAGCACTTGAAATCAACACTTGAAAACGGCTATTAAAGTCAGGAGTTTCAATGTGCACTTGAAATAACTACTTGAAAGTGGTGAATAAAAATGAGTAGTTGAATTTAATAAATGAACTTGGTACATAAAATTAGCAACACATGAAATCATACCCCTAGAATGAGTTGCTCTTTCTGTGTTTTGAAATAAAAAAAATAAAAATATCCAAATTTTTCGCCCACGCAAAAATCATTCAACTGTTCTCCCTCTGACATATCGGTGTAAGGGAATCAAGTGGAAAAGGTTATCGATGGAATGACTTGTTAATGAGTGAGGTTTGGCGTTCTCCATGTTTGATTCGTCGACGAATGATGAACATGCAAAATAATATCATTGTGTTCTAAATGGCCAGAGCCATATTGTGAAAATCAACGAAAGACTCGTTTTCGTGAGGCGAGTGATATTGAAGAAAAATTCAAGCGTTTTGAAAAACAAAAAAATTTTGGAGACATTAGAAGGTTTATGTAAGTGTTAGCGAAATTGACGGCTTAGCATGAAAGATGGATACGATATGATCTGGTGGCCTATTATGGCTTTTTCAAGTTTCATAAGCAAAGTTTTTGCAGCTCAAACGATCGGACAATTAAACAATCACATATGCACATATATCGACGTTACGTTTGGTTAAGTTGCCTCAAATAGGTCGTAACGTCAAAAGCAAAATTATGATACAATTATATCTTCATATAGATTTACCAGCGTCAATGAGAGTGTCCGGTACTGTAAACAACAATCCACGAAAGCTTAGAGGATGCACATTTGGACAGCCGGAATCTACACCATAAAGTCCAGAGCATCCTGTTGACGAGTTATCAACACTTCACTTTCAATTTCAATTCCAGTTGATTTCGTTTGACAAGTACCTGGATTTGGTTTCCAGTGCAATGTCTATGCTCTCTTGTAAATATGATTTATGCATTGTGGCAATGTTGCATCTGCGTCTAGGTATGTATGTATATGTCTGTATGTTCAGTCATTGCAGCTTGGAAGATACGGAAGTGAAAAATTGGAAATTTTGCATGTATAATAACATCAGAGGCAATCACTCATATACCAGTTTCTCAAGCTGATCAAGCAATATCGAAAGGCAGATTTAGCGACTTAAACGTGCAAAGAAATATACTTTTGTTGGAATTATGTGTGAGGAGCTAAGTGAATTGTAGTGTAAATGTATAATTTCTTTATTATTTATTACTACAAAATAACTAGTTAGTCTCAATATTAAAAGCGCCTATTGTGCCAGATTTTTTGTGACATTTTTTTGCATCAATATCTAAAGATATCGGATGGGTATCGTTTTTTCTATTTTCTCGTATTCTACGAATATTTTATGAATTTAAGGAGGAATTTAGAAGAAACTCTTTATGAATAAATTAATATAAATTTTTATTCTACGTAAAAGAATTTTTTTTTTCACAACCACTAGACTTTATTAACGCAGAAATTTGCTAGAAAGGAAAAGAAAATTTTGTACCAGAAAATTCGCAAAATTTAGGTTCCATTAATCCCACCTCCCTCCACCCCCACCCCCCACCCCCCACCCCCCACCCCCCACCTCCAACTTCCCTTAATATATCTCATCGTTGAAGAAAAGTTTTAGATGATAAAATGAAAATAATTTTAAAGGAGTTTTTATTGCAATATAAAAGAATCGATCAAAAATGGCATATGACGTATCCTATCGAAAAGAATATGTCAACTATTGCTCGTTGCAAATATTCGAAATTTGCAATATTCTCATTAAAACGATTTTCTCGTCATATAGCGCTGTCACTCAACTATTTAACTGAGTAACACAATTCAAGAGGCACTTGTCAACAATTTCATATAGCTGAAAGAAATTCATCGCTATTCAGCAATATTTATTTAACTCAATTTATGCAAACAAAGAAGACGTCAATTCTTAATTTAATCGTTTTTTTTTTTCAATGTATAGTATCGAAATAAAACATTCCTATCTAAATTATTTTTCATCAAATTTTCCATCGTTTTTTTTTGCATAAATATTTTTCTTTTACTAAAATTTTCTCTCTAATTTGTGCGGAAATTTTTACATTATGGGAAAAATAAATTGAAATTTATAAATGCATTTTTTTAAAGTTAGTTGGAAAAAAAAATGGCATTTAGCAGAATTTTGTGTTTCTTCGCTGAAATTTTCAATTATTCGATAATTTTCTATTATGTTAGTTTGTCGATAGTTTTTGTGCTAATATTTAAATTAACCCGTTCTTTTATAGCCATATAATCAAGCGATATTCATCGTTAACGTTTTCTATGGTGTATATTAATAGGAAATTATGTGCTTTTGAAACAATGAGGTGATGATTGCAGTTAGCACTATGGTGTAACGTGAGGTTTCTCTATTGAAGACGAAATTCGACATAAAATGGGCCATGATGACATTTTCTATTATTCAACGTAATGCTCAATTTGCACTTTTCAAAGCATCTCAGCACAAATATGACATATTTATTGCAAACGCCTAAAGAAAAAAAAAAGCGAAAACATTTCACTAATAGAGAAATATTCAAAGAACTTTATATTTCAATATATACGAAAAAAATGTATATTTTCTCGGGAAAACAACTTTTATTGAAGATTTTTTCTTTGAGAAAAGTTGAAATATATTGAAGAAAAATTCAAAAATGGAAATCAATTTCTTAAATTTCTTTTCATTTCAATTATTCTTCAGAAGGAAAAAAAAATGCTTCCATGAATCACAACTAATATAATGAAAAGTACGCCAGTAACATCCAATAGCGGTATCTTTTGATGGCAATTTTTACTGGCGCAAAAAAAAAGAAAGTTCGAAAGAATTCAGCGTTGAATTTTTATCTTTCCTCTTTTTTTTAAAATTAGCCTTATTATTACCTGTTCATTTTGCGAAGAGTTGCATTTAAAAAAAAAAAACGGCGATTAATAAAAAGAAGAGCTTATCGACGATAAGATTTTTCTAGATGATATCATCTCATTATTGAAGCTAAACTGCCTCCTCTTTTATATAAGAGAAATTTATCTACGAAAAACAGAAAGAAGTCTATGTGGGCAGGTTCGAGCGTCGATGTCAACGTGCGTCCATACACATCACCTAATTCAGGGATTAAAGTGATATATGGGGCTCCTACTTTCATCCTCAGCAGTCCAACTAATGTGGCTCCCTTGTGCCATTGCATCTCGTTCACTTGATTTTGCCATACATTTCCTCCCCCTCCCCCTTCCACTATTACCCGCCCATTCACTGATAATTTCCTTTTTGGGTAGGCGAATGGGAATGTTGCATATGTGGCGAGTAAGGCTTCACCTGAATGTACGACAATAAGCGACACTTCTCTATGCTATCATCATTTAGAAGTTTGTATTCGTGGTTTAGTTGAATTTTAAAATCAGCATATTTTAAAAACTACTCCATCTTGGTTTTCCACCATTATTCTCAAGGCTATTGCAAATGGTCCTATGTATTACGCCTTAGATCATCAAACTGTTCATTTTGTTGCCTTACTAAGCCACAATAATATGACAATATTCAAGCGTGGTTGAGCAAGAAGAAACCTTGTTACCAACTTATCAGACCTATCAGCAATTTTCATGAAATTCGAGATGCGTCGTTCTATATACAACCAAATATGATTATACCATCATATTTTCAATGGTAATGCCAATTCACCCATTATTTGACGAGTACCGCTATTTGAGGATACTGTTTTTTTTTTGCGAATTATCTAATCCAATATCTTGCAACCAGTTGATAATTTGATCCATTAGCGTACCTATTGCTTACCTAATATACGTCTCTTCGCTGTGATGCTTTAACGCACAATTCTCATATGACGTAAGGAAATTCAAAAAAAAAGGTGAGTTAGGAATAAAATGCGCTGAAAAAAAATCGAAAAAAAAGAAGCCTAATTGATTATCGCATAAGTATATCGAAATGGGTCTTAACTTCATACTAAATTATACCCGATTATTTAAAAATAAATGAAACTTATTTCAGTAATAATTGATGATGTATTGTTGCGCCGAAAGCGTTTAAAAACTCGTTAGAGTGTGAAATTCTCATATATAATAAGACGAAGAAGAGCGCTATTTTGCCGAGACGACATCCAGATTACATCCTCCTATTAAATTATCATTTGTGATGCGCTTCCTTTATGCCAATCAACAAACAACATCGGGCAGAATAAAAGTGTGAAGAACATTCGAAAATTTTCGTCCACTAGTATTTCTCGATTTAGAAATTTGTTGAATATTTATTCAACTATTTTCTTGCTTTCTACCGCTAATTTATACTACAGTTCCTTCATTTCCGAAGTAAGTTTTACACCTCTACAATACGGTTCACGTTGACTAGTCGCCAGTGATAGAAAAAACTTTGATATTTAGCTCTATTCGGTTGTTGATGAATTTATGGCTCAAAAGCTCATTTTCAAGTCAAGCATTTACTGATCTAACTTATTTCTTCATATATTCTTCGAAGTTTCTCGACTATTTTTTTCCATTTATTCTACTGGTTGAGGTAAATAGTTGACGCATAAAGATTCCTTAGCACGTTCACTCTTTTGATTCGTTGTGCATTTATAAAATCATAACGAGCAAAGAGCAAAATTTTCATCAATGTGATTGTTTCATTGCTTCTGGATATTGAATTCTTCAGAGGTAAGCCTATGAGAAAGCACGCAACATCGACATCGGACTTTAAAATAGGTGATGGAGCTGAATAACGTTGTACGAGAAAGGAATAAAGATTTGAGATAATATATATCTTAGCCGATGAAATTTTTTTTCGGTTTTCGTTGGCACGTAAGAAATTTATCAAATTGGCCAATGGAACGGAAGCTATTGGTAATGCCTAAAGTAGTTGGTAAATAATCGAAAGCAAAGCGCTTAAACACAGTTCGTTTTCGATGATTGCATAATCGAGCCTAGTTAAGAGAAACAAAAAAAAAAAACTCTTTCTTCAATAAAATATAAAAAATTTAAACCCAAAATTTGCATGAAACTTCTCTAAAAATACATGAAAAATGCTAAATAAAACAACGTTAAAGCGATCAAAAAATAAAGATTCTTAATTTGTGGCATTGAAAAATCGATTATTGAAATTAATTCCTATGACTATGAAAAATTCTTAGATAAGAAATTAAAATGATTTTTTAGTTTATTTGCTAAATGGCGAAAAAAAAAAGCGAAAGTGAAGTTGAATTTTTTTTTTTTTAATATTAAAATGCAATAGAAGTTAGAGAACATCAAAAGTGGCAACTCTAGTTACGTACATCCGGCAAATGCGTAGAGGCTTCTGCTTTTGCTCGACTCGTTGTCAAACATCACCAGTCATCATCAAACGAACGACGTTATCCAAACGCAATAGTTGGAACGTCATAGATTTATGTTTTTTTTTTCTCATCTGAAATATTATTCCTATGTAATAAATATTTGCATTTTATATATTATATTTTTTGAATATTTAATCAGTTATTTTCAGCGCCCTTTTTTTTTTTTTACTTGTGTGCATCTGTGATAAAAAAAAATTTGCTAATTACGCTAGTGAATTTTTTCAACGATTTCCGCACTGATCTCGGCAATCATCAGCATCGAGAGCTATCGGATTTTTCAAGAGTATTTTTTATGTTCATGATTCTTCCTCTATAACATCCACTTTCGTTGTGACTTGATTGTTTAAAAATCTTTAACGAAATACGAAGGTTTGATATAAGTGCAGGTTTTCTTCTTGAACAACATTTTAAGGGGAATGAATTTTGAAATCGCCATATATATATATATATATATATATATATATATATATATATATATATATATATATATATATATATATATATATATATAATATTTCAGTTTTGCAGCAATAAACTTGCTAGAAGATTTGCAGAATAGGAAATTCAATGAAACTGCATAATTCTCCACTAAAATCGGGAAAGAAAAATGGGATCAAATAATCAATCAAATAAATACCTCTATAAATAAATATTATACAACAACAAATATAATATGTCACATTGATCAAAATTCATTTACTTATGATTACGATCGCTAATTGGTCATATACTGTTGTATCAATGATTTTACACTTTCAGTTTATTGTTGCAGTTATTGAGATAGACAACGATATCATTGTTGATGCATTTCATGCATATTAAGTTTCATGCATAATGCGATTTTATATAAAAAGCATTTTATGCAAGCTTTATTTCATGCATAAATTTAGTTCTTTTAAAAATGCCGATGCCAATACGCATTTTCAATCAACATTACAACTGTTCTTTATCAGTTGCGTTCATGGCAATAAACAGCACCTAATCGTATGTGTTTTTTTTTCACCGTTCACTCATGAGTTTCGGGATGCTGTCCATCCAGAGCGCTAATTTGCAATGCTACTGAATCAATTAAATCGCCATTGGTCATCGAGTAATGGATAGTAGTCATTACTAGAGAAAATTAAGTAATGAAAAGAAGGATGTCCATAATTGGCAATTTCATAGAGCAAATTTATATTATTTGATAATAGTAAATAACGGCCAGTATTGACAGCTTTCTTTTTTTTTTGGTGCTGCAACTTTCAACTTCTTTACTTTTTCAACTCTTCTCCCTCTTCCTCCCTCCCTCCCACCTCCTCCTCTTCCTCCTCTAAAAGAAAAAATCTCAGTGGGATGCCGAATTTCTTCAAAACTAAAGTATCATGATAGATAAAATGCAAAAACACCGTCTTCTTGGCCTTCCACCAAAAGAAATATCTTTTTTTTTTCATTTTTCTGAGTTTAATTCAATTAGCTCCACGTATAAACTCTTTACAGAAAATTTTTTAACAATGTAGCTGAATGTTAGCAGGCCAATCGTCGCAAACGCTATTTGAATGATCCTAAGTGTCATATAGTTTTTGTCATGCCTAATGAAGTGTTTACTGAATACAAGCTATCGTATAGACAGAAACGCACATACAGAAACATAAATATACAAATATCGCACAGATACCTACACTCAACTCGACAGACAATCATATAGACAGACAGACACATACGTACATATCATATGTCCCCAAACGTTTGACTTCGACGTAATAATTTTCGTCAATACAGATTTGAAGAGGCATACACTCATTCTTAGAGCCATTAATTGTGCTGTTAATTACGGCTGTTTGCTCGTATTTGTAAACACGACAATCCTCTTCATAGATCTTTTTATTTACATATTGACGTAATATTCATTCCATCGACTTGTTTTCAACTATTCTGTCCAACTATATTTGCATATTTAATAAGACTACATCTTGCTCAATCACTAATTGCTTGCATATCTTGAAAGACAGCTTGCAAATCGCCGCTCGGTTAAATGGCTATCGCCTTTGATGAGTTCTCAGTAGTTGTTGCAAAGAAATTTTTACGTCTCAGTCATACTTTCAATCAAATGAATATAATTTTTAACAAGTAGAAAAAAAAATTATCTGTACAAATGAATGCATATATATATTTGCATATAATTAGATATATTTAACTCTTTCTTTATGAGAAACGAAGAACAAAAAAATGTTTATTGCCTATTTTTGAAAATCAATGAAAGAGATGGGCATTTATGCGTAATGCAAAATGTCCCAACATATTTGAGTCGACGGGTGACGGGATCTGCGAAAGGCTTTAAATACAACGCGTATCGACGTTCTAAAATGCCGCTCAAACATTTCTGGAGCTGCTATTCTTTAAACCTTTTGGAAAATTGAACTCATTTCACATTCGAATTGCTTTCTACTAGAATAGTGCTATCTCATTTGAAAAGGATTGTTTGCAATCGACGGACAAACTATGCACTTTGGAGAGAATTTTCCCTATCTTCTTTTCAATTCACTAGGAGAAATTCATTCCGACAATAATTTGCAAAGAGAATATAAACGGAATATTCGAATAAAACTGTAACATTCTTGTTCTAAATCATTTGCATGATAAATGCTATTTGAATAGCTTGCACAAATGACTTCTACAACAATATTTCAAGAGTTTTGATAAGTGAAGAGAAACTAATTGCATTGGAAACAGATATAAGTAATCAAATTACACTTACTCAAATATGAGGAAATTATGGATCGTTCATTCTAGCTTAAGATTTGTTTGCATATTGGTATGAATCCATTGAAATGATATTGTTGATAAGAGATAAAAGGTCAAATTCGCAGTCTTATAGTTGACAGTTTTGGAGTGATTTATCGATACATCAGCTTTTCCTCATCTATCATACTTAATGCAATTTCGATTTATTTCACACCTAATAGAATAGAAAATAGAATATTCTACTTCAATGGCATATACCTGCTTTTATTTAGAAGATAATTATTTAAGCAGTTGTTCTCTCTCTCTTTTTTTTAATATTAGAATATTTGCATTCGCTACGATATTCAATTTTCCACTTTCCATAGTTTACGTTGTAATAAATTTTTATATCTGATTGTGTAAAATTTTTATGTGCTTATTTAGGATCCGCTTCCTTAAATATGAGGAAAATCATCACTGATATCAGGAATTAATTTCGACAATTGGGGACCATTTCAATATGTCAGATTTTTTTCTAACTAGAAAAATTTTGAATATTTTTATTTTAGTGATAAGCATCTTATCTTAACGATAAAAAACAAAATTTTATTGATAACGTTAATCATCTAACGAATATTTAATGCGTATTTCATTAAAGAATTATTGTAATTTAAATGCGTGATATATGATTATTGAAGTGTGCTTCAAACATCTTATATTTGTCAATGACGTTTCTCTTCAAAAGTGAAGGCTTTCTCTTTAGAGCACACAAAAATCCAACTTCAAATTGATTAAGTATTATTGGCTCAGTGTTGGTTGGGCAAAAGCGTCGTAAACGCATGCGACGTGCATGAGAAGGTACACGGAATATAAGCATCCCGCGCCTACTTAAAGAATCCAAGGGACTGGCCAATCGCCAAACATCGCTTATTATATAGACGATCTAATGTTACGTCATTACGAAGTATTTTCTATCATTAATATCGAGTTTTCTAGTGTTATAATTGAGTCGAAATGAACTGATCCAGTTGTCAACCATGTAGAGAGAAATCATTCAATATAACACAAATTTCACTAACTATTGCCTACTATGTGACGTTAAAATGTATTAAAATGTGATTGCAATTGTACTTTTGCGTTTATAACAACTGTAGCAATCAATGAGTGCATTTCCGTCGAATGTATGAATAAAGCAAATCTGGAATCCAGCAAAAGCAACCACTTCCTTAAACTGCATAATATACTAGCAGTAATATAGTAGCAGCCATAATACCACTTCGCAAATATTCGTCTTTTCTCAACTATATTGTAATGAGTGAATTAACGCATTAAATTGTGTGCTGATTATGGTAGAAGTCTGATCGAGTTGATAGTACGTAAAAGAATTGCCGTGATGATCATATGGTTAAAGCTGCTATATAAGACTGACGGCTGCTAATATAGAATGACGTGATGTAGGTCTGAGAAGCTCTGTTTAATAGTCCGATTAAAATCAAGTGGATTTCATGACTGACCGAGATTTATCTCCATAAAATTTGATCACTTCGCTTTTAGATAATAAGTTTTAACTAATGAAAAAAATGATATGAATAAAACAGAAAAAAAAACATTAAGGAACGCAGAGACAGTGGAATGCCTATATATATATATATATATATATATATATATATATATATATATATATATATATATATATATATATATATATATATATATATATATATATATATATATATATATATATATATATATATATATATGAAGTCATTTATTTATTTATTTGTTTTTTTCTATGTATAAGCCTTTTTTTTTCAATTTGCTGTTTCATTGGTTATTGTGAGTGAAGATATGATATAAGAAAAATGCCATTTTTGACCGAATTATTGCGTAGAGCGTCAAAATGAGGACATATACGTTAAAATGATTATCTCGCTTCACAAAACTGATGCATTTTTCATGAGCAGCAAACATCACAAATAATGCGCCGCCCATTGGACACTTCCTCCATCGATTGTCCACCTGAGGCTGTTTCCATAGAATTGCTTACTCGAAACGAACCGAAAGAGCGCTATTATAAGATCAGCTTTCTTTTAACAGTACATAACGCCGTATTGCCCCTTCAACGCACCCCCACCCCCCTCCCCAGTTCCACTTCCACCCTCCCCCCAATCAAAACTGTAAGTATTTAAGCTATCATTGAAACTGCACTAAGCGAAAGGCGACCACATAATTTGTAGCTTTTGTACGGAATTTGGGCGTCTCAATTTCAAAATTCAAGCGTAAAGCAAAAATTAGCAACTAGTGCATTATTTCAGCGAATAAACATTGCTAATGAATATCCATCGAAGTTGTATTTGCAATTTTTTCACGAGCATTTCAATAATGCTGATAAAATACAAGCATACATAAATGTGATTACAATTAAAGTCTTAAGTACGATGAAAAATAAAGAACAATTTTTAGTACTATCAAATTCAGTGGAAGATATTCAGCACATTTGTCGAGCAATAAAATATTAGGTGAGGAAAAATTCTCTTTTTTTTTCTACTTTACACCTTTGTTTTACTCAATTCATAGAGAATAGTGCGCTATTTTCCCGTAGGCAATGTTTTTTTTTTGCAATTGCTAAAAAGGAGTTTTTTTTTTAAATACAAATATTCCTTATATTCAGAACGAAAATATACGAAACGATTAGTTGAATGCTTCAAAAATATTTCGTAGAAACTATGCCACCGATCATTTACTTATGGATTCATAAATTTCCCGAATGTGCTACCGATCCGAAGAATTCGCCTCGAATTTCTAAGCTCAATTTTTTATTTCCCAATTTGCTAATGTTATAAAAAAAGAGTTTTTTTTCAGTGTATTTGTATAATTTCGGAATTAAAACATTATAGCATTTTCAATGCTGTTTTTTTTTTTCATACATTGCAAAATTTTTTTAAAGGAACGTCTATACAATTAACGACGTCACAATGAAGCACATATTGAATTAGCCATTATTATTTTTTCTCCAATTTGTAACGGCATTAAATTCTTTATTTGTTGCCGAACAATAAGTGCTCTTATAGTGATCTACTGTAGCGCTGATAAACATTCTTGCTCTATAGTGCTCTACTCGTAAGATTAGTAAATAGTATGGTCATTGTAGTGATACTATATTGCAACGTGATCGAACGATTTCGTCTATCACTGCAAGCAATGAGGTTTATTGACTATGACTTCAATTTGACTCACAAAAAGTGTGCTCTTCAGATCAGAGCGTACGACTTTATTCGCTATTTCAATCATGCGCTTTAAGGCTATGCGCATTCGCAGTGCTTTAGTTGAGGCATAGTGATGCCGATATTTAGTTATCTATGGCGTCTTAGAAATGCCGTGAACTGCGACTATTTTCTGTATTTGTTTTAGATTTATTCAACAAAAAGTTTATCGATGAATCTTATGTATTCACTTCATAGTCCAGTAAATTTGTCAATGCTATGAGGGTTCTTCGATGCATTATCGCCCATAATAACCGTATGAGAGATAACGACGGGGAAGGGGAAGGGGGAAGGAGTGCACGTTGCAAATTTTAGGACATCCTCTCTCCTCGGTTATTATGCAATTCCTGCTAAATTCGTTTATAGCACGTAGAGCCTGAGTTTCATGTATTTTATGACTGCTGATCGTAACTCGCTAAATCCTTCAGTACTGTGCCACTAATTTCGTTCATCAATGATGTCTCAAAAATGCAACCTCACTGCCCAGTATTACGACGCAAACGACATGCTCTCGTTCTTCCTGTTCGTGTATGCGTGTTTCTTTGTTTGCTTGTTGTTTGTCTGTGTGTTTGAACACCTGCATTGTTCATGGTCCATACTGTATTCTGCTGCGTTGCATTTATCGTATGTGTGTGTCTGCGTACGTGTGGTTCTATGTAGTGTGTATGAGTGTTGTGCGGGGCATGTGCGAGCCGCTCATACATTTATGTGAATGATGTTCGTTTTTTGATTTTTCCTTCCTTTCGTGATTTTTTTCCTTGCAACGAAAAGGAACCCCTGGGCATCGAATTTTGTTGTTTTTACTATAAAACCTAAAATAATTCGTTCCACATAATCAAATTCTTTCTCATGATCTCATCGTTCAAATTTCGATGCAATTTCTGAGAGTTTGTTTCTTTTATTTCCCATCTTCAATACAGCTTTCTAATCTTGCATCTTATGATGGATAATATTAGAGTAGCCTACCTACTAAATTTGATTTCTTGATGATCGTATCATAGCATATTGGTTACTTACTAATCATTTAATCGTTGAGAGCTTCAACGCTCCGAATGATCTTACCTGAAAATAGTGCTTCATTTGAATGTCGAACTTAAATCCATATCCGTTTACTGAATTCCTGCTTCCATGATGCCATTGGTATTCCTGATTACATAGGCGTCTCTCGTTTCGTTCCGATGTATTTCTCAACTTTCTCTGAGTGTGCGAATGGTGTGTTCGCGTGTCCGACAAAATACCATACATCGTCAGTTCGGGGCACAAGAGATGTATGTTTTTCAAACGTGCAGATATTTGTCAGCAGATTATGTTCTTCGCGAAAATTTCGCAACGTTCGACAATAGTATAGCGTTTCAGAGTTTTGTGAAAGCTTGTAACCAATATAGGAAGCCGAAGGATTGTTGAGCTTCCAAAAGTTTAGACGATTTAAACAGGAGTTATTTGTGAGGTGACGGGGAAAGAAGAGGAGCAAAAAATTCTAAAGGAAAGACCATAGTCGAGGATAAGAGAGTTCGTTCGACATATGTGGTATATAATGCTCATTTGCCTATCGCATCGTTGAGATCAAACGAATAGCAATTAAAGGCACTCTTTCATGAATCTGGAAAACAGTATGCGCGATTATTTCCTTGTAGGCTTATTCTAAGCAGTCATATATTGGCGTTGAAAATGCCGTGAGGCCAGAATATCCGGCCAATAAAAGCTGTCGTTCAAAAAGTTGGGAGACTGTAATACGGGGGGGGGGGGGTTGGTCGCCCTCTCTCCATCCCCCTCCCCTTTCCTCCGCTACCGCCTTTTTCCAACAACGTTTATTTCAAACTACGGGATTGGGATTCATTTACGAAATTGCTCGTATTGTTTTATTAAGGACATTTCGAAGGTCTCTCCTCAGAAACTGATAGTCGGAAACGTTACTTCATATAACTTCTCCTCAACATCAACTCATCGCTCGAAAATCTGCATATTTCGCTAGCGATTTATTACGGACTAATTTGTTCATGAGGTTTTTCTATGCTCATTATTATAAATTATTCCACATTGTACGGTGAACTGAACATTTAAATAAATGCCCTTATTTTAGAAATTCATTGAGCTTCATGCATTCTGTTTCAATTATTTGTAGAAGCATTGATTAAAATATTACAAAGAAATTGCTGCTTTCGTTGAGTCGATGAGAAATTTTATTTCACAATTTGCTCATTTTACGAGGTGCTTTCTTAGGAGGGAAGAAGGGGGTCTTATTTTTCTCTGTTCCTCCTCCACAGTAGAAGTGAAAGCTAACATCATTAAATACAGAAATAGAAATAAAGGAGATATATGAGGCGATATGAAGAAATAATCGTGAGTTGGTTTCATATTAGAATTGAGCACCGCAGTGGTCACTTTTTTTTTTTTGATTCGATCAATCTAATTACTTGAGTTTTTATAATTGCTTTATCAAGAATATCCATTCGTTATCACTTAATCTTTGAGGTGTCTTATTAATAAAAAATTTCATCGTTGATATTCTTATTTATCAATTTTCTTGTCAGTTTCTGTTTAAAAAATTTTCACGTTAGCTTTTTTGATTTCAAGAGATGAAATAGTTTTATTGTTTATCGCTAAAACTTGAACCTTATACTTCAAATTCCCCCCATAATATAAATTATACCATGTGCTCGTTTATTTAGAATACATTTCTTCAGTTAATTCTAAAAATTTTCTCCATATTATTCGGTTCTCGTTATTAATTTATTTGATTTCAGAATCAATTTCTCATATATTGATTCGTCTAGAAACGAGAAGTATTCCACTAAGCAAAATTCTTAGAAACTACTCTTTTTTTTGAAACGATTATTTTCCACTCTCTATACCTCATAGATAACATCTCTACGATTCATTTCAGAGTTAATAAACGATTGTTCTTTCTCGTTTGATGAATATCACAACGATTGCGTGCCACTATGATCGCTCTTACACAAATCGTTCTGAGCATCCCATTAGAGCATCGCCGAAATGCTGATATTTTAACCGCAACAATCAATTTTCTATTATTGTAAAATTTTATAGTGCTAACCACAACGGCTTTCTGCATTATGCCAATGCGGCTCACAGAAATTTTTTATAAGCTTTAAACCGTTTCCTTGTATACAGTTGCTTTTATGGGTACCTATATGTGGTGTGTATATGCGTCGTATATATGTGATTAGCTTTCAT
The DNA here is from genome assembly GCA_013433145.1 of Ascaris suum. NCBI lineage: Eukaryota > Metazoa > Nematoda > Chromadorea > Rhabditida > Ascarididae > Ascaris > Ascaris suum. The sequence continues at coordinate 10,559,931 of CM024175.1, forward strand.
TACTTACCTATACGCTTTTCGCACATATATGAGCGTCTGTGTGTGTCATTTCTGTGTTGCATGCTTAAAATTTACATTTGTTTGTGTATGTATGTATGTATGTATGCGCTGTGTGATGCGTGTACGCGGTCCTCAGGTTTCAAAGTAGTTTTCTTGAATTGTTTTACAATTATTCTACATATATCCTATTCGTTGTTAGGATGCAGAAATCCGTTCTTTCGGCGATCTTAAGCAAATCCTTCACTAATTCAGCCGACATCAGTCAAAAGAATAAATAGTAAGCGATAAAACTTGGTTGACTAACTGCCATCATTGAGAAATTCGTTCGTGATCTTGCTAAGATTTTCTTAACTATTTCAGAATTGTTCATTTCTTCGCAATTGAATGTCATCATTGCTTTATTTCATCATCGTTATTGTATATTTTAGACTATAATATACAATCAATGGATATGATGTACTGATATTTGCGTTACGTAATTTATAATATGTGTGACGTATAATAAACTTTATTATATACTGTATATAATTTTAAATAATAAATGCAATATGAAGCTATAATATAGGAGATATAATGTGGTCAATAACGTATAGTATAAAATTTTTTTCTCGTTAAGTTACAATTTCGTATGACGGAAATTAAGAGAACGCTTATTGAATGTATGATTCAAAAAAAAAAAACTCTTTATTTCGAGGTATATTTTCATCACAAAAATCTTAATCGTCAGTTTTGAATACTTTTAAATTATGGAGGTAAATTTATTCTTTATTACTATTTCACTATTTCATCTATAAGAAATATTTTTTAAATAATTTATTTTTATTAGTTTCTTTTTTTTTTTGTTTTATCAATATCTCACACTTATAATAGCGTATTTTCTTCAAAGAATTTTTTGCTATTTTCTGTTAAATTCGGCTCATCGTCTTTAGTTTTCAAAGAATGATCAAACGCATATGTGCCTAATATTTGTTTCATCTTTTCATGTACTACATTTTCTTTTCAATAAGAACATCTATGAGAAGTTATAGCAACCGATCTATTAGCCCAGGTTTTTCAAATTTCAAGAAGCATTTGCAATTAATTCACTCTAACTTCTTCGCAAATGGTTGTTCTTAAATGCCGATATTACCTATTAGTAATTACTGTTGGAGCTTCCGTGCTATGTCTGCGTTTGTATTTGTTTGTATGCGAATTGATATCATTTGCTTGCTTCATTGCCGTTTGATCAATCTGATCGCTTCCTATCTGCTAGTTGAAACGTACTCCAAAATTTGCACATTTCAAGAAATTTAGTTGAATGGCGTCCCACTTTGTGACCTATTATATCAAATATGCCGCCTGGATAGTACACGATGGTGGAAGCCAACTTGTAAGAGCAAAGCCTCTTGCAAATTAACCTCTCCACTTAGTAGAAAGGAGCTAACATGTAGGCGTTAATATATATGCGTTTCTGAGTTGAATCCATCTCAATAACTCTTCTAGGAATAGCGTGGCTAATCTCCCAAAAATCTTCAACAAAACGTTTTTTTTTCTATGATTTGACTTATGTGAAATCTGCATAATTTTCACCAAATTTGAATATCTATAAATCCTTTAAACTTATCAGAGCAACGCGAAAACATGCTCTAAGAGATGTCACTATAGTGTGCATTGTAATCACCGAATTTCGTTACACTAAATTTGGTATTTATACTGTTGAATTTGGTGACAAACAGATATATAGTCACAAATGTGTATGAGGGGGCACCATGTTGTCAAAATATTCATGGAAGCGCATAAAAAGTGATACTCTGAGTGTTCAGCTTGAGGTCTTCCCATGTGAACATGAGGCCCTTTATTTCGAACCGTAAATATATAGGAGTGCGGTTCAGTTCGAACTTTATGGGAGAAAAGAGGGCGGCCTGTCCGGCTTTGTGCAAAATTTCCTGATTGCCATAGTTTTGGTCCGAAATAATTATATGTCAAAGCCCTCAGTAAGCGCTTTCGAATTACTCTCTTCCGTACTTTTGCAACAAAAGTAACCATAAAATGCATTTAGCAATCATTTAAACACAAACCACACAAATGTTTATTTTCATGTTTTCAAGCATGTTTTAACGTTGCTTCGCTGATGCAACCAATGCAGAATTCACAATACTGTCATAGAGAACGGCTACTATAATATTGCTCCAGTATTTCATATAGGACTCCTACTATAGTACTACTCTTCTCTCTGAACAGATTTTCATTCATTGTTTCTCATGCGTAATAATGAAAAATGAGTGTCACTGCAATGAATGTTGAGTGGAATTTACTGCAGGTTTTAAAAGAATGTGGAACGAATTCTATAAAAAAAGAAATTAGCCTAGCCGCTAAGAAAAATGGTTTTGTTTCAGGAGTTTCCTCTCGGATTCAGTAGTTTTTAAGCTCCGCTCAACTTACCAATGCATAGGCTCTGAACTTTCTGAATATGCTGATTGTTCAACAGGCAAATTTAGTGCTGTGCACCTAGTCTGAAATGTTATATTTTTTTAATGGCGCTAAACGTATATTTTATATTAATATTCATTTAGATTCATTTTAGCACCCAGGACAATCGTACCATAAAAGCTTATATTAACGTTTCCTCAAATTACATGAAATATTTTTTGCATATTTCTACAAAGATTTCGTCTCACTCATTTTTGCAACTTATTATGTGAGCTGTATTTTGATTGAGTAAGGTGTTGACCACTCATAGGATGAACAACACTTTCCTCAATTTTTTGTTACCTATAAGCCATTTCTTTTCCTTGAAATTTAGAACGTCCATCCTATTGGAATAAAACTATTTTGAGGAGGGGGACAGGGAGGGGGTTGAAGAATGAGAGAGACTTGTTGCTGAGTTCCAAGGCGAAGTCAGGCATATGGGATCTGGCTGCAATAGGCGATGAGGATATCTCGATTTTGAACGTTAAGGAGAATTAGGGTAATAAAAGGTGCAAAAATATGGATATATCGATTTGCATTATCTATATAACAAATGACCTATGATGATGTCCATTGAAGCGCTATTCGGAGAACCATTTACCATTTCCTCATAACATGCTCATTATTACTGATTATTTGAGGTCATCGGTTCATCTACTGTTAGAATCAGCACTGTTGCAAGATTGCAGATTTTGAGAAGAGCAAAAGTTCATCTTTTAGTGCAAAAAACAAACGAAAAAATGGAGGGATAGCTGAAGAGAAAAATTCCAACGTTATGAAGGAGCGAAGAAAAATAAGAGATTTTCTTATTTTCCGATGTAAACGTTCACTTAAATAAGACTCGACTTTCAGCAAATGAGTCATTTTTTTTTTGCACTGTTTGAAATACTCCCATGAAATTTGTTACAATTTTAAAAATTATTCTACACTTTCATCGTAAACGATGCATAATTACAAGGAAAATGCACTAATAATTCGAAGAAGGTTTACCAACAATGAGATCGAAGTAAGCTGAACTCTAATATGCCATCATTACCATTTTTTTTTTCTACACCAATATGCAATAATCATAATAAATTTTACGCATAGTGAGTAAATTAGTAAGTTTTTTGATCATGTGAGGATTGACGAAAAATATAATAGCGCACGATGTATAGCCGCGAAAGGAGCATCTTCCGGTGTGCTCTTAATTTATTCATGCTTCAATATAACGCTCAATTTCGGAATCCTGGCTTTCCACTAGTAAAGCTCTATTCGCTTCTCTTGCGTAACGCTTATATTTGGCCAAATTAGCTCATAGAGATGATATCTTGAAATGGACGTTGTCATGTGGTCAATATCACACACATCGGCTCAAATGTATATGCATCAGGATCTGATGAGCAAAACACAGAGCTATTATAATTGCTTGGATTTTATGTGCACGGTGTTTAATTGCAAGTTAATTCGAATAGTCATTTCTATTTCAGTTGTAAACTGAACAATATTTAGCTCCATTTTCACCTCTTTCCTCCCATGTTCCATTTTAATTGCAGCATTGGATATTCTCTACAATTAAGCAATTGTTTTGGATTCAATTATTTGTTTTTGCAATATTTAACGCGAATAATATTTTTAAAAGGGGTGCAAATTTTGTATTCGTTTAGTATGATTGTAGAACTGATTATAAATTGGAACTACCATGATTTCGGTATCATAGTACTGCAGAAGTAAGAATTAAACAGGTATGTAACAAAAGTACCATGTGTAATCACCAATGAAGCTAACATCAATAAGATGCGGTTATCCAGGAAAAAAAATCTCTACAGTGTGATGCGTAAATGCTTCATCGTCATTTATCACTATATTGCATTGTACTACGTTGTATGTGATATTCTATTCCTAATATTTTATGCTATTGCTTTGCATTACTTTATACTCTCATGCTACTATACAATATTAATCGAAGTTGTATGTCTAATTTTAGAAAAAAAAAAACAAAAACAAAAAGCAAACTCCTCTAATATTTTCGTTTATGGCCGATTACGTTTGATGCGATCTTGCATGCGTTTCTATACCACAGCCTCCATTTTTTTTTTCTCCGGATTCTACGATAAAGCGTTATACTGCTGACGCTTTGAATATCTTTTCAGTTTCTAATTGTCAACGTACTTTTTGAAAAGGTCTGCGTTTCAAATTCTTTCAAAGGTTTTTTCGTGAAAATATTCGTCATTTGTATTTCATTTTTCGTTCAAATCGAACCTTATTCGATATATATATATATATATATATATATATATATATATATATATATATATATATATATATATATATATATATATATATATATATATATATATATATATATATATATATATATATATATATATATATATATATATATATATATATATATATATATATATATATATATATATATATATATATATATATATATATATATATATATATATATACCGTATAGGTGAAAAACGGAATATCACACCATAGAGATGAAAAAATATAGAAGAAATGAAGACGAAATTATAGGTTTTACCTAGTTAGTTATAGGTGATATATTGTCATCATCATAGGTGAGAAAAAATTGATAGATACACTAAATAAGAAAATTATAAGGAAGAAAATCATCGTACTCATACAATCGTGAAATCAGATAGAAATTTATTTTAAAATATGAGAATTCAGGAAAATATTTGTTATATTCAAGAAGCAAAAAAAAAACGATGTGAAGCATATAATTATGGCACTGAGATATTGCATTACCTCTTAAGAAATGTCCTTTAGCGATTGAACGATAAGTGGAAATTAAAAGGCGAAGGGCGAATTGAATGGATGGGATTGTTGTTGATATTTATGAGCACTTTTCATGGCGCTACTACCTCCTAACTTAGTGATGCTTTACTAATCGAATGATAAAAACAGCTATCAGTTTCGTTATCACTTTACTTTTCAATAATAATAAAAAAAAATGTATATGACCTCTTAAGAATGAAATTACCATCGACGAATTGATTAACTTCTTCTATATTATTATATTTTTCATTAATATAATTAATTCTATAGTATTTTTAAATTAACGAATTCATTAATTTTTTCTTCTAAATTAATAGTAATTTTTTCCAAAATTTCTAGAATATGCGATATTTTCTTTTCTTGAATATTTATACTTACAAATATCTATGCGGCAGAGTAAAAGTTCAACACTAATTATAATATTTTTAAGTCGGCTATGAAAAATGATGATTGAAATTATCGAATACATGCTGTGAGTGTGAATAGTGCATCGGAAACGCATTGTTCGAATCGATTGTATGTGGAATATTTTTTTTTTGCATTTGAAAGCAATAGAATATAAGTTAGTTTGAATATTTTTGTTGGAATTCATCATGGCTTTAATTATTACATTGAAATCTGACAAGAGTTTATCATCAATTCGTGTGCACGTTTTTTTTTTTTTTTAATGCATAATGAGGACATTTTCTTAATTGCAAGCGAGATGAAATGACCGACTTCTTATTTGCTAAATATTTATGAGTGTAGAGTTCTTGTTGAAGAAATTGCTTTCAGGCAATGATTACACGTCGAAACCACACAGATGCAAATCGGTTGTGCCTCAACTATTCGATGAGGTGATGGGGTGAGGGGGTGAAGGGAAGGAGGAGGTGAGTAAGTGGAAATGAAATTTGCAAAAATTTTGCGTAAACGAGTTATGATGCGTTTTCAAAAGAATCGGATTCCTTATGAAAACAATAGAAATAATTGAGGTTGTTACAATTGCATACATTTATTGCAAATTACAAAAGTATTTTGCATCTAAAGAAAAAAGAGAGGAATTTTTCCTCTCGATTACAACAGTGTTATTGCATTTCGTAACATGTCAAATAAATTTGCAATATCGTTGTTAGTGACAACTTTGTAATTGCAAATCGTACTATTTAGTAGTTAAATATTATAGATGAAGTTCTATTTGCAATTTCTCTTGTTGCTAAGAAGTGCATTATTTCGAATACGAAATTAATGATGAAATGTAAAGAAATAAGAACGATTGCAAAAAACGTTGCAAAATGAGCGCCATTGAATTTAGTAATATTCAATGATAAAATTCTTCTTCAACGTTTTTTGTTTTTCCTCGCAATGTTTTTCGCATTCGAAATGAAATTTTTTGCAATTGCAATAACTAAAAGAATAAATTTTGGGAGAAACTATCGAGGAACAATATTAAATTTGAACAAATTGTTTGTATTTTTAAGTGAGAATCTAGAGCGGCTTAATATTGCTAATGATAAGCGGCAAGAGACGAGCATAAGCCCTCACCGTTCACGCTATCTCACAACTTCAGCTAAACGGAAGTGGTAATGATATGATGAGATATTTATTCGTAATGAATGCGTTGTCGATTCAAATATAGGAGAAAACCATAAAAATATTTTAATGAGGATGATAACACCTACTATGAGGGAATTTTCCGAGATTTTTCTCGGAGGATAATTTTATTTCAATTTTTGCACTAAAAATTTCATTCAAAATTTTTCAATGAAAGTTTTAAAAATTGTATTTGAAGTTTTGCATAAAATTTCTCAAAATTTCGTTTGAAAATCTTAAATAATGAATTTATTTTTACAGAAGTATAAAAATCAATCGTTAAATAACTGTTTAAAAGCCATAACACGCAAAAAAACAAAAAAAATATAATATATATATATATATATATATATATATATATATATATATATATATATATATATATATATATATATATATATATATATATATATATATATATATATGCATATCAGCTGCTAAAAATGTGAAATAAAACCACTGTTTTTTATTTTTTTGTGAGAAAATTTGCTATTGATACGTCCCGGATTTTATTCATCGCCTAAAATATTTTCCGCTTAGCTCAGAGTAATCCGACAAGTCCATCAATGGCATTGAAGAACTTGTGCTGTTTTAGTGGATGTAGCGATTTGCAATTGCTGGAAGACCTTAAATCTCAAAAAAAAAACGAACAAATTCCACACTTTCAAAGAGTAAATATTTAAGTAAATTCAAAATTTCATGGAGGAAAATGTCATGCATTAAAATGAATTTCGAGAAAGTCATCTTATTCAAGAATTTTTTTTTTTTTTTGATGAATTTTTATTGATAATCAATCTTAGGCAAATAATGAAGGTGAACTTAACGCATTTCGAATGTGATCATAAAAAGTTGAGAAGAAAGCTAAGCGCAACCTCAATTAGTACCACTTTTTTTTTCCTATTTTTTCAATGGTCCACTTGCATTTTCTTCCCAATAGTCGATCTATTTTTTAAAGCGTTTTTCGTTGAATATTTTCGATCTTATCAGTTGAAGTTTTACAACGATATGATAAGCAAATTTGACTAAAAGATTTCACTATGAGCTGATGTCTTCCTCTTGCAATTCATAGTTTGCACGTTTTAATAGATGACGATTGTCGGCTACGAACTAAACTACGAATGTTGATATTTTCAAGCTTGCTCACTTTGTCCAAAAATTCCCTTCTAACCGTGATTTTATTTCTTTTGAAAGGGGGAGGGAGGGGCGGGGTGTTTTGGTCATCACTATGTTCGTTAATTGTTGCCTTGAGGTACTTGAGGTACCTCCCGCTCCAGTAAATGTCTCAGATTTATGCACTCCAAGATATATTCAATAATTTCGTTAAACATTAGAATCGTTTGCGCTGTTGAATTTTGTACTTTTCTGCAGTACATATTTGTCATGCTTTGCATTTGAAAAGCAACACTGTTTTTATAATACATTATCATACGGAATAATTGCAAATTACTCATATGTTATAAGTAAAATTATCGCTGAAACTATAAAATTGGAATTTTTTTTTAGCTCCTCAGACTTTAAGCTTGAAATTTTCAGAGCAAAATCATTGGCACAGTTTTCGAGAATTCCAGAGAAAATTTTTGCTCAAAGGACAAGGAAGGGATGAGGGGAGAAAGAGAAAAGCAAGGCAACTCTAGCTGGCACGTTTTGTGGTTTCCGATACCACCATTATGTGAATGTAGTAACTATTCTATACACTTTATTAGCCATTATCAACCTCAAAAGCATTAAGAATTATTTTTATTATTTTCCATAAAAAGGCGAGGAAAAACGATCTCATGCAGGCGAGCAAAATTTTCCAGTTCTTTCATCGTTAATACCATAGGCAACGGATTTTTTCCGCTCATATGGAAATTCGTGCGGAGAGCAATCCGCCTTTTGGAAATTATTTGTACCACCGATAATTCCTTCTCTACCTATATTAAAACGTAAGATCTATTATTTCCCTTATGATGTGGACAAAGAGACGCTCCTATTTAGTAGTGACGCTCGCAATGTCTATGTTTTCTGCTTGGATAAATTCAATTGAAGAGGATTATTGTAGTTTTTCGCTTTTGCATATACTTCCTCGTATACTTCATCGTATTGATTGGGCAGGTAGATGATCGATGAGAATCTGTGATCATCTATGCATATTATCGCATTTGCGAGTTCTCACAAAAGAGTGCATGCCATCTTTCATATATTTTCACTTAAAGAATTTACAATTAGCATCTCTGTGATTAGCAACTTTTAAGCGAAATTTACGATCCATTATATTTCTCCAAACAAAATGTCATACGTTTGCAAAATTGATATTCTTGGTGTGGTTTTTTTTTTGCAAATTTCATGACATTATTAATCTATTATATTTCTTAGTAAGCGTTCTTGCATTTATTTTCTTGTAAACTCATTATTTTTACAATTGGTCTTCTCGTTACTATATACTGGATTAAGAGAAGAACTATTAATGCATAATTTTCCTAACAATTTATAGAATGCTCATGAAAGCCTGAAAAAGTCAAATACAATAAACATGAAATCAAGCTTCATGAACCACTCTTGCGTGAAATTTTCTCACGTGAAAATATCCGTAGAATTTGAGAGAATGTTAGAAAAAATTAGGGAATATGTAGTTGCTACTAAAGACGATTCTAGCGTAAATAATCGTATTTTGAACAACACTGCACTAATGGATAGGTGTACTTGACGTTGACGAGGATCGCTAAGATAGTTGGACAACGTAAGTTTAGTGTGTGGCCAACGAATGCATCACTACTGCTCATCTTTTTATCAAAACGCATCGCTAACACCAAAATATGCAAATACTGATGCGAATTTTAGGTGACAATGTTTATTCAATTCTTGAGGTTTATCGTCAGTCGGAAATTGTTCACTCTTTTTACGTTTCATTAATGAAACTCATCTTTTTTTTTCCTACTCAAATGTGTTCTTTTTTCTTTTTTAAAACTTATTCATTTCTTAAGCACTCATTCGTTATTCTTTCACGTAAAACTTTGATTAAAGTAGTATTTGAATAATAAACGATGCTGAAATTGCTTTTAAATGATATGACCTTGACGTTTATAGGCAAATTTCGTTACATGCTTGTTTATACAGTAACATAGAAGTGAATCAGTAATTTTATGAATCTTCTTTTGAAAAACTAAAATCATTAACGCATTTTGAATCGATGTGATTAAATTTTGAATTTCAAGTCAATTTTTATCCATGAAATTCAGCACAAAATTCTATGGCTGAGGCTTTTTTTTTAAAATAACTTTCATTAATACTATTGGAGAATAAATTAAACATAGCGTTTCGCTATTCTTTATATCGTTGATGACAATTCGCTCCTCTGCAATGATTAAATAATTTGAATTTCGTCTCCATGGAAATTTTCTTTTTTTTTAACACATCATTAATGAAATATTTACCAATTATCGAAGTGAAATTTTTTGAAAATAGTTTGAACATTTCAATGCAAAAAAAAACGGTGAAAAATTCCAAAATTTTCAAATGATTTCTTTTAGGTTTCTTTCTCGAAAATGTTGAAATTTTTTTTGTGCCTATTTTAGTTTTTCATTTTTCATTATATTTGTAGAGTTTTTTTTTCGTCCATTACAGTCAAACAATTTGAAATTCTATGGGAATTTTTTTCCAAAGGAGATACAGAAGGAAAGGCTTAAGAGCAAAGGATTGCATGTTTTTTTTGACTGGTTTCATAGTCATATTTGATTAGGTTCAACCTAAAATCTGAGTAATACATATCATTCGCTGTTTTGCTGCGTTATTCGCGTTGTCACTTTGTTGAATATTTTGACTATAATTTTCGCGATTATGCACTAATGTTTATATCGGTTCGGCCAATTATTTGCACATAATTATTTTGCTAATCAAATTTGCATAACAAATACGGCAGCGTTCCAAAGAACGTTGAGTTAACCGCTCAAATAATCAGGAAATTCGCATTTTTCACACGGCATGATAGAAGGCGATGTATTCAGTTCACCGACATTTTTCACGTGTTTCCGCTCATGTAACGCATACATGCCAATTACAAATTTCACTCAGTAAAAAAAGAAGATGCCTAAAAAACTACAAAAAGATATAACTTAACTCTCTCAAATATTTGTTTCTTTTATATGAAAGTCAGATTTGTTGCTTTCAAATTATGAATCAATACAAATGCTAAAGTGTGAATTTCACGTCGATGATCGATTGAGATGAGATTCGATCGCTGAATGCGGGTTTAAGTGACCGATCAATGCGGCTCTGCCATCATTATCCATCCCCCCACTGTAGTTTCGAGGGAACATTCAGAACATTTGATCCGTCGCAGCATTTGGTCATACTCAATAGCCAGAAACGACAATTTTTTTTAAAATATGCCTTGCGAGTAAGCATCGGTGTCATATTCGACGACCCGAATTGGTTGTTTAGCTTCCTACCTTCGTGGAAATTTGATCTTTTATGTTGAGGGTATTCAGCGAAAGAAGCGAGGCTGAACCGTTTTCTCATTCGCTTCAATAGCAATAAACCGTGACCACTGAGCGCTAATTATTGGCCATCTGCCATTCGACCACAGCTTGCGTTTCTATTCAAACATTTTTGACTGCTAACAACCTTCGTTTCTCTTATATCCAATATCATTGAATTCATATATTTTTAGAATACAGCTGCTACATTTGCTTATCATTTTATCTTATCATTCATACTACTTATCATTTCCTAAAATTTTGATAAACCTTCGTGCAGAAATAATCAAGGTGATAGTCATGATAGTGTGAATTTTAATGATTTGTGATCATGCTCTTGTGATCAACCGATGATCGGTAGTTGAAGCTAGTTCAGGATATCCTAGTCTTGTTCTACAATCCAAAGTAAATTTTAGCTGAGATGAATATTTGTGCTCATGTGTGTATGTGTGTTTGTTTGTTTATTTGTTTATTTGTTTGTTTTTTATTTATTTCTTGGTTTGCTCGTTTGTTTGTTTGTTTATTTGTTTGTTTTTTTACTTATTTGTTTCTTTATTTATTTGTTTGTTTGTTTCGGAGCTTGTTTCCAAATCGAATGTAATAAAATCGCAATGAGAATAATTGATTCATATAGATCACGATGTGCGAAACGTTTCTAAAAATCAACTTCATGTTCGTTACTAAAAATCAACTCTTTGAGTATTTGATTCTAGTTTTCGTTGTTAAAAGAGTAAAAAATCTTTAAAATATCAAAAAAAATATTGAATAGTCTATGCAAATTAATCGGCATTTTATGTAAATGCAAAACGCCGAGCAATATATTCACCATAATTTGAATTGATTGATTTCCGATGACAACAAAACTCAACGTCGATGTTGACTTCGGTTGTGAATATACATACTTAGTGATAACACTGATGGAGTAGATATTGAGAGAAAAAAATGGCTAGATTGAATGAATCTTAAATTCACCATTAGAGTAATGAAAAATTTGTTTCATCGACTTGAAAGAAGTGTATAGGGTGAATGGTAGATGAGGAGTTGAAGCAAGATACGGATTGATTAAAGGAGTTGATAAATGAGAGATTGCGCAAGGTGTTCAAACTTGGCTTATTCTCGCAGGTTGTCTTAGAAGATTCCAACGAAAAAGTTTAAAAACTGCGCAAAAATTAGACAATCTTTTCACACTCGTAACAGTGATCATGTTTTTGGTATTTATTTCAATAAAAAATTGGCCCAAAGTGATGCACATAGGACCCTAGTAGATCATATTTTAAATATCGGCCTCAAGATGTAAATTTAATGAGTACATGGAAGACATTCATAACAGTGGTATTATCAAGTGCAAAGCTTTGAAAAAACTGATGGGAAAGAACAGAAGAGGAAAAAAAGAAGAGGAGGAGGACGGCGCTCTAGAGAAAATTCTTAACTCAGAAAACCTTTGAGAGGGAATAGGTATCAACAAAGATCGTCTTTGCACCAGTATTTCAAGTTTACAGTTAACTTTCACTCGTTAAACTTTCAGTAAGGATATGTCGTCCGCTGTCACCCCCCTTTCCCCATGCATTTGTACGAATCGTTAATAGTCGGCTGCTGATCGAACAACGGGTGCTATTCGTCGATTTCCGATCATAGAGATTCGTTAATCTACAGTGGGAGTATTTGAATAAAGGTACACATAAATGGCCTAACACGATGTAGCTAACGCTCTAGCTAATGGATGTCAAATTTTTCGCTTCATTGCATATGAATGTCAAATTTTACCGTTCTTTTGCGCTTTTCTTATCGCGAAACATTCAGGTGTGTAGGTTTTTCCCTTGCATCTAATGAGTGACTTTCGGCAGCATTTCTTTTGCCTTCGTATCACCTCAATCCCTCTCCTCCATCCCGCCAACCTCTTTTCCCACTTTCCATTCAATAACTTATACGTGATGGAATATTTGCATATACTATTTGTTTGTGCCTAGCAGGCATGCAGCTTGCCATCAGGAATGCTTCCATGTTAGCAATGGTGTCAGCGTTTAGCAACATTTCCGATTGCATGAAGCATATATCATTGCAAAATAATTCCTCCATCTTCATTTTATCTATCTTCATTTATGCAATGCAAAAAAAAAAACTATTGCAAAATGAAATACGCTTAAACGCAACTCATCGTTCAAGCGTATTTCATTTTCCCTTTCATTCCTCTATGGCACTGATTTTATTGATAATTTTTTTCTTCATGATTTTTTTTTCTAATTTGCAATCTTTTTTTCATTGGCATTTTATTCATTAAAAAAATGAAAAGTTTTTCTTCATGCGATTTATTTCTTGTCGTCTAATTTCTCCACTAAATTTATAAATCGGTTTCTTTCAGTATTTTTAATTTATTACTCATTTACTTATTTACTAAATAGTAGAATCGAACAATTTCGTCAACTATATTCGACTAATGTATGAATTCGAGGCTCTAACGCGTTAGGATGAAAGTACTCTTTGCTAACGATGGTCAAAGAAGAAAATAAAAACACATGGAACATCAACCATTTGATGAGATTCTTTATTTGTTCAATCTTATCATATTGTAAGTAAAAGTGTTCGTTTATTTATGCGCATTTTATATACTCAATCTCAAAATTCAACTTATTCAACAAGCATTCCGCGGTTTTGATTATTTGCAAATGTGACTTTGAAAATTACGATGTAAATTTTGTAGGTAAATAAAATTAATATTTATTAAAAAATATCAATTGTTATCATTGATTTTGCATTATGCAAATTTTTGAAATAATATTTTATGATATTCATTAAAATTTGAGCCGATCAATGAAAAATAACGAATATTACAATGCATGTATAAATTTACTAATACTGTTTGAATTGTTTACCCAAAAACGTTGCTTCAAGAACAATTCAATATGCAAATTTCATTTGAAAAAAGTGAATAACCGCGTTCTAATTCCACTGAGCACTATAACGTCACCGTAACTATGTGGCCTGCTATCAGCTGTCCAATATAGCAGTAATTCAGCGCTTATTTCTACAGGAAAACTTCTCTTAGAAATTAGAGAGATATGAAGCGCCATACAATTAGGCGCTTTTACGTTCCATTCACGTAACCGGTCCACCTAATCTTGCGTAAAAAATTTACCTTTCTGCACATCTATCTAAGATGTATGCAAATTTCTCCACGAATTAATTTCTATAATTTCTTTCATAATCGGTGAATCAACCTATACCGTACATCACACGTGTCAAAATTTTCTAATTTGCAGTATTTTTCTTAGTAGATCGACCAGTCATACAGAGAAATGGATAGACCACCCGGGATATGCGCGTTAAGACGTCAATATAAATATAATAAGTCGATCAACTGTATAGAGATAGATACATCGCATATAAACGCCAATAGATATGTTCGGATATTTAATTCTTTACTACTTATAATGTTCGCCCCATTCGGTACATTACATTGCATATCTAGTACGACCACTATGTTTACTTGTTGTCTCTCGTCTTAACATTTCTTGATTTTATTGACTAGTTCTTTCTCACTTATTATGTGAAGTATTTTTTAATTCTTTCTCTGAGTAGTTTTCTTTTTCGATTTTTATTGTGTATTATGTCTGAAAGTATTGTGGCAAGCATATTGCCAACCAACTTTGTTTTATAATCTGAAGTAGGTACAAATTGCATTTTCATCTCATATTACTACAAGTGTATTCCAAAAAAAGTTTGCATCAATTTGACTAACTTGTAATGGTGCAGATTACTCGAATTCAACTCGAAAAAAAAAATTCAGTCGATATTTCAGCCCATATTATAGGTTCCTTTTATGTCGTCTCTAAAATATGACAACAGCGATTCGCCAAGACACTTGATCAACACCTATTATAAACATGGACATCAATAAGCGACATATAGATAACACTTATTGATTCGTTTTTCGATTTTTCGTTTTTTTTTTTTTTTTAACCCAAGAAAATGAAGGATAAAATATTTCTGGAAAATAAACAAAATATGAATCGGTTTCATATAATTTTTTTTTTGAGTTGCTTAGAGACGAAGAGTTTTCCAATGAAATATTTCTTCAGATTTATTTACACGATTGAAAAAATGTCCATAAATTTTCGGCGTTACTCGATGCATCTCATTCAAACCGCTTTGAATCGTCCGATTTCTTCTAAATCCCTCTCAAATAGAGTAAAGCAATTAGTATAGATGTAGACGATGAAATGCTCAGTTTGAGGTTTACTTATGACATTCATAAGGTCGACTATGCTATATCTATCGCCATTTCACTGCTGAAAGTGATAAAACGTTCGGAATAATGACGCATCCACAAAGGCGATTTTGAAAATTTGAACCGCCCGATTTCTTTTAAATGCTTCAATTTTTAGAAACTTTTGTGATTCTGCTAGGCAAAAATGCATGATGTTGTTCTCATCTATATTCACATGTATATGCGCAGTTCAATCTGTTTTGTAGTTCAAATTTCATAAGTGCTCAAATTATGATTGAAGGATTTAATGGTAATGTACGCATGATGGTAAGACCTCTTATGGTCCACTGAATTTTAATTAAATCTGTACGCTTTTCATATTGATCGGTCTTTCATTTCATACCGCTTCGGTCACAAACAAGTATAGAAACATATCAGCATAGCCGGAAACATGCGCGCTTTTGTATTGTCACGTTTACCCAACGGCTTCATAGGTGGAAAACAAATAACAAAAATGCGTAGTATTACTTCCACGTTTAAATAAAATCCGACTCCTCGTACACAACTCTTATCCAAAGGACCCCATTTTTTCTAACTAGACAGGTGTAGAACGAACAAGCAACCGGAAACTTGGAAAATTTTCGCTTATTTTTAAATTGTACTACATGGGAAATGGTACAGGTCATCCATGGAATGTATTATATCCACAACATTTCCTGATTCGACCTTCGAAGGATTCCAGGTCGAATCTACAGGACAGGCTCACATACATGCACGCCCACGCAAACGCCCGCAGGCGTCAACGCCTAGACTCGGTGTCCCGATAATATGCTAGGAAATCAATGTCTTGTAGAGTTGCTCAAGCGATCCGATTAAGTGATAAAGGACTTATGAGTTTTTTTTTTTCAATTATGCAACAACTCTAAAGGAAAATTTCATTGTAAAATCACTCCGCCTATTTGTTTTTTTTTTCTTTTCACCCAAAACCTACGAAAACATTCAGTCGGATTAACGAAACGAGAAAGCACATATTGTGCAATCTTCTTTGATGCATTTTCCCACTTGTTTCTTCTAAAGTGTTTTGGCAAATACTTGTAAATTATAAGATAAGAGAACGTTTGATGAAACGTAGAAGATGATGGCAGAAGATGAAGTTTTGCATTACTTGTGATATGGGTTAATTTTATGAGCTACTAGCGAACGAATTTCTAGAAGAGTTTCATTTCTGTGTAGACAGACCGCTATAAAGCAAATAACCGGACCAGGTGCACAAGCATATTTTTGCACACCTTATGTCTGTGATTCTGTTGAAAGTTGACGAGGCAAAAGCCGATTAAGGAGATATACATCATCATTTAGAAGAGTGGAACTTGCATCTGTAGCTTTAGCGGCTCTTTAATTATTATTACTTGATGAAGAGACAGACAAATGCAAACACAGATACAGCATGGCGATAATGTGCCGTGCAAATACAAATTTATAAAAGCGTATGGAAAGCTGAAAGACATTAACAGAGAGGAGAAGTGGCTCCGAACTCCGAACTCTTATTTTCAGAAATTTTTGACTTTAGGTCAAGGCTTCGAACTCATGAGCTTCCAAAATGTTTTCAGAAATTTTAAACCGCAAACAATCCTAGAAAAAAATTCTCCAGTCTTCGAAATTTTGACCCTGCAAGGACTTTAGAAAGCACCTTGATGGGCCTCGAACTTAATGGGCCCTGAAAGGCCAAAGTCAAGGTATTCCATAATTCAGTTGCTACAGTGTGCGGATGGGTGGGTGGCTATAGCTATTCCTGTGTATTATAAGTTGCCTCCATCTGCGATTGTTACTTAATAGTGGTTCTACTTATTTCAGTGCTCATAACATTAGGTGAAAAGCCACTGCTGCTATGTTGCGATATGTTGCAGATCAGTGGTTTATTCCCAATAAGATCTTACTTCTTATTCCGGTACTTCTGAACGCGACTGTTTCGTAGTGATGCCCACTACCCTTTGCGCAGCTCACGAAGCCATACTTTTATTGATTTACTTTAATCGACAAAGCATTCACCACGAATAAATGTCTCTTCATATCACTACCACTTCCGCTTCAGTGAAATTATGAGGTAGTGTGAAGATTAGGGCTTAGGCTCATCTCCTACCTATCGGATACCGACGAGTCGATTCATCGTTGTTCCGCTGAAGAGGAGAGCTCTGACGTGCTGTACCACCCTCGTCCCGATGAGGCTTCTGGTCGGAGTGACCCAGTAGGACGAAGCCAAAGAGTCTGCTGGGAGCCCTCTTCAAACCGACCGCGCAGTAAGCAATACTAAACGATGAATGCCACGAAGCCATAGCCTCTTCCAGTCTGTGTTGATTATATTATCTGATAGGTGTAGCACTTAGATAATTATTTGTATTCCTAGCCTTTTGGCCAAGGCAACAGGTAAGCAGCACTACTACAGCATTTCCACCGGAAGTTTTACGCTTTCACAACCTGGTGCTTTTTTTGAAAGTAGCTCTCGATGTTGATTTTCGTAATTATATTCATTGACGAATCCAATTTAACCCGGTTCATTTCAATTCCACGAAATCATTTCCACATATTTCATTTCATCGTTTCCACGCAGACCACACAACAAATTGAAGCATGAAATCGCTATACGCATAGCGGCACAACCCATATTTATGAGAATGGACCCGTTAAATAGTATATATGTGTCCTGAGTTCTTCCGAGGAAGCTATGGACTGTTGAGTGTTGCAAATTTTCAACACGAACTTTCTACATAGGAAATGTACTCCCGATTTAACGTTATTCCATAGTATTTGATCACTACTCTTCGGGCTTTTGCATTTCTACGTATCTTCTAATACGATCTCTCTTCGTCTACCGTTGTCTACATATGTGTACACTTTGTCTCGATCTGTCCCGCTTTCCTGCTTTTTTTTTCCTTATTTGATTATTTTCCGCCTGAAACACTCCTATTGCAGCCTGATAGCCACTAATCCACCTCTTACAATATGCACATTATTGTACTATAGTGAGTTCCATTGTTATTGCATTGCTCTCCGTTACTGGGACTTCGACTATGCAAGCGTATTGCTGTAGTGGAGCGTAGTGGGGGAGGGGCAAGAATTATGCTCACCTAGAACTTCTGAATTAAATGAAGTGATTACTCACCTTTGTTGCTCACAACAAGAGTAATTAATTTGTACGGTGTAGAAAATTCCACACTACAATGAAATGCACCTTGTTCTATAATGGTCCCATTATTGTTGACATTGTGGAACCACTAAATATCTCCGTGATCGTTGGCGTAATTTTGTGATTTCTAAATGAAATTTTTCTGAGGAGGAACATGATGAGCAGCACATTCTCTTTTTGTGTCTACTTTATTCACAGACATCTGCTAGCAGTTTATTTTTGCTTTGTAGATTAGATTCGATCCAAATAGAAACAATCATGCTCAAGCGGAATAAAATCCGTCTAGGAAAATACAGTTTACCACCTCATCGACAAATAATTTGAGTGGATAGGTTTGTTAATTGTACTTTTTGCTTCGACAGCGGTCACCTTCTTTTTATTTGCATTTTGTATTTACCGTTTTACATCATCTAATGTAGAAATAATGCTCGGATAGACAGTTTGCAAAAAACTTCTCTCTTACTTCTACAGGGGGGAAACTAGAATCATTGAAAGCAAAACGATTCAGAAGTTCAAGGTGAACGAAAATGCTAAATTCCGTGCCGCATTGAAGAGCTCGTCAAATCCATTGAAATGAGGCCTTCAAATAAAGTTATGGTGAAATTCCCCGTAACTATCCGAAAAGATTTTCTTTCGCGGTAGAGTGCCTTGATCAATAGCTCATGACCGAAAAGAACGAAATAAAACTTACGCCATTCACAAATTCTACTCATCGGAATTTTATTCGTCAATAGCATCAATGACATCTCTTCATACAGTACACAACTCGGATTGGAAAAAGAACACCTGTGACAGGTTGAATGACGTCATTGTAGCAATTTTTTGGCCTGATGCGTATATTTCCGAGAAGTGATCTCTCTTCTCTAGCTTATCTAGAATATGCTGCATTGCATTGCATTGCATATTGCATTGCATATTCGAGTAGAAGTTTTGTGAAACTTGATTGTGCTCTATTTTAAGGTCTTAACTAAAATACAGAACAGATGTAGTATAACAAACTGTACATTAGTTTGATATAAATTAACTCATGAGCAAGTGCTAAGTAAGCATTTCGCCAAGAAGAGAGGTAGATTTCATTGTGGAAGAGGGAATAGAATCGAATTATATTTGCATGTGAAACAATAGTGAATATTCTCATAAATTTGACAATCTTATATCAGTACTATAAGTTTATTACAATTATTTAGGTGGAATTTCATTTTCTATCGTTGAAAATCGAATGCAATAAGTGCTTGAAAATTTTTCGATTCAGTTTTCAATGTTTTCTTGCAAAAATTTTTGGAGAACTAAAATTCCATATCATCTAAATTCCTCTGAAAGCGATATGATAGTGATAAATAATATGCTGTCACAAATTGCAATCTAGAGAAATATAGAGTGCAGCAATTGTGAATTTATAAAGTAAAATTTAAAAAACGAGCGCAATATTCGAAAACTTTTAGCGTTGTAATGTGCGAAACACCCCCCCCCCCCCCCCCCCAATAGAAAGAAAGTGCGTGATATGTGCTTTGCCGTTTCGCTTCAATTGCCGAAATGAGCGGAAATATTGGCACAACGCTCAGTTAGATATTTTTGTTGTGAAGTGAAATGGTTGCGCACATCCTGAATGAAGTGATCATTTTTGACCAGTTAACGAAAAATTTCAGCTGGGAATTTCAATCATTTTTAAGAGTAGCAATAAAGCATCAACAGAGTGATGAATCGCAATAAAATGAAAGGTATGCTACCGCTGTGCCATCAAGATTATCACCGTCAAATGCCATTTCCCTTATTTTCAGTACTCAAGACTAAAGCCACCGGAAAATGTTCGAATATACCTATGCGCGTTGTCGCATGCAATATGCACCAATACAATGCAATCATAATGCATCCATGCAGAAAAACTTCCGATGACACCTAGATGACAATATGATCATGAAAATAGGAATATATAAAGAAAATGTTGCACTTTGAAGAATAACTTCGTTGATGAAAAAGAATTTCGTTTACCTTGTTAGATCTACATATATTGCCACCTAATTAAAAATGCTCCTACATCAGAAGAAATGTTTACATAGTAGCGCATGTTTGTAACTACTCGCTAACAGGCATTATATGCATATTTTAGTGATCGAATTATTCGAACAAATCCATAAATGAATCGGCAATTTTATCTGTTTCCAAAATAAACATATATCAAATACCTTCAAAGGTATGAATCCAGGTGTATCCTATGGGACGCTATCGCATAATTCCCGTTGAAATAAGCGTTTTTGAGTAATTCACCTTTTGAAACAAATTTAAGGTGAAATAAATAAATCTACACGCATGTATTTGTGCACATGCACACAGACACACGTGCATGCATGCACACACACACGCACACACAAATGAGAAGCAAAACACATGCGCGCATGTGGATTTAATCCCATCGTGATGTGCATCGCACACGGTGATTTTCAAAATCGGATGTGAAGATTCTACTCTCTCCCTACAGCGTTTGTAGCAGAGGTGTATTTCAACTGAAAAAGATAGCTAGTAAGGAGGAATTTTCTTGCAACCAAGCATATATTTAATTCAGATGGTTAAGCCTAGGTATTGATTAAGTGCAAATAGAAGGAAAATGCCTCATAGCTCGCACGAGTACATCGTGTCTCAAAGGTCGCAGATAATTTCCATTGCACGAAGCTTTCGAAGATAATTGTGAATATATTGTGCATAAATGTGCCTTCAAATATCCTTTCGGCGTCAAGGTACAATCAAGTAGAGACTAGAAAGGGTATATTTGCTTTTTGTTTGTATCATATTTCGAAACGGATTACGAATGTCGAAAATACTGACCACATTTCTAAAAAAAATATTAGCCATTGTTAGTTTGCATCTACACTCTATTATACAAATGAGAAATTGTCCTTCTATCCAAGATGAGTGTTTTATACTTGGAAAATGCTCTTTTAGTATGTAACATTATTCATAATCATTCAGTACTACAGTTAATGCGGTAGCTACTTGCATTATTGTGAAGTCGTATGCTCGCATATAAGCGCGTTGTCTGTGCCTGTCTGTCATCCCAATCTTAATTCCGGAAGTTGTTGTCAGCAGAGTTGCGAAATCAACGAGAATAGAGGATGAGAGCAATGTAGTCTACACTATGAGATGATCTCATAAAGTAAGTTTTAAAGTATTTCACTTTTTTTGTATGAGATATAAGCGCTTAAATGTGAATAAAACCTACTACGCTTCTTAGAACCATTCGGCTGGCGAGTGCAACCAATCTTAAGTTCGGTAAGCAATTTTAAATTCCATAAACTTTTTGCCATTGGAAAGTGAATTTCCTGCAAATGATTCGCATGAGCGAATAATCTGATTACGATATCGATGTATTACCCGATGAATATTTCACTATTTATTGACAAGCGTTTTCATTGCCACATTTTCTAAGCCGTTGAGTGGAGATGTGTTGAAAAAATTTTGCGTTTATTGAAGCGAAAATTTATCCTCATTTATTATGTTGATATTCGAATTGCCGCATAAATATTAGCAAAAAAAAAAATCACTTCGCAATGTCTGGAAGGGGATTTATTAGTTTTCATTCAGCGAAATTTTAGACTATCGTATTTGAAGAGCCGATAATAATTGAGAACGCCTATATTTTTATTTGCAATGATTGCATTGCTCTATTTAGAAATTTCTACATCTATATTACATTTTGTCTACACTTATCGGTCGAGGCAAAACGAAGTTCCATAGCGCCGAAACCTTGTTTTTTTTGAAGAACCATCTTTGCGAGATAATTTCTTACATAAAGTTTGGTAGTATTTATAATTAGCGCGGTCGCTGCATTCGCTGGGCTCTTCCACTACACACCCTCTTGCCAAAAGCCCCTTTAGCCAGATGTTTTCAGATACTTCACACTTTTCATTTTAGGCAAATTTTGCCCAAACTCATCATGCCGACTTTGCAGTAGTGCTGATATATATATATATATATATATATATATATATATATATATATATATATATATATATATATATATATATATATATATATATATCAAAGTGCCACTAGGTTACTTTGACATTCTTTTCTACAAGTTTCTACAAGTGAAATATATCATATATTCAAATGTGCTTTTTGTGCTTTTTTTTTTCTTTTTTTTTGCATGACCTTTTGATAATGTATATGGTGATAAGATATGATATTCACATAATGATTACTGCTGCAAGAGAGACGGTTAGAGAGATGAGACAGAAGCACCATTTTGCGAAACGTAAAACCATGATCGTCGCTTTTGAGGCTCTTCGATTGTATTTTTTATGCCAGGATGAAATATTAATTAATGAAACGTTTAAATCGTCTGAAGGCGTGCTCAACGCTGTTACCCTCATCGCTGAACAAATTGCGCTTTCAAATATCTGCAGACCGCATAAATCTTCAAGCTTTAGAATGATGTTCTTTTTTTTTTCGATCGTAATAGGAAATCACTACGATAGAGGAGATGGATGTCACGGAGGTGGCGGCGAGGGGAGGGGAATAGAGAACGAATCTATATCCAATGTTGAAAACCAACAGAATAGAGTATATATTACTATTCCGACGTGCTTGTGATAGGTTCAAATTTCAGGTTTATGATATTACTGTGAGTTATTTTTGTAAAGTCATGCAAACTCGTTGTTCACAATAACCTCTCTATTCGAAGCAGTAACATTTTATGCATATTTAAATTTGGTTACCATAAAGTGGGAAATGAGAAAGGGGATTTTATGTCGAATGTAATACTCGTAAACAATCGGTGTCTTTGCAATGATTTTAGAGAATTTTAAATAATCTCATTTTCTGTTCTTTGTGAAAACGCCAAATACCACGACTATGAAGTTCAACTTTTTTTTTCTGTAATAGTAATTCTACCTGTTGAATTCTTTCGCAGCACATGCTTTTTTCCATGGCAATTTGTGAATTACTCGTTTTGTTCAGCTAGGTTTTCTGCTTTCACTTATCTATGATCGTGCACTTATTGTTTCGAAGTTTTTCAATGTTTTTTTGCAGATAATTGATGTTCCACACAAATTCCTCTATAGGCGCCCACCAATTAAATTTATATCTATGACTGAAATTCGATCTGGTATTTACGTTTGTCATTTTCAAATCAGGAGAATATAATATTCACCTAACTCCTCCACATGTAGGAGCCAATCGGCAATCATAAATTTCATTTGCATAATTAATTAGGTTCCGCCTTTTCAGTTCGTCTTTCCGTTGCTAGCGGAACAGAAGAATATAAGAACTAAACCATATGTTTTTGATGGAATATTCAACTGAGACCATCATTTTCTACCGTCATTCTTGAGGAGTGCGATAATAGAGATCAGAACATTTGCATAAATCATTGTAAGATTTTAACCGCAGTCGGATGCTAATTTCGAAATTCTCAGATTTACAAAATCATCACCTCATACATTTGCGAGGCTTTTTACTTTCTCGCCTTCTCCCAATTTGTCTCTCCCTTTCGCTCTCTTTTCTTCTTCCTCCCTCTGTCTTCCTCACCTTCCTCTCTCCACTTTCTCTCCTCTTCCCTCTCTTCCTTCCTTTTCGTCTTCTCCTTCTCTTTCTCATTTCCTTCCTCTGTTCCCCCTTACCCTCTCTTGCACTCTCTCTGCTTTTGTTGCTTTCGGCATCCCGTTCTTTACCTTTTTCTACGCATGCACGTGTACGCATATCTGTCCTGTGGCAATACTAGCAACTTTTATTTGTTTTATGCTCGGCTAATCGCCGTTTTGTTGGTCACTCATGGCACCGATGTTTCACATTGGTTATTCCTCCCATCGCAATGTATGGATGGGGCAACCGGTGACCATTAGCGCTCATTTGGGCGATGCATTCGGCAATCGGTGCACAACTGGTCATTTATATGGGCGATTCAGTTTCTGAGAGCATCAAAACTATGATTAGTGCACTCCATGCAGAAATTCCTAGCTCATACTCAAGTTCGTGCTGCATCTTCTGATTTTTCTGACGATTCATTATGCTGATCGATGGAATGTGTCGAAATACAGAAAGCGCATATCATGGCGATGGCTACTTCATTGATACACATTTCCACTTGCTTAAATTTTAGTGTTCCATTCGTAAAACACGATGATGTTCATTTAGATTTCTGCTTATTTCACAACCAATTAAAATGCCTCATAGTACCGGTCCATATATGTTTGAATTCACTGATTCGATCAAAACACCAAAAAAAATCTACTATTGAATTAGACGTTCAAGCATATGTTAAGGAAAACTTGATTTCCATTTCGGCCATTAAACCGGCTAATCGAAATTGCGCTCATGTCGACTTTATGATTAAACTGCGATGATTTGTGCCATCGATTTCTTACTGAGGTTGAAAGATCGTCTTAGAGTTTCCTTCATATATACTATATGCGGTACTATTTTATAATTTTGAGGAAAAAAAGTTTTTTTTAATTTACGAAACGCAAAGAAAAATGAGCAGTTATGCTTCGACGAATATGTATGGAAAAGTCATTTTGGTTCGATTCGACCACATTGCTGACAGCTATTATATTCAAAACTTTTAAAGCACAAAACTTCTTGAGAAATCTCATATGCTGAAATCATGCCACTGCTATCACTGCACATTTCAAATATGTGATAATGCATTGATACTCTACTGTTATCATAAGCGTATTGATAGTGTTCACCTTTATCAACCTTTCTAGATTATGAATTTTTTTTTTCTGCAGGAATTGAAATATTTTAAATGAAGCTTCCGCTTATAAAATGAGCATGAAAAATTAAATGAAAACTTGTTAGTGCAAATATGAGAACTATTTAATATTATATTCACTTCAATTTTTCACTACCACTGAGAGAAAAATGAGAGCCTAAAGGTCTAGCAAAATGAAGCTATTAAGGATTTTTCAATCGTCCAGGAATGTTTATTCGCTATTATGCAGGTTTTATACCAACAATAACTTTAACATTTTGATGCAAAATTGTAACCAATGAAAAAAATACGCACAGAAAAAATAATTTAAGTTGGAAAATCCATAATTCATGCTGAACGTTTCAAACAAATCTTCAGTGATATAATTTCCTGTTATTAATTAAAAGATGCGAATATTTACAAAACTTAGAAGTTCAGCTATATGGAGATGATAAAGCAAAGATATTGAAATATTCAAGCACAATAATTTTGTTGAGATTCATTTGTCAAAGAAAAAATTTTTTCTCGCATTGGTTTTTATAAACTATAAATAAATCGTCAAGCAATATCATTATCGAAGTCTAAATTAACATCACTATACAAAGTAAATAATCTTGAGATGCTTGCAAAAAAAATGCCGTTTTCTTATAGCAAATAATTGCTTAAAGTGTCCTTTACTTTCATCTTATTTCCTCAGCAGTTTATTGCCGAAACACTGATCCGTTACATCACATATATCACGTTTTATTGAATGCTGTATTTTTTTCTATTATATTTGAATATCGCATTAAATCAAGACTAACTGCAACATTGTTTTTGATATTGTGCATGTGTTGTTTTTCTTTGGATGACCAGTGAAAAACACGTCCTTCGCAAATACGGACGGGCCGCTGGTATGGACAGGTAAAGGCAGATAGGGATGGAGCATATATGCAGCGAGTGCTTAGCTATTGCGCTAACGCAGACGTTTTCACTGACCATCACCGGCGCTGGTGAAGGTAATATTGCTGCAGTACCTGTTGCATCATGAAGTGTTGCGTCATGTGCGCACTTGGGCTGACAGGACCTTCACAACTACAAATGATGAGCGTTAAAAATACCTGCCGATCTTTAGCGGTAGAGCACTCGCATGATAAGCGGGAACTCATAAGTTCGTCGCTATCAGCGCATAAGCCTTTAATTAATCATGAAAAGGCCTCAACATTATCTCATTCTGAGTTGAGCTATACTTGCTTCACCACAAATATGTATCAATGTATAGCTGGTTTCATTGCCTCGCATCTTTACTCATATTTTTGGTGCTTTCCTCTATGCGAATATTTATATCTTGAGTTGAAGATGGCCAACCAAAAATTTGCATAGAGTATTGCCATATATTCATGTAGACTTTTGTCATAAAATATTCAAACATTGAGCACGTGAATTATATAGTTTTATAATGGAATGAAATATTTGCTTGCTTATTCAAAAAAAAAATCGCTCACATATTCAAATATCGTCGATAATATTCAGCAGCATGAAAGGTTTTCTTTTATAGCTTCAATATGAATATTTAGGTTTGTGTTGAAATCGAAGGTGCGATTATTGTTTGAACGCTTACCTGCGATAAATAATCTGCGTCGCGTTGTATTCTTACGGACGAACTATTTCGTTCGGTGTCGAATTGGATTCCTATTCTCGTCACAACTCTTAACGATCCTTTAGCTCAAGGTGGCGGGCTGGCTGTTATCACGTATTTTATAT
Source organism: Ascaris suum (assembly GCA_013433145.1). NCBI lineage: Eukaryota > Metazoa > Nematoda > Chromadorea > Rhabditida > Ascarididae > Ascaris > Ascaris suum. Next base: position 10,587,014 of record CM024175.1, read on the forward strand.
CGCTCCTTGTAAGTTTATTTATTCAATTTCTTTTCTTTTTTTTTTCATTTCATCTTATTTTTTTGTGTGTGTATCAGGTTTTTTTTTTTTTGATTTTCTCACTCTATGCCATATTGTCATCAATGGTTTCATTTGTTGTCTGAATCAAGTTTGCATTAGAATATTTCAATTTTCTTCAACAAATATCCTTTTTATAAATTGCATTAATGGAATATTATTAAGACGAAATGGTCGTTACTATATGTGTTAAAGTGGTTGCTTCGATTTTCTATTAAACTATGGCGGCATTTCTTGCAAAATTTTCGTCTTTATTTATGCTTATTTATTCATAATATTTCATAAAATTTTAGCATATATCCCGATGATGTTAGCGTATAAAATTATGTTCTCAAAAGTTCATCTAAACGAATTAGTGCTAAGCATCTCGAGCTCTCACTTAAGAAAAAAAAATAGCTATGGTATAGTGCAATGGCACTCTTGTTGTGTCAAATTTCACAACAAATGCTCAAAAATGCCACATGATTAGAGTTGTTTTTTTTTTGCTCTCGTCTCCAATGTGTTGAAGTTTTCACTCAACAAAACGCTTTCACCAGATTTTTATTCGAAGGCGTCAAAATTTTGACAGCTACGTCATTGCTTTTTGTGGTCTCTTAGTTGTGTTGTTAAGGAGAATGAGAGTGTACTTGATTTCCTTAGGCAATGTTCTATTTTTCGGCGCTTATAAGCTTTGTGATTTTCTCCGAAATCTTATGTGATTCGTCATCTGGAATGAATGATGAGTATGGACTTTGACAGGATTGTGGAGTACTTTTAGTATATAAATTTTTGGACGAAGTTCTCTAAAGCTTTATTGAATTTCGAATATGGGAGAGCTGGTAGTATTCTTTAGTAGCTTAACTAAGTTTTAATGGTTTCTAAGTTTCAGATATAGGTATGTCTTTCATATACGTTCGTGTTGTGCCGATGTATAAAAATTTTTACGTGTATTTTAATAATTATAGAAAGCAATAATGGTTAACCACTAATTTTAATTTACTTAAGGCTCAGCTTAGTTTTCATAGTTTCTCTTATCTAATTTTTTTCATTCGAAGGTATAAAAATTCTGGAAAGATTTCTGATGGATGATAATTGTTATGAAAACTTTTCATTTAGGTTGTATTCAAGTTCATAAATTTTCATCCAAACAACAATCTGAGACATTGAAAAACTATCGATGAATTTACTAAGTTGCTAACTCTATCCACCGTTAATATGTATATATTACTGAATACTACTTTATTGCATAAAATCATATGTGATGTCTATTGTTGGCGTATTGTTTGTTGTCGTTTCGTTGAAATATTTTCATTTGCATAAATGAATGATATATTCATCAAGATTTCTTCGAGAATCTATTGAATGCAACGTGAGACCTATCACCGATAAAATTAACTCCTCGAAATGTTATTGCTTCACTCGGCATGAATATGAAAGTATTTCAGTAATTTAGTCGAAGCTTCAAGTTCTCCAATGAGTTACATTATACATATTTCTTTTGCATTGTATATGTCGTCAATAACGTACGTGGTGTTATAGTATAATACCTTCGGTTAGTGAATGTCGTCAATACTGTAGTTCGTTTTATAGTATAATAGCTTTGGTTACTGATACTATGAACCACATAAGTAACAATCTCTTGCTTTGCAAATATTCTAAGCAATTCCAATATATTAAACTATCTGCAGTAGGTATATTTTCTTATAAGCATAAGTGACCTGGAAACGTCTAATGAAAAAAGATGAAATTCAGGATTTCAAATTTCAAACGCTTCTTAGAGAAACGAGAAAGAGGCTAGATATCAGCAATCAAACGCCCTTTTGTTGAATATCTAATCATTTCGCTGTGCAAACGGAATGAAATTTCATCGCTACTTATCTCCTTTAATAGATAATTGCCATGACGAATCGTTTCAAAAGTGTTCTCTGTGCATTTCTTGATAAACTATCCCCATATAGCAAAAGTAGTATTTTTGGTGCATTACTCTTACTATGGTCAAGTGCTTTTTCTTTATATTGTAAAGGCCACTATCATTTGTGATATTCCAACGGAATTAAACTCTCTATTTAATTGCGGATTGGAGTATTGCTTCTCGCATATTTTATTCGTTCAGATAAGAGTTTCACAAAATTGTAATGAAAAATGCACGGAATATTACTACAACCTTTAAAAAAAACACGCAAAGATTCATCAAAATAAAGATGAAATTATATGAAATGTAATTGGAATGTGCGAAGATATGAGCTAAGCTTTCATGAAGAGAATTTCGAATTTATTTACTAATTTCTTTCTTTCCTTTCATTTATTGAAAGCATCAACCAATATTCTTATATTAACAGTTGATACTTTCACAAAATACATTTTTTTTTCTTTTCGCTAGCAACTTCTTTTCGCTGTCGTTATGCTGTTCAGTGCCGTTAAGCTGTCTTTGCATGCTTTCATCTATATGTGTCTAGTTGTTCGATAGTTTCGAATATAAGCCTCGTGAAAACAGAGTCATGAAATTTTACAGGTGTAGTGTTAATTAAATGATGACCTCCTATAATATGTTTCACTTTGATTCGTAAAATACAAAAGGAGGTATAAGCATTTCAATATACCAAATAATTTGTATACCTCTAACACCTGTCGAATTTTCTGACAGAAGGTTGTTCACGAAATTTGTAGGGTCCGTGAGGTCCATGCAGTAGAACGGTACCGTTCTCTTTATTCTTGTTTTCTTTGCTTCCGATGTGAAAATCTTCATTAACATAGAGTGCGATAGCGGGACTTTTATCGCTGCAATTTCGTTGACTCATTTCCTCACTTGTGGTATTTCGATTGTGAATCGTTCGACTTTGTCGAATAAGCGGCCATATTACAGTCGGAAAAATACCTCACAGGTAAGAAAATAGCAGAACAAATAATAGGAACTGACAATAATTATTAAATTACAATGCATTAACTTTAAGTGATATTTTGCACACCTTATTTTCATCTAATAAAATTTTCACCACAGCCGAACAACCATTAGTTATCTTCAATATGATGTCGTCGTTTCAGCTGCATTGTTAACACCAATAAAAATATCCATGTAATTTCTGACGTTTTTGATTGAATCTATATCGACGAAAACTCCGATGATGCCAACCATTCAACGCTTCAGAATTTTGAGAATTCCTATCATTCTTTACTATACCAGTCTTTTAAATAAACATTAAATACTAATAAAGGTATATCTTAGATTGTTTTGAATTGAGTAATGTGTTAAATTTCCTAAGCAATATGCAAATTAGAATACGTAAATTAGCTCTAATAATGCTTAATGAAGCGTACCAACAATGAGGCATATAATGTGTATGTTTTTTGACGAAAATTTTTGAAGCGATTAAGTGCTTTTTTTTTGAAGGAGTGACAATTGTGTCGCATTGTTGTGGTGTGAAGTTGATCGATTTTGTCTCGGGGGGAAACAATTTCCCTTTGAAAGCAATTCGAATACTTATGTCGCATATCAAACATGCTCACTTCCTCAAATCGCCTTCCAAACATTTTCAGTCCCAAATCGCCTACGCTCATTTTGCAGTTTGCAATTGACGTTACTACTAGTGGTTCTCAATGTAATTACCTCATTCTATCATCTATTAGTCTTGGTCAGATGCAAAAGTATGCAGAAATCGACCTGATCTCATTTGTATGGCGTTGTTGTCAAATGTTATGCAAATTCCTTGGCTGGTATTATTCGTGGCTAATATTTGCAGCATTTAAAATGTCTTTTGAGGGCACTTTATTCTATTTATTTAGGCATATATAATGCCTTGGAAATTTTCAAATACCTTGGCTTAAGAAACAATAAACTGAGGGCATATCAAAAGCAGTAATATGTCGGTTTCACCTTATGAATGTTAGTTATAATCAAATATTGCTGCTTCTTTTTTTTCCACTCAAAAAAAAAACATATTTGTTTCAGCTTTCATAGATATATGGGCGTGGTTAACTATTGTTTATTGTAATAACATCTGATATTATCTATAAAATCATTCATTCTCATTTCAATGTGTTTTCTATGAGCTCTACTATCCAATAATTTTATGTATCAATCGATACTCTACTGAAGTGATTTCTTGTGTTTTTAGCGCAGTCGACGATATCTCAAATTCACGATCACTATAAACGTACACAGTGTCATTTATTTAGCAATGAAGTGTTATTGATGTTCTTATTTGCAAATATATATATATATATATATATATATATATATATATATATATATATATATATATATATATATATATATATATATATATATATATATATATATATATATATATATATATATATATATAATATTTCGACTTAGGATAGCATCGCGTATTTGCGGATATAAAACTCCAATTGTAATGTTTTGTATATGCGATTGAGAAACAGAACTCAGCATAAAACTCAAAAACTCGAAAAGGGTTTTGAAAAAACTCGACTTAAAAACTCAACAAAATCTCAGCACTATAACTCATAACGCTTCAACATTACTCAAAAACTATTAGCATAGTATTTTTCAGCAACATCTAGTCAATATAACCTATAACAATTTTTGTAAGAAGTTGTTCCATTCCTTCTATGAAAAAAAAACGAATAGTATGGGTTTTTATGTGAAAGTGATAAAGAATAATTCTCCCTTGAGACTGTTTTAATCACTTACGAACAGATGTTCGCCAAACGTAAATGGTATGTTTAGAACGTAACTAAACTTATACCAAGGAAACGTTTAGATACCGGTTTAAAAATAATAAACTCTTGATGCCGGTCAAAAGCTAACATTGCTGATAATCTCCTAGTGGATTACATTAAAGATTATTTTTTTAGGCCTTTGAAATCATTTGTTTTCGATAATTTCTGCCAAATTGAGCAGCTTCTTTTGGCGAATTGATAGTTGGATAACGCTTGATCAGTTGCACGCATAAAAATGCGTCAAATCGGTAATTTTTTTTTCTTCGTTAAGCTTAGAACTTTCATTTTCATTGTGTTGGTAAAAAAAAAACCTTCCGTGGAATTTTGATATTATGATCGCTTTTTTAATGAATGAGCAATGCCATATTTTCTTTCTTTCTTTGTTCTTTTACTTCTAAGCAATTCCAGTAATTAATCAATACGTTACATTATATTTTGATTTCGAAAGCTGTTTCGCACTTAACCCTTCTTCTTTTTTTCCTCTTTCGCTCTCCTCTCACCTTCCCTTCGCACCTTACTTTTCGTCGACTTAAACAAACAGAAAAGAAATTTTCGTTGGCCCTACTCAATAGGCTGAAGTATGCGAATAATGCTGCTAGCTGACGTAGATAGCTTCCAGTGTGGTTTTTATTCCTACGTGCATTTTTTTTTATTAAATTAGTGGTGATTTATGAATAAGAAAAAATGATTTCTTTATATTGTTACGTAGAATAATTTTATATGATTGAATTCAACAAAAAAAAGTATGCGAATAAAGTTTAACAGCTCTACGTTCGATTCTAAACTGCCCAATTGAGTGAAGTTTTTGCCCAATTTTGGGCAAAAAACTTTTTCTTTCTTTCCGGCTTCCTATTAGCCTACAACTTTAGCCTTTACCCGCATAAATGGACCAATTGAGGTTTTATTGAAGAATGTTGCACACTAATCAACAAATATTAGTTTTTATACAATTGTAAACGTTCATACAATTGTAAGCGTTTATCACAGATTTTCAACCATTTTAATGGATGGTGACATCGTCTTACTAGCGCATATGTTCGTGTGTTTGCCTATCGTCTAAATTGCAATCGAAGAATCATTGAAGCGAAAGCTGCGAAATTTGTTGGTTTAATGGCCATAATCAATAGTTAAGGCTATTTAAAACGTCCGAAACTTTGCATGTGTTCTGCAAATAGCTTTCAATTTTATATTGTTCACCTCATAAAAAAAAAACTAATCTTTTGCAAGCAATTTAAAAAACAATCGAATCGTTTGTCATATAAGTAGATTCTTCTTTACGTCCATAAAAGTGGTCGAACTGATGATTGAAATATCACGAGCGCATATTGATGAAATTATTATTGAGGCGCATTTTTCCTTTTATTTCTCCTTATAAATCATATCATTATGCATAATTAACTGCTCTCATTTTTCATAATTTTCAAATAGTATCGCTTATTATTTTTACGATCTTTTGGATTCTTCGCAGATTTCTATTTCTCATCCACAAAAATCCACTAACCTTTCGCCTGCTATTTGCCAATAATTCTATATATTCAGTAATGATTTGCATAAACGGTAGTAATACAAGAGAGCGTCATCAATTTTTAGCACTGTCGACAATATTTTATACGAACGTTGTGTAAAATAATACTTGTTAGCTGAGACATTTGCGCCACTTAATCGTTTGACATAGGATTCACTCTATGCAAAGAAAGTGAAAATTCTCTGTATTTATATCGTCTTTCAGAGAGAAAATATTTATAAAAAATCATCTTATACTACATATAATATGAGATGGATATTAGTAAGCATTATTTTTAGATATATTTCTATTCATATAAGATTATGTATACTCATATTTTTAACGAGAGCCTTTCATGAGGCAATTTCATTTACTGAGTAGAAAGTTTTAAATATTTAAATATCATATGTTTCGATCTACAAAGCTTTTATCGATATTTATAGTTATTATTGATAAAAAGTTGAATAACTATTTGATATACTCAATGCTATATAAATTTTATGAGAAATAATGTATTGATATTTGCCAATCAATATTTACTAAAGTGTTCAATATCGATAACATTCTTATCATTTGTATAGGGTATATTATGTCTCGTAAATTTTCTTTATACACTCTATTACTGCTTAAAAATAATCAATATACTTTCCGTTGTTAGAAATTACTATTATTAATGCAAATTACTTGTAGTAATGTTGACGAATCCTTTGTAGAAATTTATAATTTTTTTTTTTTATACGCGCATATAATACAACTTGGTGGATAAAAGCGCGGTATGTGTTTCTCTAAAACGAATCCCACCTACAAACGATCATCCACAAATATATCTTTTTCGAATAACATAGATTTTTATTTGCCTATACGAATGAAGTGAAAATTTCAACACGTATTATTCATAAATTATTAATTTTAACCGGATAAATCATGGATACAATAGTGGAAAATTTTTCAAAATCATGTGAAATGAAAACATCCTATAGTGTTCACCGGTTGGTATTTCGATCATTTCTTAATAATGTCGAGTTTCAAGACAAAACTATTATGTTTTCCGGTGAATTATTATCACGAATTTTTCATGCCTGCGAATTACCTTTTGTTTTTTCTTTTCCAAGAATTTCAATGAAAATCATATTTCCTATGTTAGAAAGGAATCGATGAGAACAACTACGTTGAATTAACTCAGCTATCACCAAACGAGCGAATATTCGTTTGCACCGATTTAGTGTTTCAATTGATTTATATTAGAAGGAAATATTCAATTTTCGAATAGATGTAGAACAAACAATCATATAAATAGTGTTATCAATGAGGGTGACTACCAATTTTAGTCGACCATCAAATATCAGTAGCGTATATGGTGAACTGATAAGCATCGGCAATCGTGGATTAGTTCTTCGTAGCATATCAGTCAACGTTTATCAATTAACTATTCGTTCATGAAGCACTCTCATAAATATTGCTTCGTATTGAGTGTCACACCATTTCGACGTTCTATTTGCGTCAACGACAAGCCACTCGCCAATGCAAAGGTGACTAACTAACTATTCAAATCTTTTATGAATTTACTCAGCTCAAGGACAAATATGATTTGCAGTAATTTTTATTCTTCCATAACGTGACGAAAATATTTTTATACGAACTCATAAATGCTAAATCAACACTCACTATTATGCGAAATCTGGTATGTCTATGTGCAATTCACTACCAACAGCTACCAACAATCCTATGATGTTAGATTTATGCACCATAAATACATTCGCTAGATGGCTAGTAGATTTACATATCACAACATAAAACAATATTGAACCGTTCATCTCATTTAGATGCGATTCAGGAATCAACATGTCATTTTTTTATTTCCTGCCATCCAGGAATGCGGTCTATGAATATATTTTTTTAATTTCCTGTATATGCGCGACTCATTTCCCTTCCGGTTACTTCACAAATGTGGTAATTTTTCGAACACTTTAAAAACCACGCTAGCGATCTCACTGTCAAATCATCAGGCCTGCCCTTATGCGATTGGGAGGTCATGCATTAAGCATAAGGAGAAGAGATGCGCAAAGGGAGTATGCAAAAACTCTTTAGTGTTATATGTAAGGTGAGCAAAAGCCCTATGCTCTCAGCATGTGAAACCTTGTATAAAAATCCACCTGAAGAAGACAAGTGGAGACGCGTGCCACAAACGGTGGGCAGGTATGCGCTTTTGCTTACCTCTCACCTAACCAATCATTTTGACATGCTGCTAGCAAAGAGATGGAATTTCCGGAAAATTGCTCTCATATTTTAGCTGAAGCCAATGCCCATTTAGATATCCTACAAATTATTATTTTTGAAATCAAAATGCAAATGGAACAGGTGTGAAATGTGAGTAAGTTGTTTTCGCTTTTAAATGCCTATAACAACCTTAAAGTTTGGTGGAACAATGCTAAACGTTTATTGAATTTTGCCTCATAGCTATTGATTTTCCTGTTTTGCCTCATAGCCTATTATGGCTATTGATTTTCCTGTTTCCAGCTTTCATAATTTCTCAGCATAAAGCAGAGAACTACCTGATAGATCTATGCATAAGCGAAGAAATACAATCACTAAAATTTTTACAACGAAAAAAAAACACTAATCCATAAATGTTATGGTACTAGCAATAATGCAGATAATAAACTCCTACATGTATGTGATGAAAAGTTAATGATTAGAATAATGAATAGATAACGAATAGGTAGCGACGAATAAGTGAGTTCATTAAGACTGGACATCAAAGTGGGCATTAAACTTCTTTTTTTTTCACTCAGGTTTACTTTTCATCAGATTTTCTACAGTGTTTTTCGCCAATCAAGAACACTTATCTGTTACAGCAATAAATATTCGTTTTAGTATGCAATTTAATGAGTGGGCGGGATGTGGGATAATTTATGAACACTATGAGGGATAGTTGTGGGACGGAAATCCAATCCCAGAACATTTTAAAATAATGGCATCATGAGTACCAAATGTACTAGGCGGGGGTTACTTCATCAAAGCCCCCTAAAAAAATCGTCAAGAGTTTCGAACAATCGATGCAAATTTGTGGAATGATTTTTTGGTTGGTAGCAATCTTCTACTAGGAGGATATCATGATACTGTTGTCAGATTCGTTTTTGTATTGCACTACATCTTTTAATGACCACACGCATAGCAGGTATGATACAAATGAATAGCGCTAATCGTTGTTAATAGGTGCTTATCATTTAGTCGGGCTTTTTCTTTCTTTTACATTCAGCCGATGTCGAAATGAGCTCACCAGAAAGTCTCAGTCGTCCTCAGGTGCATAACGTTCATTATTCAAGTTTTAACTTTAAATCCATATCTGTATTTAAAATAAATAAAATCCTAGCCACATAATTAATTTCTCAACGCATACCTTCGATTTCATTTCGATCAGCTCAAATTCTCACTTAGAAAATTATCGGCTTACCGAAATGGTTTCAGAATATATTTAATGAAAAGTGATGGATTGGGCGATTATACTTTCATGAAGGTTTTTCGAAAACAAAATAGTAGCACATTTTTTTTTTTGATGCGATGAACTTTTAGTGAAATTTTCTGAGCGATTTAACCATATGGAAAATTTCATGAAAATTCTTGAAATTCGTAAACAATAAAAAACGATTTATTGAAGGAATCATATGAACACATCGTATAAAAAGCTTTTTTTTTTCAACTTCATTATCGTTTATGACACATATCTCGCGCTCATACTTGATTGCTTCGTCTCCCTCTCAATCAATGAGATCTCATTTGCTCGTTTTTTTTTTTTTCGCTGAAACCTTCAAATAAAATGATTTTTTTTTTCAGAGGAGAAAATTTTTAACGATATTTTAACCGACATAATCGACATAGTTTTTTTCAATACCGTTCGGCTCATGAACAACTAGAAATCACCGATTTAATTCACTCATTTAAACGCATTTGTTTAGTTAGGGAGTGAGGAGACGGAAGAGACGAGGAGAAGAAATAATTTTAGGCTTTTAAAATTTACTTCTCGTTGAAATCCATTTTTGAGTGGCAAATAGCTCGAAGAAATCAAGTGACGTGAATAACTTTGTTGTTGAATTGCTCAAACAGATGTGAGCTTTTGCAGCATCGCTCACACGAAAAGTGCAAGATGATTTCAATTTTCTTATAGACCAGCAATCTTTTTCGTTCGCAAAACTTTATCGCTCATTTTTAGCACTCATTTATTGCACAATTAAGATAATCGCCAATCATTACTGCTTTAGAATGTTATTCAAAATGTCTTTATCGATGTTTAAAATCAAGAAACGGAAAAATTTTGGACGCGCAATTCCGGAAGAAATGATTTAAATATGCTTTCTGGAAGATACGATTTAAACACTCATTCAACTTAACAGTTTCAAATGTCGACGTTAACAGCCACCTCTTTTTGAAATATTCGTCTATATTTGAAAACATTTGCGTGGGCGTATTAGTAGATTGCTAATAAATTTTTTCAATTATATTCTATTTCCGATGCAATATTCATATCGTAAAGAAATTAATTTTGAGAGATGATTTTCTTCTATATTTATGCAAAATATATCCTATAAAATTTTGCATATTAGGAGGATATATCATATAAAGTGAATATTTATAAATGAGAGATTATTCTGAAAATTACAAAATTATTGATATTATCTGATGGAGTTGCTTTGAACATATTAAAAAGTACGATACTAAATTGCTCGTAGAAAAATTGTTGATTTGGAGAGCAACTATTTGCGACAAAAATGAAGAAACATCTCAGCTATTCTTTTATCACCATGGAGGTCTTTTATAGTTTATCTACTTCATCAATGAATTTCTTAAATTATAAACTAATAAATTAGTAAATATATTTAAAAAAGTAAATAAGTAAACGAAACCTTTAAAATTGATTACACTAAAGGGATTAAATAAATGATTAGAAGGATTTTAAAGAAAATGATAAATAAAAGGATTATTATTGAAACTTATATTTTCATGGATCAAATTTCAAGTGGAAATGAAATTCTTGAAAACACTTCCTTTTCCTAGAGTTTTTGCAAGCTTAATTTATAAAAAGAAAAATGTACATATTATACGAATGCGGCGTTCAGCTTGCGATATGAGTTGAATATAGCAAAATCTCGGAAAGATTAGCTTCTATGATGTTAGTGACGCTTTTCATTTGTGGAAATAGAGAGGATAGCGATTAAATTTATGAATGAGGTACAGCCTACGGTTCATTCCTCTCAACGAAAATCCCTAGCAATATAATTTGAATTGTAGTCTCAATGAAGATGAGTAAATTTGTAATCAAAAATTGATTAATCGATTTTTCATCGTCATTGATTCAATTTTTATCGTACATCATTTAACTAATTCTCCTCGATTTCTCTATCAGATAAGAGAATTCTTTTTTTTTAAGCTGCTCACTTTAAAGCATGAATATTTTCGTGAATTGCACTGAAATTATTTCATAGTTTTCCAGAATATCTACTATTCGAAGAAATTCCTTCATTTTTAATGCTTAAAAAAGCATTGAAAAAAAAAGAAATATTTCTCATTCAACAAGAAATTGATAGTGACTAGGAAGATTGCATTGCCGACAAATAAAGAATAAGATGAAAGAACAAATTTTTTTAAGGATATATGATACAGTCGGATAATTAAAGTCGTGAGGAAGAAAAAAATACAACGGCAATAAAATAAATATCGTTTAATGTTTGCAAGAGATATTACGAAACTAGATATGGTCTAACGCATGAAGATTGTAAAGCTCTGATACCTCCCGAAATGATAAACGGTACCGGAAATCTATGGTACTAATAATGTTCACCCATACTTATAAGTCCCTAACTGATATACCGATGAGGTGGTTTTATCTGGATTCATAATTTTTATGTATTCTTATGCGTCTCTCATCAACACCTATGTATAGTTACCTAATGAGGTGCCTACATGTAGCTTAACAATGTACCATTCGCTTAGCTGCCAATCATCGCCTTTTCTTAAAGAAAGTTTAAAAGGGAAGAGTTGTTTAATTCTCTATCAAATCAACTGCTATATTTTCATTAATCTCAACGCGATAATTTCCTCCTCTAGAAGACAACGTAAGCATTTAGTTATGTATTTCATTACACATTATAATCATTAAAATGAATACTTTTTAACGTTGAATGTAATGTAGAGGCAAAGATTTTCTCTTTTTTTTTCGCCCATCGTTGATGTTGAATCGATGAAAAGCTATTGCCATCGTTGCGATAGTGTTTTAATCGTATTTCTTTATTATAAAACAATTTAATTGATGAGCGTTCAGATTTTTCATTGAGGAAATATCTTTCTCTACGTTTGTGGAGTCACAGCCTTTTCTTTGGTCTTCTGTAATCCATCGCTTATAAAACGTTGTTGTATTTTGAACGATTCTTCTGCCATTTTTTTTTATTGTTTTTGCGTAAAGAAGATAATCATTCAGAAATCCGTCGTAGTGCCAATGAAGTACTAAAAATAATTTTAGAAAGTGAGAAAAAAAAATCCTAGGCGCTGAATTTCTTAACATGATCGACCGATGAAAGGACACTCGCTCAAAGAAAAAATAAAAGCGCGAATTCGTCAAAAAGACGAAAAAAAATAGCGAATTAAAGGAAGCGAACCAAGATTTACTTGAGAATTTCTTCTTTTGCTTTATTTCACATATACTGAGATGAATAAAATTTATAGTCGGTTTCAATTCAGGTCCTTATTAGGTCTTTCTCTCTCTTTCTCTTTCTCTTTCTCTCTCTGTCTACCTCCTTCTCTCAAAAAAAGTCTCTGTGTGTTGATTTGCTTATCACAAAATTTTCCCAGTCGTACTATTTCCCTCAATGGCAACGATAACGCTTTCTTTTTGCCTCATTATGTAAAGTGCTTCAAAGTACCCTTGGTTACACTACTCGTTTTTGATATTGTCTCATTGAGTATAAACTTCGCTCATTCATTGTTGATCGATGTGAATTTTTCAAGAATTTCATCGTTTATATTCTTTTTTGTCATATTCCAATAGAAATACTTTGAATAAAGTAATTTTTTTCCTCAATAAAATAATATAGTCCTTCGAAAATAAACACTACATGCATTAGAAAAATTTCTCAACGAATCGTTTTTTTTTTAAATGTAAAGTGATGCTTTCATAGTTGATCTTTTAAGCAATAAGTTCACTTACGAGACGATGGATTTGAAATGTTTGAGAAAGCGCCAAATTTTTCATCAATTTCTAAGTGAATTTTCTCATTCTCCTTCGATATTTCTATGGAGAATTTCTTAAAACTCAATGAACATATCGGCTATGTGCGGGAATTTCCAACCGGTAAATGATGAGAAAATATTTATCTATTTTCAGTTGAAATTTATTTTTCCTCATATCATTTGAGACTGAAAAAAAAACGATCACTTTTGTACATTATAAGTTTGTCGGATGTTATTTGCCCATAATAGAAGATATCAAGCCATTTGACAAGCTGTTTTTGATGCGTAAAATATGCGAATCGGGTCGGCTAACCAAGCAATCCATACTTAGAGATCCCAATGCCGCAATTAGGCTTTCTTCAACGAAATGCTTCTTTTATGCGTTTGCAATCAAATCGAACGCATTAGGATCGGTTGTTGAAGGCATGCATTCATTTTGGTTGTTTTCTTCGTCGTTTTATAAAACCCAAATGTATTCAGAACCGAGAGAGACGAGGAAGAAAAAAGTGGGAATATTGATAGCATAAAATTGAATAATCTTTTATGATTGGTATAATTCTTTCAGAACTAATTAAAATTCTTCTATAAGGAGTGTAATTATTCATTTTTTTTTCATTTTTTTCCAAAGCTATCAGTGTTTAGTATTGATTATCATTTCTCGAATTTCATTAGTGTTGTATGAGAGTGTATAGAAAAAAATTCGCCTCTCGAAGTACTAGGCACATCTAGCGTACAGTGACCCATTACCTTCTATGCGCTATAGATTCTAGAAAAGATCGCATCTCTGAAGTCCTTGTAAAGTTACTTTGCGTTGTTCAATGATTAGCCTCGTTTTCCGATTGCGACCTTTGCAAATACCTCTCATTTTTGTAATATATTTATAAATCATCCAGTTTTTGAAAAAAAAAACTCATCCTGCTTAGTTCGGAGTATACAATATACTACTGCAATAGTGTTTTTGGTATAAAATGTACTAGAAATAAAAACGAAACATGTTTTTTTCGTCCGCTTCAATGAAATTCTTCATTAACGGACAATATAAGTCAACAAAAAAATTTGCATATTTCAAAATTGAAATCATCTAATCGGATGCAACAAAGTATAGCAGAAAATATAATTTGCGAATTTAGATTTGACTTTCAAATCATAAAATACAGTATTAAATAATGAGTATTCTTTAGGCTTATTGTTCGGTTATTCATAGCATTGCTGAGTGAAAATCGTCTTTTGCTGAGAAATTCAATTTGTATCGAAGAGTATAATTCGTGTATAGATTTCGTTGCAAGTAATCGTTATTTTTCACACATAACACTTTTCAATTAAACCGACATTGCTGAGATCGCTTTTTTTTTTTTGTAAAGGTGCTAAATGGTGCTAATAAATGTAATATGTTTAGATGCGAAAAACGATTCTTTACTAATATTTCAAATTTTAAAGCGGAATTTAATAGAAATAATTAAAAAAGTAAATAAATAAATAATACGACCTTTAGGATTAATCACAATGATACGCGAATATTAGCATAATCAATTAATTATTGCATATATTCACTTTTAATATTAGCAAAATCAGCAAAAAAAGCAAAATCAATTATACACTTTAATGTCATTTTTGCGCTGCGTTTCATTTATTTCACCTAAGAAAAAAAAAAGGCGCTCAAAGATATAATTGAAATATTATCTATCGTGTCCAATTGTTTATCTCATGTTAGCGTTCAATTTCTTCAATTAATTCCGATTTTATCAATTTAAGCATTCGTTATTTTAGTCGAATTCTATCGACTAAAATTTATTTCTTCAACAATTGAGTAAATTTCTTGGTGAAGAGCTTCGTTTCTTTTTTTTTGTTTCGCCGAAGATTCGTTAGAAATTTCTCGTTAGTCAATATATTTTCTGCGTTTTCTTTCTTCTAGACAAAAAAAAAATGAAGAGGTAAATGAACAATGAATGTTTTATGAGCGCAATTATTTGATAAATGTATCGTAAAAGAAGAGTGGAATCTTATCCGGAAATATAGTTGCGTTGAAATGCTTCCACATGAAATCGCTAAGACGCTAAGAGCTATTACTTGATTAATGCTTTCACATTTATTGATAGCTAATATCTAAGCATACCATCAACGCCGCTTCACTTATTTGTGCTTCATATTGACTCATTCGGATATTTTACTTGAATTTAAATGCGCCTTATTTAAACTTAGCAATTGAAAAGCTCATAACTCTTAGAGTCATCGAATTCTCTAAGTCTATTGCTTCGTATTTGCACTTTTGCAAAACTTTTCTACATGTTTGTTATGATTACGTCATGTTTCTTTATGTTTTTGAATTCCTTTTCCTGAGCTTGTAATAATATGCGCATATGTGCGCCAAAGATTCATTTAGAGATTCTGTGAAAATATGCGCATTTGCATGCGTTTTTCATATATTAACTTTTCCATATGTTTTTATGCCTACTTATGAGGAACTTCGAATTACGAACCGTTAAGTGGAATAATTACAGGTATAATGATAGGAAATATGGCAGATATAATCTCAAGAAGTAAAGTGATTCTTTGAGATTTCCTAAACTCGATAACGATACGTAAACCTTAATTTTTTTAAACGATTTCTCATCATCTCTATGAGCTGTTGTAGATCTTTAAGTTATCATATAATTTCATAATTCACGATTTGCTCCATAGGCGTCGAAATGAACGAAATGGAGATCGTTTGATTGAAGATATGAGCAATTGGTTATTTCCTTGGAAAGGATATTTATTTTTCATTGCTCGAATCGTTCCGATCTCAATGGAACAGATTGCAATAAGTGCAGATACCTCATATCATTGATGTATTTTAATATGACTAAAATATTCAGGTGTTTTTAAACTATCCAGGTAATATATGTCTTCTCGCCTTAAATTAAACTAGCTTGTAGTATTGCAAGTGATCTTTTGCACCTGTCTTCAATTTTTAATGAATATTTTTTTCAATGTTTTTAAGTATTTTTGATTAACAACAAAACCAGGAAATTTTATACGCCGACTGAAGTTGAAGTAGAATTTCCATGTTTAGCATATATTTGTGAGTGATGCCTAAGTTGTTAGGAGTGGTAGTGGGCACAAGGGCATATCAGTTTGGATGCGGCAACGTTGCCTCATCAATCTCAAAGAGTTTGGCCCTATTCTTTTTCGTCACGCTCATCCTGCAATCGTATCCTCGGGCATTGCTCTCGTTGGACGAATTTGCTTTCGCATAAATTGTTTCCTTAGATGTGACTTTATTATTTGGAAAGAAAAACCTTTCAACTTTCCTTCAAACATCCTTCAAAAAATCCTTCAAAAAAATTAAAAATCCTTCAAAAAAAATCCTTTGAACAAATTTTCCTCATCTAGTCTCATAAATTCTAATCAACATTCTCAATTCATCGAAAATTTCAACTGCATTCAATGTATTGCTGTTTTTTTTTTCGATTTATTCATTAAAGAATTTGTACGCGAATAGCGAATTTTTTTTGATGGATAAGAAATTTAGGCGTGACTTTCACTGCATATTATCCGCAGTTATGCTAAACAAAGAGTGCGGAAAGGAGGAGGGGGAGGGGGGGAGAGCGGAAGGAAATGATTGCGCTTTTTTTTCAAATATGGCCAATCTAAAACAACACCCATAAGCTTGAAGCATTTCTTATTCAAACTTTTGACACTCTTATACTCTGTGATTCGTCCTATTAGGCAAGCTTTATTCAAACAAAAACCTTCGAATTGCGGCTTTCATTCGTTATTATGTTCATATATTTGTGCATCATCTATCTTCGTTAATTGTTCTATACCATTGTATTGTTTTCGTATTGCTATTAAATACTATCCACTACTGCGGAAAAATATCTTTATATTTTTGATTTCGTTTTATAACATACTTACAGAGTAGATTCAAGAAAATTCCTATTGCTGCCAATTTAATGCCTATCTGATCTATGATCATGTGGAATACATCAAAATATTATCTCGATTTTATTCGAAAGTTTTTTTTTCAATGCATATTCAATTTATCGTAAATGAGGAACATCTCTTCTTCCATTTCCTTTATTCCCACTCGTTTCCACTCTCATTTGATATAGAGGGAGGACTTTTCAGTGAGCGCTACTATTACCTTTAACAAAAAATTCAACAAAAATATCGAAATGAAATCAGATGGATGATTAATTTCTACATTATAGAGAATTGTTGAAGTAATTTTCCTAATTCAATGATGCTATCTATATATCAATATTGATTTTCGCTCAACACAATGATATATAAATTTACTGAATATTCGAGTTTTAAATCTTTTCTTAATGCACATTGATTTATTGTCGACGAAAAGAAAGTTATTGTTAAAACGCATTATTTCTTGGTATATTTTTGTGCTTCTCTATCTTATCCACCTTGTAATATTTTTCCCTGCCATGCCAACATATTTTTCTCATTCTATCGCTTTTCCGATTGGCAAAATAAAAATCAGCTAAGAGGATCTAGACTTCCCTAAATTTATCCTTGCTGTCTTTGCAATCTCTTTTTTTTGAATGCTATTTATGGATAAATATGCCAAAAGAACGATCTTCAGATTTTATTGACAGTGTTTCGATTTAAATAGAAAAAATGATTTCAACTAGCCTATCGTCCTTAATACACACATATCATTAGGTCATTGCTAGTGGAAATAAGAGACAAATGAGTGGTGACACGAATCGAACGCAACTTGCACGATGAAATATCTGCCGATGACCCGTCGATTGCTTGCTTTATTCAGCGTAGTGAAGCGATACTCCCCTCATGGGAATTGAGGCTAACAACGCTATCTTCATTTTCGAGAGCTGCGTTGATTTCAACGTCAACTATTGCTGATCTTATTTCACTCCAACTGCAATATCTATCGAAATATCCGTCACTATTGGCTGTTGTAAATTTCGTATAGCTGATAGATTCCTTTCCATCAATTAACCTACCAACATTAATTAACCTGTTCTATATCAATCGTATAGGTGATAAATGATAAATATATTCCATATTAATCGTATAGGTGATTAATGATAAATATAAAGTTTTTACTGCTTATAGGAATGATGGTCTATTGGAAGGCAGCTTTTAACATAAACGAACTGTAATAAGCTCATAGCCACATCAGCAACTGAATGATCCATATCATTGTCTTCATCTTGTTTCTCACGTTTGTCTCGACGCATCATTTTCAAGCATCTTAGACAATTCATAAAAGGCTTGTGATTAGAACTAGGTTTGGCAACTACGAAATTCTTTGACGATCGACAGGTGTATTTCCTTTGTAGAAGAGATTTGACTATGTAATTAATCAGAACTTGTGCATCATCGAATACTGAAGCACCTTTGAAATTTATATAGGTCTTGTGTTGTTTATTTGATTATGACTTATTTATAACAAAGAAAGTGAGTGATTTCACGCATGATCTTAGGTATGTGCATTTGTGCAATGCTTATTAAAAAGATATCTAACGCTAGTATATTTTCGTTAATTTGTTTAATACAGCTGTTCAGTTGTTATCTCCTCGTAGAGTATATTCATATAAGCTGCTGCCATCTGTCTATGCAGTAATCCGAGTGCCAACCTCCATAGTTCTCTACGATATTCGTTTCATTTCACTCACAATTATTTCCAGGAATTTTGTTGAAAAACATGCGAAAAATATAATTGCTTCATATATTCGATGAAAATCCATAACGATTAGATAAAATAATACATCAATTCTATCGTCATTAATATTTTCGTATGAATGGAGGAGGATTTATTTGTGACATTACGGTGATGGAAGTGAATTTTATAACGAAAAATTTCATATGCGGATTGTTCGATAGAGATTAGCGAATATAGCGTAAAAAAATAACTAATAGCATTTGTTGAAATTTTGCCCGGAATAGGAAATATCGACTCACGATGCGATCTATGATCTTTTTTTTTTCAGTTTTGTCAGCACTTACAAAACTGAAAAAAAAAAGATCATAGATCGCATCGTGAGTCGATATTTCCTATTCCGGGCAAAATTTCAACATACATCCTGCCACCACCACTTCGTTCTTTTCCCTTTCATTTTCCCTTTCACTTTCGTCTTGCACGTTTGGCGATCGCCGCTATTGCTACCAATAGCATTCATTCTTGCGCTTGACGCCTTAAAGATTGGTAATGCATAGCTGAGAATCACAAGAGCTCTAACCATTAATTGTAGTACTCAATTTATGAAATTTATTGAAAGTTTATGGAACTTGCTAAATTTAAAAAATTTCAAGCCGAATAGAAAAATTTCCCTGAATATTTCATTCAAAAAATCATGAAAATAAAATAATTCGGTGAAGAATTCCTTATTGATTTGCCAAGGATACTGGAATAAATTTTCGACATTTTAATAGTGTTAAATTAGGAAGTAAATTTTTTTTCCGCGTTGTTTATAGTTCATAAGGAATACATATCTACAATCAATAAGCAGGGTTCTTAGTCACACAACATTTGCATATGAGAATAACATTTGCATATGAGATACATTCCCGGCAGTGAATCTTAAAAATACCTATGTTCTCCTTTGAATGCTCTAGATTATCCGTCCTTTCTATATAAGTGATCGGATGATTGCTAGCTAGTTCATAATTGAATATTCCACAAAGTTTTATATGTCGTTTACGCTATCAATTATAGCTTTCTTATTTCCAACATGAATAAAAAATTATACGTTTGCATATTGAAAAATGTGAGAAATTTTTTTTTCACAGATATATGACTTTATGATAAACGAGAAAATAGCGCAAGCTTTATTATTGTAGAGCGATGCTTAGAGATAAGTCAAGTTTTAGCTTTCATATGAGGTTTACTTAAACTTATATGGAATGCTCATAGGAGTGGAAGAACAAAAAAAAGTAGAACAGTAAACGTCTTTGTGGAAATTGTGTGAAGAGAGCCGGAGTACGATCATCACTGTTGTATATTTTTCTCGACGAATATGAGAGGTTTCAATCAATAGAAGCAGCATAAGTATGAAACATATCCTCATTTCTTATTAGCAGGGTAACTTAAGTCGTACAGCGAAGATATTCCTAATCGGTAGTTAGCATACTACCTGTCTTTTCTACTCTCAGATATTCAATAAAATCATTGCTAAATGTGTAAATGATGCTATTCCAAGTGGATATGAAGGAAAAATTTTTAGCACTTCATCGATTATCCTATAAAGAATTTAATTATCAAATGCGACCCCTAAATCAATCAATGTTAGGGTCTGAAAATGGTGTCTAAACTAAAAGATAACAATTGTCTACAGTCAGGTGTGAAAGCAATACGTTATCGGATAAAATAGGCGGGATTCCTTCCTTACTTAAGCTAAGGCGATGGACTTGTTGACCTGGACTTTCGAATAGGACTATGATATTGAAAAGAAAATCGGTAGCACTCTATAGATATCTGTAATAGTAGCTTGACGTATGTTTGATTACACAAATAGTAACCTTTTTTTGAAATGCTTACTGAAAATTTCCTCAACGAAGCTTATGCAAATATAAAACAGCGTTGCAGAATTTCTATCATTTTGAGTAAAAATTATTCATTTTTGTTTATCTGAAAGCGATAAAATTGTCACATTTAATATCATCGAGTATGTCAATGCATAATTCATTCATCGAACTGTGTGAATACAGTGCAGATTACAATCACCGCGAAAAAAAAAACTGACATCACCGTTATGAGTAAATACGACTGTAAGTATAGCTAAAACTATTAACGAGCCATTCATCGGCTAATAATAAAAATTCATATCAAGCTGTCAATAATGATGCGATTTGTTAAGCGCTTAAATAAACACAACAATTGCTTCAAATATATTCACACATTCATCGTTGTACTAAATAAGGAAAAAATAAAAGCTACAAACTTTGTTATCGAGTTTCAACTTATCGGTGACTTTAGCTACAGAGAATGTAGGAGTTATACAATTATGTCTTGTTGTTCAAAACTTAATAAAATGAGGAAATAATGCAGAAAAATGCTCGCAAGCTTGAAAAATTTGACTGCTAATATAAGATTGAGAGTATGCTTTCTTTCAAAGCGATTAGGATAGATTCCTATATAGTGGTAGTCATTTTGGTGATAAAAAGGGCGGAAATTTTCATGAATATATGCAGGTAATAAAGAAGCGATATTAAGGCGGGATAGGATAAAGAGGTTTTGTCGGATTTCATACCTTCAGCATCATTGTCATCATAACTTACATAAAACAAAATTATATAAGGAAAACTTTATGATGCAATAACTATAATTTCTTCAATCAGTTTCACTATATTATTTATATCGTATTTGTGCTATCATACTTCGCCTTTTTTTAAAGAATTTCGGTACAGTTTCACTCAAATTGTTCTTTGAGACTATTTTCTCCTCCTTATGTGATTAAACATATCATCGAACTTGAAAACTTCTTTCCATCAGTAATTAAAATGTTATGGTCATCGTCACCAAATGATGGTGCATCAAATCACCGTATGAATTCAACCAGAACCCCTAAAGGATCAAAGAACAAGGATTTTGATGATGTCGTTATAGCGATACTCGCCGCAAATTGATTACATCGTCTATTACGCTTAGAAGTTTTAAAATTAGCTCTAGTAGAAGTGATATAAAATTAAACGCAGTAATAAATCGCTTTCAATTCATTCATTTGGCTTTTGATTGCTTTTTTGGCATCATCAAAGGAATCGACGTTGGTAGACGTAAACAAAGTCTATCATGTTTGCGTAAATAGACTCCTTTTGGTCATCTTTTCCTGCCATATCCGAAAAAAAAATCATTTAGCTCCGAATAGAAAGGTGGGGGGGGGGGGAGGGTATGAATAGAGGGAGATTGTATCGTTGAAAGTTTCTCCTCTTTTCCATTTCATATTTTTTGATTGATTTTAAACGTTTATTGAAGACGTCATTATACGCTGAATTTAGCATCTAAATAGAACGCCTTAATGACATCAGCTGTTAGGCCATTATTGTGGAAAACCATTGAAGCGTATAAATGGGTGATTTTTTTTTAATATGAATTTTTCGTAGATAATCAGTTAGATTCAAACAAGGAATTACATTCGAAAAAAACAAACTTCCATTCAAGAACGGGCGAAAATTTTCATCGGATTTCAATTCAGTGTATGTCTGTATTTAACGGATGGATGGTTGCATATATGGAATTGATCGCGTTCAAATGATTGTGGTACTTTGCAAATTATGGTATTTGCTATATCATTGTTTTGAGTTTTTCCAGAAGCCATGCGACATATTGTTTTCTAAAAAGCCTTTTTTTTAAATTTTAAAAGAAATTCAGGGTAATATTCGCTGAAATACTAAATGAATTTTTTTCACCGTAATATTTATTGCAATGAATATTGCAATCGTGCAAAAGTGCATATTGCATAAAGTGCAACGTTGAGTACTTTCAGCGTTCAACGTTTTGAGGAGAACGCAATGACAAAATTGAGTAGCGGAAATGGGTTTTTTTTTTCAAAGTGTTCCATCAAGAAACTCATCAC
Source organism: Ascaris suum (assembly GCA_013433145.1). Taxonomy (NCBI): domain Eukaryota; kingdom Metazoa; phylum Nematoda; class Chromadorea; order Rhabditida; family Ascarididae; genus Ascaris; species Ascaris suum. Next base: position 10,610,012 of record CM024175.1, read on the forward strand.
TGAACAAAACAAATGACAATATATATGTCAGTTAAGAGACCTTTCTAATAGCGCATATCATTGCGTTCGTTCATCTATTTCAACTTACTTACCTCATTTTAGGGGGTTTTTTTTTCTTCCACACTCATGATTGAGCTTTTTGGAGCAAAAATTCCAGTAAGAAATTTTTTCTCATATATTCTCCATTTTATTATCAAAAAATATTTGCATAAATTATCGCTTACGGTGAAAATAATTTGCATATCAAATATGTTGCCATTGAGAACATTCCTCATTTTGGAATTTTGCATATGGCGCAAAGAAATTTATCTTATAAGAGATCAATTTTTTTTTCTTTTATTTTTTAATAGGTAACTAAATCGTTGATATTGATAGAGGAATCGGAGAATAATTCATATTCTATTGTGCATATTTTATTCGTATTATTTCTTGTGGTAAATGCTTTGCGTGATGCGAATTGTTATGACGAGATATTACTCGAATTATCTAAAAATAGTAAGGAAAAAATCAAATCTATAGGTTCTTATGCTAGAGAAAAAATTACTCTGTTTTGAAATGTATTATTATGCATCATTAATTATTTGTAATAATATTCTATAGTTATTGCTAATAATCGTGGAATTACTTTCGGATATTGTAGTGATTAAAAGTTTTTGTTTGGCTTTTGCAAATATTTCATAGTTTATCTTCGAAGGAATTTATGCAATTTCTTTAGTGAGAAAAATAGAGAACGCTATGGAGTTGTTTCATTTGTGCATTCATATGTGGTCAAAAAGGTATACCACTAGGCATCACAATTCGCGCTCATCGAGGAGCTTACTTTCAAAGTTCACACTATCTCTATCGCTTAATCTCGGTGGTTTTTTGTTGGCCAATCTCAACATGAAAGCGCAATCATTTCTTCGTTTGTGATGCCACCCGGTTGTCCTCTCATAGGCTGACCTCAATCGCGTCTATCGACCATCCACATCTCGTACGCGGTCATAGTCTCTTTCATTCAACCTTCACACTCACTATGTACATCCACCTCAATTCTCCTCGCAATATAACCGCTATTTTCTATCTTATTCTGCATACTGACTTGAAATAATTTTTTTTTTTGCCCGATACCCTCTCTCTAGGCAAATCGTCATGGATATTTCCTGGGGAAATTGATTATTTTCTAACTTTCTGTGATTTAAACTTCTCGAGAAAAGAGAAGGAATTGATATGTGGAAGCAATATTATACTATCACTGAAGGACAGTCTTAACACATATGTGGTCTTCCCGAACTTTTCCATGCTTAAATATGCCATATGTCATTCCTCTTGTTGTTATTATTAGAGTTCGTATTAGAGTTCTCTCGGTGACTACGTGATTTATTTAGGCGAAGTGTTGATAATGATTTACTTCTATCATGGACGCTTCCGCCGCGGCTTGCGTAATAGGTAGTCGACGATAAAAGGTGCATGATCTGATATTTGATAGCGAGAGATATGTATCCTAGAGGGATTTATCGATACAATAAAACGTGAGAATAGTCTTCGATGGTGCGTACATCCCATAATTGATATACCGCTATTCCACTAATTATCACTTGAAAGGACGATTTTTATTGCGCACAAATATGCCTCATTGACAGTGTACTTTTATCACCTGGCAGGTAGATTATTAGAAAATCAATGACCTCCCTCTCACTCTGTTATAGATGTTTTGGCGGCTACATCGATTCATTTGTCCTATTGTCCTTTTTCTAAGCAAATCAACACTTTTTTCTTCTCTCCTATCTGTTGAGTGTCTTGGGAGGAAAAAAAAAAGCCTGATATATGACAGATCTCACATCATTTTACTGATGAAGCCGGAAATGTGACCATCATCGCTTTTATTCACTTTTTTTTCCCCATACGAACCCGTTGAGAATGTCAGTCGTTTTTTCCATACTGAAATTTTCTGCTTTGCTTTTCTGCTTTACTTTTCCACAGTCTGATATTTTCATTGTGTTTTGCTTATCTTATAAAATATCAATATATTTCTATGTTTTATTAATGGGAAAATCAACGTTCATTGTTAAAGATATCAGAAAATATTCGAAGAAACTTAGCCATCATCACTTTAAGGCGTGAATAATATGCTCGTACATTTTTTTGATGCCAAGTGTTTTGTGTATAGTGTACAAATGACGTAAAATTCTTATGCAAATCGATTCGTTCTATTCAATTTCTAACCTTCAGATGAACTCTATCCAGTAGAATTTAATGCGACTATTGAAATATTTTTCAAAAACAGTGCAACATTCCATCATAATTTGCTTCACTATTCTCGCTGTCTCAACACGTTAGAATTAACGTAACGTCGATTTAAGATGTATAATCATTGTGCACATCACTTGAATTGCGATACTATTTCATTCGTTAGTTTTGACGTGCTAAGCATAAAAGATTTGAAGTTTCAACCTGCCGATCAAAATGAGCTAAGCACCACCTCAAGTCCTTTGTCTGATTGAGGTATTGAAAGATGACGATGGCGGCGTCATTTGTTGTGTGTTTGAGTTTAGCTGTTGCATTGACCATTTAGCAATTTAGCGCTTCTTAGTGATTCTTTCTTCTCTTGATTTCACTATTCGATTTTCAGCGTCTAATATGGCTTTTAAATGAGTAGATTATTTTTTAAGCGTTAATCTCATTCTTCTGTACTATAGTTTTGTATGCATAAATGAGCTTTTAAAAAATTTTTCACCTTTCATCCATTTCCATAAGTGGAGTGCAATTGCATCACTGAATATCAAACCAGGTTTATGATGTCGACTTTAGTTCTCTTGATGGTTCTATTTCCGAAAGTCTTTTGATCTTATTTATGGCTATTCGATATAAAAAGGCAATTGCAAAATGCTGATGCATAGTGAACGAAAAATTTCTAATGGAATTTACGATGTTTCACTTCGCTTCGTTCTTAATCCATTCGTTGTACATGCAATGTCAGAACTCGTTCAACGCAATTCTCTAATTTGTAGTATAAGACCTCAGCTTGAGGGTCATCTAGTATAAATCCTCAGGCTGAAGGTTGTGTGCTAGCATACAACTTCAGTTTGAAGGTCGTGTAGTATAGTATAATGCCTCAACGTAGCCGTCAACACTATTCCAAACGTTATTTTACTTCCTAAATTCATTCATCGGCAATCATATCCCTTATCAATAATATAAGAGATTGATAACTGTTTTAAAAATATGCTTTCTTTCCTTTCTTCGTATAAGTGCATAGCGGGCAGTGTTACATTTAGCTTAAAAGCTCTCTCTCTCTCTCTCTCTCTCTCTCTCTCTCTCTCTGTTTGTTGCGATTTCCTCTTGTTATTGCATGTTGTTAAGATTGCAGCTCAAATACTTGTAGATTCGATATTTTTTTTTTCTTCATCGAATAAAATATCAGAAATAATTTTTTATCTTTAGCATATGTTTCAGTTTTTCACTATTTTTGCATTTGAGTGGAATTTTTCGAAAAGCATTATTACTAACGTAAATTGAAATTCTTTGTAGTTTGGTTTTAATCCTTGTGGGACAACGATTAAAAACCAATCTACAAAGAATTTCAATTTACAATTATATTTGTAAGAAGAATTTGTGAATTTTTTTTTTCGCTTATCAACTAACTTATAATTTTTTAATTATTCGACGTTTGAATATTTTAATTGTACTTGAATATAGTTAATACCTACAAAAGATTTCAACGTTATTTTCTATTAACTGTCAAATTCCACGCGATTTGACTACTATTAAATTATCTTCTTCAATTGATAGGCATTGAAAAGGACTACTAGAGAAAAAAACTCATCGAATCATAATGCAAACAAGAGTGCTTTTTTTTTTTGAAAACCGCGCACTTTTCTCTGATCTCAAATCTAACGAAAATGCTCGCTGAATAGCTTGAGCTATTGGAGTTCATAGAAAATGCTTATAAACGATCACTTCATTTTATTATAGCTATCGTTTTATGAAAGGTGAAATATAAGTTTGTGATGCTTAATGCATTATGGGATTCTTTGAAAATCATCTATATTTTCATATAGGAGAGCGGAAGAATATTTTTCATTTTAGGAAATGCATTCATGCAACTGTATCTATTCGAGATCATTTTTCAAATATTTCCATTGCATGAAGCCATTTCCACTATCAATCGAGGGGAAAAATTTGCTCCTCAATAAATCAAACTTATGACAGGAAATTAAATTTTTTTTAATTAGTCGAAAAAATAAGAGAGAAATAACGTACTAAGTAATATTTATTATAGTATTAAAATGCATTCATTTCTATGACATACTTATTCCTTTACTATCCAGGAGATCTTTCATTGTTCGTGATGAGATTACGAAAAACCGTTTAAACGCCAATCATCCAGATGGGTGATCCGAAAGCAACCAACCAACACATCATTCATTTCGTCACCTATCATGATTTTTTCCCTATGGCATGTGCTATGACGCCATACGCTTCACTTAGCTATTCAACTCGACTGACCGTTTCATTCGATTTGCATTCGACAATGATTTTTAAATATTGCTAACGTATCCAAGGATATATATTTATCCTTTTTTTTCCCCATTTAGAAGATTCGATAGTATTCGAGAATTTCCAATTGGTAACTTTGTTATGGATGTTATACTATATGATAGTAAGTAGTAACCTTTCTATATTATGCACGTTGATTTTTTCAAAATATTTTTTATTTATTCTATATGTAAAGCTTTTAATTCGAATACGATATTAGTCATAGAAAATGAGGAATTTGCATAAGGTGAAATCAAGTTTCTCATTATATTTCTTTTTTTTTAAATTTAGCCCATTCACTTAACTTATACACTCTTTATCATCTCTTAATAGCTCTTCGTGCATTGTACAATCGAAGTCGGTTACAAATGGGCTCTGACTAGACTCCTTAGCTCACTCTTACCGATCGAATCCCTCCGAATTTCTCATTGGGAGATATTATTTCACCTCAACCAAATCCTTCTCCCTGCCACTTCGAAGACTATATATTTCTTGTCGTGTTGATCATTATTCGTGGCGAAACTACTCAATGATACTTTGATCATTTATAATAATAGCCTATTTCGTTGTTGATAAAATTAAGTACACCCGTTTGAGTATAAAAAATTAATAAATGCAACGCAAAAACCCTTTTAAATAACCGCAGATCGATTGCTCTCTCTCGGTCTTAATCAATCAACACCTCTACTAATGGGTCCTATCACAGCTATGCGAATTACATCGGTCAATCATTCCCATTATAGTTGTTAACGTTGTGCCGATTTGTGCACTTTTATTTCAACAAACACGCTTTATTGACAATCATAATAAAGAAATCTATGAAAACGTGCGTATTATTAGCCTAGATTTTTATCAAGTATTGCATTCAATGCTCGAAAGAAAATACTAGAATAATATCTAAATTGATATATTGCACAATTTTTTTATCTCCTTCTTATTGGATATTACAGAAGTTATGAGGCGGCTTATAAAAGAGAAGAGCAACCTACCTTCGTAATCTATAGTTAGCTATTGATGTTTTTTTCCGGACTATTTAATGGATGTTGATCTCCGGATGTTGAACGCTGGATAGATCCAGAAATTTTAGAGCACCCACTGGCACTATAATAAGGCATTATCCATCATAGTGATGTAGAAGCGATTTGCAATTAATAAAGCTTTCTGTTTTTCCATTATCAGCTTCTTGCTAACGAGAGACAAAAATGTCAATATATGGTGCATTTAAATTTATATAACTAAAAATGAATCTTATACTGACTATTTTTCATTCTTTCATTCTGCATCCATCGTTCGCTTTCTTCTATGTTTAATTAGCGTTCATATGGGTTGGTGGCTTATTTATGTACTGCCTACTCACTAATTTCCTTGTCCAATCACTAGTTACGAACAATGAAAGTTGTATATTTGATCAAAATTCCTTCGATTGGTCATTTGTTCAGCCGGTCAGCGGTCAGCCAGAACAGAATACTTCATTTCATAATTTCAAACATCATTTCTGATATGCTTATATATGGATAGTTATAACAGTTCTTTCAAAGAGAAATCATAGCGAATTTTGCATGCCATCAATGCTTAGAATTTGAGCTAAATTCAACCTGCCGCAAACAGTTTGTAAGGTAGTGAGGGAAACAGCTGCATCCATTAATAATCGGTATAGTGAGCTTTTACGTACATTGTATGCTTTAGTCAACAAAGCGTTCACAACAAATGGACGTCTGTTCATATAGCGCCCATTTACGCTTTAGAGAAGTTGTAAGATTGCTTGGAGAATTGCGCTTAAGGCTTGCCTTCAGCCCATCGGATCTTGATGACTGAATTCACACTTGTTCCGCTTTGGAGAAGGATGAGGACTTGGTTCACCGACATCATCCCAATGAGAAATTCGGAGGGATTCGATCGGTAAGAATGAGCTAAGGAGTCTAGTCAGAGCCCATTTGTAACCGATCGCATAGGTGAAAACGAAACGACGAATCATTGAGCCGAATGACTACAACTAAACAAGTGGAATATTTTGCTAGAAGAATTAGCGTCATATGCGCTTTTCTACGCTACATATTTCAACAATCATTCATAAGTCAGCAGGAATTAATCGAACATAGGAAATAAATATCCTCCCTTCCTTATGCAAGTTGAACAGTTGATTTCAGTCCAAATGATTTCAATTGCATGCAAATATTTCGGTATGCTCTGATATTTATAATTTACTTCGATGTTGATCGATCCAAGTGAAACAACCACTGCATGTCATAATTAGTGACAACAGCCTCGAATTTGAAACCACTAAACGAACAGACACTACACTCATACAAACATATGGATATAGCCCCTTCAGACTACGCTTTGCAAAAATCCAAAAAAAAAACTCGTGATCATGAATCGCATTGCTCTCTTTTTTTTCGAATTTAAGGTTGGAGAATGTGCAAGTTTCGCAGAAAAGTTCTCCCATCCTTTAATTTGAAAAAAAAAAGAACTTCGAAAAATCATTGAAAATTAGAAATCGTTAATTGCAAAATTGCAACACGTTAGCTAAAATTCAACGTGGAAAAGTCCATTGCAATAGACAAAATTTCTCGCTTTGATAATAAACTATAATACGCTATGAGCTCGATTTCTATACGCTAGATGTACTTCACCAATGAGAATGTTGCACCTCGTCTAGTGTAGTTTAGGTGAAAGATATTACAGGTAAGATTATTTGCCATAATTCATGACAGCATCATTCTTTACTTAAAATTAATCCTTAATAGGCAGCTTTCTTCGGATTTGCCGAAAATCAACGCATTTGCGTAATCGATGTAGTGTGTGAAAAATTGTTAATGCTTTTAAGAGAGATGGCGAAACCTCTCATTTATTCAACGAGTAGCATTTTGCAATAAGCTGTTCTCAGTGACTATTGAAATATGGCTGAGCAGTAGCACTCATGCTATCGCATTTTCGCGCAAAGAAACAAACAAGCAGACAACACAATGCACAAAATAAAGTCACACATATCTAATGACTTATCAAAAAACTTTACTTGAAAGGTTTGATATCAGTTATGCTAATGCTGATTGTGTCACCGTTTCAACTAGGCCTTGATAGAAGAAGAGAGCAATATGAGAGGGGGGGGGGGGGGGAGTGATAGAAGATTGGATGTGAAAAGAGAAGAGGAATAATTTATCCTTTTCGCATCACCGTTCATGTATTGGAAGGACGACAGGCATTCCGCAAGCATCCGGCCTGAAGCGAGCTGAAAAATTCTGTTCCGCATGTCACATTTAATGCTAATCTTGTGTTTGAAGAACTAACTAACTTTTAAGCGGTGAGCTTCGGACCTGTGGAGCAATTCGAGGGTTTTCTAGGTGGTGAGTTGTTCGCCAGCATTTTGGCTCGTGCTTACGCTGATAAAGATGAACAGAGAGAGAGAGAGAGAGAGAGAAGAAGACAGAGAGAGAGAGCGACAAGGGAAGACAAAGGGAGAGAGCCGAGTCGTTTTTGCAATACGAGCGATTACCCACATAGCAAAAATGAGGAGGGAGAAGGCTTCCTTGTCAAGAAAAAGAGAACGGTTAGTGGTTGCAGAGGTTTAACTACCCTTGACCGATCAATCAATTCTTTCAATTTTTTTTTTGATTGTTTCCGATCCTCCTCAAAATATTATGCGTTTCACACACATCGATAGAAGGTCGATATCTTACTTCATCGACAAAATCCATACACAGAACACAGTTACCGACGAGTAGTTAAATGGAGCAATATATTCTTCAAAGACATTGTGCACACTTTAATGCGCATTATGACAAAGAACATCGCACAAGTTTCTTTCCTGCATCATCAAAGTTATCCACATACAATACTTTGAGTTATTTTTATCACTTGCCGAAAAAAGCACCCTAAAAATTTTACCAAAAACAGTACCCCAAAAATTGCCAAAAAAGCCAAAGAAGTACCCCAGAAATGTCAAAATGTACCAAAAAAGTATCCCAAAAGTTTTAAAGGAAATGGGCTATATGCTATATTCTCATAGATTCCTCTATACTCGCATATCAAATTTCTGCACTTTGAGTGAGCTGAGTTGAGAATTTCAAGTTAAACGAAATCCAAAAATCGAACGCTCTATCGAACATCTTCGCACCATTTCAAAGTTTTATGGAATATTAGTTGCTTCAATTAATGAATGGCAGAGATATTTGGAAAAATTTCTTTTCCTAGTTTCTTTTAGAGAGAGAGAGATGAAAGAAGTGGGGGTTCTAAAATGAAAGAAAGGAAAGCGGTCGATACACTAACTTTCTGTTCGCCGAGAATGCAAACTGCTCGTTGATGGATTACTGAGAAAGTATGCCGATTTTATACACGTAATGGCTCCCGCATTGATATCATATTCTAGGTGGCCTCTACCTGATTCTGGCGCAAGCATGTAGGTCGTTGTTGCTATTAGGCTTCAATAATGCAAAGCTGCACTGGGCTTTTGGCACAATCGCAATGCGCCTAAATATCACATTTCTGCTAGTACCACTTCAGTTGCAGCTGCTTGGTGAGCTTTGAATTTGTCTCTAGGCATTTTCTGGGCAGTGATAGCGAGTTAAAATTTTTCTATCTCCCTAAGGCGCTGTTTACCTGGAGAACTCATCGGGAACACGGAAGAAAACGTTTCAATTGCATCCTTAATTGAATGCAGAAAGAAGTGTTTTTTAAACAAGTAATTTGGATCAGAAATTGGTACCTCAACAATGAAAACGATATGATATATAAGCGCATCTTTGAGGCTATAAGTGCAGTTATATATCTGAGGATAACAGGTATATATCTACCTCTAAACATGCATCCGAAAATATACCTTTTGGCCGTCTTATTGATATCCAAAGAAATGCAACAGTGCAGATGAAAAATTTGCACTGTTATATTTGCATAAAAGAATGCTCACAAGAAAAAAAAATTTCGGAGGATTTCCCCTGAGATTTATTTGGCGATCTTATTTATTCTACATCTATGCGCGTTGTTGAAACGAGGCTAGCTACTTCGTTGTTCGTTGTTCGTTATTGCTTTTGATAAATTACCACTAGCGTATATTCGTAAATGTGGACTATTTTTTTTTCGAACCATTGTTGCGCAAGCTTATAGTGGTTTCTACTAAAACTATTATACTTGTATCATCGATCCCTACAGCAATATTTACCTGGACGGAATCAAATTTTACCTGATTCACCTCTTAAATTCTCCCCAATACGGCCTTGCCTTCTAATTAACGATATTTAAAGATTCGTTGAAATTGCCTGAAAGTGATTGCATTGGCAATTCGAGCACAATTTAACGAATTTATGATGGTCACTAGCATAAAAAATTTGCAACGCAATTGTATACTGGCCGTCCTTTCAATCATAATTCAATTGCGCGCTTGTAATAAAATTTTTCAATTATTGAAATAAACTTGGATAAGAAAAAGAACTTATCCACGTGTATAGTTAGCTGAGCACGAGCTTTATTGCGATATAATTTCATACTACACCTTTATTGCTTGAGGTGATGAAAGACTTTATTATTCGTGTAGATAAAATTTGATCCTTTGATGTGCTAAACTTTTAAATTTAACTATGAAATAAGTAGTCATTGAGCACTCTAAATCGAATTATTAAATGCGATTAAATATACTCATTTTTAAAAGAATAGGGATACGTTTCGTGAGCTAAATATTGGTAATAATTGAATCGAAGAAATAGGATTAATACATACAACTAACTATGCCAATGCGGAGCAGTAATAGTGGTCTATAGTCTATCTCAATAAAGCAATAGAGATCGTCTGCCTGAGGTTGAAAGGGTGCATCGACGCCAAATGGTCATACAGCAATTTCCACAGGCAAGTTGACAAATGTGACGAGCGGCATAAATAACATGAACTCATAGACTGTGCCGACTAACGCAAGAAGTATCTGGAACCCCAACCTTGATCTTTCGCTATCTCGACTCTATTGATGTCAATAAACATATAGTGCGAATGGTTTTTTGCCCGTCAAAACCTAATGCAGAGGATGAACACAGTTTCTTCAGATTAAATATGACAGCGTTTTTGAATGGCGTAAATGAGGGCAGAGATAAAGGCGAAAAGTATTGGAAGCAGTGATGACCCGAACGATCATATTCGCTAATTCTTGGGCAGTAGTGATTGGCGAATAGATTTGCTCGCTGAGCGAAAGATAGGTGCTCGGGTTCACTTTGCCTGCTTCACGTATCGCTTTTCTTCCTATCTTCGCGTTCATGATGCAAGCAGCTTCTAAAATCTTCGGCTATGGAATAAAGGCATGCCTCCAGATATAGTGATAGCTATTTCTAATAATAATAATATAGTCAGTCAGCGAACGCAGTTATAGAGCTATGTTTTCCAAATCCATGACTAACTGAAAAAAGACAGCGTTTTTAGATCAGATTTCATACAAACTCTTAAGTAAATGCAAATCTTCAATTTACAAGTAAAAAAAGACTAATCGTTTTTGCCATGTTCGTTCCTGCATGATCTCTTCAGCACAAATGCAATCGACCAATCATGTCAGTGGTTTTCCTTTAGATTTATATTTCTAAAAGAGTAAGAGCTCAATCTTTGTTGAAACATCGCTATAATTACTGGAATTGCGCAATGAAAGAAACAAGAAAGCACTGTAAACTTTTACAACACAATTTGAAAAGAAATCGCTAAGTTGGAGGAGCTTTTCTTATGTTTTTCTTGATGAATCGGCTACGATCCACTTTCAGTTCGAAAAGACCTTGTTTTAAACATGAAGAGAGGAAGATATTACCTTTCAGTAAGAGTATTAACAAAAGTAATAATTCATAGCAATGAATACAACAATGCAGTGAATATTTCAAAATTTTTCAACGATCATGAAAATATTTTTTCTCAGACGTAATAAACCTAATTTTTATAAGTGGAATGGTCACTCTCTCAAACAAAAGCGTGAGGCTTTTGAAGATAGAAATATAGCGATCGAAATAAAATGTCGAAGCAATAAGATTCTGGAAAGTCGCATGAAACGGGAAAAATATTCAAAGAATAGCGCATATTGTACCATTTTTGCAATTTGTTCAATTTGCATCAAATACGAAAATAATATCACCACAAGAAGAAATTTGAGAAGCGGGATTCGCAAAGTTTATTAGGATCAACGTTTGATCTTGTTCGCAATTTTTGAAAATTCAGGCTGACTGAAATCGATGGATGAAAAGATAAATCGAAAAGAAATATTAGAATTTCGTAGGGAAAAATAAGCGAAATTTGAGGAAAATAAATAAATTTCACATTAATCAGCGATGAGTTTCTTGTTTTTTTGTATTTTCTAAAAGTTGTAACTGTGACGGTGACAGCGTTGAGATGGAGACCGTGTGGAAGCGAAGATACACGGAAGAGTCGAAGTAGTCTAGTGGGGAGCACCATAGCTGATAGGGGCGATCGGAAATGGCGAAGGTACCCAGAGAGCTGCCGATCGGGGAACTGTCGAATGGCGAACACTGACTCCGACGGGCTGAAGCGCGAACTGTATAGGCCTCAGGCAGACCAAAAACACATAAGTCGATCAATGGCACCGCGCGAAGAACAATGAACAAGAACCGACCACAGAAGCACAATGATCACTGCAATGTTCGCTTAGAAATAGATTTTGATCGGAAGTAGATATCTTGGGATCGCTCTTTAGCGTGCCATACGCAACACTAAACTAAATGATGAGATTAAGAATTCTAACGTTTAGAAATTTTTAAGTGCAGAATATATAAATAGTTTATGAATACACGATTTCTCCTCATTTTTTTCACAGCTCAGAATTAAGGAACCTTCTGCATTATATGTTTCTGCATGATGATGATCTATCCAGCTTGAAATAATTTACGCTCTCAGTTAGTTGCGATTTTAAATGAAAAATTTCCATAAGAAGACGTTGCTAAATTAAACTTCTCTAAGCTGATTCTTCTGCTGCAGAGTATTTTATTACCTCTGATTACTTGTCATTCTATTCTAACAGGTAAAGGAAAAGAAGCGAAATATACTGGTAATCAACCCGTTAAGCGTAATAATTTATTCATTCAAATGAATCCTGTCTTCATGTTTGCACAAAATATTCTTTTTTTCTACGAAAATATGAGGTTCGTCGTTGGACGAGTGCACTAACATTGTATTATTGTGCATTATTTATATGCTAGTAAAAAATGAAAGACAGCAATACAGCGCCTTTTTTCGGAGCACTATGTTGAAGATATTGTTTGGACGAATTAAATCCTTTAATATTTTTAATATTCGTATTAAAAATTCTTTCCTACTTGAAATTCACTATACGCTTGAAGATTAAGCTAAATGATGTTCCGGTGACATACGCTTTGGTTTTCAATGGTAAAATCTACTCTATTTTGTTAATTGTGAAGAATTGTTGATGAAATAGTAGTGATTAACAAAAATACACCACCTGAATTATGTACATATTTCTTTTCCTGAATTTATTATTGTATATGAAAATACGAAACAATGAAAAAGTAGAACTTTGGTTTCGAGTGCACATATTTGATGATTACGCTTGCATAATTTATATCCGTATTTCTTTTTTTCTCCTTTATCCGCAACTCTGTTATGATAGGAAAATAACTCCACCATTCTGACTATCTGCCAAATTCAACTCATGAGAAGCGAAAAGTTATTCGTTGGGAATTCAAGCTGTCATCTTATTGAGTGAGATGCATTAACGCTACAAATTAACTATTGATCTCCCTCTCATGCCGAAATACTTGAGTTCAAAATAGTGGATTATGGAGTTGAGATATTGCACATTCCTACGTCGACAATTGAATGGAAGACGAAGGAAACGCTCACTTAACTCCAAATCCTTAATTTAACAAAGGTGGAGGTCAATATAGAGATGTAGGAAAGTGTCCGATAATTGAAATCGTCTCCCACCTGATAATAATGAAAACTTCTTGAATTTTTAGGCCAATCTTCCACTGTATTCGTTTCTCAAAAAAAATTGCATAAAGCAGCCCATTCTCATTTGTCCATTAGCAATCGTTTTTTCTAAGTGATTCGAAATTCATAATTCTTCCCTATATCCGGAGAGTGATACTTTTTTTTTCCATTTCGAAGGTACTTTTTCCGTTTTGAAGGCACTAAATATGCCGTTGAATGCTATTTGAAGGGTTATTTGATAAATATTCATGAAAGTATACTCTTCAGTTGTTCTTGTGCTCGAATGCTACTGGCCTAGGTAAAGCTGAAAATCTATCGCGATCTTTCTTTAGCTGCTGATGAAACGATCCGGAAACACGGTGGCATCTTAGCGGACGATTTGCTCGACAATACTTTCTGGCCCCATTTTTTGTGTTAGCGTATTTTGCTTAATGTGAGCCGCGATCATCATGGTTTTTTTTTGCATTGATGAAAGTGAAGTGTTCATCAGAAAACGTTGTATTCAAAGAGATATGACATGTCTTGAAGCATTGAAGGACTTTGAAGGTTGTCTCTCATCCAACGTCGATATTTATGCTAGTCAAACGCAATAATTCCCACATCTTTACAGCAACGATCTAAATCACTACGTATGGATTCATTCATTTTATTGGCTTTCTTCTATCAAATTCGCTTGTATTTTTTTTCTTTAGAAAGCCAGTCATTCACCAGTTGAATCCCACATCAGCGATCATTTATCTCCAGGTAAATCGCTTCTCTACGAATTAATATCAGCAATAAGTACACTCACATTGAAAATATCATCACTGAAATGATAAGAAAGTATTGATTAAGTTGAAGCTGATAAGAAGTTCAGTAAGTTATCAATTCGTTAATCGAATTGTTAGCGCAGAATCTATTTCAAAGATTATAACGCTAATGAATAAAGTTGAAATTTTCGGAAGTGTTCGTTCATCTTGTGCATTTTTGCATGCGTCTAGTCATGTAGTTCCTCTCGGTATCGCTTTTAGACGATTCGATAGCCTGCTGTAAAATCTTCGACAAAACAATCAATCCTTGAAGTGGAACAGTGGAGGATTCATCTCTGGGATTTCTAACATATTTCAATATTGTCCATCCTACAGTTTTATTACGTGCTTTTAGCGAGTTTTTTTCTTCTGAAGAAGATATTGCAAACTGAATTTGGATTATTGTTTGCGCCACTTGAACAGCGTAAAACTTATTACCTCATTATTATTTTCATTCGAGGAAGGCATGCATGAATATGCAAATTTGAATAGATTCAGGAGGAAAAATTTGCATTAATCCATATTGTATGCATATTTATTCAATGATACCTGATATCTCCTATCGTTTCGATAACATCTTATTTAGCGCTCTTTATTCGTTTATTGAATCGAGACGAAATTCCTTAATAGGAATGCAGTTAATGTTTTACTAGGTTCTTATCTCTATTGCAGTAGTGGTGACATTAATGAAGCTGCAAGTATCTCTATGAATAGCGAATACCCATACCACCCTTATATTATCGCTTCACTTCCTACTATCCTATTCCATTGTTTGGTTTCCACTTTTGGCAGTTCTGTTCGCTTTGTTTGTTAGGTGCAAATGACTGCCTTTAAGGCCAAATTCCTTTGTTCTCTTCATGAAGAGAACCTAAATTTCATGAAATTTGGCTTTTTTTGATTGAAATTGTTTATGAACGCTCATTAATTCTTTCATTGAATCCCTGCAATCTATTATTTCATCCTTCGAGTACTCATAGAAAGCATATTCGGAAATACATATGTAACCACATATATATATATATATATATATATATATATATATATATATATATATATATATATATATATATATATATATATATATATATATATATATATATAAAAGATATGCATCTGCATAGAAATATGAATTGAAATGAAGTGGAAATTATGAAAGATTATGTCGATATAAGTGAATGGCGAGGAAATACTCTATCGGAACAACCTTAGGTAAGTGTGTGGTTCTGTTTGCATAAACATATCATTCTCTCAAAAAAAATGTGAGTTGAGAGTTTTTAATTTTTATTGACTATCCAATTGTTTAAAAATTAAAATTTATAAATTTCAAACTTGATGATTCCAACATCTATAAGGTTTGAAAGCGAACCACAAATTCACTTCTTTCTGCTATCAAACTTTATTTATTTATTTATTTATTTATTTATTTATTTATTTATTTATTTATTTATTTATTTATTTATTTATTTATTTATTTATTTATTTATTTATTTATTTATTTATTATTTATATTCATCGTTGAAATTATCTATTTATATCGCTGACAGATTTAAATATGAAGTCATATACTCGCTATATCATATATTAATGATATAATTTATCACTAATACAATTCACTTCATTTTTTCCATCAAAATTCGCCCATTTTCAAGGCAAAAAAAAGCAACATTTCAAGTTTATTTTATGCTGAGAGCTCTCAATGATCGATATTGCTTCGATGGTAACATGTTGCAGTTTTAAAAATTTGCGGCATTTTCTTGAAAATTTTTTCAACTTCAACCTGTTCGAAATAAATCAACTTATCTCTAAAGTAGGATCTATATCAACAACATTTAACTCGAGAATAATGCTCATATAGTAATTATTTCGAACATTCCATAACATTTAGAGCTTTTTGAGCTTCCAACTTAGACAGTCGGCTGCCTACAATATTTTCAATGACATCGGAATTTCGGTTTGATATTTAAGTTATTATTGTTAAAGAAATAAATATCTAAATAAATAAATAAATAAATAAATCAAGCGAAGACAATAAAACAATCGCTCTATGTTCCCTTCGCTTATTGAGGTGTATTGCTGCGTTTAGGCAGTGCAAACTGCATCATTGCATCACTTAGCCTGAGGTTTTTTTTTTCCCTCTCAAACTTCGCATATAGTCAAGGGCTTATGTTGCTTGAAATAATCATCTCGAATTGCTTGGTCATTGTCAGTGTTTGATCGACAAGACAATCTTGAAAAATGCTGAAAAAGATGACATAAAGTTTTCTCTGTTTTCTCCTCTTTTGTTTTTGAGGAAATTTCGAAAGTTTTAAATGAGTGTTTTGAAATTTGCGAATGAAATAAAGAGGCGATCCTCTTTCCATATAGGAAATAATAAAATTCATCCTGTTTTTTTTTCGGTATATAGAAATATTTTCACAAAATTTCCACTATTTTATTTTATTTCATTTATGTTTTTCATTCTTTTTTGATTTCTTTTATTCATTTATGATCTCTATAAAGTTTAATAGTACTATCGAATTTTTTTTTTCGCATGGACATTGAAATTTTTTAAATTTTTTTCGCGTTTTTTTTTCCTTCGTATTTGCATTTTTAAATTATAAGATTTAGAAAATTATACACACTAAGGTAAGCAAGAGTTTTAAGACATTGCTTTTTTTTTTCATTTTTTTTCAATTATTTTTTCAAATTATATCATCAATTTCGAACAATATCGATTTGTAATAATTGATGCCATAGCGGCGCCTTTCTAATAAGTATGCCTAAACATGTCCTGTGTAGTTTTATTTCTCCATTGTATGCATAATTATATCTGTTATGAATACTTATTACTCTTAGTGTAATAATTATTCATAACAAATATAATCGTGTAAGGAATTATTTACAAAAGCGCATTCTTATTTGAAAGAGTGCTCTGATGCAAGGTTTTAGAGCAAAAAAAAAAAGATTTCATAGAAACGACTAGAATCACAATTCACAATGAAACGAAATCCATTCGATTAGAATAGAAGCAATCGTTTCTTCCTCTATTCTTACGTCTTATTTATTACTTAGTAGATCAGTTATCAGTTATTTTTGTTTATTTTTATATTCGAATGAGCAAAAGCCGAAAGGAATGCGATCATTTCTCTTAAAATGATTGCATATTTCACGAGTTATTTCTTTGAAATTTTTTGATTCCGCCGCTATTTCTTTGTTTTGAGGGTTTTTTTTTTTGCAAGTTTCCTTTGAGCTAATATTTAATTGCGTTCAGAAGGTAAGATGCAGAGGGGTATCTATCGTTTGCCGTTCATTGAACGTTTGCAGATTGTTGGGTGGTTTTTGATGACTATTTTTAGCCTTGTGGCACTTTTCATGCAACAATATTTCGCCTTACTTTGATATCTCCTATTAATTCCTAAACGGATTCAAGGCATCTTCATTGTATTAGCTTCCGATTTTGTCTGCGTTCAGAGAGTTTCATGGCAATGGGGGTATACTAAGAGTCTTAATGTTGCATAATACTCGATAAATTGGCTGAATTTGATGAATACGTTTGCGCTTATGTTCTTCATCAGGTAATCTCATAATTTTTTATTAATTTCTTCTGAATTTCGCCCATATTTTTGTATTTTAATTCCTACATTGACTATTTACAACATAAGTTGAAGTGTATTTGTTTCATTTTCAGTGTTTACAACGAGTAATCAACTTCATGCTTCCACAAAGTTGTCTCGTTTGATTTGATCTCCGTACTTCAGATTTTCCAAAATCTGATTTTTCAATGAGCATACTAGTTTGATGATGAATGAAAATAGTTTCTCCATAAGGATCGAAATCTAAAGATTCATAGACCATCTCATACAAAGTAAAACGCAAAAGATCAAAACTTTATCTTTGTTGAATCCTTTAATAACTCATTAATCATTCATTATCACGTAAAATCGAGCCGAATTAAAGTTGATTCAATCATAAAACGTTAACTATATCCATAAATTTAGTGCTCTTCTGAAATTGCCCAAGAAATATTTTTAAATAGCGTTTTGCTATATTTTCACAATGAAGTAATTTCTGCATTCTATTTTCTTTTTCGATATTTTTCAAGAATATAAGCGAATCTCCATCAGTTGACATTCACTGTTCATGAGGAGAATAAGATACGCTAATAGTGACCATAGAAATAAACTATGTCCTAATTATGCCGATTATCCATGCATTAGACTACATGAGCTTAATGAAGACGTTATTGATGGGGTGTTGAATTAATAAACATATCTCTTTACGAAACTGAATTGGTTTTCTTTTTATAATCTTTCAAATGCTTGAATTGATTCTATTGCCAAAAAGACCATGTCAGATATCAGCATCGTATATGAACGAAGCAATCGCTATTTCATGTCAAAGAAAAAGTACTAAAAAGTGAAATGAGGTGTTTACAGGTATGTATAGCTATAACTGATTAAAAATATTTATTCATTTTATAATTAGCTGAAGAGGCATTTATAAATATTTTGCTTACGAAATTGATAATTTTTATAATAGTGCATATTCGTTCTTTTCTCTCGAATAAGCTAGGAAACCATCAGAAATTAAGCATAAGCTTCGATAAAGTCAATTTAAAGCTGAAATAGGGAGGTCTCTATTGTTGAGAAAGAAAATCCACTACATTTATCATTCAGTTTGGTGGGCAGTTGCCGAGATACATCGAAAAACGATTCCTCTTTTCTTCACCTTTAAAGCATTCTCGTTTCCTTTGTGCGTTCTTTTTGTTGCTCGACTTAAATGATTCTATACGTTGTTTTGTTCTTAGTTACTTTCTCTTTTTCTTAGAGAATTCACTTTTGCATTAGATTAGACGAAAGTTGAAAAACGAATTACCTATGCCAAAAATAATATCCAGGTAAGGAATTTCGAAAATAAGCAATAATAAAAATGACGAAATTTTTGAGGCAAAAAAGAAGAGAAGATTTTGAAAATAGAGAAGCAAAATGAATAAAATTTCCGACGAAACTAGAAGTTAATAAAAGATATATAAATGGAAAATCGAGAATGATTATTAGATCATCGTTATAGCTATATTACTAGAGACTATATTAAAAGTGATCTTTTTTTATTCATCATCCTTTGATATAGGCAATTAAATTATGCAAATTTTCGTACTCGAAAAGGAACACATAAAATAACAGTATGAAATTAGAATAGAATAAAGAATATAAGAATATAATTTATTATTTAAGTAAATACAAAAAGAATTTACAAAAATTCGAATAAAGAATGCATATGTTCAACATTACGCATAAACGAAGGAGAAATATAATGTTGTAAAGTAAGAGTAATGTAATGAGGTTCACAAAAATTTCTCTTAAATTCCAGTGCAGTCTCATCTCGTGCTCGTTCTTGATCCTCAGCTCGAATCTTTCGACTTTTGTGTTACATGGCATTCTCATTCTCTGTTTAGTATTTTTCGCATTCACAGCTAGTGTCTGTCTGTGTGCATGTATGATTGCCTATCTGATGCATACTTAGACAAGCAGACAGTCGGACAGACAAACACCAGCAGTTGTAATAACCACTATCCTTACTGCTTCGTTAGTAACTAGTTATAGTGAGATAAGCACATCAAAATAAAGTTGAAATTGGCAGCATATAGATGAGGTAAACCACAATAAAACTTGCAACACTTATAACATATATGGGACGACTTGATTTGACCGCAGCTTTTAGATTCCCCGCAAGCAATTTTGGGCTATGCACAACCTTTCACTAAAACTTTCCCACAGCAAAATTTTCCTTCAATAATAGTATGCGAATTTTTCCTCGCTTTATTCCAATATATTAAAAATTCATTGAAGAAAATTCGACATTATTGGAAAAAATCTCCAAAGTTCCGAAGGAGTCAAAAAAAAAATGTCGAATTCTCCACTTTAAAAGATGGCATTAAAATATCGATGATATCAACAAGTTGATAGATGTTTGGTGGTCATATGCTTTCTTGTCTAACATCCTTTTTAGTGCAATCTATATATATGCTGACATTTCAACCATCAAATGGAGCTGATTTGCATAACGCTTCAAATATTCATAACAAAAAAAAAATACACGGCAAACGTTTTTTTTAATTGAAGTATTTGATGGATTATTGCACCATATGTTGATTGCATCCTTCATTTGCAAACGCTTAAATTTTTTGAATATTTCTGGATTGACAATAAAAGAAAGGAAATCTCTTGATTCAACGACGAAAGTTTTGCATTCGAATTTCAGATTTATTCGAAAATTACTCGAAAATACCCGTTTGTGGAAATCCACTCACAAACATTAGCAAAGTTCTGGCTATTCGTAGGGTTTTATATGCGATGATTGAGCGCGAGAAGTTGTGCGGCATGCTGCAAATAGTTCTAATGAAATATGCAAAGTAGATTGTTCTTGCCAGTAAGTGTACTAACATCTACGCATGTCTAAATTGAATGTGGGAATGATTGGCAAAACATATGCAAATTGAAGCGCGGTGGTTGTTTTTCCGTTTTCGATCCTGAGAGATCGATTATGGATCAGTAAACTGCGTGAAAACTTCCTGCCTGTGGTGTGGTAGTGCATTAGCACAGAAGTTTCCTAGTGCCTTTTATCGAAGATAGAATGCAACGTGGCTTTCTTGGATTTTGGAAGGAACGCTGACTGGTAGCACTTCAATGAGCACATCCTCGAGATGAAGTATTGGGGATCAGTTTTAACTCCTTCTTCATTTCGTGATCATCGTTGCTCGAGCTGCGGTTAACTGAAATCTACCTTCCTCCGTTTTGGTGACATGCCGAATGATTAAAAAAACATCTTTAATTTTTTCTATGTTAGACAGCGAAGTCAATAACCGCCAAGGCAGTCGACCGCAGAGGAACGAATCACATGTGCGATTCAGTCCAGCGTTTAGCGAATGCTCCAGGATGCATTCAGGAGGTTTTTTGCTGCAATGTCTTAGAAAGTATCTGTGAGATGCGTGCTCAGCGCCACTGTTTATAGTATTTATCAACTTTAATCGGTAAATGCATCATTTTAATGCTATCCTTTTTTAACGCATAAACATATCACATAGTCTTTTCTTACCCTTACAATTTTTTCCCAAAATGCCACTATACTATCGTCTTTCAGAATTATGAAGTTGTCGGATGTTTGAATAAGAGCTTTTGATTCAATTTAATTCATCTACCATCTCCAGCTGCACTAACGTAGGTATTCAATGTAATCGCTGTCTTGGCTACTCGACCAAGTTCAAAAATGTGTGCAAGAAGTTTTCGTTGCAACTTTCAGAAAGAAATTCACTTTTTGCCTATCACACTCCAAATTTCATACGGTCTACGTAGCAAAGCTGATGGAATTAAAATAATTCCGGATACGGACGTTTAAAATAATCTTTCCGGATTATAATGATATCGGATTAAAATAACCCTCCGGATTTGCTAGTGTGGTATTTTAGGACTTGAGGCACGATTAGGTTGCGAAGATAGGTGTGCTTATTGCTAGACAAACGAATATTTACTACCTCAAAACGTTATTTTCTTTGAAGTTATGCAAATCTTTTGGGCATTAATCTGCATTAAATATTCGGATATTCAACCTGTTGAAAGGAAACGAATTTAACATAATGCATTTTTATTGAACAATGCAAACGTTACACGTAAATTATTCGTTCGTCTTTCTTTTTTTTTTAAATAATTCTATTTGAGCGCTCTTTTCATATGCACTTTATCGTCGAAAAGATTTCTTTAAATATTCGCACAAAATATTGAAAAATGCCCGCTTCTTATTTCGTTTTATATCACTCTCAGTAAAAATTTCTTCCATGTTCATATTATTTCGATGATTGCTTTAAAATAGTAAACATTCTATAAAATATATTGCATAGATTTTTACGCTGTTTCCTAAATTTATTATTGTTTGAATAACGCTAGAATTACTATTTCTTTACAATATAGCATTATGAAGTAAAAATATGTAGTATATAGTTACTTCGTTGCTAATGAGAGAAAGAACTATAGGTGAAAATCAAACGACTATTTATTGTGGAAACTAATTGAACATAAATTTAGTGAATAACTTCTATTGAACAAGAGTGAAATCATAGTGGTTGAGCATTTTCATTTGCAATTTGCAGATTTGATCCTCGACTTGATCCTGATCGTGAAATTGCCGGCATTTCCGGCAATGAGGAAAAATTCCTGATTACTTTTGTGTCAAGAAGAAGAAATGTTTTCGTTAGGATTACTCGTTTTACGTTCATCGTCATTTGTGAATCAATGAACGCTTGACTAACATGTGAAGGTGTAAAATTTATAGATCGTACATTTGTCGACAAATACAATTGCTATGATATTTGCGCCGCATCTTAGTGCATTTAAAATCGTTATTTTTTATCACTTACAAAGTCACCACATCTGCTTAGCTTCTATTTAATCAAATTTATATGCTTGTGTGATTTTTTTATTGTTAAACGATAAGAGATTAAGCCGTTAAATCAATGAATTCAAGCTGCAAAGGATGGGATGCTTAGGTGAATTCACTTTCCAAGTGAAATTTAGAGGATTGCGAATCATTTTCGTAATAAGTTGGCATAAGCTTTTCATAATTTGATGAATATATTTCTTATTGTCCTTTATGTCTATTTATGGCCATTTGTGATCGAAATTGACATATTCATGGCAATTTATGACTAATGAAAGTAGAAACCTACAAGTTACGATTTATTTCCCATGATTCAATTTGCGACGTCATACAAGAAATTATTGTATTTGTAAGAAAGAAACGTAATTACGATCGACTAAATGAAACGGCACATTTCGACGTTCGACACATACGCTTAATTTTCTTGTTTTATTGGATATGCGGTCGCAAGTGTGACACATTTAGTGAAAATGAACAAAATTAACGCTGTCAATAGTGAGCGTGTGTTTGAAATGATCTTGGCGTAACATATCGGCACAACTTGGTTAGTTATCGATGTGGCTCCTATCTTTTACTTATAACGATAACAATACGCTATCTATTTAATTCTCTTTAAATAACAGCTGAGTACTCTGCTCTACGTTATCTCTTCATATATGAAGTATTTTCTGAGTTAATACCTGGTTAAATAAGGTAAAATTTTTTGATATTTGAAATAATGTTGCTTATGAGGCGTTTTTTTTTTGGTCTTGTATCCTATAAAGATTTCCAAAGAAATACGTCTTCTCCTTCACTATCATCTTTTGCGGTTTTATTTCATATCGTTAACAGTTTCAGTATTCAATTTCCTTAGTGTCTGCTAACTAGTATTATTGTCATCACTTTTCCCCCATTCATCCGTCACCAGCCTCTCCCCATTTCTTCCCACCTGCACTGTCATCAACTTCATAAAGGAAGAGAGGATTCTAACCAGAGGAATTGTTATTTGTTTGCTTTTAAATTTAAGATGCGTTCGAGCACAGCACCGTGGACTTTTAAAATGATTGCTGTCTATGCTATTCTTATTCTTTATTTCCTTTGAAGGCGGAGCCGCTTAAAAACGATAGCGATATGGGGGGAATGAGGACGTGAGAAGCGGATTGACGGTTAGAGCTCAGACTTGTTCCGACAAAAATTATAAAGAAATGGGGCAAGAGAACGAGAACGGAGGCATGAACCTCTACTAGTTCAGACCACTTCCTTTCGTTTTGCGGAAATGCTGAATGCTGATCACTGGATTAAATAACACATCTCCTATATATTTTAAAAAAGAAACATCTTTACTGAATTTGAATTTCCACTTCAATATCGCTATTAATGTTCCAATATTCGTAATTATATTCAAATATGGCGGCTTTCATGTGTTATTCATTATCATCATTTTAGTTTAATGTTGGTTTTATTGTTGCGATGTTATTTGTGCGCCGCGTATTCGCCTTTAAATGCTCGCGTGTGAAGCATTTCATTTGGCGAACGACTATTTTATATGCTCGTCGGCTTATATAGCCGCAAACGATTTTATTTACTAGATTATCGAATCGATTCAACGAAAATTTCTATTCGCCTTAATTGATTATCATAAATATAAATTCTTATCATTTTCTATGTAGTAAGCAAATTTTGATCAACGGTTTCTCCGTTGCAAATAAAACTCGACAACCTTTTTTGAAGGGAATAATAGTTGCATTTACGAGAAGATTTATTACTATGTTTCAAAAATGCTCACGTTTTATCTATTTGATAGAGAGCTTAATTAATTTCGATTTCAAAATTTAATTGAAATTTTCAAAAAGCTTAAGTAAAAATGTTGAATTTTTCAATAAATATATCGGAGCTATATTATTATCTACTCCACGAGTATAATTATTGAAAAAAAACAGTATCCAATTTTTTGATGTTTCGAGTTGCTAAATAGAGGTTTTGATTGCATGATTCGCTCTTTTTACAACGGACTGAGGCCAGATACCTGTTAGCCTTCAATATGGAGCCACTTCTAGTTGTGTGAAACGTTTTAGCGCAGTTTATATGGAAAAAACAATATGGGAAGCAATCGAATTTGTCGCCTTAATTATATCTATAACTTCATTATTTATAACTCTTTATAAATTTTTTGGCTGACTCCATGCTTAAGATTGAACAATTTCCAGTAGTGGTAAATTGTTGGCCTGAAGCCACATACAACTGCACCTTTTAAGAGGAGTTGATGCGTTTATTTCTTCCTGAAGCTATATAATTGTTCAAACAACCTCTCTACGCATTATTATTTCGGCCCCATTTTTTACATAATGCTTAATAATTAAATATTTTTTTCTGTATTATTAACTCTGTCATTTTTTGCAACGAAACAAAATTATTCATTATTGCATTAAATATTGTTTTTTTTTCTTCTACATTTTTTTTCACACTATTTTATAATATTTTCTTTCTATGTGGAAATTTTTCGGGAAATATTTCTTTTTCGTTTGCAATTGGAAGTGAAATTTTTAAATGCAATGAAATTAATGATACTCATCAAAATGCAAATATAAATACATAGTTAATCTTTCCTCTTATAAAAAAAAACTTTTACGTTGCTAACATTCATTAGTGGATATATGCATATTTGTGGACATATTTGTATTTTTGTATTTTTATTCATTAGTGGACATTAGTGGACATTAGTGGACATTAGTGGACATTTGTATTAGTAACATTGGATTGTATTTTTGCTAACATTCATTCATTAGTGGACAAATTTGTATTTTTGCCCATCTGTCTATTCGTTTTCTTTTTTTCGCTTATTGCAATAGCATCTAATGGGACAGATTATTCGTACCTATGTTACAATTAAAGAAATTTATACTTGTAATAAAATTTCATCGAGTAACCGTTAAGTAATTGCCTAGCCAAAAATATATTTGCATAAATGGTGATATCGTTATCGAATGATCGTTTTGCTTAGATTTCTCATCAATTCTCTTAGTCTTGTCGATGGATTTTTTATATTCGACTCAATTTCTTCTTGAATATATCAACCATTAGCTTCTACAACGAACGATTAGTATGTGTGTTTACGAACTTATATTTGTCGGACACGTCGTGACGATGCTGCCTGCACGCGTATAGATGTGTCTGTGTCTGTCTGTTCGGTAGTTTCAACTCTGAAACCAACAAAACTGAAGTCACGAAGTTCGATGATCTAATAGATCGGGGCTAGCTATATTATTCCTTCAGACGTAGTTACATCAATTAATCTCTAAAGAAGCTATAGGCACTTTAAAGTGATGCAGATCCTATTTTTCTTTGTTGTCGGATGTTTGTGGCGCTTCGATGGGATCACAGGAAAAAATAAATCTTTTTTTTAATGATTTCACAATTAGCCATACAAGCTACACTTTGAAGATGTACGTGATACTTCGTAATTAGTTTGCAATAAACGAGAATTTGGCTGATTGTTTTTGAGATATCGAACATAGTTTTCTGAGAGTCTTTGAAACTATCTAATCGGATAGGCAATGTAAATAATCTCGCGTCGTTCCAATTATTTTGGCATGTTTTTCCATTTATTTTCTCAAAAATTCTAATTTATTTTTTCTTTTTCTAATGACTTAAAGCTTAATTTTATTGCTCAAGTGTTTTTCAATTTCAAAATATTCAACTTTGATTTTCATAATATTGCGTAATAATTCAATTTCTAAAGTTATTGAAATGAAATGAAACCCTCATAGCGCACAACGTTTCTCATTGTTTTGTACTTCAACAATTTTCGCATATTCCCTGCAGTTGAACTGTTATTAAATCACAACAAAAGTTTTTCCCTGACGATCGAAAAACCCGCCATATCATCACCCAATTCAGAGCTAAACTATTACTTCCGTATTCATTAATTACTCGCCGGATAGGTTACGGGCCGACTACTATTAAATCACGAAAGTCATTCGAAATGAACGCTTTTTTTTGCAAACGAAACTGCACAATTGTGTTACGGTAATTAGTGTGTATATTTTTGTTTAATTTATCCATATCTATTGTACCTCCTCAAACCTTCTGATTAACTTTTGTATTTATTTCGCATGAATTCTTGCAAGTGTATAATAATATAATAAACGAAATTGGCACTTCTAAAGGAAATAGATGACCACCGTAAGAACTATACACTATATCTTCATGTTGATGTATTAATTGATTGGAATTTTAGCAGATATACCTCTAAGGAAAAACTTTACTCCGAATTTAGAGCTCATCTGAAAATATTTCTCGTATATTTTAGCAAAATTGAAATATACTGAACGAATTTATGAATATAATTTCATCTATATGTTTTCATTTTCCATATGCCCATTCTCCCCATTTGTTCGAAAAGTTGATTATGTATTGCTCTCAGCATTCGTTAGTTTCATTTGTTTTGTCACTCCTTCCATTCCTACCTCTAGGATATTTTTTTTAAACCATCAAGCGTCAATCATAATATGACGCTTAAATTTAAATTTTCCTCATCCAATACAATTTTCATGCGCCTTTGTAAATTTGATTTGTAACGATGCTATGTGATAGCATCGTATGTACACGTTTGTGTATGGTATATCTGTATGTGCCTGTTCGTATACAAATTTTAACTGAGGCTGAAATCACAATTTTTGGCAGTTATACTACACATTACGGGATTGCTTCCAATCCATAATTCACATTCGTGCATCAATTCTGGAGGAGTCTGCAAAGATTTCGGGACGCTTAAAAAAACTTGCACATATTTTACACGAGTCAGATTGTTATTTCTTATTAACCAAATTATAGGACGAGGAATTTTTCGTAGAAGAATTGTATGGGTGGTTGGATCATTGAAGATATGAAGACATTATTTCACATCGATTTTTTTTTGCCACCTTATGGAACTGGTTGGTCACATGGAAAGGATGCAAAAAGCGCATATTGTGCCAGCTCTTGTGGCCTGCTTTTCCAGTTGTATTCTTCTACTTTCATTTGTTTCTGTTATCCAGTTAAGAGATGCATAGTATGGCCAACAATAATTCTCTCTACTGTCAATATTTCTTCAACTTCTCTAAAAAAAAAAGAAATTTTTCTCTGAATGCGAGCGATGAAAAAATTGTTTCCTTGCGCTTTTTTTTTCCTGCGAACTGTGTATTTATGGCGCGAAGTTTAAAGTAGATTTTCACCTCAACACGATGAAAGTTGATTATTTTGAATGTTCTTTGACGATTAATGAGTATGCCTCGTAGGAAACTCCCTACCTGACCTTGTTCGAGTGAATATTTCATTAGATTGTGATAATATCAGCTAAAACTTATGATGAATTCGGTCATATAATTTATTTCTGGTACAAATCCTCATTAATTTCATAATAATTCGCATCAAGAAAATCCTAAAGCCTAATTTTATTACTGCATTGTTTTTTAATTTAAAATATTTGTTAAGTTTTATCATTTCTCTTAAGTTGGATTTTGCATTATCCGACAAAAAACATTAATAACTTCTCAATGGATTATTTATCAAATTCAAATATTGCCTAATGTCTATATGTTGCCCATTGCCCACTCATTTATTTAGTGCTCGTCAGAGATGAAACATTCAACGATGCCTATCAAAAAATTGCCTTTTTTTTTCTCCTTTCAAGAAATATTGCATCGAGTCAACCATTTTAAACAGCTAACCTCTACTTTCTCTCTTCCACTTAAGTGATCATTTAATATATTGCCTTGATTATAGAGATTTTTTTTCTTTTTCATTAAACGTTTTGAAAAGAAGTGTTTTTGAATTTTCATCTTCATTGTTGTTGTCAGTTCGATGTATTCAACTTACTAGACACTAAAAACGTTATCTTTATCCAACTATTTCAGCTTTCATAGAGCGTATTATAACACATCGCTGCATTATAACCGTATTATAACACATAGCGGCATTAACTATTAATATTGCACATATCGCTCAGGTATCGATATAGGAATTTAATCTCACCAGCTGATGAGTTTTTTTTTTTTTATTTGAGCAAGCTTTCCGGTGAATATTATCCGACAAAGTATCAATTCTCATTTCTAAGTCTGATGTTAATGAATTCAATATTAAAATCTGCAACTATAGGAATGCAATTAATCTTTCTTTGCTTAGATCATATTAATTTATTTATTTTTTTCTTCGATGAAGAATTTATTTAAAATCTTCTTCTTTAAAATATTTTCAATTATGAATATAATTGCAAAGAAAGATGAAATTAATATGATCTCGATGATAAAATTGCAAAGATTAATATGATCGCTATGATAATAATGATCTCTACGATAAAATTTTGACATATAACTCAACGAATTTTGCAACAATTAGGTGAATTCATTTTTTTTTTGGAATTACTTGAAAGCTATAGAAATTGTGCTCATACTGTTATCAATTGACAATTATAAATGTTGCAAATGCGCATCTTTCAACTATCATCGTCTGATATTTGCGATTCATTAAAACATTTTTTTTTCACAACCAACTTAGCGTTTATTGCTTTCGACTGACTTATGTTTAAATCCTAAGCTATTATCGGAGATAAATGTATTCGGTGGAGCAAAAATATTTTCCCCGATATTCATCTCTATTGTTGTGCATTGGTTTACCTTTTACCTGCTATAAAGACGACTCATGAGGTAGTGTGTTGTCTTTCATCGAATAGCTTGTTTTTTTTTATTTTCCTTTCGAAAAGGGAAGTAGGAGGCATACCACTTCTACTGGCATAACAATCCATAACAACTATTTTCTTTCCCTTCGAATTTCAAATTTCTTTATGATACGCGCTCATCGGCTGAATCATAAAGTCGACTAAATCACTAATTGAAACAATTTACCCAGAGTTATAATCTATATATATTGCATATGTATATATGCAGTGCATTCCTACCTGTACAGTGCGTTTGATATTTTGAAATTGAAATGCAGCAGCAAATGTGGAACACTGGAAAAAGTAGGGGAAAAACAAACTCTATTTATTCAAATCGCTTTCTTCGTGAAGCTTTTTGAAGGGCTTCCGCGAATCGATGTTTTTCCGTAACACTTATATGATCGGTTTCTTTATTATACATTGTAAAAAAATGTGAACGCCAACATTTCTCTAAAGTATTTGAATTAATTCGTTCTTTTTCTTTCTCGTTTATTAAATTCCTTAGCAAATCTCATATTGAAGAAAACAACAGAAACAGAGCATTTCCTCATAATTACAGCACAATAGCAACATAGTGAAAAGAGGAAATAAATGCGAAGTTTCTTTGCATTAATAAATATTCTGTTTGCTCTATTTAAAAATCTTTCACTTTTAATTGCAACTTTCGCATTTTTCGAACTTCTTTCAAAGAAACAATTTCCAACTTTTTGCGAATTTGAACTGAATTTAATTTCAGTATTGTAAGGTTGTTGTAGTTATCGCGTACCTCTAGATACAAAAATACTTATCGATTATTGCATAGATTTCACACAAAAACATCATTAGCAACAAACATAATCTCTGGTGGTTTATAAGTTAAAATATCATAACCATTAAGCCTATTATGAGTTATAGTTTCTTATATATTAGCGCAAATCTGATAAGTCTATCATTACTTATCAATGGTGACATTTTATAATGCTATTTTTACTAACAATATTGTAGCCTAATTTTTTCCATCTATTTGCCTTAAATTTTAATTTATTTTTTTATCTCTTCACTAACAATACGCATCAATCTTTCCATTTAAATTATTGCTATTTTTACTAAGAAGAAAATCATAAGGTTCTATTTTTTTCCACTATAACTCTATCATCTAGAATCGTTGTTCTGAGTTGAAAAATTTTATGAATGTTTTGTTGGAAAAATTTTTTTGCACAAGCAAAATTTATTTTTCATTTCATTAAATCAATAATAACGTATATGAAATTATCGTCAACATAGAATGTTACGCTTTAGAGAATATTACCGAAAGCAGAAGCAATGATTTTTGATATGCTTGCCGCCATTGGAAGTACTCATTCACATAACTAGTAACCAGCTTCCGTTAATGGCATCACTCTACGTTCATAATCAATGCTTACTTACATACCTGTCCTCATATAATATTCTATCGGACGTAGCATCTAGTGTTCGGTTTGTTTGCTATGCATTCATTGCTCATTATTATAACTAATTAAGAACGAATCGAAAGCCGCTTGCCTTACAAATTGAAAATATTTCATGACGTGTAATATGTAAGCCTAGTTGAAGATTTTCTCACTATGGGAAGGGGAGAGATTCAGAGGGCGGGAAGAGAGAATTTAACGAAATCTCTAATATAAGGCAAAGAATAAATTCTTTAGTGAAATTTTTATCTTTTATTTCATCAAAATTTTCTTTATTTCATCTCGAAATATCAACTTGCATTATGTAATTTATTCGTTTACGATATGAGTGCAATAGTTTTCTAGCTTTTTGAAGAAAAGACGAATTGCAAACGGCTGGTACTTATGGAGCTTTAAAATTAACGCTGAAGTAATAACTTCAAATCGATATAATATATTTTATTCCGAAGAAAAATTCTCGTTTAAAGAGTGACTTAATATTCGTTTTTACATATTAAAGAAATTACAAAGCTATTTATTTATTCAATTATATCCTCATTGCATTATTTTCCTTCATATTTGATGATATATATATATATATATATATATATATATATATATATATAT
Source organism: Ascaris suum (assembly GCA_013433145.1). Taxonomy (NCBI): domain Eukaryota; kingdom Metazoa; phylum Nematoda; class Chromadorea; order Rhabditida; family Ascarididae; genus Ascaris; species Ascaris suum. The sequence goes on from CM024175.1 coordinate 10,641,349, forward strand.
CGGTACTCTTATTGATGTTTTTATTACTAGAAAATTATTGAAAAAAATTATTGAGTTTTCAAGTAAAATTGAATAAAAAAATTATTGATTGATAAAATCGATGTTTTTGCGCATCGATCGATATATATGTAGTTCATCGAGATGGTCGAAATGGTCGAAATAGTTCATCGAGATGGTCGAAATGTTTTTGCGCATCGAGACGCAGATGGTTTAATATAAGCAAAAGAAATATAAAAGATTCCATGAGGAGTTAATCCTTACCGTCGTTTTCATATGCAAATCTCATTATTTATTCATTGAAATTGCTTCGTCTTATAGTTGTGCGCTAAATCCGACTGAATTTTGCACTTATTTCTAATGAATTGCTCATATTTAAAATTTTCGAAATGATGATATCATTTTTCTGCAACAAATTTTCTTCTTTATTGAAATTTTTGATTATAAATTTTGATGATGTAATGATATTTGAAATTTATCGATACTTTAATCTATAGATCCCATTTGACGATTACTTCCGGCTACGAATTCAGAGGTAACCATGTGGAAAATTTTGTAGAGGCTGTGAATTCGATTGTATTTATGTATCATCTAAAATGATTCAATCTACGCTCCACTATAAGAATCGTTCACCGGAAATTTGTCAACGAGATGCGAGATTTTAGGTACTGATGGAAGAATGTACTGTGATGTGTTTTCAAGTACTATTTTATGATATAATACCGTACGATGTTTTTTTTTTTTGATCCAAGCGAATTTATGTTGTTCTTTTATTCCACTACTATTTCATTGTGGTCTTCTTTATTTTTCTATTCATAATGATTCAATAACGATTCGTTAAAATTCATCGAGAATCGTTTCAGTTTTATTCTTTATCACGAAAATTTTCAATAATCATTTAAATAGCTAAATATTGAAATGAATGACCATAAAAATAGATGTATATTTTTTTTGATTTCTAACGGTTAGGAGATCGATCGACTTAACGAAGATATTGCTGAGTGAAAATAAAAAATCGCCTTACGATCATGATTTAGAGATTTCCCTACGACGTTTGACATAGGAGATTGATCATTTTTAATTTCATCGTTATCACGAAATATTTTGAAAGCGTTTATTCGCTATATGATTGTTCGTTTATCTCATCATCGATCGTTCAGTTTCTTCGATTGCCGCATACATCGTTCAATAGCATTTTTAATCTGAACTTCTTATTTCATTCATAAATGAGCGCATTATTGTCATGTTTATTTGGAATGACTTGTGAGGAAATATTCTTTCATGAGTTGAATGTATGATGTGTCCAGCATGGAAAGCTTTTTCGTCTTCATTCTTTATTGGCTCTGACAGTAGTGAAAGCAGCACTTCGCTTCATGTCAATTATGCAAACTGCAGTAAACGTCATTGTAGTCGATGTGTCAACGTTTTCGTATTTCGTTCCATCCTACTGTGAATAGAAATTGGAGGGATTTTGGAACCTAATTTTTATGCAGTCTTTGAAAGTTATATTTTAAAAGTGCGTTATGGATCCGTCTAAATATATATATATATATATATATATATATATATATATATATATATATATATATATATATATATATATATATATATATATATATATATATATATATATATATATATATATATATATATATATATATATATATATATATATATATATGCATACCTGTTAGATAGTTTGAATTCGCAGAGTAAAAAGACGCGAAGGACAAATATTATGGAAGCTGTTTTGAAAACACAGAAATGGCAACGTTGTTTTTGCAAAACATGCAAGAATAGCTAGGAGGTCGAGCAGGTCAGTCAGCGGTCGGACAAAAAAAAACAATCGGAAAAGTATGGCTTTGATCTGTGAAATCACAGAAAATATTCATAGGTTCTCGCCTATCTTAAACTAGGCGCATATCTTGAAACGATTTTCCTATACTAAATTTCTTTTCCCTTTTATATTGAAGTCAGAAGATAGTTTCCTTGGAATATCAATTGGATTTTTCAATAAAATTCTTTCTCATAATAACATAACCGTAAAATTTTCAATGAAAGTTTCAATTTTTATGACAAATAATCATCAGAGCAATTGACGCTTTTTTTTTCATATTCAAATGGAATATTTTAGAGGTTTCCGAGCTCTTATTAAAGTGTACAATATGCAAATGAGATTCGGAAAATGCATAATTTGTGTTAGAAAGCATATTGATTTATTGCAAACAATTTGAAACGTTAGAGAATCTTTTTGGGAATGCAAAAAAAAAAAAAAAAAAAAAAAGAAAGAAGTTCCACTTCGATGAATTCGTATTGCTTTCTTGTATTCCCATTTGTGAGTGCAATCTCATTCAATTAATGGCGTTTATTTAATTATTGTGTGCTTTATGTGAAGACGAAAGTAGATCCATCACTCAATCCACTCAATTATTGTAATTCAATTATGTTTCTCTTGTTTGTTCCAAATTTCACTTAGAAAGATATTCGATGGGATTTGCAGTATCGCCGCTTTCGTTATTGGTGTTTCCGATGAGAATGCGATGAGAGGATCAGTTTTTCTCGCTCTCTTTTTATGAATTTGTTGTTGATCTCTTGCAATCAGGCTACTAGCAATCTCTACTGATTGTTGAACACATATGAGGTAAAGATTGCACCGCTCAGGATCGAGTCATGGCTTTAGTTCTTATTGTTAGTTACTTTTTCTATTTAGATTGCAAAACGAGATGTCTTATTCCATTGAATAGAAGGTTCCTACTATTGAGGCTCTATTTTTCACGTTCTTCAGCTGAAGCTCAAGTTTAATAGACGAGATTGGTGACGCGAGTGAGCGGGGTGGGGGGGGGGGGGGGGGGGAGGATTCTTGCTTCTTTGTTTTCTTCTCATGAAATGTGCCTTTAATTGCAAACTTTTTGAGCGATAATGCCCTAAACAAAATTGATTGATGCTATATGTAACTCTGCAAGGTTTCGACGTTTTCAAGGTGGCACACGATAGGGTTCTTGAGTACAAACCCCTTCAGTGAGGAGCAGGAGCACATATTCAAGAGGGGCTTTCATGCAGGTCAGGTGGGGGGGGGGGGGGGGGGGGGGGAGAGGAAGGGGCTGACCAACAGAGAGCTTTTATTTAAAGAGCGTTCAGCCAAGCAACTACGATTTCAACCGCTTACAATTTGACTGACCATGAAATGCATTAGCTAATTCTGCAAGATTACAATCGTCGCGGATGTAAGAGAACATAATTGTTGATCACATTTTATCGCTCTTTATATTTTCGGGTCACTCGAATTGAATGCAGGTGGCAGAGCGATTTTCTTGAGGGGGAAGTCATCCAATCAAACGCTGTCACATCATACCTGCTTAACTGAATCGGCATTCCAGATTGAGTCGTCCTTCTTTCCAATGTTTTCTGATTTGGTTGCCGTTGAAAAGCTTCATAGACGTTGGGTAGAAGATCTGAAAGGTCAAAAGGATTGCATCCGAAACGACGCCTCAATATCGCACGCTACTTATGACATGCAAATATGTGCCATTAGTGTGTGTTGTCGCACCTCATCGATTCTCTTCAACACTCTCCTCCATCAACTACATTCATTCAAAGTCGAATCACTTCATGCAGTATCATTTGGATTCGATTTGTTGAAGTTGTTTATGATGCCTCAACAATGAAAATATTCCACTTTTTCATTGATATCAGCTAAATGCTCTTGCTGGAGTGTAAAAGAGTTATTCGTTTATCTCTTTTTAAGCTTTATTATGCATAAGAAATCGAATTTTTTACGCTATAAAAAAATGTGAGATTATTGAGACTAACATGAAATAGGTATAATAATACGCGCTTAAGTCGATTATTAACTGCAGAGAATAAGAGCTGATGTGTTGCACCTTAAATATCAATGATTAATTTATGCATAGTTAAGAATTTATTGTGTTCCATTTATTGGTAATTAAATTTGATTAATTCAATCTATTGATAATTTCATGGTAGGCAGTCTGAATTCCCTCGTATAATATGGTTTAGTGGATGTCATTTTCGATTATCTACTCTTGATTCCGCCGTTTCTTTGCACTTTCTAAGTAAATCTTCTCGATTTCTGCTATCGTTATCAATTGCCCTCAAAAAAAAAAATGCCTATCATAAATCCGTCGATCTGTAAATTGCCACCGTCTCTTTTATGCAATAATGTGCTCCAGGAGGCTTACCATTTAACAGTTCCTTGAATCATGTTTCTTTAGGTTTTATCGATGTTTGCAAAAAAAAGAAATTATTTTGAAGGCGATTAATCTCTATTTTTTTGTATTGAAATTCTGCAAATCATATTATTGAAGCATAAAGCGCTAAAGTATTATGGAATCTCAACAGTAAAGCCAGATAACCGGATGTTACGTATAGCCCGATAAATTAACCTGAACATGAGGATTTTTATCGGTTAACAAGCTTCTTGGCACTATTGTTTGTGATTATAGGCTTGTTTTTGTTGCGCATACCTATATTATGCTCCATATCAATTATACTAATGGACTATTTACTTAATTTGCGCCATCAACGAGTTTCATTTCATTAAATCCTAATATCCTATGATAATCATTCTATGAGCACACTCAACTATGAATAAAACCCCTCTGCAACAAATATTTTAATTTTATGAAATTACAATGAATAATACTAAATGTTTTTGCGAATAAAGATTAAAAATGATTTGCAGAAAATTCAACTGATAAAGAAAAACGCATTAAATAATAACAAAAAAAAAAAAAAAGATGAAAGGTGATAATTTTAATCCAATTCTCTCTCTCTTCGACAGTATTTATTTGTTATTATTAAATAATCGGCAATAAATTTCAGTGTTTTCTTTTTTTCAACTCTCAATATCTTTCATAATCGAGAAGTGATTTGCATATATTTTCAAATGAGATTCCACTATTCATTTGTTCTCTATTGAAATGAAATTTTTGCATAGATAATAAGATTGTTTGAATAAAACCGCTAATTTGCATTCCAGGTGTATTTACATATAGGAAATTAGCATAGCAGCATTTAATGTCAAGCTTAGTTAGCTTATCCACTCTTTTTTATTTCTGCACATTGTGAAGAGTAAGTAATTTTAAGCCAGAAACAATAAGGATCCACAGGTGATGATGACGTTGTGTATGTTGCCGGAAATGTTTCTGTGCTATGTTGCTATATGATAATCCAAGTTGAGCCGGAAAGACGATAGGGATAGGATTGGAATCCACTTTGGGCATATCTGCCTGGCGACAGCTTTATATATCACTTTGATAGGGATCATTCGAATCACAGATTGTTAGGCATCCCTTCACCCTCCCACTTTTTAATCTCACATTATTAAAGAGGGATTTGCCGTAGTCTTCAAAATTTCTAGAATGATTTATGCGTTCGATGAGTGCAGCAATTGTCGCATCTAATAATGCTAAATTGCATAACGAGGAAAATTTCAATGAAAAATTCCGAGTAAATTTACTTCAAATATTGAAAACTTTTCGGTACGATTGGTCAAATTTTGGTGAAAGCAGGTTTCGATAAAATTGGTCATAAATGAAGAGAGGATTGTCCACCTGCATAAAAGATTCCACGAAGAGATTAAAAGTATGCAAAATGCAAAGAAAAAAAAACAGGTTATTGTTGACAATAAATTGCTACTTGTTGTTGATTGTTTTTGAAAATGCATTTCATGCGAATTCAGGTAAAGCGTTTTCCCAATTTCTTTCTTCGCCCACCTTTCGTATCTGTCAGGACTATTGCGTCCGTAATCACAAGGATCACCTTGAACGGGTTGATTTTAATATCGTCAAAAATTAATTGCTATGAAATTGGGATGTTGGTGTGATGAATGAATGTGTTTAGGGGCTATATTCTATTACTGCCGATCGCAAATATTCTTATCCGCCAATAAACTAAAACCATATAATAAAATTGTTAATGATTTGCTATCGGGTACGTGAAATTACTCCCTGAGATAAAAAATGTGCGAGAAAAATTTCACAAAAAAACTCAAAGTCACAAATATGAAAGCAAAAGATTTGAAGTAAGTTTAATTATTACAAGTAATAAGTTGTAAATAATTATAATTACTCCTAAGATCCACATTACCTATTTAATGCCATCATAAACGATACTTGTCCGATCGTGAGTTAACTGCATTATTATTGCATGAATTAATGGGCTATTCGGATAACATATATGGTTTATTTGTTTAGAAAGTGCTAAAAAATTATCATAATAAATTATATTTATTAATGAAAATTTTATGACTATTAAAATTCCTTCTCTTGTTGAATTTAGATTTTATTATGAATATCTCTTGAGGATCGATCGATACCGATCGATATCAGTCGGCAGATATTTTGCATTCTCTTGTCACTATTTCAGTGAGAGCCGGATTATAGGTGTCTTCAAATACGTACAAGTTGAGAGTGCGTAAGCAGTTGACTGTATGTGAGCCCTAAATAGTTCTATAGTTTCCCATTTCATTTATTTACAGTCATCTCTGTGGTCTTCATATCGTTCCAGTAATGGGGATGGGAGTTGGTGGGGAGCACGAACGATGGCTATCTGATGCTCTTTCGTGGAGGAGAACCAGTCAGCGGTATAGAAAGGGCACCTTGTAAAGATTGTTGTTTTAACAAGAAAATGATGCAACAGAAAGAAGTGACCATTCAGAGAGTGAATCTCACTCGTTCATGACCTAATGACTTAACATGGAGCATTTTCCTCTTAAAATTGCCTAGAAGCATATTCTCATACGGCTACGTCTTGTTATCTTTGTTCTTCTCTCCGCTTTCTTTACCAGCAGCTACTGAGCGGAAAGCCAGAAGAGATAATTTAAACGAAAAGTGAACCGGAATGAAAATCCGGAAAAAATTTCCCGAAATGATCCGCTATTAAAAATCAAGTGATTTTGCATCAGTTTACTGTTCCGGTTTGACGTTTTTACCTAGTCAAAGTTTTTACGTTAGCCAGCGTCGACAACTTTCATCTTTATGCGTTTCTTTCGAGGGTTTTTCCGCTTCTTTCATCAAAAAAACGCTATGATGATTTTCGATGATATATGGTGAAATAACACCATCCAATGGACTGTTTTTTGTTTTCTTTTCTCATCGAAGATTTTTTTTCGAGCTAAATTTCATTTTCTCCTCAATATTTGAACTCGAAATTTCAAGATCACAAAAGAAAACCCTTGAACAACCTCTGACTAAAAAATTTTTGATTCATTTATACAAGTGATTCATTCAGAAAAGAATTTTGCGTAATTCCATAATCATATGAGTTTTTCTACATTTCATGAAAATAGCCTCCAATTCTTTTTTGTTTCTTTGTCGTTTTATTAGAAAATTGTTTTTGTATTTTAGTCGCTTTATATATCTTTTTTACTACTCGAAATTTTTTTTATATTCTTCAATTCTTTTCTCTCTTCAGTGGAGAAATAAATGCCATTACAAAACTCTTTTACTTATTTATTTATTTTTTCTTTATTTATTTATTTATTTATTTATTTATTTATTTATTTATTTATTTATAATGGCTATACAATCTCATTCTATCATTTATTACAGATATGATATTTCCATTGTCCTTGTTACAGCTAACAATAGGGCTAACTAAAGTAAGAGGTAATTGGCTGAAACAAGATGGATGGTGTGTTTCATTAATGTTCTCTTTTATGACATTTTAAGCGGTGAATTTAGTTGCTTGCAGCGTTAAATGTAACGATATGAATGCGATCGCAATTCAGTCATTCGCAGTAACCAATCGTTTTCGATTAGATGCTATACAACGTTCTATTATCCTAAATTGATGCATATTTTACTCTTTGAATTTTTTTTTAAACGTTATTCGGAGTGAGCTAGTTTTGAAATAGTAGTAGCCATGTGAAGTAATATAAGAAGATTTTCAAAATTTTGAAATTAATTTCGTGAATTTAAATATTCCACTCAAATGCTTGAATTGAATTCGAGAAATCAATATCCTTAAAGCGGTTAGAATGTCGAATAGAGAGAAGATAGTCTTTTGGATGAACTCTTTATTCTTAATTTGCATTCTAGACAGACTACTCTCACTTAATTTCAATCGTTACTAATTTTTCGTTGATTTTTTTTTTTGTATGAATTGCTGCAAATTTTTTCAAAAGAAACCATTTGGCTGAAATATTCCTTTATCCACATATATATAATTTTCATCGAAGTGGAAAAAGTGACGATAAATCGTAGTATTTGTTCCTATATTATTTTTCATCCATCACATTTTGCTTGTTTCTTTTTTTTTTTTGCAAAAATAAATCGATATGTTTTTTGCAAAAAATCAATCGATATTGCATCGAAAATCAATCTTCTAATATTCTTCATTAGTTGAAATTTTCATTGAAAATTCAACAAAAGCCTCATTGCAATTTTGCAATGAGTTTTTTTTTTCTGCTCAACAAATGCACTCAAAATTGATATCCTCTTTTCAGCCTTTTTTTTTATTTCAGTAATAATTTTTTTTTTTGATATTTTCATTTCCTGCAGAAATTTTTGTTCTTAGAATATACATGTTAAATGGTGATGCATTTAATGTTACCATCTAAAATATGCGGGTATACGGAAATAACAATAAATTAAAAAATTTTTCATCAATGAGATTACTAAATTTGAATCGAAACGCAAAAATCACTTATGCAAATTAAGTTGAACAAATCAAACGTCAATATCATTCCTCTCTTTTTTTTGAGAGAGTGAGATTTTATTCACTAATATACTTCCCGAAGAAATTTATATATTTTAAGGCCATATTCCCTACTAATAAAGTCTTGAAAAGATTGTTTTAATTGACTTCTATCATAGTAACTTAATTTCTTAGCTTCTCCAATAGAGAAAATTTATTAGGTTCGATTTCGAAAAGTTTTTTTTTCTTCAAGTTTGATAGAACTAACAAAAAAAAACTTTTTCATGAATCTCGAATAACTTTTTCATCAAATTTTTCTTTAACAAAACTTTAGCGTTTCCAGAAATTTCATGGGAGGATGAGTTTTTCGCTTGGATTTTCTTACTCGTCAATATTGCTCATTGGTTTTTTTTTTGATCGGTGATTTTATAGTTTAATTAATTTCAACTTAATATGTAATGATTTCTTTGTGAAATAATTTTTTCACTTAATAGCATATTCATACATTGGTAAACGTTTAACGATAGCAAAAAAAAAAAAAAAAACAACAACAACAACATAGTTTCATGACGTTTCCCATTTTGCTATTCATATTTCACATTATGCGATACTTTTATCTTTATATATGCCAATAATATTATTAAATCATAACTAATGAGTCATCGACTTTATTTTAATTAAGTGTTTTAATTATATTTAATTCAGAGGTAATTTCAATTATGATTTCACCTTCATTGCGATATTTTTTTTAGCGTGTTTTTCATTTTAGTCGAACATTTCAATAAGACCAAATTTGTAGCGAATTTTTAATGCGCCGAATAACTATTGCGTGTGTTAATTTTATTTTTTTAATATTGAAATAAATTGATATAAAGAATTTCAGTGGAAATATTCTATTTTAGAGACAGCGAAAGTAGTGGTACGAGGAGTACAGTTGAGCCGCTATTAGGAGACTACGACGAACGAAGCTGGTTCGGCGAAAGCGGCGTGCCAGACCCGGCGCGAGATCCCATCGCGCAGGCGATCAACCTGCTTGCGAAGCCGGATACTATGGGCAACCTCGAAGCTCTCATCAGGTTGGTAGCATGTTTTTCATTTATTTCTGCACCTATCACATAATTGCATCACTTTAACTCTTCTTCTATTGATTCTTACTGCATATGAACTGTGAAATATGAAAGATATCAGTAAAAAAAAATGATTTTTATATGCTTCGGAAAATTTGCACTTGCAAGGCGTTTATCGTATTATAGGCACATGTCCCTATATATCACCATCTTCGATCTGATAGTTGTAGTTCGGGAACCATTGAGAGCTATGAAGCAATATCGGTATGAGGTAATCAATTTCTAAGAGAATTATAGATGTTTTGTACATGGAAAAATTGCATATGCCTTATATGCCTTACACATCTCGCCGTTTCATTTTATGGCTGATTTTGTCATAGAAAAATAAAGCTTTCATAGAAGGATCAGGCGGATGGTTGAAACAAATGAATTATGAAAGCAGTACAAGGCACCTTTGTTTTTTACTGACAGCTGTGAAATTCGTTGATCAGATTTGGGATATGCCAAAGCAGAAATCTTTTCAACTCTTGTGATGCGCTTTTCCCCCTATTTTAAGAAATATGGTGCAAAATTCTTGCTTGATTGAAATGCTCTCATTTAATGAACGATATATGGACGTGGAAGCGATTGGAAGAATTAAATTCTAGTCTATTCTAAAATGATATTTTCTATAATCGAGTAATAATATTAACGAGAATGAATAATCGCTTGGTCAGCGCTAATCAAGACTTGGCCAATAGTATCTACCTCTTTGCTAGTGCTTCAAAATGATCGCCGCAACCTATTGACTTTTCAAAAACAGTTGCAATGATGTTCAACAGGCTGTCAGAAGGTTTCGAAGAATATAAGCACAATTATTTTTTTAATCAAATAAGCGGTCTCGTCAGTCGATGAAGAACAGTAGCTGCAACCTCACTTCTACTCATCCAACATTTCGATGAGCGGCAAGAGCACCTAGATGAAGATATAAGAAGGACTTTCTGCTTTCATTAAGCTTGTATTATTCCACCTTTGTTTCTATACTCCTTTCTGTTTCATTATTTTCTTCATTGAAATATATTATTTACATCGTAAGCTGTTTCCCGTCATCGATTTTTTAAAAACATAAACTTCACCTACAAGGAAATATATATATATCGGTAGTGTTTAGGGTATTTCAATCATTCCCATAAATCTTCGAAAATCTACAATCGTCTTTGAGGATAAATTGTCGATCATTTTATCTACGACGAGAACAATTTTGGCAGAAATAGTGAAACTAAATTAATAGATCAATGAAACATTTTATGGATATTGCATCTTTAAGTGGATGACAGATTTTAAAACATCAAATCATACTTGTAAGGGGCATAAGGTCGTCTCTTTATTGCTTTGCCTATCGCTTTTCTTGACTTCTATTTGGCTTTTCCTACTTTTTAATAAACCTTTATGCTATCAAAATTCAACATATAAGTTCTCATGATTGCTCTCATATTCTCTATCCTCCTATAGTTGATTGTTTCGATGTTAAGCGATTTACATTTGCGTTGCTTTGTGCAACATATTAGTTCGCAGAAAGAAAATAAACGAATATCTAATGTGCCAATTACAGTACTTTGTGAAATGACCGTTTTCGCGCATGTTGCTTATCGCATCTGGGTTTAAAAGTTGCAAAGATGAGGATAATCAACAATTTAGTCGCAAATATCTTCTGGCGCAAATGGCTGTGCGTCATAACTCAAATTAACATTATGATTTCATGATTATTTGTCCGTTGTATGGTACAAAAGAGTTATAACTTTCGATTGTTTACTTGAAAAGGTTATGCGCCAAGTTGTAATTCTAAACGCCCACAAGCACAATGTAAATGCCCTTTATTCGTTGTATACTCACTAAGTCTTCCATTATTTTTTGCCGTATCTTAAATGCGCACACCCTTATGAAAAATATAATTAATTCATCTGTTTTTTTCTTTTTTTTTTTTTTTTGCAAGCACTCTTACAGCGGTGGAGGTAATTGCGTTCGCGTTCTTCATTGAGCGGCATCGAAATTTGCGCGCATTGTGTAAACAGTTAAGCCACATTATGAATGGTTATACTGATCATTAGTACTTCTATTTATTTATAATTGAGAGCAGCATTTGACCTACTCATAAGTGGCCCATTCACCACCTAACTATCTTCTACTCTTCCACTCCTCTTCTGCATGCTATTTTTTCGCGATAATTCTACATGAATATATCAGATAAGATCTTTTTTTTTGCATATCGCTCTTGAAGATTCGAAATCGGAGTATTGATTCGTAACATTATCGAGATCTGATTCCTATCGATGAAGAAACCATCGAATATGCAAAAAATTTTCCATGTTTTTACAAACTTTTGCCTTAAAACTTTACACATTTAGTACGATATTTTTCTAGCCACTGTAATTTAAATTTTTGTATTTGTTTATTCACTGGACGTTAATTCTTTTAAGTACCTATTTAAATCTATCTGATTAAATTTTGAAAACTATGGTAAATTCTCCTCTCACTCACGATCTCAAGGTAATTTAACCAAAAATTATCATACTATACCAAATAGTATCTTTAAAATGTAAGTATTTCACCTATTTTGCGATATCCATGATTTAAACGATTAAACCTAATAGTAAATTCCATAAGAAACGTCGAAAATACTCATAAAAAATATGATCGAAACCGGAAGTTTAGAGTATTTGCAATTAAAAACAAAAAATCCATTTAGTTCTCTTAACTATTGTAATTCTATGACGTTAACACGACAATATACATATTTATCAACGTTAAAGTATTCACTATTTTCGATTACAGAGCATAAGTGTTCATTAGTACGGAAGTAAGATTTTGGTCTCGATCGATCCGATAGACGAACAAATATCCATGATGGAAAATTTTTCTTGAGTTTGAACAAGTAGAAAAATAATTATTGTTAGGGTTGAAATTTTTTTATTGAATATGTGTGTGCCGCATTTTCTTCTCGTAAAAGCACCATTTTCTGTATTTTGAAAAAAATCCATAAAATCTTCTTCTTCGTGAATGCAATGAATAGATGACAGGCGCAGAGGTGAGGAAGTGGTTGGGGGGGGGGGGGGGGGGGGGGGGGGGGAGGGACTGGAAGATTGGAGGAGAAGAATGTGATAACTGTAATCACTCTTTCGTCACCTCACAATTAGCGACTTTTTCTGCTCCTTATCGGTCTTTTAAGCTTTTAATTTCAAGATATTATTTAGAAAGCATGCTCTTTTTTTCACTAGGAAATATTATTCGTTTGGAGTTAATTCTAGGAAATAGGCGAAGTGTCTTATGACTGGGTAGATTATGAACCAGAAGAGATTCAATCGGGTCATAACAAATGGCTTCTTTTCGATATATTTTAAATGAAATCACATAAAACAGAGCATTTTCGATTATTTCTGAGATTCTTAGTTCCTGTTGTGGAGCCCTGTATTTCCTTATAGAAATTTCTCATGTGGATCTTTCATTTACTGTGATGTACGTCCTGTAGGTTTCAAATTCCTGAATCGGTTATCTGCCTCGATTAAGTCGTGTGGTAGGTGTTTAGTGATTAGCACCGGTTGAAATCTATTTCTCGGGTCTAGTTGGCTGGTGATATTGAGTTCACTGGTCATGTTGTACACATTATGGCTAAAAGCAACAATTCGGCAACGTTAGATCAGCTAGTGGCATCGTTTCTCTCTCCATTAAATTAGTTGCGAATTTTGGTTGAACAAGAAGCAAATTCGCACAATCCTTCGCGTTTCGATTTCTCAGCCCATCTTATGGGCCAGTTACCACGAACAGATCAGTCGGCAATCGAATTGCACGAGACTTTGCTTGTGAATTCAAATCCCAGTCCATTCTTAGGAAAGCGCTTATGATACTTAGGAAATCGTTTCGAAAAGAAATGCATTGTTTATTTTTGAAATGCCCTTCCAGCGGCGACGTTTGAAGTAGCTAGCGGATGAGGAACTGATTGGAGATTGAATGCAACTCTCTGATCGAATATGCGAATGGTGGGGCAAATATCGGTTTCACTCTCTATCTTCCACAATCCGATCAGGTGCCCTCGTCAAAAGGAAAGAAATTCGAGAGAAAAATTAAACTAGTCACGTTTCACATTATTCCGGCCTATATCCACTCTAGACGAACGTACGCCTTCCGAAATCTGGAATTTATTTCGGCTTCCTAATGTGTTCTGGCGCTCCTTCTGGCCTCTTTTCTCGCTGAGTTCATCAACTGGAAAAGATGCCGAGGTTTTGACCCTCATACCGAAATCTTCTTGTAATCTATATGATGGTCATCATTGCTATAATCACTGGAATAATCGTTAAAATTTATGCCCAAATAAAAATAAACGAGACGAAATTCTCTCATTGAAAATTCTATTACGATTAAATTGTGATCAAAAATCGAAATATGATTTCATTTTTTTTTAAAAATAAATTGAAATTAAAAATGAAAAATTATTTATGAGTGTTCTCGTCATGAGGAATAAATTTTTAAATATTATTGGTTGCATTCAAAGAAATTTATTAAGTAAGGCAATTAGCAGATGTTCTTCGTAATGACGCACTTTCGAAACGATTCGCAATAGTTTCTATGCACTCTTTTATTGCGTAAATTTTTGAAAAAAATCACATCATATTGATGTCATGTTAGTGATTATACCATGTCTATATCTATTTGCCTATTCATTAGTTCGGCTATATGAGAAAAAAAACTATAGAAATGCAGTTCGACTACTACTGACCATAACTTGAAGCGTCACATTTTTTTTTTTTGCTTCGTTCCAATTGGTTGCATTTTTTGTGAATTGTTTTGGAGATTAAATTTGCGAAGTTATATGGTTGAATTTTTTTCTTTTAACTGATGGGATTTGACGGAAGAAAACGTTAATAATAGAACTAACTTAAATCGCCGATCCATTTTCTACGGAAATTTTTCAGTATTGTACAATAGGATTGGTTGATCCCGAAAGATGGAATGATTTTTAATCAGTGAAATTTGCTAAGATTGACGCCTATTTTTAGTAAAACTTATTTAGAAGCATTATCTCACTGTTTGTTGACACCTTTATTGATAACCGCTTCGATCAATAAGTTGTAAAAAGCATATATTCTGTCGTTCGAGGATACCTATGCCGAATATAAGTGGCTAGAAGCTTTTGCTTTATCAACTTCATTGCGCTAAACGATCAAGCTTTTCGAAAAAAAAAGAGGTAGTTCATTGGTTTTTACTATTTTTTTTATCGAGTAAGTTTACTTTCAATATTGGTTATTTGTTCTGATTTCTAGATGTTCCGATTGCGTTTTACTTATTATGCCCTTCTTCGCCGTTGATTTTAATTCAAATCAATGAAGCGGTAATAGGTGTCAGTCTGGTTGGTATGTAATTCAGCCCGCCGAGACGGGACAGCTGGCTAGTTGCTTTATTATCAACAAACAATGAAAAACGATTAATGACGTGTTCTTCCTCGAAACCAAGCAGCTGTGCTAGAAATCGAGCTGCAAAGGGCGTATGGAGCACGTTCGAATAGCATTTTTATCGCATCATATTTCACTCATTGACTCATCATTGAAAACAATCCGTTGAAGTGTCATTGCCGATTGAATTCAGTTTCTGTTTTGAAAAAATATGAATAATGCTAGTATGCAAATTCTGCATGTTGGATTTCATTTCTGTAGCGTTTTAATTTTTCAATTGTAACGACCAGATGATTTAGATAGACCTGGACATATATGCTTAAACAAAACGTGAGAGATGAAAAGAAGAGGGGGGGACCGGGACGGCGAGGCGGAGAGAAAGATGGAGATAGAGGAGTAACAACCGATGAAACTACTGTTTTTGAAAGTTCGAGAATAAGGAAGCGCTACATTGCTTTTTGGAAATATTTGAATTAGATCTAAGACATTTCAGACATAATGTCTTATGAGAGAAATGAGATCAATCGAGAATAGAGCAATAGATCAACCACAGTGAGAATAAAAATATTGCAATGAAAAACAAGCATATCGTCTGTTATTCTTTCTTCATTCTTCGCTTTTGCGAAAATTTTTGCACAAACATTCATCTGCAATAAACTAGATGTGGTTTATAGACTAGATATAATGCACATAAAAAGTATATGTTGTATTTGGAAGTGCAGGTGAAAAGGTATATCCTCAACAGGTGAGCAAAATGTATTGTGGACAGGTGTATTAATGATGCGATTTTCTTTCTTTAAAAAAAAAAAAAATTAAATAGGTAGCAAAATGCAATAATGATGAATAAAAATATCATCAATGTATTATGAAATATGAGAATAACATAGAAAATTCAATTATTGAAAATTGCAACCATTGAAATAATTAGTCATATGAAAGGGGAAAAATTTTTTGATGAACTACTATCCTTAAGCCGTCAATCAAATTGTCATCGCTATTAATGCATAAATTCATCTCAGTAGATATGCTTTTAGTTTGTTACGAATCACATGACATCTAATGCAAAAAAAAAAAACTTGCAAATTTTTTTGTAATTTCTTATATTTTACCACTTACTTTACTATAATTTCTTATATTTTAGCAGTAAATCTCTTACGAGTTGTTATATTTCATCAATGCGTATCTTATCAATTATAATATTTTTTTTAGCAAAAACTCTTTTATAAACTATTATCTCTTAGTGATATTCATTTAAGTTTTTATATTTTAGCATCGTCAATTATGTTGACCTCAATAATCAAAGATTTCTTCAGCCAAATAAATAAATTTCCCTATTTCTATGCTTTCAATTTGGCAAATAATTGCTTTGAAAATTTTATTTCCTAATGATAACATATCATTCTGTTGCTAATAGCTAACACCCTTTATTTTTCGTTTTCCCAATATTTAAACTATTCAATCACGCATCATAGCGTATTTCATCGTTATATGATTTCAATAAAAAGCAATCACCCTATTATCATCCTCTTATGATCAGTTTTTTTCTTCTCTTTTCATGCTCTTTCTTATCCATCTCTTATTTCCGATGACTATCGACCTTTGAAATGAAAACTTATTATGATGTCATCTTTAGCTGGGGTGAAAAAAAATTCCAATAGAATCGAAAAAGTATTCGTTCACTCGTGGATATTCCGATACTTCTCAGGTATTTGAAGAAAATATTTCAGATCCCTCGTGTTATAAATGTAAAAATCATATATATATATATATATATATATATATATATATATATATATATATATATATATATATATATATATATATATATATATATATATATATATATATATATATATATATATATATATATATAATATATAGAAACTTTTTGATGAATATAAAAAATCGTACACATCACTATGAACCTATATTCAAGCGCGTGCCTAATTAAAATATTTCTGTAAAATCCATCGCATTAAAACTTTTTTTCCTGCAATTTACCTAAACAGTTATATTCTCGTTTAAAATGTAACGATAAAAATAAACTATACGAGGAATGAAGAAGATTCAATGTTGAAGGAGTTCGATTGTTGCCAATATGATCTCGTTTTTTTTTTTCGATATCACTAAAAAGTAGACTTGTGGTCGAGGAACAGATCCTTTAATAAAGAGAAATTCTTCATGTTTGTAATTGTTCTTTAAAAAATGCATTAATGGAATCATTCAGATTAGAACAAAAATTACGGATGAAATCCGTACGATCAAAAACAAGCAGAAAAATATTCCACAAAAAATTCTTCTTATAGAAATAACTTCCGGCAAATTGAAATTTTTTCGACGATATATATGTAGTAACATAAAATAAAAAAAAATTTTCTTATGAAGTCAATATTGTATGCAATAAATATAAATAATAAATTAGTTAAAAAATTTCACTCATATATATCGATAGAATATATTTCAAAATTAGATTTCATCTCATCAATAATAAAAAATATAAATATTTCTCAACGTTTTTCCTAATATTTAAAATTCATTTACAATAAACATTTTTTTCCTCGCATTAAAGTTCTAAGTATAGAGTTATTCTTTGGTGCTGAAAAACACCAATTATTTTATTTCAAATTTAAGTGGATCCCATTTTGTCAAATAGTTTGATCTATTCAACGCTTTATCAATTATTTATTCTGTACGTCGAATAATCTTTCTTAGGGTATTTCGATTAAACAACTATTTTCATTTGTGGAGTTACTATCGCCTTGTTTCGAAGAACTCAGCAGGGGCGGGGGGAGGGGGGGGGGAGGGACGAAGGCAGGAAGGAGAGAGAATAAGGGGATTAGTGCATCGATTGCTAATAACAGGGTTCAGTGAGTATCATCATGGAACGAACAATGAGATTATTGCTTCACTGCTGTTAATTGAAGCCAAACGAGTAGGTTGTGGATAATTTTAATTGAATGAATATGAAAACGAATTGATAATATGGTTATTGGGCAAGTTTCTGGAAATATATAGGTGCCTTTCATCGTCGGATCTAACTAGGTACGAGAATTTCCACTGGAACTTTTACTCTAAACAAGAATCGAATATAATATAATGATCACTAAATGGTACCTCTAGCAAGATAAACAAGTACTAAGTCTTTCAATTTACTTATAAATATCGCTCATTTCATAGTTAATATGATCTCCTCGTTAATAATATTCTCAAGATTAGGTTTTATGTAAAACTCATTATCGATAAGATCAAGAAAAGTGATATTCCCATCTAACTGTCTGATGGCAATTTGAATTGTCTGAACTGATAATTTAATCGGAATTAGAATAATTTATTGATAATAGTACCAGAGTGGATATAAGTTGCGCTTTCTCCAACTTAGAAATCTTATGCAGAACGAGGTAATGCGACAAGGCAACAAAATTATCCTTCAAGATTACCAGATTCTGGATTGGAAGTAACTTTCAGTGGGCAAATTTACTACTTACGAAAATTAGAGAAGAACGAGAATGGCGATGCTGATGAAGTGAATATCATAATAACGCAACATTTCTTAATTTCTTTTAAGTATTTGCAATTTTTGCAGAAGATATGAGTAGTCCATTGTTTTGTGGGCAAACTAACTTCCCGTGGGCAAATCTAATGTCATTCAACTTTTCCTCTTATTGCTATGTACTAGGTAAATAGCAATTGTTTTGAGGAAGGTGAGAGTAGCAGAAAATAGTTTCTGCTATTTGTGATAACGGAACACTCAATATTTGGAAATGGAAGCAAAAATGTCAAAAACAAAAACGCTGGAAATCAGACGATACGAAATAGTCCAGGACGAGTTTGATTATATAAAATGACACGGCTCTTTGCTAAGTATCGCGCTTTCCCATGGCTCGTTGCCGATTATCATGCCTGCTAAAGATCGTTTCCTGCAAAATCAGAAATACATTATGGAAAGAACGCAAGAAGAGTAATACGAGAAACATGTATGCGCTACTATCATTAGCACATTTTAAATGGAGCTAATAAATGCTTGAAAAACTACATTCTGGTTGTTTGTTCTTCCGTTGATATGTGGAAATTCGACGTGAGAAAATGGCAAAAGAGAAAAGTGGATAAAAGTTTATCGTCTTTGCTATGAGAAGCGATCATCGATTCAAACATAAGTGGTGCGAAATGCTCGGACAAATGCTGTACGTTGCCTTCCCTATCGAGCATTCACTTATTCGCTTCTTTTCTTTCAAATCTCTCAGGTGTGCAGCATTGGGCGCTAAAATTCTTCTCCACTACGAAGATGAGGATCTCCATCGACGATTCTACATGGCTCTTTGTGACATCAAAACAAATTGGGGCTCCTTGAATGATGCTATCTCCGCGGAATTCAACGTTGATGCGAAAATGGCGGAAACTTTATTGTAATTGAGGTGAAAAAATCCTCAAAAATCCCAATGGTGCTATAATGGCAGCAACGAATGTTACAGATCGAATTGCTTAAGAAACCTCGCTTGTAAAATGTAAAAATTAGGGTTCATCTCTATCTATCCTTATCTAGGCTTCTAAGATCTGCCCATTACTTTCTTCTGGTGCCTAACCAGACAGTTGGTAAATCAGTATCGATAGGATGATTGAGGTTTTAATATGTCCTCGTAAAATGACGCAAACAGCAAAGGACTGAAGAGGAGAGCTCGTCCGAAGGAGCCTGGCTGTGCCACCGCAACGATTCATTTTAAACGAAGGAGCCATTCTTTGAAGCCTGTTGAAGAACGCCTCAACTCCTAGCAGGATTTGACGAACATGATACGTCCCCAATAAAGCAGCTGAAATAGCCGCCGTTGCTCTATAAGCGTCAAATTCCCTTCGTATGCACCAGATTTTGTCATAGAGGCATCTGCAGTTTACATCTGCAGTAAAACCCCTAAATGCTTCGATGACACGAAGAGATCCTTTCACTTCTGGACAAGTTATGCGTAAAGAGCATTATTCAGTGTTGTAGTGTTTTAAATTGTACTCCTCGATATACGTTATTTCAATCAGTGATAGAAGTAACAACTACAGTGAATTAAAAGATGCGATTACTTCAAATGCTTCGCAACGATTCGAATCAGAGACTACGGCTGAAGAATATATATATTTGCTAGTGGTTTGACGGCGTGCGTGAGACGCGTTTTCCACTCATCGCTGCATGAGCGGAGCGAGAGTGAGTAGTGGGCTGTTGATTGCAAGCCACCGACCGCCCCACAGAACGACGTGAAGGCAAGCCGGCGATTGCTTCGTTGTGTTTCACGGCTCTTCACCCTCCCAAATCCTCGACCCGACTAAGACTGTTCACGACATTATCACGATCTTATCATCAGTATATGGTGGTGAATAAATCGTATTGAAACGAAAAAAAAATTCTCAAAAACGATTTCAAATTGAACATATGCTCATCGTTGGTGGTCGATATTTGCATTATACTATTAATACATTCATTCACGGTATATAATTGACCGAACAACGAATTGATATTTGATCTATTGTGAAATTATTCTTCAAATTTCTACTGTGTGCAATATATATTTGCGCATTAAAATATTGATCATCAACACAGTGTTACAACCATTATATCGAGACGATTTTCACTCTCGTTGTATTGATGTGTAGATTTCCATATTTTCTACCCATCGACTACACATGATCGTCCTTACGCCAGAAGCGTAAGTCTACAACTTTTGTTTATTTCTTTATTTTTTTAAATCTTTTGAATAAGTTTTGAGCCAACAACAAACTGAATACAATGCCCATTGTTTATTAATTTTTATTTTTTTTTTCATTTTTTCTTTTCTGCTAGCAAAAACTTCTATGAGATCTTCATTTGTTAGTGAGGATTTTTTTGTTGTTGTTGTTGTTGTTGAAATGGAAGCACTTTCTAAACGTAATTCAGGGTCAAATATTCCAACAAATGTATTACAATGTGTATATATCTATGAAAAGCTCTTCAAATCTTTTTTTAAAAATTGATTACTGCATAAGTACTATTAAATCTACCCGCTTTTTATTCTTATAAGTAAGTAAGTTTATTATTGGTTGAAATTTAGGCATTTTAAATGCAAATTCACATTGAAATTCTCTGCTGTTTTCTCGAATTTATCTTTATTTAACTGATTCCTTTAGAAAATTATTTATTCATTTTATGGTGTCGAATTATTTCCTATATTTTTCCATATTCGATCATATCATCTTTAATTAAAATTTCCAAAAGTTTTTTTTTTAACTCATTGTTTTTGGCTAAAGTTTATATTTGATCAAATATTATACTTAATTACAAATATTAAAAAATAGATCATTATTCCTACAAATGATGAACGTTAGCGATTCATTTGTTTTTCTGGAAGTGATCCCAGAAATGTTATGTGTTTTTAAGGGAATTTTTTTTTTTTTAAAACGCTTTAGAAGAGACGAAGATAGGATAGTGGAATGCGAACGATTGTGATAGAAAACTGAGCATATATGATGTTATTTTTAAAACCGAATTTTAAAATCTTTTCAATCCCTATATTATATGCTAGCTGCATATTTCGATCTGCTCTATGACACATCGAATGCACGTAGAAAATACATATCAAAATGATCTCTATCCTCCGTCGTTTTTCTTGTCATCGTAGATCTTTCTTTATATGTTGCCGATCGAAAATTGAATGCACAAGTCATGTTGGCATAGCATTTTATTAGGGGGATACATTACTTTTTGCATTATTGTTCACTTAAGTCATCGTAGGGTAACGTTGTGCTTACCCGTTGATTTTTTTTTTTTTTTTTTGATTGATGAAATCTTCCACTAGAATGTGGAATGTAGACTTTTATCACTAAGTTGGAATCAACAATTCCAACTTTTTTTTTTTCTTCAAATTCTCTCTCAAAACATTGTATTTGTTTTTTTAGCGATCCACATAATCGCGAATTAATTTTTCAATTGTTTTTTTTTCTTATCAACCCAAAATTTTTCACAAATTGAGATAAAGTGAAGAAATTCTTAAAAGGAGAAGAAAACTTTTCCACGGTATTAGTATGGAAACCTTCTAACATTATAAATGATATCTTATCAACGTAGCGTTATTTTTTACTCTCCAACATTTGCATCAGTTATGAATATTTCTTTTCATTATTATTAGAACGTTTTAATGATGGAATTTTCCAACTCTCAGAGATCATATACAGAGATCATTTAGATAATCCATTAAATTAAGTTGATTTTGAATAGCTTTAACAAATATTTCCTCCTTTCTTTTTTTATATCAGAGAGATAAGTAAAGAGTAAAGTATTATGTTGATCTATACGTTATACAATCTAAAATTATTTGAATAAACGAATGTTGATCGATAGTTTATCATTTCCTACTACTCGTTTCTATGGTATTGCTATCATCGATGCAAATTTATTTTATCGATGCAAATATTTTTTAATGGAACATAAGTTCCTTTTTTTTTCTTTTTCGAAAATACCTTCATCTTTGTGATTGGTTTATAAAATATAAAAGAGTATCTTCTTTGTATTTCCCAGGTTTTTTTTTTTTTTTACCGTTCTGCACATGGCGAATATATTTCTATACGTAGCATAGTTCGAGTATATGAAATTCAATTCGTTACGCTATACCAACCTATCTTAAGGAACATATTTATGTGTCTGAAAGCTATTGTGCTATATATATGCAAATTTATTTATTTATTTATTTATTTATTTATTTATTTATTTACTTATTAATTGTTTATTTGTTATTGCCTGCTTCAGTTGACGCTGAGTTGTATAGCATTGAAAGAGTTTATAATTTTGCAATATACCTGAATAATTTCGTCGTAAAAATGCAAAACAAATATACTCCGATGATGACGCAACATTTTGGAAAGCAAAAACGAACGTGATACTAGTATTGCAAAGAAAACTCTGATGAGTTTTGTTTTTTGCTTTGAAACCTACAACTTATGGTATTTGTTATTTTTAGCGCTCACATAGAAATTGAGCAATTATGTAAATTTCCGCAGAGAAAAAACATTTTCTATATGAGAAATTCGATGTATTTAAAAATTGATACGAAAAACAAATCTCATCAACAAATCGATACACACAATTATTTTGAAATAATTTCAAACAATTTTTAAATTATGATTCATAGATAAATAGTTGAGATATATTATAGAAGAAGTGGAAAATATCGACAAAACTTTGTGAATGAAAATTTTTCCCTTTCTTTTTTTTTTTTAATAAAATATTTCCCTTTCTTAATAAAATTTTTAACACTTCGAGATGAAATGATTCGGAAAAAAATTTTTTGTCAGTTATTTTTCATCATTTCATTTTCATTTATTTTTCATCAATTTTTTTCCTCATTTAATGAAATTTTTATGAGTTTTTTTTTTGGGCGTACAATATGAGCATTATTAATAAATGCGGCTAAATCGTAATTCATTTAATATGATCGAATAAATCGGGAATATTTGAAATACTCAACGATACAATTTAATTAATTGCTTAATTTCTAGTCGATTTATCAAATTTACGTTGTACGGTATTATTCATAGCCGTTTGTGCATTCATTTGCCTAAATATCTAATCGCAATAGCAATCAACGAAAATTCTATAGTATTCATTCAGTAGTCTATAGTATTCTGTAAGCAGACTATATGATAATCTGATTTTTTTTTGTACTATAACTTTTCTTTTGTTTTCCTTTTTTTTTCAACTTCAATGTATCGTTATGTAGTTTTTTTTTTTTTAATTTTTTTATTTTCTTACCCAAACATATCGTTTATATTTAAATTTCTTCATAGAACAATTTAGATAAATTGCGTTGAGCATTTACGATTATTTCGGATCGTTCATTAAAATCTATTACATATACATTTGCTTGAGTTTTTTACGCATTATTTTAAGAATTTTCACTTTTTTATTAACTTCAGCTGATTTCTGTTTTATCGTCAAGGTAAGCCACGATTTACCGGTAATTGCAGTAATAAAATTCTAACGGATATTTTTATCACATGGTTATGATAGGAATGTTAAACTCGTTAGCTAATTTTTATCACTTGAACTAAAGGAAAACTTTTAATTCGTGGTCTCATTTATGAAATATTGCAGCCTATATTCATTTTGAGCATCTATTCGCTAATTGGTATCGAATTGAACTTTCTGGCGTATCTATCCGATTCTATCAATATTTAGTGACTTCTTATGTGAATCGACTAAATAAAATTAATCCTCATAATAAGTTGAATAAAATAAACTTTTTCTCCAGTATTTCCTTTATTTTAGTCCATTTTCATCGCTTCTCTTCTTTTTGTTTCCATCGCATCTCTTTTTCCCCATCCTTTTATCTATACATATGTGTTCTTTTCGAATGTTTAGAGAAGTTATTTCTGCTTATCTAGTTTGGCATCGTGAATTTAACCAATTTACCTGAATTTAACCAATCTACCTACTAGCTATTGATGCTAATGATAGAATTCTTTTCTCATAGAAACGATTTCATTGTATGATAAATATCTAACGGCAATAAATAATATATCACTCGAGCAAAAATATAAAATTCCTTTCCATTAAGCTAATCCTTTTTGAATTTTTTTTCTCTCTATTTTTTCATTTTTGACGTTCATAATTGAATTTTGATATTTTGATAATTAAATTCATAATATATTTCTATAGAATTCTTTCGATTTGCATTAATTTAACATCGAATGAATTAACAATATGAATGATACGAGGGATGTGAAAAATATATGCCCAATTATCTCGAAGAGATATTTTTCAATTGATTTGACAAAAATTTCTTTTTTTTTGCTTCCATTTATTTGTTCAACTTTTTTTCTTTTCTTAGAAAAAAAAAATGAAATATTGTGACCATATTAGGAAAGCTTCATATTGCATTCGTCTATATTGAGCATAATTCTTTTGGGGAATATATATATATTGGTGAATAGAAGGAAAACAAAGAGAGAAAATAAGAGAGGAGAAAATTAAAGATGGGCGACAATTGATATATCTATTTGATGTCACTTCTTTTTTTTTTTTTTTTTTGTTTTCAATCATTTTTAGAAATTGTTCATTCGAAAATTTTTGCTTATATTGACTTTCGTTATTTGATTGTCTGCTTTCAATGTTCTTCTTTCAATACTAGTTCACCTTTGGGAATCTCTAAAGAAAAAGAAATGAATACAGTTGCGCTTGAGGCAAAAAAAAAAGGAAAGAGCGATCGAAATATAGAAAACATATAAAAGAGATTTTAATCCCTTGAGGGGTGAAAATCTTTGAAGAAATTCGATGAATTTGAGGCTCAGAGAAAATAGTTGTCATAGGCAAATCGTAGTCTCATTAATTTCTCACCCTTTCGTTTCGCTTTTCTTTTCAATTGCTTTGTCCCCACCCTATACTTTGTTGTCCCATACATGAATGCTGATAAAAAAAAAGTCGAAAATAAAAAATAATTGATAAGAGGTTGTGGGGTGGGGGGGGGGGGGGGGGGGAGGGGAGGGAGGGAGAAGGGGAAGGAGAGTCGAGCAAAGCTTTCAGCATAATATGCACTTTCGGCACCAGTTCTCCAAATTAAACAATTATGTTAGTACTGGAAAAAAAAGCACTTTGAAAACAATGTCAACTGTTTGTTGCAAATGTCCATCCGGAATGTTTTTGTCCCAAGTGATTAAGTATGCTTGTATAAGCCGTTAATAGAAGAAATTGTCTTTTTTTTTTTTTAAAATCACATCCAATGGAATTTGCATAATTTTTTCAATATGGATTTTCTTAAAGCTTTCACACTTTTTTTAAAACTAGTAATAAATATTTTTAAAAAAAAATACAGGATCAATATTAGTGAATGAGTTATGCAAATTATAAAATATGCAAATTATTGCAAAATTATTATATCACATAATTTAATTCGACATAAATATAATAATATCAATTAATTTACTTTTTCAATAGAAATTCTTCTAAGGTTTCTTTTTTTAAAAAAAATGGAAAATTTTCTTTTTTTTTGTTGTGAGTGCAAAATACACACAACATCATAAGTGCGCATTTATGAGATATGATATGTGATAGTATGACGTACTCGTTACTTTCATTGTTATATCTGATAATTTTTGAGGTAGTTATATTCGATGAGAAAACATTATATTCTGGAAATCTTTATGAAGCATTCGATAAGCTGTAAAAATTTTTCTTTATTTATGTGATTTTTTCGAGTTTCAACAGCGGTATTTTAGGAAACTAGTATGCGTTACTTATATTTGCCTCAAAATATGTGATGATTTTTTTTAAAATCTCTCATACCAATTATGGATTTTTCTCCACGTGTGGCTGAATATAAATGAACATCCGACGAGTGGTATTTTTGGAAAATGCATACGGTGAAGATTCTATAGATTATAAATTCTGTAACTTTTTTTTTGCAACTGTGTTCAATTTTTTTTTTTTTTTTTTGGGGGGGGGGGGGGGGGGGGGTAAATCGAGTAATTTAAGCACAAGTTAAGTATTTGTTGAAGTTTATGATGTTGTTGAATATTAGAAATTCTACGATAAATTCTTACTAAATATGATGAATGCTAAGAGTAAGGAAATTGAGATTGCTAATTGATTTCCTCTAATCAACGGATAACAATTGAATTTTATTACCAGCTGTGACGATGAGTGTTTATTCGGCCGGAAATAATTCTCCGAAAGCGTTGCATGTGTAGCCGCATAAGATATATTACCTGACATTATTACAATGCGGATTGCTGCATGCATTTACTTGCTTCAACAATGCAGTTGCTTTATTGTTATCGTTATTGGAAGCAGATGACTATCACCTGGCAATAAATAAAATGAATAGAATGTATCATCATTGAAAATTTCATATGTAATGATCGGTCTATTGTCTTAACAAATTTCAACAATAGAGATCTTTTAATTCGTTGAGCGTTTATACAAATTATAGAAATCCAACTATAGTATAACTTGTTTTTTTTTTGCAACAATATTTTATATCATTAGATAATTGTCTCCATTGAATTCTCCTCTAAAAATTTTCCTAATTGTTAATATGCAAATTTCGGATGAAAACATAATTAATCGTTGAGAAATCATTTCGAAATATAAATAAATGAATAACTAATTAAAATCGATATTCTTATGATGATTGCTATTCGACTTTTTTTGTTCATTTTTTAACTTATTCTTGAGGCAAATTATGGGCTAATCAAATTTTTTTTTAATCATTCAAGCAAGTATTGTGCAATTTTATTGCTTCTTCGAATAATCGACGAATTTTTTTTTCCCATTCGTCAATATAGCATCATTACATGTTAAAACGATTTGTTGGTTACTCGATCGACTTAAATACCCTCCCCCCCCCCCCCCCCCCCCCCATAAAACTGAGATAGAAATTAGCGTAGAAATTTGCAATAAAAGCTTATCGATTGAAAAATTTATGAATTTACGAAACTACTTCAATAGAATGAAATAGTTTGATGCTGATGCCGATGGTAATACGATTGTATTTATGTTAATGGTTGTTCACATTTATCTCTTTTTTTTTTTTTTTTTGCTCGCAAGGAAATTGCTCAAAGAAAATCTTTTTAACGCTCATACGCAACGATACCACTCTATGTTATAATAGATTCTTATAATGTTATAATAGATAATTATAATGTTATAATAGATAAGAATAATCGTTGCAAAATTCTTCTTAAAATCTAAAGTATTTTGGAATATTTTTCGAGAAAAATTTACCCATCTCGATATTGTTTTAGCGAATTTTTACCAGTAGTTGCCATCTACGATCCCTTTTTTCATTCTACTCAACGATTATTTCAGTCAATTCCATTCCTAGTTATATCTAACGGTCGTTATTTGAACAGTATTGATATCTTACGCAGGTGTCTCGTAATAATGAAGTTATCATACATAACACCTGCTTATCGCTTCTTTTTTTTTCTCGGATAGACGAATGATGGAAAATTCGAGAATATGACCGTTCAACATGTAATACAAATGTCACTAATATAAATGAATACTTCTACACGTGAAAAATTTTCACCTGATTCGTTCGTTGCATTTGTTGTTGTTTGATGAGAAAAAAAAAAGTATAAATTAGTTAATCAAAGATTTTTAGGATTTCTGTAGAGAATAAAAGAAGAAAGAATTGCTATGTATAGATGGTCATAGAGTTAATAAATTTGAATATACGGATGATCATAATTAACGAAATTTGAATAAGCGATTATTTTACAAATAATGCGAAAAGAAGAGAGAATAAATATGTTCATAGAATGGATATCGTGGATTAAGAAACGATACAAACGCCGAGTGAAATGAATTGAGATGATTCATTAAGAAAAATATGCTGTAATATCTGAATGAACTTGATAACATATCTAGATAATCGGATGCATTATGAAGGGTTATTCTTTTTTTTTTTTTTTTAGTGGATATTTGTATTATTGAATTTTCTTACTTACAAGAATATATGAAATAATTATGAATTCCTATTATCATAAAAGTTTCATGGAATCTGTTAGTTGAAATCGAGATATCAATAAACGAGATAACTACGATGATTCGCTTTCGAAAAAAATCTTTGATTTAAAACTATTTTAGATTTTCATCAAATATATTCATATTGCATTAATGACCACTCAGCAACATTTAATGACTTCAGGAACTTTATTTGAAGAATTTGAAAGAAAGAATTTCGAGCTGGGATAAACGCTTAACTCCTATCGTTCGATCAATCGAACGATCGATTATGTTCGATTGATCGAACATTTACAATGATCAACGATTATATTTGAATTTGAAGCCGTTGAATAGGCTGATTTCTTTTTTTTTTTTGATTACAACATTTTCAAAAGAATTTACGAAATATGAATATATCGATGTAATTTTTCAATTTGAATTTGAATTTCTCAAAATTATTCAAATTTTTTATTCAGCGAATAAACTTTTTATGTGAAAGACGGAATATATCAATGAAAAATGTTGAAATTTCATGTAATTGACCTGTTGAATGATTGAGTGGAATAGGATATGTTGATGAAATAGTATGATATGTCAACGTTCATCTAGAATTATGGGGAATATCATTCCTTCGTCACAAAAAAAAATTTTTTTATGAGAACAAATCTGAGAATAATAGAAAAACGGTACATCGGATGGGGGTTACCATTGATTGCAGAACGCAATAAGAGAGAAAGAGAGGTGCGGGGATGGGAAGGAGAAGATGAGTGATAGCTTTTCTGGGATCGATGGCCACATTTCTATGTTCTTTTTTTTTTCCGAACTGTTTAAAAGAGAGCTGCGTTCTTCACTTTTCTTTTCCCTATTTCGAAAGAAACCGTGTGAATGAAATTCAGATATCGATAGAACAAGAAAACAACTATTCACATAAGGTGAGCGTAGCAAAATGCCTCCTATCTGCTCAGTGGTTTCCTCTTCATGCTATGTCGGAGGTTTAAAGTTTTTTTTTTATTACCTGCGGAAGATTGAGTGACCGAATGTTGTCGCTTTTTATGGGAGATGCAAATGAGACAGTGAGGCTTTTTAGAGAGAGAACTTTCTAGCTGAGAGATGGCATGATTTCGATAAACAGGATCGAAGAAAGCAAACTCTTTTTCTCTCATAGATGCTCGAACGAAGAGGTGCCATCTTAACAATCTGCTAAAGGAATGAAAGGGCGACGAATCTGTCTCCACCAATATTGGGCCTCATCTCGCGTTTTCAAAGAGGCGTACTTCCTATACCCTCATCGTCCTCATCCTTCTCCTCTTCTTTCCATGCATCGAACTAAGTTTAGTCTTACTTGAAAAACATTTCATTGCATGAACAAGTTTTTTTGCAAAACATTGCGTTATTGCCAGCCTCATCTATCGCAAACGATTGATTCTCTTCGTTGAAAACAACGTAGTCCTCAATCAAAGTCTTTTTTATGCTCAACAGTTGCGCCTATGAATAGGTTTGTCGACCATTGCAGCTGGCTGTATCGGTTCTCTTTTCATCTACAAGAAATCGTCAGTAAATTTACATTCAAACATGAGAAAACAATTGATGATTTCATGTTCATATGTATTCACCTGCAATATTGCTGAAATATATGAAGAATTAGTACATATTTTGTTGCTTCAGGTGATTATTTAGTATATGAGGTCATTTAAAGATAATAATATCAATATGCTTGTTAGGTATGAAAGTGTTTCTGAATTTGCTTACATAACAAGAATTAGGTAACATCAGTGAAAGGTGAAAATGAACTTTGCTTGATTGTAAATGATCAGTCGTTTGAAGAGAGCTGCTCTTCGAGAATGATTGACTCAAAAGCTTAGCTTCAGAGTTTTCAAGTCCCGGTTTGTGATGTATGATGTACTTATGGATGATGTACTAACTGGCAGCAACTAACTCGAATAATTGAATTTTTCCTGACAGCCGCAACTCTCCATTCTCGATAATTTTCAACTCTCACTATAGCGATCTATATCCTCGAAGTTTGCTTCGCACTTATTAATGAGTATTTTTTTAAAGTATATTTGTTTGTAAATTTTCATCTATAAATCGTATTTCTGAAGTTATCATTTCCCTATGCGTATGAATAATAAAAACCTAGATTCATTCTTATACTAGTTGAATGTTGCTTTTATATAATTTGAATTGCAGAAATGAATACTTTTATTTTTTCTAAGACTAAAGCAAACGGTTGAACTAATTGGAATATAAATGCATTTTAAAAAAATATTTGTTGTTGACAAATTGATGAAATTGGATTAAATCCATGATAACGATTGTAAAACGTTCATAAAATTATGGCATATTTGACCGGGATATATGGCCAAATAGGCCACAGGTTGACCGTATATCCCTGCGCCAAAATACTATTCAGTAATATAATATTGCTGCCATTACTACTATGATGATTTATCGCTTCTGATAGATAACATTCTCGATTTTCTTCTATTAGTTATTATTGTTGTCGTTATTAAAGTTATAATTGTTGACAATTGTTGATTTATTTAACACTTCAATTCGATTATACTCATATTTTATTGATATGTTAATTGCCGAGTACAACTTTCTCTTTCCTTTTTTTCCTTCTTTCTATCTTATTCTCTTAAGCAGCAAAACGATTGTTCGAAACAATTGTGAACTCATATTGTAGCTATCTTTGCATGTCATCGTAAACGATGTTCAATACGAGTGAATAGAAGAGATTGATGATAGGCATTTTACAGCTCAATAACAACATTTTCTTTCGTTGTATTCAACAAATCTTCTGCGAAATTATTTGTGGTTTAAACGATCCTTTTTTAATTCAATTTGCTTACACTTATTTTCAGATTATCTATATATATATATATATATATATATATATATATATATATATATATATATATATATATATATATATATATATATATATATATATATATATATATATATATATATATATATATATATATATATATATATATATATATTCGATTATTTATCTAATTATCCATATATACTTATTCATATTTTAAATTAGCATAAATATTTTTGCACAGAACTTTACTGGATTGTAATGGAAATTATTTTTACCAATGAAAAAAATAGGATGTAAGAAAAAAAACTATTTTCATTTGGTATAGAGGTTTTTGTTGTGTTTTACTACGCCTGAAAGACATTCTCCATTTAATGTAGCTCGCTGAAAGCAGTTTTCTTCATTAATTGCATATATGTGCATTTATGTGAATCAATATTCTTCACGCTATAATAAACATTTTCACCATAAGGACCCATAATGATGGCAAACGTTTTTTATAGCCCCCCAAAAAAAATTAACGTTTATGCATTCAATGTTCAATTAATAAATGGGAAGAGGGGGGGGGGGGTGGGAGGGACTCTTTGATTAGCCTCAGAAAAAAGTGTATGTTAATGCTACATGAATGGTCGAAGCATTCGCATCTTAGCTGGCCATAAAATAGTGAAAAGGAATTATATGTGCGCATAAATTTATTTATATTTTTACCTCTTCATCTCATCAATAGTTTCCATTTTCGAATCACTAAAGTTACGGTTACGAAATTTGATGCTTGGCAAATTTTGTTTAATGTTTGATTTAAAAAGTACGAATTCGCTATATATGAGAGTCGTTGATGCAATAGAAGGAATGAAAAATTATCATATTGGAGTCATTTCTCTTATGTACTCATTCACTTCCTTTGAAATAAATTTTTCAAGGAATTCAAGGAAAATGTATACCTCTCTAAATGTGTTTGTGAAATTGTGATTGTTTTAATTCGAAGATTTGATTTGTTGATTTAATTTTCATTGAATTTCTAATCGCATTTTTTTTGCGAGATGTCTTTATAATATAATTTAATATCACTCTTTCATATTGCATAATAAATTCGGCTGCAATAAGAAAATAAAAAATAAATAAATAAATAATGAAAATTTTTTACGCAAAAGTTGATAATAAAGTAAGGAGAAAAATGCTGTCTGTAATAAGAAGAGTAAGATAGGTATTTTTTTTAATACCAAAATATTTCATTAATATTATTGCTTATGCCTAAATATCGAACAATTGAAATAAGTCTTTAGTTAAGCGAGAAAAAAAAATTAAAGAACGGAAAATATATTCGTCAATTATATTGTATTACTAAATTACTATCAAATTCTCAATTGTAGATCATATTCCAATATTGCAATTTTTTTTTCGTTCACTTTGATAAATAATTTTTCATTTGCAAGTCTGTTGTAATAAATAAACGAATGAGCAATATGAGCGGTTATTAGTTTCTTAAAATCACTGATAAACCAAATTGCTCCATAGACAACCAAAAATGGGAGTAAAATTCCCAAATATTACTTCCTCCACCTCACCCCACTCCTTCCTTATCCTTCCTGGCCCCGTCCCTCCTCAATGCAAGAGCAATTCGATTGAGGTTTGATGCGTTTGGCTTTAAATCGGGCGACCTATGATATCATGATCCGTCGTCCAATGCCACATACACTCGCTTCACATTTCTATTCTAATGCTCGAAGTCGTTGAACGATTCAGTGAAGCGTTTATATGTTATAGATGTTGAAATTGGATTCTATCACTTCTATTCATAGTAGAGTGGATGTAAGTGCTAAAAGTCAGTCTTAATTAAAATTGCGAGATTTCTATACGATTCGACGAGTTTGAAGGACTGATCAATGTGAGAAGATTTATGAATTAATGTGAAGCGTGCCAAGAAGCGCTTTATCCCATCTTTCGACTAAGTTCACCATGAAAACGGTCGCATGAATGTAGATGTTTTTTTTAATGGCGAATGGAAACAACCGAATAAATGAATACAGTTTTTGCACACGTATTAACTCACCGATCGGTTTTTTTTTTTTTTTTTTTGCAGAAATATCGAAGTCATGATTTGCTCCTTAACGAGAATGAGGGAAGCAGAAGAGTTCTATAAGGTTGTTCTTTCATGTGGAGGATATGAGTGCTGGAAATAAATCTTACGATATAAAGTTATCTGTATTATTGCAGAAGTATTTTTAGAATAGTGTGCATTACTTTATCAGCATATATTTTTCAAAGGTATATAAGATAGACTAATTGAGAGTCTTTTGAAGGAGGATGGTAAAAATAAATGACAACCTTCTGAATGGGGGTGGTCACGTTATGGAGAGTTAATAGACATGATACCGCTGAAAAAAAAATATAGTACAATAGAAACAACTATTCCTAAAAATAGATGACGTTAAAGAATAGCGCGGGCTGCCGAGAAAGCATAACAAAGAACAAACAGAAACAGTGCATTGTAGTATAGAATCCTCACATTTCGTTGGATTGTATCTTTCGACAATGCTCATTCCTTCCTATCCCCGTTCATCTTTCATTCTTGACTAAAGGATTTTATTATAATGATATCCTCAATTCTTAATGACAAACAAACGTCTGAAATAGTATCAACTTGGCGGCACCCGTGTAGTTCTTTTTACCGTTCGCTGAATTCGAAGATTTGTGGAGTATGATTTAATTATTGATGTGAATGTTGTTTTGTAAATACTTTTCCTTTGGGTTCAAAGCATATCAAGGCTATATCAGCAGAATGCAGTAATCGTATTTGTCAGTCGAAATGTAATGCTTTTCAGCTAAGAACTACCTTCCTAATTCTTCGTTCCGTTTATTTAAATGCGGGGGGAGGGGAAGGGGGAACAGTATTTCATATATCCATATGTATTATATATATATATATATATATATATATATATATATATATATATATATATATATATATATATATATATATATATATATATATATATATATGTTCGGTCGATTCGGCTGTTCAAGCATGAAACTTTTCATGCCGATAGTTTGGTGGGTACACCACATGAGAACCTCCAAACCTAATTTTCTTTCGTTGATTACGTCTTGTAGCTACTGAAGCTTAAAATCAAGAGATTTCCGGCACAAATTTCGTAATACAACGAGATTGTTGCAAACAACGAAGTTTTTTGACGGGGGATATTCACAAGCGATCAGCGATCGATCTATAAAATGCTTTAGTAAATACTGTAATATTTTTCCACACGTTATCAGAACTTTTCGATCAGGTCGTAAACACCACTCGTTGTTATTACCGCCCAAGTGTGATTTCCACGATCTGCTATGTTATTATCCCTCAGGTGTGATTCTCGATTAGTGCTGCAAATCCATCGAGTTAACAGTCATGTGCGCTCTTCTAACCTCGATACATATTTTAATAGGAATTAACATCAGTACTGCCGCAGGCAAACTAGTAATTTGCATATGAGGGAGTAAAAATAAATCAATCATTATTCCATGCTAGCGTTGAATGCATCTCAATGATTCTTCTCTCCTTATATAATTTGAGCGCTCAATAAGAGACTCTTCACGCGAGCACACAAATGTACATCTTCTATTTCTATTCAGTTTTATTTCCTTGTAACCACTGCATTTGTTTTATTTTCATCATCATGCGAAATAATTTCGTAGATTTATTATACTTTTATTGTTGTATATCTTATTGATGTGTTGAAACGAATATAGAGGTAAAATTTTATGCAAAAAAAAAATTTAACAATGAAGGCAAATTATTTCCACCTTATTCCTTAGGTTGAATTTTGAATTTTTCTTTTTTTTGAAATTAATTCCTGAGCTAAATTTTGAAATTTTTAAAACCTCTTTTCCCAAAACTTTCGTTAGGTAAGTGAAAAGTCTCAGAATTGATAAAGGATTATCTGGATTATATTGTAGCTGTCATTAATAAAAGCATTTTTCGTTGTGAATATTTGAGAGCAAAAAAAAAAAAAAAAACGATTGAAACATTTGCAGCTGTTTAGTTTTTAGGGAAATGACGATATTTTTTCTTACCCGAAGATAAATATTTCTTGAAAATGGCAACATTTGTTGAGTTGTTTTCTTTGTTTTTTTTAATTCCCTCTTCAATATATTTTCGACAATTTTTTTTTTTTTATTTTATTTGCATAAATGCACAATATGAATAGTTTTGCTGCAAGAATTGTACTTAACGCAATCACACTTAACGGCAATGATTTGTTCTCATTGGTGGCTTTGCTCTTGCATGATTGCCTCTTTTATGAATTCTAACATCGATTTTAACGCAATATTCCCCCTAAATAAGATGTCCTTTTGACGTTCTAATAATCATTGTATTACGGTATTAGATATTATTTCCACTCAGTTGCACATTTTAGGTCTATTCTTTCATATGAGCGCTTCTGAAGCTTTTTAAATGAAAGAAAAATTTCGAACGAGTAAATTAAACTGTATAAAATATAATATGGAATAAATGTTGCCATTAGGATCTGAGTGTAAGATTATGAGTGTGTCTTATGCTGTTTTGCAAGAAGTAATGTTGCATTTGCATATTGGGAGTAGATGCGTAAATATGTACGGAAACCGTCCACTCACACACACATACATACACACATACATACGGGGGAGGAGAGAGAGGGTAGAGGGAAGGGCTACACATGTGACCTCCACGAGCTACACATATGAAAAGCGTATTTGTGTCAGCACCGGCCATTTCGGTGAACATAAAGGTCACTTTTATTGCAGATACCTATATCCGAGTAAGTCATATAATTTGAGCTATTAAATTAGTACAATGCTATCAAATCTGTTGGTAAATGTTAAAGCTCTGAGTCAGATTTTAATTGGCTTGATCATTAAAGCGTTACTGAAATTTGCGCAAATTTATTGCTCAACCATAAACAATCTCTTAAAAAAAAGAGAGAGAGAGAAAAAGAAGAAATTTCTCGGATGAACAAGATGAAATATTGGGGAAAAAAGAAAATTCCAAGTTTTTCGATAAGAAAATAATTGAAAGTTGAAGTGAAAATAATAAGAGGTAAGAAAAAGAAATAAAAGTGACCTTTATGTTCGATCTATGCATATGTGCATTATTTAACAAACTCTGATTAGCAAAATACCTTTTTTTTTTATTAGTAGAGATTTTCTAGAAGCGGCGATACTTCATTATATACTGCTTTATATTAGCATAGCTATTGATTTGAGATTGTTGATAACATTTGGGAAAATTCGTTTAAAATTCCGTTTTAAAAAAAGAAAACATCCACTTCTTTTGCAGGAAAAAAAACCTTCTCTACATTATGCATGCAAAACGATTCTACTCAAGTTATATAATGCAAAAATTTTCCACACGAATTAGTTAGTTTTTTAAGAGAGGCGAAATAACATCAAAATCAAATATTCGTTGAATTTTTGTAGATTAGCTCATTAGTAAATATTGATCAATAGATATCAATGGTGTTCATCGTAATTTATGTATTCGCATAAGAAGCTTTTCAAATGAAGAAAGAAGCCCAATAAAACATGAGAATTAAATTAAAAAATGAAGCTTATGAGATTCTCTTAGAAGTATACGATTAAAAAACGAAAATAAAGAGAGCAAAGAATATTTCAATCATTACATCGTAACTTATTAGGCTTCTGGTACAAAAAGTATTGGCAGGCATTTTTGCAGATATTCTTTATTAGGTAAAGATGAGAAAGAAAATTTCTTCATTATCTCCGACTCTTATTTTACGCAACTGCCATCTAAAAACTTACAAATGGATTCGTTGAAACGTAAAAGTTGAACTTTTTTGCAATGTACTGAAAATTTTCAATTGATGAACTTTCGAAGATTTTTCTAGTTGAGAACAGTGTCATATTCATGCTAAAACGAAAGGCTAAAGTGGAAAATTCTTGTAGTCTCTATGTTCGATCCTAATTATACGAATTTCTAAGAATAGAACAAATACATTGATTTTGAGGAATTCCAATTTAAAAAAAAAATCCAATACCACCTTATGAAAGAATATTTAAGCTCTAGAGGAATATTTTCTTCTTTTTTTTTTCCACTTGAGGGAAAACTTTTGCTATTCGATTGTATCAGAAACAAAACTTGGAACAATTGAATTTGCGTAAAGAGAGAGAGGCTTATATCAAGAGTAATTTTGAGATGGAGTTGTTTGTAAACGATGATTCTTTCGTTGCGTCGACGATGGCAAAAATGTGGATAGCCGCAAAATTCCATTAAGCTCCGTCGTTGGGCTATGTCTTTTGCCAGTTTTGTTTTGCGCCACTTTCGTCCACTTTCCGTTATTCTCATTTCAATTGGCTCCAACTCGATTTCGGCTTTTTTTTTGGTTTTATTATCCGCTGTTTGATTTGTAAGTGCAGAAGATTATTGCATTCATAGAGAGAGAAAATTCCGCTAACGTCTTTTATCGTTACTGCTTATGATTAAAATGAATATGTCTATCATTTCGTTATGCGCTTTTATTAATGTGCTTTCGAAAACGCATTACGATGATATCATGTCTTGCAAATTTATGCGTTTGTTTGTCTATCTGTACCTCTGTCTGATAATTGCAACTCTGGAACCATTAAAGCCATAATTACGAAGTCTAGTGGATATAGTACGCATTAAATTACCGAGACTGTAACGACTCATCAGCTTCGGAAAGAATTGTGTGCAATAAAATGTACGAAAAAATTTGCATAAGACAGTTTTGAACTGATTTATGCAAACTTTTAGCTCTTTGATTTTAGGTTTCATGCAAATTTATACACTCGAAAAAAAAGGAAACTAAATCAATTCAATTCTTTTAGCTTTCGTTTTAAATCGATTCGATTGTAGAATAGTAATTTCTTTTATAAGATTTACATATTTGATCGAATTAAATAAATTATTCATGCATAAGTAAAATTTCTTTCCCACTCTATAAAGCCGGCTGATTTGCTGAATAGAAATGCAGAGATGCATAATTAATCATATTTCCTATTGGAGTTTTTTTCCTCTCAACATAAATAAAGTTTGAAAAAAATTCAATACTTCTGCAAATGATTTTTGATTGATGAATGAGGGATAAGCATTGATTCATTGTCGAAATATATTTTTATTTAGTGCAAATGCGGCGGAGAAAAAAAAAAGAAAGACAATTGCATAGATCATTTCAAATTTACGCATAGAAATGAATCGTTATTCAAGCATAAATGCTAAATTTTGCAGTAATATAAATCCGTAGTCATGTTAACTGTTCGTATTCTACAGATAATACAATTTTTACACGTGATGATTCATTTTGATAAAATATCAAAGATTTATTTCATTATATGCTTCAATACTTCAATAAATTTATAGCTTAAGTTAAATCTAGCGAACATTCTATGCAAATTTCCTTCTCAGCAATATCTAATAGCTATAGGCCTATATGCGAGTGGCGATACAATACGAGGAGAACGAATGCCACTCGACAGGGTTAGCGATCAGCAAGGTGACTACTTCACCTTTATGGAACATTGGTTAAGTGGCACTGTTGTCGATACTTGATATATTCCTCAGTGCTTCATTTTCAAGTGACGGCCATCTTTCACATAGCATCTCTAACTTCTATCGATTATGAATTGTCGAAAATTACTTTCTAAATACTATTCGTTCCTCATCTCCCATAATAAACGCATTGTTGCATAATAGTATCGTGGTTATCTTACCTACTGAACGGTATTGTTGAATTGTGGCCATTACCAAGTATAAATTAGTCTGCTCTTAATTTAGCACATTTATAATTTATTAATGGAAGTTATATTATATACATCACTCTAATCATTTCAAATTTATGTAAATTCAATTTTTTTTCAATATTATTTTTATTGATTTTTACTTATTCACCAATATTTTTATCTTCGGTTTTCTTCCAATAGCAATTGCCTATCTAGTGATTTTTAACCAATGAATTTCATCGAATTTGTTCATTTTAGTTTTCTGCTTTTGTGTCGACTGATTTTGATGAAATGTCGTCGAGAGCAATTGCTAAACCATCGAATCATCCGTCGTCATTAGCGAATGAAAAAAAAAAGAACAAAAAAAAAACAGGACAAGAATCTCTGTCTCGCCCTCTCTCTGTCTCTTTCTCTCCTCCTTCGTTTGATATGACGGACAGCTTATTTCAACTACACTGTTCATCATTTGTAACATTGCATAAAGAAATTCTGTAATTGATAAAGTGATATTTGCAATTGCATATAAAAACATTTCTTCTGTAGCATTGAATGTGCGTTTGTCGTTTTATAGCCCCTGGGGTTATATTATAAATCCCTTCAATAGCAGCGCTGAGGTTTGCAATTACACTAGGCATAATTTTACAGCATTTTAAGGATTCATTAATAAGCAGACAACGTATCCTCGTTTATCAACCTCTTTGTCTAAAGCGTCAATTCAAATCATATCTTGTTCGTATCATCCAGAAATATTTCTGAAACATTTACTAAGTGATTTTCATCACAAAAAAAAAGCTGCGAAATTTCCGGATTTATACTGATCTTATTATCTTTTTTTTTATTATTTAAATCTTTTTTTTTATACCTTGTCATCCGCATTTCCGCAATATTTCAGTTAGCTTTTCGTACAAATTTTCTCATTCTTTAATCATTTTCCTTAATAGATTTTCTCAAAAAATTTAGACAATTTTGAAATTTATTGTTGAAAATTTGAATATTCACGCGACTAATCACCACTTATACGACATTCGTTTGAAGTAATCCCGCAAGAAATAAAATTATGTTTTGAAAATATGAATTTAATACTTATGCTGTAATTTATGCAAATATTTCTAAAGGATTTTATAATTCGCTTTCATCTATGCGTAGTGTTTTATCCATTTTTTTAAAAATACCTCTAATCCGTAAATCTCACTCATATAGAATAGGCACCTTCCATTTATAAAGTAATCTTTAATCTACATTGGTTGTTACTAACATATGAACGTGAATCAATATGTATTTCCATCGATAAAAATAATTTTTCAACGATATAAACGAAAACATCTACATGATTCGTTTCATTGACACTTTCAAAATGAAGGTGAAAGAATGTTGAGGTTGAAATATGATAGTATTAAAATGCCTAAAAACTTCGCCTAGTATGGCCTCAAAATTTCTTATGCGACTATTTAACGACGCGTCAAAAATTATTCGGTTTTTGAGGATGTTTTTTTTAAGGAAATAACAGTTATGCGATGACATTAACGGTTGCATTGCAAAAATTGTTGCATCTTGAAGTTTTCATTTTTTTTTAATCTTTGCTATTTATGACTGTATGATTTGAATTCTTCCAACTTTATTTTTTCGCTGTTGCGCTATATTACAATAAAAAACTTTTCTCACTTATATATATATATATATATATATATATATATATATATATATATATATATATATATATATATATATATATATATATATATATATATCACTTCACTGTTATTAGAATTGGTTATATTTTCATTATTTTCGCCAATTCTTTCGTTTCCTTTGTTCACATAATTGAGTAGATTTTTATTTCTTTCTTGTCTTATCTCTTGCTCTTCGTGTGCTATATTTATTTCTTTTTTTTTAAAACTCTTCATGCTTAGGGAATTTAATTGAAATAGTGCTTAAAACTATTGAATGTGATGAAATTGTCTTGCATGTTGACGCATGCTTTCAACGAGGAACGAAATATTAGAATAATCGACTGTCACGATCGCCAAAATATTGCTTCCTCAAAATAAGTGATTGATGAGCTAAGCATAATGAATATCCTCTGTTGGGTATTAGCCATTCGATTTGAACGACAAGATTGTTGTTGTTGTTGTTGTTTTCTTTGTGATTTCATTGTTCTACATATGCATAACATTTACCTCTATCACCTATTTACCATTCTGCTCTTTGCAACAGTAATAGAACGAATTATGTATGTTTACAGGAGAATCGGAAATTTAACTATTTTTCTACATTCTCTTTCTCTTTTTCTCCCTTTCTCTCTCTTTCTCTTTCTCTCTCTCTCGCTTTCTCTTTTCATTCGTTTAGGCGGAAAGCAACCATTATAATATCAACAGATGTTATAATTTCATAGAGGCTTTGAGTTCATTCTCTACATTTTTTTTTCTTGAGTTAAAATGGCTGACGATTTCTTAATATGTAATTGAAATTACTGCAAGTTGTGGTAGAAGAAGTGTACCGGAAGTTATGGTATTCTTTAAGAAGTGTACATAAGTTGCGATGTTTTTTAGGTACTTTAGTACGTACTTGAATACCCCAGATATTCAAGCGTAAGAACTAAAGTGCTATATAGTTGAGAAGAAAGCAGTCACTTTTAGCGTCCATTTTATTAACGGACAATTTGTGAGGGTAAACGCAACGATGCATGAATTATTTCTTCTCGAAATATTAGCCCCCATTATGGTCGAACAAATATAAATCTTTTCCTCTTTCTTTTTATCATCGTCATAAAATAAATGTCGCATAATTCAACAATGCTGATGTATTCGCCATGAAATCATTTAAAGCATATAGGCATATGCGTTAAAATTATTAAATTTCAGCTTTATTTTTAGCTAACAAAGTTATCGATAGGTGATACATCATTTATGTTGTAATGTTGCTCACATATGTTAAGAGTTTCCATGAGTTTTTCGGCACTAGTGTCTCTCTTTTCTTAAAGGATTCAAATCTTCCCCATTGTTCTTCC
The DNA here is from genome assembly GCA_013433145.1 of Ascaris suum. Taxonomy (NCBI): domain Eukaryota; kingdom Metazoa; phylum Nematoda; class Chromadorea; order Rhabditida; family Ascarididae; genus Ascaris; species Ascaris suum. The sequence goes on from CM024175.1 coordinate 10,683,518, forward strand.
ATCAAAAAAAAAGCGAAAATAGGCCTGCACATGCAGTATTTGCTTACAGCATACTTTCTTTTTAAAAAAAGAATGGGAAATGTTCATTAGATAAAGGAAGTATATAGTGCTTTTAAATGAAGCTTGTATTTAGTACAATTAGTTCAGGTTGATTTTAAAAAAAGCGAGGAGAGAGTACTCTATCGCCGAAATATGGGAAGTCGCCGTAGCAGCGGCACTACAGCGCCCGAAATATATGATGATATTCGGCGCGAAATTCTTCATCTCATAATCAATTAGTGCTTCATTATGAATTCGAATTTTTGATTAGTTTCCTTATGAACAACGATCGATTCATCTTTATCATATATTAACGTTCCGACGTCTATGACACTCTAATCATCATAAGTCTTTTTTCTTTGTAGAAAAAAAAAAAGAAATTGAAATTCAAGGAAAAATTTTCAACAAAAAAAGCAAAAAAAAAAAGATTACGTCCGACTAGATTGATAAGAATCCACTGAAATATTATCAATAATTGTCATCAAAACTATTAAAAATTTGAGTTATGTTTTTTATCGCAAGAATAAACTATCGAATATTGCTCATTTAAATGTTTTCTTGTTGAAGCAATCATTTGAAAACGGTTGGTCTTTTTTTATTGCTCAAGGTGGGCGAATACCTCAGATCGGGATAGCGATAGTGAAAGTGGCGAAAAACACCATCGTTTGCTTCACTAGTCAAATGCTTGAGATTTATGAGCGGAACGAGGAAAACAGTTAGGCGGTGGGGGAAGGGGAAGGGGGGAGGAGGGGGTAAAGTTTTAAAAGCTGTTTTAGCTCTTATTTGAACATGTTGGTCGACATTTCGCTATTTTTTCACTATAATTCAGCGTTACTCAGTTTTTTTTTTCTTTGCCTATATTAACGCAATAGAGAATTACTTCTCGAAGAGTGCAATCAATAAGAAATTCGTCGAGCTTCAATGCCTAATCTAATTAGTAGTTCCTTGGCACATAGAGTGGCTATAACTCGATAGACGAACGAGTAATATCTCATACGATGCGATTGCTCCGTTAAAATGAATTACAAATGTAACGATATTGCATATAGAGAATTTTATGCAAATATTTCTTTCTCTCTCTCTCTCTCTCTCTCTCTCTCTCTCTCTCTCTCTCTCTCTCTCTCTCTCTCTGCGTTTTGCCAGCCGAATGACTTTGTTGAATGCTACACATAATGAAAATAAAAGCTATTACGCTCTCAACTAATGGATAATGTCACGATGTGTTAACGTAAAATAACTGTTGACTAGAATGGCAATGTTTATCGCAACTTACTATAATATTTAATGCGGAATAGCATTAAAATATAAATTCTCCTATTAGTTTATAATGAAATTTAACGCAATAAAATGTTTAATAGAATTCTCTAAAAAAAAAAAAAAACTATATCAATATTATAGGATTTGGAAATAAAACGATTCGTATATGTTTAGTGAAAATATTGCGCTAATAATTTACTAAAATTGTTAATTTCTGATTTAAAAAAAAAAAAAAGAAAACGTTGATGAAATTTTTTTATTTAGTAAAAAAAAAATTTTTTTTTCTATTTCGCATTCTTATCGTTTCATCATTGAAAATGAATAATTACTGAAAGATAATAATTTATAATTGTAAATAAATTTTTTCTTTTCTTTTTTTTTTGCAACCGCAAAACAATATCATAAATTTTAAATTTCATTTATTTTTCTTTTATTTATTTTTTTTTTTTTTTTTGTTCTGTCATTTCTTTGCGAAAATTTTTCAATATTTTTACTCAACAGTATGATATTATTTCATCGTTGACGATATTCAATGTTGGATATGCTCTATATTTTTCCAACCAATAACTCTATGATTTGGCAATAATACTGAAAAAAAAAGTCTTGAATTATGCTGAATGATACTACTAGAATGCATTATAAGTTCTATGCAATTTCACCTCTTTAGGAGCCTCTAGCAGCATTTTATTACACTAACTTCAGATCATCGCATTACTTGTTAACGATCATCATATGTGAGGAAGCATAAATCGGCAATCTTCAGACAGATTAAAAACGATTCCCCCTTTATTATTTCACTAAATGGTTTGATTTCTTTTAAATTGGCTCAAAATTTTTCTAAGCATAAATGTCTATTTGTTTGTTGTTATTACTGCGATGAGATGATTACTTACTAGCATAGGCATTTATCTTATTTTCAAATAACTATATTGCGATACATTTCGAATATTTTATACCTCATGATTTTTGATAAGCAAGAATTCCGCCTTATCGGATAAGAATCTGATATGAGTGATAAGAATATATCTTAGAGCAAAAAGAACATTCTTAGCAATGGTTTGAAGGAATTCTTCTTGCCACAATTGCCTGATAGTGAAGATCAAGCGTTGTTAAGCTTAAGACTCCTGAAATGTTGCAGAAAAAAAAAAACGAATTACAGCCTATCAAAGATCGAAAATGAAATATTCATAAAAACAAGCCTACTGTATGTGTACGTAATAGATTACAACGTTGCAAATTCTCGTGATTTCTAATTTGAAGTAGTGTTGAGAGATATCTACTCGACTATGTGGTGAGCGCGTACACACGTTTGCCTACATGCAAAAATTCACGAAGCTTTTATTTTATTGAGAAAAACACACTTTAATGAATTGTTAAGAGAAAACGTTCGTAACGAATCGCTATTTCTTTGCATTGAAGTTCGAACAAGTCGTATATCTAATGAGCTCTTATGAAGCGCATTTCTTTTCAATTCAAATATTCTTCGATGTAATATTTAACAAATATTTGATAGGATTTAATAAATATTTTGCGATGTTGTTAGTTCTCACGAAAATATTTCATACTCTTGGATTTTATTTCTTTCTTTAACGCTTATTTGAAATTAAATGTTTCAATTATAAAATGCATTTTAGTTGGTTATAAATGAAACATAAATATAGAACGATATATAAAGAAGAAATTGAAAATTAATTCTGATACCATATATTTATAAGTTGGACTGCCGAATTCTCTAAAATAGACTAGAAGAATTTACACCTCATCTTAGAAAGTCATTATTTGAATTTGACGCTTTTTTTACTTTTAGGAGCGTTTTCTTCGTGAAAAAAGAACGACGCAACCATCATAGAAATTTTCTTTTCCTTGTATTTTCTTAAATATACCGATCTTTTTGAGGGAAATCGCCGTACATAGCTCACTGGAATGAAAAAATTTTTTACGAAATCGCTGTGGCAATTGCATCTCAATGGCTTTTTTATCGTTCGCTTACAACGTATGAAGTATGAATAATATTGAAATGCTTTTTGACATATATTCAAATAATTTCACTTTAAATGACGTCATTCTGCAGCATATATATATATATATATATATATATATATATATATATATATATATATATATATATATATATATATATATATATATATATATATATATATAGTCCAGTATCAGTTTATCAGTAATTAACATCAATTTATGACTAAAGGGAAATATACATTTTTTGAGAATGTGGTTCTGCTGCTCCGCAACATCATAACTTCGAGCATGTAAGGCCGTCGTTCGATCCCTCTTTTAAAAAAGCCATTTTCCGCATTCAAAAGATTTCCCTCTGGCCACTGAGTATAATCATTTGACGGTAATGTTAGGGTATCACCAACCATAAATCCGAAACACCAATTTATTGAGAGATGGCAATAGAAACTCATTTGCTGCACTATATAACGTAACAATGAGCGTCCATATTATGCGTGATGAAAATTGCTCCTTCCGTTGAGAAACGCTTGCGAACTCTCGTTCCTTATGGAGGATTTCCGCTTGAACCTTACATTTGCTTTCCTTTTCATCCTCATTATTTTCCGAAAGCTTGCCGCTATTCTTTTCGTGCAATTTTGCAGCCGAATATTTTATAAGTCGCCTATGATCACTATCTAGAGAGCGATATTAAACCCGGGACCAGCGAATTGCTATAATCTTTTTCCGGCGATCGAAGTGATTGGATTTGATGATACTTTAAATGACACAATGATTCCAATGATAATTATGCAAACACGTCCAACTAACATCCGGAAACTGTTGAAAAATTCGCCTTTTTCTGTGAGTTGTCTTAATTATGTGAAAGCCTTTCCACTGCTTATTTACTACCTAATATCGATTGAATTCCTTAAAATGCAAAAATAATAACTTTCTTTCAATGGAGCATATTCTCGAATAATCTCAATCGAATGTGATCAATGACCGAAATCTTCCGATAGTGGAAAATTCGCTCATGTTTAAAGCAAAAAAATTTTTCTCTGGGAAAAGATTACTTCATAAAATTCCAACGAGATCTGTACTTGTATTATTTCCATCATATCTTTAGTAACTGCATCAGTTGTTAATGAAATATTTGTTTTATATTCGCTAAAATTTCCTTTCATACATTGATTTTATTCCTGAGAAAATGAAATTTTTGCAAAAAAAAAAAAAAAAACTTTCTCAGAGGAAAAAAAAAATTAACCTCAACATTGAAAGTGAGATATGAAGTGGAATCTTGAGAAGAAAATATAGCCGAGTTCATTACAACTATCGATTAAGATCGCAGCGTTCGTTCAACTTCACAAATGTGTTTCACTTCATACTCACTTATACAACATTGTTTTTAATTAGGACAGTAAAAGAAAAAAAAAGAAGAAGAAGAAACTTTTGACATTCATTTATCGAAATAGCAGATCACTATCTTAGCGGTAGATTATCCGATAGTGAATTCATTCATTTTATTTTGAATGAAATTATAATAGTCTTTTTTTTAAATAGTTGATTATTTCGATAAGTTTGAATAATTATATGTAAATATTTTATTTCGAATGATAGAAATAATTTGCATAAAGATGATAAAAATATTTTCAAGAATGGTACTTTCAAAAAAAAAGAAAACGTTATCATTTTCTAATATTTGTTCTTTTATGTTTTCTTAGTGAGGAATATGCAATAAATGTGAAAATAATTTTATTTCACTCTGTGAAATGTTCGCTAATTTCATTTTCTCACTAACGTCGGCTTAATCTTTTATCGATGACGTTTCATTGAATCTCTATTTGAAGGATTAGCAGTAATTTAACCGATGTTTACACTATTCGAAATGAATTATTCACTATTTGAGAAGATTTCATTGCTATTTCTGCTCGGAAGATTTTGAAAGTGAATGTGGAAAAGAAGAGAGGAATATTTGATGCCATTTCGCATAATCTTTTTTTTTTCCTCCTCATATTTGAGATTTTCTTAGAATTCTGCATTTGTAGTCTTGATTCATCGCTTTTACCCACTGAAATGGCATAGAGAAATATCACGAAGCGGAACGTTTAACTAGCGAAAATTGCAAAATGATTACTCGATTCTATTGATCTCATATCAATCAATCGCAAGATTGTAAAATTTTATCAAAATTCAATATCTATAATTTATTTGCAATTGTAATTTGCATAGGGAATTTTTTCAAACTTGCTGTAATGATTATTGATAACGAGAGTATTGATTGGGATCTTTATTTACTCATTGCCTTTAAAAGTTCTCCAACAAAAGATATGATATAGTTAATCGGCAATGCAACTTAAAGCAATTTTTTGCGCTACCGAATTTCTTCAAGATCGATGCGATTCTCTTGAATTTCTCTCTTTTATTTGGTTCAATTTTATGAACTTTTGCGAATTTGCATATATAAAACGCATAATGAAATGGTCGGATTTGCATATAAATATAAGCATTTTCGTTTTTCTTTGTGGTTGTTTCAACGTGAAAGAACTGAAAATAGATGATAGAGTAATGATGTTCGACAGATTCTTTCTATATCACAATGGTTGAATTATACATAGCAAATCGATGCATTAATTTTTAAAAGACTTGAAGGGCACTCAAGTTTATTTTAGTAACCGTTGAACGAAACTCTGCGACTATCGAGTTCGTTAGCTAAATTACTGCTGAAAATTCAACGAAGCGATCATTTCGACTAGAAGTTTATTATATTACTGCTTACTTTTTATTACTTTTGAGTAATTTGTAGTAATTGTGATGGTAATACCTCATCATTAAACTATTGGGTAAAATAAATGCATTGATTACGAGCATTGCTTATTTATCGTAGAAATACGGCATCTAGAATACGTCTCCGGTACGTTGCACTTATTCCATTCATCATCACAGCCGTTATAATTGATTTCAGAAGGAAAGCGTCGTTCTTATTGCCGATATGGTGTATGTTCTCAGTGTGTAATATTTCTTAATGAAAGTTAAGTTTTAAGTGGGCATAAAAATGCGAATTTAAAATTGCAGATTTTTCTTTTATTAAATTTTAACATCGATTTTCAATGAGTAAAATATTTATTAATTGATAAAGATTAAGTTATATTAATACGAAATACGTCATCTGATGAAATTGTTGTTGATTTCAAATCCTTAATGCAAAATATCGTCTCTTCGTTTATCGTGTTATTTTTTTCTCGAACTAAATGATCTATTTTTATGTTCTAGTGCTATTACACTACTCACAACAGAGTGCTATCTTATTCAATATTTGTATATTTGGTGATAATCGATCTTACTCGTGATCAACAATATAGTTTTCTCTTTTTTTTTTGTATGCCTTCAAATTTTTTTCATCAAAATAAACGCGAATTTCCTCTCGAATTCGAACCGCATAAATGGGTTTCTGGATTCTCAATATCCCTCAAGAAATGGATAACAATCTAAAGAGGTAAGTTCATCGTTAAAAACTTGTAAACTTATCTCTTTTTTTTGGAATATTTCGCGATAAATAAGCGATTTATTGAATTCTTTGATGATGGAAATCATTGAGCATTCTATGTGAATATTTGATGATAATATATGAGTATTACGACGTTCAATATCCATACGAAATAGTATATTTTGTTCTTAAAAAACCTCTGATTTTCGCTTCATCCCTCTTCTACACTCTTTCTCATCCCCATTCGATTCTCCATAAGTACCGCTGATTATGCTTCACTGAATTAGTTACGTTTTTGAGATGAAGTAGTGAACGGTTATTTGCTATTCAGTGGGGAAATATTCAACATTTGCGTGTATCCAATGATTGATCATTGGTCATATATCATTTGACAAGTGGAATTTCATCGCGATATTCTTAGGAAACTAAAATAATAACGCGGCTACAGTTTCCAAATTCTTACATGAAGCAATAGTTCTCTCATTGTAATAGAATTTAAAAAAAAGCACTGATAGTAATGGAAGTTTATAATCGTATTTTTGAAATGAATATGAAACAATTAATTTTACTTTCATTTTTTTTTAATGAAAAATTCGAAGCAATGAAATTTTCATTGATGGTGAATTTATTGCTTATTCAAATCAAAGTTTATAGTAAACATAATTTAACGCTCAGAATATATATTACTTTGTTGATAATAAACGCTATAGGCGCAATTTTGCACAAATTACTGCAAATTTCAAAAGGCGGCTAGCAATAAGCTGTTCAAGAAATCATTTCGCTATCCACTTAATCAGTAATCTTTCAGTATGAATTATGATTATGCTACGACGATTTATATTTTTGAAAATATCGCTTCTCGTATCTGATCTCTCAATTTTTAATTCCCCTTTCTCGTTTTCGCCATAGTTGCAACCTCCCATTATTCGATCCATCAAACATAATAGGCCACAATCTTTGAATATGGTACTCTCAAAGAGAAAAACCGATGAAAATCTTTTAGTTTTCTAGCCGAAACCTGTCAATCATGATGTTCACACCTAAAAATTTGCAGAGGAAATAGCAAAATCAAGTTGTTCCGCTTAGAAGGCAAAATTCAAATGTCAAGGTTAAGTATATTCTATCGAATAACTTAGGTGGTTACCAATTATAATAAATAAACGAGTTACAAAACGTTTATAAGAACTAATTTCCTCTCAAAAGAGCGAACGATTTTGCATTTTTCTATTCTTTAAGTATTGTTTCCTGATAGTTCATATCTGAGAGGCATTCCGCGAATAAAGGATTATGCTCTGAAGAGAAAAAGAAATCATGGAAATGAAATTTCCTTTGAAAGAACGAAGGGAAAATCAGAAAAGAGGATTTATTCGAAGGAAAGAGAAGAAAGAAAAATATCCTTTCTTTTCAGAGCTTAAAGAATAAATATCATTTAAGGGATTTATATGACACATTTGAGTATTCAGCCAATATTTTCTACTTATTCAAATATATTTTACTATTAAGTTTTTTTTTCATAGCTTTTTAGTATACTTCATTAATTGTATAATTTTTTCTTCAAAGAAAAATCTCTCAGTTATTATACGATTTTTATCAGAATAACTCGTGAAGAATTTCAATGAATTTTTGTGATGTTGTTGTTTCATTCATTTTTTTTTTGGTGTATATGACACAATTTTAATATTTATGGAAATGTTATTACCATCACGTTCCTACCAGCCAGCTAATGCTAATACACGATTTTGATAGCTTATATTATTATTACTAAATATGCTCACATTGAAGCATCAGTCTTAGGCATGCTTTATTGCAAATTACACTCTTGATAGCGCTTTCATGTGATAGTTATCAGATGCTAAAAGTGATAAAAAAGATTAATATCACTTCTTCCATTGAATCCTGTACAATGAAATTAGCGTTTTTATTTATCCCTTGGTATATCGATTAATTTTCATCGCTCACTTTGTATTCTCTACGTGATTATATCACGCAGATATGCGTTATGCTAGTACAAGTAGATTAGCGGATAAGTTGTCGGAAATCTTTTAATCTAAAGCGAGCATAACTTCAATGAATAAATTAATATGGAAAAAAAAAGCTGTGATCACCTTGCATGGATATCAAAAATATTTAAAGAAGGCAACTTGTGGGAATGGGTAGAGATGAAATGGAAGAACTACTTAAGAATTCGTGGAAATAGATTTGAGAATATCTAGCTTCAAATCATATCGTTAACAAATGGCACCTAGCGTAACGCAAATATAAATTTAGGTGAGATGTAAAAATACAAAGAAAAAAATACTCAAAATTTTCTCTGCCCTTCACTTTCGCAAGAAATGTTGAAAGTTTTCTCGACCGTTCTCGTTCAATTATCATTTATTTTTTCGATCGTTGCAACATTAGTTGCAAGTTTCAAATGATGCTCTTCGTAGCATTTTTCACTGTCGAACGTTGCAATGTTTTCGCCGATATAATGCACTCTAGATCAACATGACACATTGAATGTTTATCTTTCCTCTCGTCGGTCTAGATTAATTCAATTTAAAGACAAATATATCTTGCGCTTTAAATACAGGCCTCCAGAGATCGCAGATTTACGATATCCGATCGATAGAAGTGTTTAGCGGATATGGAGCTAATTTAACAAAAGTTTCATTTCGATAGAAGTCGCCAATGTTTTATTCGAATTTGCTAATTTGCATATTAGTTGGATTTTTGAATTTTTAAATAATTTTTTGCATGATGAAATTTTTACATGAATATGCAAAATTTGCCAAAAGTCACTACAATCCATTTGAGTATTTTTTTTTTGAAAGCTGTCTTGTTGTCTAGTTAATATAGTCAGTGTTTTCCAATCCCCGCTAAGAAATCAATCGTTTACCTTGATAGTCGAGTTCGGCGCATTATATAAAATTTTAAATTCTGTACTATTTTCAACTTTAAATGTGCTCATTCGTTTGACTCCTTATCGATATTAGGGGAGCTTATTTTTGAAGATCCACAATTCTAGGATCAATCAAATCAAAGATTCTTCTATAGGTTGTAGTTCTCCTGCTCGTTTTTGAGCTATAGCTACAGATTCACTTTTTGATCGTATGTTTATAATTTTATTCCTGATTCACTCGTTTAGTGAGTCAAAAACGATTTAATTCATTCAACGTTCATGAGACACAATTCATCAATTAACAGTTGAAGTTTAAGTTTTGTCCAAAGATTGTTCTATAATGTGTATCATAACATAGGAGCCCATGTTATAATTTACGCCTCATAGCCAAAATATCTTCGAATGAATAAATATTCAATGATATTATAATAGATAAGTGAAATAATGAAAATGTGCATTAAAAAGCGCTAAAAAAAATGGCGATGAGTAAAAAAAGTAAATATTACTGTAATAGATATAATATCTAAAAAGAAGAAAACTATGAGCGACGAGATATGCTTTTTTAAAAAAAAAGTATGACATTGAAAAAGATTAGCCACAATAAGAGTGAGTATTGCTTTCGAAAAACTTTAATGGAAGTAGAAAAATAAAACAGCGTTGTGTTATAATAACGCTCATATAAGTAACAAATTTCATGCTATAATCTATAGATTTAATATTGGGATAGCATAAAATGTCCACAAAAATTTGTTAGCATATGCCATAAAAATTGCAAAGCAAAAAAGCTGCTCTAGAATATAACAGCTATGTGATAAGTAATTAGAAATGAGCATTGGCAGTGGAGGTTTAAAAAATGAGAAGTCAAGGTAACCAAGTAAAGGTAAGTCAAGGTAAGTCATCTTTCACCTATTACAATCGACAATATGGGGAGGGTCGATGATGCTAGATAAAACTGAAGCCTCTTTAATCTAACTCGAATACGTTTATTATTCAAAAATTTAATATATGCGATATGAATTTTCATTAATTTATCGCTACCTGCGTTTGCGTTTCCGCAAACGAACAAACGAGAAGCGATTGAATCTGAAATAGGATGCGCTTCCTTACTTTGCGTCGCCTATAGCAACGAAATATTTTTTGCAACGCAACGACGCCATTTGTAATGCACCAATCATCGTATCCCCATAACGTTTCTACTCTACCCTAAGCGGAACATCACTCATTAAAGTGACAGTGTGGAATTGTCAGCACACCATAACTCCGTTAGAGATAGCCGTCTGAAGGTGTTTGATATGGTTGTCGCAAAATTTTTACGGATACGGCGAATGTCATCAAATTCACTTTCCGAAACATCCGTCTCATCGAGAGATACATTTGCGCGATTCTCACCGCTTGCAATCGACTTTATGAACAATCTACTCGAGAGAAGGTTTTGTTGCAAATTCACTTCGATTGTGCCAAATCTGCAAGAAAAAATTTTGGCCTGAATTTATTTCCTCCAAATGTTAGAATTTTTTTTTTCGATAAGAAAACCTTAGAATCTTTCGATAACAATCTAATTACGATTGGATAAATTTAAAATATTATTCAAAAATATATTCCAGATTTCTTGTATGTCTTCTTAATGCATGCTCATAATGCTTGCCAGGTAAAAGCATAAAAGCCTGGTTTACTCAGTTGTACTACGTATCTATGTCTTCCTCTTTTCAAAAATGAAAAAGCTACTCGGAGCCTTTTTTTTCTACTCAGAGTGCTTCATTTTGATCGTTCTCGATGCTCGTAGGCAGATTGTTTTTGATAAGCACATTTGGCAATTCTCATATTTCCCTTTTTTTTTCGCTTCCTCAAAAGTTTCGCCAAATATTCTCAAATGCTACTAGCATCAATTCGCAACCTATTTATTTAATAGTATCCGCCATCTATGTCAACTAAATCCACTCTATGATTTTTAAATTCCTAGTTCATTTAGCAACGAATCGTCTCTTTATTTTCATCGCTATGCTGAAGGAATTTAAAGTCCGATATGGTGATGAGCAAGAAATATATTGCTATGCACCTGACTGTCGCTCGTAATTAACGTTACTTTACTTTAGAAGATTATATCTCGCTTTATATGCTATGAAACTTTTTTTTTGCTATTTTTCCTACCACATATTACTTCAGGTTCATGAAGATTATTCCAACGAATCACAAATTTCCTATCGAAAGGGAACGGATTCAAAAAGCGTTTAAAGGCGAAACAAACAGTCAAATTTACATGATTTAAGTCAAATTTATATGTTTTTAGAAGTAGAGAGTAAGTTTGAAGCGAAAGTTTTTAAAAGTCTCATCAGTTTTCAAGCTTCAAAAATATGTGATTTGAATTCGAGTGAATATTTTATTTCAAAACGCGGGGAATTATTTACACGGAGGGGATATAAGAATTCTGCTGCGTAGTTTTCCGTTCTCTTCCTCTATCTTCACTTATTTGAGTCATTTCTGCAGATAAAAGTGGTGAATAATTGGCTGAATTTGCATAGATAAAACCGAAATGTCGATCTATAAAAAGGACTACAGATCGAGTTCTGAATTCGGCAGGTACCTAGGAAATTTTTAAAATTCGACAATCGTTCTGCACTTAATCTAGCATCAAATCGAAATGCAATAGTTACCGTTATTTCCGATACAACGTGATACGCCGAACAAACCTGATATCATATCGGCGCCTCCAAAGAAGACTATTGTTGTTACTTAAAGATATAAAAGGGATAGCTAATCATCCTTGAAGATAATAACTTCTATACTGGGCCTTCTTCAGAATGAAATCATGTCCGGAATCATTGTTCACAATACACTGCAATCCGTTAATGCAATAATACTTGTAAGTAAATTTGTACTTTTCATTCAGTTTTGCAGCAAATTTTGATTGGAAAGGAGTGCGAGTGGAAAACACCACAGAGAAAGTGCTGTGATCTTTAAGTCAGCTTACTCTTCACTTGCTTCCTTCCACTTCCCATCCCAACACCACCAGAATGGAGGTGACCTCTTGCTCTAATAAACTATATATACATATATAAAAATATATAAAAAGCTATATTCATAACTATATTTAATAAACTGTTAAAAAATATTTAATAAACTTAAGCGGCAATCTTTCCTTCTTTTTTTTCAGTGAGTCGTACAAGTTCATTCGCATGGCGGATGACTTACACGATGTGGCTCGCTACCTCAACGATATGCGATTATGTTTTATCGCACTTACGATAACCGGGTATTTGGTGATGATCGTCTATGGTATTATTTTTTGCGTACGAAGGAATCGACGACGACCGGCAGGTGTCAATAATAATGGTGCTGCTAGACGAGGTCGTTGGGATTATCAGGCATGTTAACTTTTGCTAATTAATTTTTATTCATTTATTTATTTGCGTCATAAATTTTCCATTAGAAAATATTTTTCTCTATTCAAAAATTTTCACCAGATTATTCTATCAAACAATTATGAATATTCGATTCGATTATCGACATAAATTGATAATCAATTTTCATTGGTTTTTCACTAAAAATTTGAAAATCGCCAAAATGAAAAATGTGGGGAAAAAAATTGAAATGAAAATTATATTCGTTAATTTCTTCGAGAGAATACCGTGAAGAAAATCAGTAAGTGTAGGGTAAATTGGTTTTTTTTTTCACGATGATCTGTTGATCTCTTATTGAATTTTTGTGGGTTTTTTTTTCTTCTTTTTTTTTTGCATAAGTCATCTATCATTGTGGTCTAACTGGCACAACATGGAACTAAAATGTGTCGATGTCGAGCAAAATATGTCGACCTCTCTTTATTCCACATAATCTCTGCGCTTCTCATTTTGTCAAGCTATCATACAATCACGCTATTTTTCCATATTCCTCTCACCATATAGTCGCTAAACTTTTTATCTGTTATATGATCACTATTTCACGTATTCCCTCTCAATATTAATGCTATCCTTTAGTATAACAGATGTCTTAAACAGTTGCTCGTGGGGGGATTGGCATTTATATTATTTGATTCTCGCAAGAAATTCGCGCTACATAGCTTCTCTTTTTATCCACCAGACTGGAACTTCAAGCTAAATAGCATAAATAACAAATAAATATAGAAGAAATTTTAATAATAATATTAGAGATAGATTTTATTTTTTATTTTTCTAAACGACAACAATTCACTCTACTAGATTGCACCTCCATAAATAACCATACAATAATTTTGCTTGATGAGAAAATATTTCCTCATTTTGAATTTTCATTTCATTTGCTAATCATTTACTCATATTTTCATCGGCTTACTTGTATTTGCTTCGTCTGTCATCTCTAATATATACTGTTTTCCTGGAATTATTTCAGAAAATAGTTAGCTTCCTAGCTTGAGTTCCACTTTTTTTTTACTCATATTCTTAAAAATTTCCATATGCTAAGCGCATTGTTGCGCCATTATGTCGAACTCCTATCTACGTTTATCCGCATTAATTTCTTTCATAATCCGATATTTCCAACTTGAAAATCACTAAAGCTTGAGCTTCAAAATAAATTTGATAGACATACTGCTCACTCTTTGATAGCTATTTATATGTGAATATGCAGAAATATTCATAAAATCCGAAGGAAATAATTACAATCACATTAGATAGCAAAAAAAAAAAAGCATCATATACTGCTCTCATTTCGTCTTTCTCATTCAGTTTTTCTTCCTGCCAACCGGCTAGTGCCCTAGCATTCCTCCAACTTCTAGTAGGAAATAATTTACAAGCATTTGACAACCGATAGCGCCACATGATTTTACCACCACTTGCTAAGTAAAAAAAAAAAAAAAAAAAAAAAAAAAAAAAAAACGAATCTTTTATAGCTTGAATAATCGAATAGATTGAAATATGAATGCTTTATTACTCAATTTTTTTTTTTATTCGTAAGAAATTTTTATTCCATTCGATTATAGACCCATTATAAAGATGTTTCGTCTAATCGATTTGTTGCTATGCGAAATTGTCCACAAAAAAAAAAGTTAATATCTTACAGCGTCACATGTAAAAGTGCATTTATTTAAATGTCTTTTGATTCGATTTCTCAACATACTCTCCTCAATAGGTGTCTAGGAACTTTATTGATATTATACAGGTGATTAATTTATAAAAAAATATTCCATTGATCGAAATAGAAAAAATTCTCGATGAAAAAAAAAATTTTTTTTTTTTTAGAAATTTCAAACCTATATAGAAATTGTGAACGTTGAAAAATCTCATCATTCAATGATGATTGCTTAACAATTTCGATTGATATCGTTAAGAAAACGTTCAATTCACACGCTATTTTGCGTGTCCTCTTCATTTAGCGTTGACGATAAGTGACTTTCATCTCGTAAAGATATAAATTTTTCTTTTTATTTCAAACATCCATCATCAAATGAGAATATAAAATTCAACGCCTATTCGTTATGCTTGGCGATTACATCTTTTTTGAATAAATATCATGAAATATTGGCCGTAAGTCAATAGACTTATGCCCTTTCATAAATTTTCAAGACAGCATACCTGAAGACCTTGCAATTTTTACCATAGTTTAAAGTGGATATATAATCGATGATGGGATCTTTCATATCTTCCGACGGTGTAGAGGGAATACAATTCAGTTATCTACAAATATTTTATAGGCAGTAAGTGATATGTTAATTTTTCTTTTGTTCCGAAACAGCCGTGGTCTTGACGAGCTCCGTTGCGGTCGTATGGGAGCAGTTCATTTCAGATTTTTCAGTGAGGCTAGTGTGTGTGGGGGGGGGGGGGGGAGGAAGGGGAGGGGGATTTGTCATGTAGGCTTAATGGCAATATTAGCGAAAAGCAAGCATTAATCAGCGATATTTCGCAGTTCTTCCTCTTTATTAATGAGAATGAATATCAACCTATTTTAAGTCCTTATTGAAGTATCAAAATTGTTTTATAGAGCTTATTTCATTGAATTCAATTTGAGTGCTTAATCTCTTATTGAGCCCATTAAAGATGTCCTTCGTGCATACAAATATTGAAATAATAATGTCTTTACTATTCATAAAGCTCTACTGAATGTGGAACATTTTTTATTGCTCCACTTTGCTTCCGCTAAGTGAATTTTCTTTGTTAGAGTAAATTTGTCTCGTTGCATCCTAAGTAATTACGTCTGTCCTATGCTCAGTTGTCTTTCTTTCTTCGTTCCATTTTCCTCTTTGTCCTTCGATCATTTTCGGCATTTCGTTAATTATGATCGAACATGAGTTTTTATCAATTGCCCAGGAGGGCGTTCAACACAAGCCAGATCCCAGCGGTTATCATGTTTCACAAGTTCACTTGACTAGATCTGTTGTACATTTCTCATGCACGTTGTTGTAGTGTAGTTGTTTTCAGATGGAAAATAGAGATTATCAAACGCATACACAGACAGACGATCTCGTTTCAGTGAGGAGTGACGGTCAGGGTAACACAGCTAGTTATATGGGTAAGTAATTCATGCTATTCCTTTTCTCTATGTTTCTTTAATGAAATCGATGTAATCCAGTGTTATTTCGTATTATATTTCTTCGGAGACGTCCATTTTGCATAATCGCAGAAAACTTGAAATATTTCTCCATGAGCAAAAAAAAAAAAGAATTTCTACGCTTAAATATGAATGCAATATTTCTTCAATATTATGATGATTGCAGTAATTGTAATATTTCAGCTAATATTCTTAAAAACTTAATTTCATTGCTTTAGTCCTGACTGTTTTAAAGTTGCTGAATTTAAAAACCTCATATTGCAATATTCAGTTTTCTGGTCTTGATCTCAAGTTTCGAGAGACTTTTCTCGTCTAAGAAAAAAAAAACGTTGACGTCACATTGTACATAAATTATTAATTTCAGGTCGCAATCATCACAGGAATCCACCATCATTTATGCGTCATGGAATGAATCACGCTCAACAAACAGCAAGGTTTTTTTTTTAATTGATACTATAGAAAATTTGCCTCATTTCTCGTCTTTATTTTAGTGGTTTTGAGCTTTTTTCTTCATCAATCAACTCTCATATCGGCATATTTTTTGAGTACCATAAATGAGCACTAACATTCGCAAATCCATCGAATATTGTGGTCGGAAATATCCGCGCATAAATTTGGCTTGTTTATTGCTCGTTGAACTCAATAAAATTTAAGGCTATTCGCGCAGAAATATGCAGCTGTTCATGACGTAATGCATTCTAGAGCATAACACACACACATTGCGGGTAGATAATTACCTATCGTTTTGCAATGGTTTCCGAATTCATTTGTTTGGTTCATTTTCTACTCATTGATTATATAGGATCACCAGCTTACACTGAGAAGCGGCATATCCAGGAAGATAACATTTGCATGATGTGCTCCTCGAAACTATCTTCACAAGTAGATTTCTAGACAATTATATCCCGAATGTTCGTTTTTTTTTTTTTCAACACTCATTGAGGTGACAAATCAAGTTTGGGCCGAAAATATTTCACGAAAAATGCATGTGCATGTTCATAGTAAGAAATCGACCACTTGGCAAAATAATGCTCAGGCATTCCAGAGGTTTTTTAAGTGCTAATTTCGCTTGAAACTTTTTTGCTTCCTTAAATTTTGATACTTATTAAATTTTCGAGCCGCAGATGACAATTTGACTATTCAACAACAAGAAAGGGTGACAGCGGCAAATCACTGTTGAGAAAATGCAGTAACACCGTACTAGTGATCTTTGGGCAACTCGGTGAGATGGGCAAAAAACCAACGAGAGCATGGACAGACGCACAAATCTACCATCAAAGCACACATAAATTCACTTATTTATGCAATCGATACGTAAGTTTGAGACAGTAAATTGAATGACAGGTTAATGGCGGATCAGGATGGTGGCGTTGTCAAGCACCAAATACCACACATAACGACCGACCCTCCAAGTAGCGGTGATAGCGAAAACTCACCGTCATCGAAGGTGCCCGAACTACTCAAAGGGTCTGTTGAAATGTGATATACGTGAAAAAAAAAATATTTTCGCCTATTTCACAATTATCTGCCATCACATTAAAATAAAGCAAGATCGTCTACAATATTAATAATTGCTATCGTTTCCAACTTTAAGTCAATAATGTAATCAAATATGGAAAAATAAATTTCTTTTTCGTTTTTCAAGTAATTTTTTCCTCGTTGACTCTTTAAAAAAAATGGAATCCTATAATATCTAATACTTAAAGATTGTATTTTTTACTGAAATTTTTAATCAATTTTTTTTTTTAAATGAATTTCTTTGCTAAAAAATTTTCCCTCCTCCATATATTCATCTTCCTCCATATTTCGTAGTGAGAAAAATTTTATTATTTATAGGTTTTCAATAGTTTTTCTCTTTTAAATTGATATTTTCATAGCTTGGTAATTCGAAGGAAGAAATATATCATTTTATGCCATCCGGTTAAAAAATTTCCACAAAATTATCTTTCTTTTTCTTTTTCATTCATCACTAATTTAAAAAGAACAATAACTTTTTAATATTTGCTTAACATGTTCTAAATATAGCCAATCAATTCAATTTAAAGGGGCTCATTACAAAAAAAAAAAATAAAAAGAGTTACCTATACGAGAAAAAAAACCCCCAATTGAACATAATTCTTCAAAAAAAAACATATTCAAATACTCTTCCATAATTAGATGGCATATTATTTTCGTTTTCTTTTTTTTTTCATTTGCTTTATTGCGAACCATTTGTGACAATTTTTTTTTTCAACATTTAAGCTCCTTACCTTTATTTTCGATTCTATAAAGTCGTCGTTCATAAGCGTTATATTGGAGACTCATTGTATTTATTGATTTCATTGTTTGTGTTGTATTTTTCTCTCCAGCAATTCATCGAAAAATTTCACTAATCTTTTTTTTTGAATCGCTTTTTAATTTCTATTCACTTGAATCGTTGTATAAAAAAAGATTAAGAGAATGCGAGTTGCTGAGGATTATCTATTGTTTTAATAGAGATATGGAAAATATTTAAAATATTCCGATTATTTTTAAAAAAGTAGATGTTTTTTCCCCCCCCCCCCTCCTTTTTCATTTGCACCCCTATAGAAAACACCTCAGCAATGTATAATTATCCATGTGTACTAATGTGAATGACGTTCAATTTTCTACCTATACTATCTATGCACTTTGCACTATTGATTTGCATGAAGTGATATTCTATATCAAATTGCTGCGTAATTTTAGAGAGAGAGAAAAAAAATTAGAACAAATGACTTCAGAAAATAGCTAAAGTATCGCTTAATCAATACTAATAAATTCAAGTCATATGAAAATCAATTTTTCTATTATATTTTATAAATTCAAATTTTAAAAAGTTTTTTTTTGTTTTTAATTAATCATATTTATTCAAGAATTTTCCCTCTATAACACTCATGACGACTTTGCTAGAGAGTATGGAGCTTTTATTTATTTATTTTTTTTCACTTGGAAGATTTTTTTTTTTAAATCATCCTTATTTAATAATGCTCTCAAAGAGAAGGCCTATGATTGCTCATTGCAATGGTTCGCTTCGAATAGGAGATTATTATATGGTACAATTGATCTCATCCTATCAGGAAAAAAAAAATTGCACTAGACCAGTGGATTTTCATAAGAAAATTTTTTTCTTCTATATTGAATATGCATCCAACATATTAATTCTTTCAAATAAACAACAATCAATATCTTATCAAATATTTATCAATTATTATGAGGATCGATAATGAGAAAATGCGCGCATTTGTTGAGATTAAAAGGGGCTAAGAAAAGAATTGAGGAAAATAGAAATGTTTGGAAAATAAGAAATCGATATGTTCTTTAACAGATATCATTTTTTATAAATACAGTTGAGTGTTGAGAGAAGGAGAAAACCTAAATGAAATAAAATTGCCTAGGAAACGAATAAAAACAGAAACGAATAAATTGCAATTTTTATGCAGTAAAAAAAAAGTGAGTAAACATAAAAAATTTTTTCCAGCGATCGAGAGAGGAACTTAACACGACAATTTTCACAAGCCCCTGAGTTGGAGCATATTCATCCTTGGAAACAAACTTCTATGACAAGCGAGCCTTAGAATGCTCTCAGTGATGGCCGAAAATATCATTGGTTATTGCTTGTAAATCTGAATATTCCAATATTTTTTGCACGCTTTATTGCAACAAGAGCAGCCTTCGTTTTCTAGCAAATAAAAAAGGAACATTTTCTTGATGAAATAACTATCTCCCAAATTTAATTCTAGGAATTACCAACTAAATCACAATTTTTGTCGGGTGTGAAGAATGGAGGAAAAATAACCGATCGCTATCAGTATGAAACACATTTCGGCTTACAGAAATTGAATTATATTAATGCAACCACAGATAGTGGCTGGGTTCAAATACAATAGAGCTGTCCTTATTGACAAAATTGTTCCTATTCTATGCTTCCTTACTACTCGTGATGGAATTGCTTGTGACGTTTTCCTCATTAATCCCACCAAAAAGCATCCATCCTTCTTCCAAGTATATAACCACGATTTGTACTCCTGGTTACTGCGAGATAATTGCAAATCATCATAGAACACTGACTCCTTTTAATTCAGAATAAAATATGACGAGGAGGTGTTCATAGTTAGAGAATTTTTGCAATAGTTCCCATATTCCAGGCGCTCTCCATGTGTAAAATGGGCCACGACAACGAACATCTAATATGACCATCCGAAAAAGTGGAGCATACCGGAAGATGCTTGCTGTTAATTCACGCTACTCATCACTAAGCAATTCGTGCGGGTATTTCATATATTACGCATCACATCGGGCAACGCTATCCTTTTTTATTTTATTGTTAATGTTAATTACAAAAGGCATTTATATATAAATGCCTCATTGTACAAATATTATCATTAATTAAATTTACTAATATAAAATATTAAAGATAGAATAAAAATAGGAAGCCTTTTTTAGTTCTTTTTTAAAAAAATATACAGGGCTGCTCTTCGTAAATAACATTTTATCAGTTTTGTGATTGTACCTTGAACATTGCGATTCTATGAAGATCGTCTAAAATGTTGGTGCCTTGATGTGCAATTTGGCTTTGTTTTTATTTTTTATTTTATTTTATTTTGTTTTATTTTTCTTTTTTTGAAAAAATTCATTTGTGACTATATTTGAAATATTTGAATAATTCAATGATATAATTGCTCGTTGTATTACGCAATTGTAATTGTTATAGTTTACGCTCATTTCGATTATTACAATAGTAAATATGCTTTAAATATTTTATCACAGGTTTACACTTTTTTGAAAATTTTTCTTCAATAATTACAATTCATTTATCGGCATAAAATACGCCCTATACACCTATAATAATTCTATCGGTTCTCTTTGAAAGCTTTCAAAGGTAATTCGTCATTCACCTTTACCTGTCCGCTCACTTCTGTTCATATGCTCACTGTTATCGTGTCGGTGAAGGAAAGAAATATTCGATAGGCTTAGCTGAAGTACGCTCAATAAACTAGTACTCGTTCTGCCAGCTATGGAATACATGGATAATTGAATTTGGCTTCTATAACGCACGTGCATAAAATGAAGACAAATATCAGCTGTTCAAAATCGCTTCTCTCTGTAGGCGTTTCTAGCCAAAAAAAAAAAACAAGCTGTGCATCCTCTTCCATCTCTTCTGACGAAGGAAAAAATCAATCACAATTTTTCGTAAGTTGCGGAGATAAGTGTTGATTTTTTTTTTTTGTAAAGTTTTGCTACTCAACAAATTGCTCTGATCCTGTATCAGATTAACTTTTTGTCACCATGAGATATTTTTCACTTCTAATCTGAACATTGAATTTATACATATATTTGCGATAATCTGGTGGCAGGTAGAGAGCTGCTTCTTGTAATTCCATACACTCGAGGGAAATCGCCTATATTAACGAGTGATCTACGTTAAAAAGTGATCCGTTGTAATCAAATCGTTTTTATGGTCGCAGTGATCGTGGTGACCTTCATTTATGTAACAAATCGTACGCTCATACTTGCTTCACCTTGATGTGGTATCTCCCCCGTGTCGATTACGACCTCCCGATACCTTCAGAGCCGTAGCCGAAGATGTAAATAGGCTGCGGTCTTGCTTGCGTCGCGCAACACGCACAAATCAGCAATGAATTTCAAAAAATTATGCAGTTCATTTTAACGTTTACTTTCTCCTTTGCAACTGCTTCTAGGCGATTGCATCAAGACAACGATATGAAATCAAGCATTTTCCTGGTCAAATGATTGATAGTAATATGATAAGCTTTCTCCAAAGTTTTCCAACTTTCTGAATTTTACGTTCTTGGTTAATAGTTGGTGGTTAACGGAATTGCCGCTCATCTTAGAGCGGTACATTATCCAACTGTACAAGTTGCTCAATATTTACGTATGGTTGCTTTCGATCGAATCGTCGTTGAAAGCAGCATGAAGTGATAAAACAATGAAATACATTCTACGAATCAGTTATAAATTATGTTCAACATAATTTTTTCACAGCCAAAAATTTCATCTCTTTAATAAAGCGGTCTTATTTAAAATAAATTTTGTATAAAACAGGACGAGACTACCTACTTCGGACGACTTTCATATAGTTTACTGTGTTTATACTGTTACAAATTTCCTGTTACTTCCTCACCTTCTGCTATCAGTACGATCAACGCTGTTGATATGGAAGCCAGCCCAATTTGTCGAAACACCAATAGTATCGCTAAACGACATCGTTTCCCCTAGGTTCCAGCAGCAAACGATGTTCCAGAAATTGGAGTTCTCTCTTTTGTCGTGTTTGGAAGAGGTCGTACAGAACGGAAAATATCCACAATTTCCATCCAATAGAAAAACGGGGGTGATTATAAAAGTGAATTAACATATTAGGCAAAAGTCGAAACTTCAATAAATATTTCATACTACACCCATGATTCCTTGAAATCACTTCTCAGACTGCTTGAAGAGTTTACCAACGCCGACTGTGGTGTAAGAACATGGAATGATTTCGGTCGCCTTGTATGAGCTTTGCTATCAAATGCGAACGACTCCGACTCATCTGAAAATCGATCGAAGATACTTTTGAGCATGTTCAGCGGCGAATTACAAGTGAAAACCTAATTAATGATCTCTAATAACGCGATCAAATATGATCATCTATAGTATACGAAGGAATTGATATGCAGACATTTACACGTCCATTTCAACCTCACTCAACAAATTAAAATTCACTACAAGAAAGAGCAAAATTAATTCCTTCACAAATATGACTCGAGTGAAGAAATAAATGAATAATCTTTCATAAATCGGAAATCACGTCGAAGAAAGAATACGAAAAAGATATCGGCCATTGCTAATTTCATAGTGTTGAATAAAGAGACCATAAAATCAACTCAGCTCCTATTAAACTTCCACATCTAACATCAAGGAAATATGAGCACGAAAGTTGAATAACAGAGGCGTGGGGAAGTGGGGAAGGAATGACCTTAACCCTTAACTAAACTTCCCTTTTGATTTAAGGCTGAGTCAGTGAGCGAAGATCAAAATACGCGAAGAGCCAGATCAGGGAGGACCAAAATCAACAAAGACCAAATCAAGGGAAGATCAAACCGAGGGAAGATCAAAATTAGGGAACATCAAACAGCAAAGGGAAGATCAAAATCAAGGAATATTGAACTCAGCACAGATAAGATCAGGAAAGATCAAGAGCAGAACGGATCACAATAAAAGAAGATCAAAAGCAGGCAGGATCAAAATCAAGGAAGATCAAGAACACGGTAAATCAAAATCAGGGGCGATAAAATCAGGGTGGTCAAAATCACGCAGAACAAAATCAGGAGCGATAAAATCAAGGGACATCAAAACCACGGTAGAACAAATCAGGGGAGATCAAAATCATGGCAGATCAAAATCAAGGGAGATCAGGACAAGGGGATATGAAAACAAGGGGACATCAAAATCAGGAAGACCAAACGAAGAAGAGATCAAAATAAGGCAGGAACAAAACCACTGTAGAATAAAATCGGTGAAGATAAAAATCAGAGGAGATCCAAATCAAGAGAGATCAAAATGAAGGACGGCAAAAATCAAGAGTGATCAAAATCGGGGAAGGTGGAAATACGGGGAGCTCAGAATAAGGGAAGAACAAAGCAACTGTAGATCAAAACCAGGGGAGATCAAAATCAGGGAGATCAAATCAGCGGAAGATCAAAATCAGGGCAGATGAAAACACGGGATCGAAATCAAGGAGATGAAAATCATGGCAGATCAAATCAGGGACAAAACAGGGGCTTCAAAACCAGGGAAATTCGATCAAAATCACGAGAGACCAAAGGAGATCAAAATCAGGGACATCAAAATCACGGAAGATCAAATCAGGGATCAAAATCAGGGAAGATCAAAATCAGGAGGCCAAAAACAGGCAGATCAAAGTCAGGGAGGTCAAAATTACAGGATCAAAAACAGGAAGATCAAAATCAGTTGAGATCAAAATCAGAGATCAAGGTCATCAAAATAAAAATCAGGTGATCAAAATTAGGGAAGGTGGAAATCAGGCCAAATAAGGGAAGAGACTGTAGATCAAAATCAAGGAGATCAAAATCAGGGAGATCAAAATCAGGAAGATCAAAATCAGGGCAGATCAAAATGGTAGATCGAAATCAGGGAGATGAAAATCATGGCAAATCAAATCAGGAACAAAATCAGGGGACCAAAACCAGGGAAATCAGATCAAAATCACGAAGATCAAATTAGGAGCGATAAAATCAGCGGAGATCAAATCACGGAAGATCAAATCAGGGAGATCAAAATCAGGGAAGATCAAAATCAGGGAAGGTCAAAAACATTGAGATAAAATCAGGGGAGGTCAAAACAGTTGATCAATCAAAATCAGGAGATCAAAATCAGGGAGATCAATCGAGGAGATCAAAAAAAGGCAAAAATCAAAGGTGATAAAAATCAGGGAAGGTGGAAATCCGAGGAGGTCAAATAGGGAAGAACCAACGACTGTAGATCAAAATCAAGGGAGATTAAAAAGGGAGATCAAAATCAAGGAAGATCAAAATCAGGGAGATCAAAATCAGGGAAGATCAAAATCACGGTAGGTCAAAAACATTGGAGATCAAAGTCAGGGGAGGTCAAAATTACAGTTGATCAAAAACAGGGCAACATCAAAATCAGTTGAGATCAAAATCAGGGAGATCAAGGTCAACGGAGATCAAAACCAAGGCGGTAAAAATCAAAGGTGATCAAAATTAGGGAAGGTGGAAATCCGAGGAGGTCAGAATAAGGGAAGAACCAACCGACTGTAGATCAAAATCAAGGGAGATTAAAATCAGGGGAGATCAAAATCAAGGAAGATCAAAATCAGGGCAGATCAAAATCAGGGAAGATCAAAATCAGGAGGTCAAAAACATTGGCAGATCAAAGTCAGGGGAGGTCAAAATTACAGTTGATCAAAAACAGGGCAACATCAAAATCAGGGAGATCAAAATCAGGGAGATCAAGGTCAACGGAGATCAAAAGGCGGTAAAAATCAAAGGTGATCAAAATTAGGGAAGGTGGAAATCAGGAGGTCAGAATAAGGGAAGAACCAACCGACTGTAGATCAAAATCAAGGGAGATTAAAATCAGGGGAGATCAAAATCAAGGAAGATCAAAATCAGGGCAGATCAAAATCACGGTAGATCGAAATCAGAGGAGATGAAAATCATGGGGAGCGACAAAATTCAGGGGAAAAACCAGGGAAATCAAATCACAATAGATCAAAATCACGGAGACCAGGAGCGAAAGAATCAGCGGACATCCAAATCACGGAAGATCAAACTCAGGGGAGATCAAAATCAGGGAAGATCAAAATCACGGTAGATCAAAAACATCAGATCAAAATCAGGGGAGGTCAAAATTACAGTTGATCAAAAACAGGGAGATCAAAATCAGGAGATCAAAATCAGGGAGATCAAGGTCAACGGAGATCAAAACCAAGGAAAAATCAAAGGTGATCAAAATTACCGAGGAGAGAATAAGGGAAGATCCAACCGACTGAAGATCAAAATCAGGGAGATCAAAATCAGGGAAGATCAAAATCACGGTAGGTCAAAAACATTGGAGATCAAAGTCAGGGGAGGTCAAAATTACAGTTGATCAAAAACAGGGCAACATCAAAATCAGTTGAGATCAAAATCAGGGAGATCAAGGTCAACGGAGATCAAAACCAAGGCGGTAAAAATCAAAGGTGATCAAAATTAGGGAAGGTGGAAATCCGAGGAGGTCAGAATAAGGGAAGAACCAACCGACTGTAGATCAAAATCAAGGGAGATTAAAATCAGGGGAGATCAAAATCAAGGAAGATCAAAATCAGGGCAGATCAAAATTACGGTAGATCGAAATCAGAGGAGATGAAAATCATGGCAGGTCATAATCAGGAGCGACAAAAGTCAGGGGACTTGAAAACCAGGGAAATTCAAAATCACAATAGATCAAAATCACGAGAGACCAAATTAGGAGCGATAAGAATCAGCGGACATCCAAATCACGGAAGATCAAACTCAGGGGAGATCAAAATCAGGGAAGATCAAAATCACGGTAGGTCAAAAACATTGGAGATCAAAGTCAGGGGAGGTCAAAATTACAGTTGATCAAAAACAGGGCAACATCAAAATCAGTTGAGATCAAAATCAGGGAGATCAAGGTCAACGGAGATCAAAACCAAGGGCGGTAAAAATCAAAGGTGATCAAAATTAGGGAAGGTGGAAATCCGAGGAGGTCAGAATAAGGGAAGAACCAACCGACTGTAGATCAAAATCAAGGGAGATTAAAATCAGGGGAGATCAAAATCAAGGAAGATCAAAATCAGGGCAGATCAAAATTACGGTAGATCGAAATCAGAGGAGATGAAAATCATGGCAGGTCATAATCAGGAGCGACAAAAGTCAGGGGACTTGAAAACCAGGGAAATTCAAAATCACAATAGATCAAAATCACGAGAGACCAAATTAGGAGCGATAAGAATCAGCGGACATCCAAATCACGGAAGATCAAACTCAGGGGAGATCAAAATCAGGGAAGATCAAAATCACGGTAGGTCAAAAACATTGCAGATCAAAGTCAGGGGAGGTCAAAATTACAGTTGATCAAAAACAGGGCAACATCAAAATCAGTTGAGATCAAAATCAGGGAGATCAAGGTCAACGGAGATCAAAACCAAGGGCGGTAAAAATCAAAGGTGATCAAAATTAGGGAAGGTGGAAATCCGAGGAGGTCAGAATAAGGGAAGAACCAACCGACTGTAGATCAAAATCAAGGGAGATTAAAATCAGGGGAGATCAAAATCAAGGAAGATCAAAATCAGGGCAGATCAAAATTACGGTAGATCGAAATCAGAGGAGATGAAAATCATGGCAAATCATAATCAGGAGCGACAAAAGTCAGGGGACTTGAAAACCAGGGAAATTCAAAATCACAATAGATCAAAATCACGAGAGACCAAATTAGGAGCGATAAGAATCAGCGGACATCCAAATCACGGAAGATCAAACTCAGGGGAGATCAAAATCAGGGAAGATCAAAATCACGGTAGGTCAAAAACATTGCAGATCAAAGTCAGGGGAGGTCAAAATTACAGTTGATCAAAAACAGGGCAACATCAAAATCAGTTGAGATCAAAATCAGGGAGATCAAGGTCAACGGAGATCAAAACCAAAGGCGGTAAAAATCAAAGGTGATCAAAATTAGGGAAGGTGGAAATCCGAGGAGGTCAGAATAAGGGAAGAACCAACCGACTGTAGATCAAAATCAAGGGAGATTAAAATCAGGGGAGATCAAAATCAAGGAAGATCAAAATCAGGGCAGATCAAAATTACGGTAGATCGAAATCAGAGGAGATGAAAATCATGGCAGGTCATAATCAGGAGCGACAAAAGTCAGGGGACTTGAAAACCAGGGAAATTCAAAATCACAATAGATCAAAATCACGAGAGACCAAATTAGGAGCGATAAGAATCAGCGGACATCCAAATCACGGAAGATCAAACTCAGGGGAGATCAAAATCAGGGAAGATCAAAATCACGGTAGGTCAAAAAAATTGGAGATCAAAGTCAGGGGAGGTCAAAATTACAGTTGATCAAAAACAGGGCAACATCAAAATCAGTTGAGATCAAAATCAGGGAGATCAAGGTCAACGGAGATCAAAACCAAGGGCGGTAAAAATCAAAGGTGATCAAAATTAGGGAAGGTGGAAATCCGAGGAGGTCAGAATAAGGGAAGAACCAACCGACTGTAGATCAAAATCAAGGGAGATTAAAATCAGGGGAGATCAAAATCAAGGAAGATCAAAATCAGGGCAGATCAAAATTACGGTAGATCGAAATCAGAGGAGATGAAAATCATGGCAGGTCATAATCAGGAGCGACAAAAGTCAGGGGACTTGAAAACCAGGGAAATTCAAAATCACAATAGATCAAAATCACGAGAGACCAAATTAGAAGCGATAAGAATCAGCGGACATCCAAATCACGGAAGATCAAACTCAGGGGAGATCAAAATCAGGGAAGATCAAAATCACGGTAGGTCAAAAACATTGGAGATCAAAGTCAGGGGAGGTCAAAATTACAGTTGATCAAAAACAGGGCAACATCAAAATCAGTTGAGATCAAAATCAGGGAGATCAAGGTCAACGGAGATCAAAACCAAGGGCGGTAAAAATCAAAGGTGATCAAAATTAGGGAAGGTGGAAATCCGAGGAGGTCAGAATAAGGGAAGAACCAACCGACTGTAGATCAAAATCAAGGGAGATTAAAATCAGGGGAGATCAAAATCAAGGAAGATCAAAATCAGGGCAGATCAAAATCAGGGAAGATCAAATCACGGTAGGTAAAAAACATTGCAGATCAAAGTCAGGGGAGGTCAAAATTACAGTTGATCAAAAACAGGGCAACATCAAAATCAGTGGAGATCAAAATCAGGGAGATCAAGGTCAACGGAGATCAAAACCAAAGGCGGTAAAAATCAAAGGTGATCAAAATTAGGGAAGGTGGAAATCCGAGGAGGTCAGAATAATGGAAGAACCAACCGACTGTAGATCAAAATCAAGGGAGATTAAAATCAGGGGAGATCAAAATCAAGGAAGATCAAAATCAGGGCAGATCAAAATTACGGTAGATCGAAATCAGAGGAGATGAAAATCATGGCAAATCATAATCAGGAGCGACAAAATCAGGGGACTTGAAAACCAGGGAAATTCAAATCACAATAGATCAAAATCACGAGAGACCAAATTAGGAGCGATAAGAATCAGCGGACATCCAAATCACGGAAGATCAAACTCAGGGGAGATCAAAATCAGGGAAGATCAAAATCACGGTAGGTCAAAAACATTGCAGATCAAAGTCAGGGGAGGTCAAAATTACAGTTGATCAAAAACAGGGCAACATCAAAATCAGTTGAGATCAAAATCAGGGAGATCAAGGTCAACGGAGATCAAAACCAAGGGCGGTAAAAATCAAAGGTGATCAAAATTAGGGAAGGTGGAAATCCGAGGAGGCCAGAATAAGGGAAGAACCAACGACTGTAGATCAAAATCAGGGAGATTAAAATCAGGGAAGATCAAAATCACGGTAGGTCAAAAACATTGCAGATCAAAGTCAGGGGAGGTCAAATTACAGTTGATCAAAAACAGGGCAACATCAAAATCAGTGGAGATCAAAATCAGGGAGATCAAGGTCAACGGAGATCAAAACCAAAGGCGGTAAAAATCAAAGGTGATCAAAATTAGGGAAGGTGGAAATCCGAGGAGGTCAGAATAAGGGAAGAACCAACCGACTGTAGATCAAAATCAAGGGAGATTAAAATCAGGGGAGATCAAAATCAACGAAGATCAAAATCAGGGCAGATGAAAATTACGGTAGATCGAAATCAGAGGAGATGAAAATCATGGCAAATCATAATCAGGAGCGACAAAAGTCAGGGGACTTGAAAACCAGGGAAATTCAAAATCACAATAGATCAAAATCACGAGAGACCAAATTAGGAGCGATAAGAATCAGCGGACATCCAAATCACGGAAGATCAAAATCAGGGCAGATCAAAATCAGGGAAGATCAAAATCACGGTAGGTCAAAAACATTGGAGATCAAAGTCAGGGGAGGTCAAAATTACAGTTGATCAAAAACAGGGCAACATCAAAATCAGTTGAGATCAAAATCAGGGAGATCAAGGTCAACGGAGATCAAAACCAAGGGCGGTAAAAATCAAAGGTGATCAAAATTAGGGAAGGTGGAAATCCGAGGAGGTCAGAATAAGGGAAGAACCAACCGACTGTAGATCAAAATCAGGGAGATTAAAATCAGGGAAGATCAAAATCAAGGTCAAGCAGATCAAAGTCAGGGGAGGTCAAAATCAGTTGATCAATCAAAATCAGGGAGATCAAAATCAGGGAGATCAAAATCAAAACCAAAGAAAAATCAAAGATCAAAATTAGGGAACAAATCCGAGGAGGTCAGAATATGTAGATCAAAATCAAGGGAGATAAAATCAGAGATCAAAATCAAGGAAGATCAAAGTCAGGGCAGAAAATTACGGTAGATCGAAATCAGAGGAGATGAAAATCATGGCAAATCATAATCAGGAGCGACAAAAGTCAGGGGACTTGAAAACCAGGGAAATTCAAATCACAATAGATCAAAATCACGAGAGACCAAATTAGGAGCGATAAGAATCAGCGGACATCCAAATCACGGAAGATCAAACTCAGGGGAGATCAAAATCAGGGAAGATCAAAATCACGGTAGGTCAAAAACATTGCAGATCAAAGTCAGGGGAGGTCAAAATTACAGTTGATCAAAAACAGGGCAACATCAAAATCAGTTGAGATCAAAATCAGGGAGATCAAGGTCAACGGAGATCAAAACCAAGGGCGGTAAAAATCAAAGGTGATCAAAATTAGGGAAGGTGGAAATCCGAGGAGGCAGAATAAGGGAAGAACCAACCGACTGTAGATCAAAATCAAGATTAAAATCAGGGAAGATCAAAATCACGGTAGGTCAAAAACATTGCAGATCAAAGTCAGGGGAGGTCCAAATTACAGTTGATCAAAAACAGGGCAACATCAAAATCAGTGGAGATCAAAATCAGGGAGATCAAGGTCAACGGAGATCAAAACCAAAGGCGGTAAAAATCAAAGGTGATCAAAATTAGGGAACGTGGAAATCCGAGGAGGTCAGAATATCAAAATCAAGGGAGATTAAAATCAGGGGAGATCAAAATCAACGAAGATCAAAATCAGGGCAGATCGGTAGATCGAAATCAGAGGAGATGAAAATCATGGCAAATCAAATCAGGAGCGACAAAAGTCAGGGGACTTGAAAACCAGGGAAATTCAAAATCACAATAGATCAAAATCACGAGAGACCAAATTAGGAGCGATAAGAATCAGCGGACATCCAAATCACGGAAGATCAAAATCAGGGAGATCAAAATCAGGGAAGATCAAAATCACGGTAGGTCAAAAACATTGCAGATCAAAGTCAGGGGAGGTCAAAATTACAGTTGATCAAAAACAGGGCAACATCAAAATCAGTTGAGATCAAAATCAGGGAGATCAAGGTCAACGGAGATCAAAACCAAGGCGGTAAAAATCAAAGGTGATCAAAATTAGGGAAGGTGGAAATCCGAGGAGGTCAGAATAAGGGAAGAACCAACCGACTGTAGATCAAAATCAAGGGAGATTAAAATCAGGGGAGATCAAAATCAAGGAAGATCAAAATCAGGGCAGATCAAAATTACGGTAGATCGAAATCAGAGGAGATGAAAATCATGGCAGGTCATAATCAGGAGCGACAAAAGTCAGGGGACTTGAAAACCAGGGAAATTCAAAATCACAATAGATCAAAATCACGAGAGACCAAATTAGGAGCGATAAGAATCAGCGGACATCCAAATCACGGAAGATCAAACTCAGGGGAGATCAAAATCAGGGAAGATCAAAATCACGGTAGGTCAAAAACATTGGAGATCAAAGTCAGGGGAGGTCAAAATTACAGTTGATCAAAAACAGGGCAACATCAAAATCAGTTGAGATCAAAATCAGGGAGATCAAGGTCAACGGAGATCAAAACCAAGGGCGGTAAAAATCAAAGGTGATCAAAATTAGGGAAGGTGGAAATCCGAGGAGGTCAGAATAAGGGAAGAACCAACCGACTGTAGATCAAAATCAAGGGAGATTAAAATCAGGGGAGATCAAAATCAAGGAAGATCAAAATCAGGGCAGATCAAAATTACGGTAGATCGAAATCAGAGGAGATGAAAATCATGGCAGGTCATAATCAGGAGCGACAAAAGTCAGGGGACTTGAAAACCAGGGAAATTCAAAATCACAATAGATCAAAATCACGAGAGACCAAATTAGGAGCGATAAGAATCAGCGGACATCCAAATCACGGAAGATCAAACATCAGGGGAGATCAAAATCAGGGCAATAAAATCAGATCAAAATCACGGTAGGTCAAAAACATTGGAGATCAAAGTCAGGGGAGGTCAAAATTACAGTTGATCAAAAACAGGGCAACATCAAAATCAGTTGAGATCAAAATCAGGGAGATCAAGGTCAACGGAGATCAAAACCAAGGGCGGTAAAAATCAAAGGTGATCAAAATTAGGGAAGGTGGAAATCGAGGAGGTCAGAATAAGGGAAGAACCAACCACTGTAGATCAAAATCAAGGGAGATTAAAATCAGGGGAGATCAAAATCAAGGAAGATCAAATCAGGGCAGATCAGGGAAGATCAAAATCACGAGGTCAAAATTGAGATCAAAGTCAGGGGAGGTCAGTTGATCAAAAACAGGGCAACATCAAAATCAGTTGAGATCAAAATCAGGGAGATCAAGGTCAACGGAGATCAAAACCAAAAAAATCAAAGGTGATCAAAATTAGGGAAGGTGGAAATCCGAGGAGGTCAGAATAAGGGAAGAACCAACCGACTGTAGATCAAAATCAAGGGAGATTAAAATCAGGGGAGATCAAAATCAAGGAAGATCAAAATCAGGGCAGATCAAAATTACGGTAGATCGAAATCAGAGGAGATGAAAATCATGGCAGGTCATAATCAGGAGCGACAAAAGTCAGGGGACTTGAAAACCAGGGAAATTCAAAATCACAATAGATCAAAATCACGAGAGACCAAATTAGGAGCGATAAGAATCAGCGGACATCCAAATCACGGAAGATCAAACTCAGGGGAGATCAAAATCAGGGAAGATCAAAATCACGGTAGGTCAAAAACATTGGAGATCAAAGTCAGGGGAGGTCAAAATTACAGTTGATCAAAAACAGGGCAACATCAAAATCAGTTGAGATCAAAATCAGGGAGATCAAGGTCAACGGAGATCAAAACCAAGGGCGGTAAAAATCAAAGGTGATCAAA
The DNA here is from genome assembly GCA_013433145.1 of Ascaris suum. NCBI lineage: Eukaryota > Metazoa > Nematoda > Chromadorea > Rhabditida > Ascarididae > Ascaris > Ascaris suum. The sequence goes on from CM024175.1 coordinate 10,716,555, forward strand.
ATTAGGGAAGGTGGAAATCCGAGGAGGTCAGAATAAGGGAAGAACCAACCGACTGTAGATCAAAATCAAGGGAGATTAAAATCAGGGGAGATCAAAATCACGGAAGACCAAATCAAGGTAGGCCACCAAGCCAGGGTAGATCAACACCAAGCACGATCAAAATCAGGGAGATGAAAACCGGGGAAGGTCAAGGTCATGGATGCAAAAACGGGGAAGGTGGAAATCAGGGAAGATCAAAATGAGTTACGACAAAAACCAGGGGACATCAAAATCAGGGGAGATCAAAATCAGTGAGGTGTAAAATGAGGGAACATTAAAACCAGTAACCAGTTAAGATCTCGAATCACTGGATTTCGAAAGCAGGGAAGATCAGAATCATGGAAGATGAAAATCAGGGGCGATAAAAATCAGGGTAGATCAAAACCAGGGAAGATCGAAATCAAAGAGGATCAAAAGCAGGGGAGATGAAATTCAGGGGATATCAAAATCGGAGGATGGAGATCAAGGAAGATCGAAAGAAGGAGAGATCAAACGACGGAAATTCAAAATGACGGAAGATCAAAACCAGGGAATATTCAAAATCAGGGAAGATTGAATTCAGGGGAGATCAAAATCAGTGAAGGCCAAATGACGGATGATCAAAATCGGGAAGATGGAAGTCAAGAAAGATCGAAATCGATTAAGATGAAAATCAGGGATTATCGAGAGGTCAGAAGATCAAGTCCGAGGATGAAAATGAAGGTAAACGAAATAGGGAAGATCAAAATCAGGGTAGATAAAAATAGGGGAAGATCAAGATTAGGGTAGAACAAAATCATGGGAGATCGAAAGTTTAGAAGGATAGAACGGAGAGGATAAAAATCCGGCAACATCAAAATCAGGGGAGGTCAAGATCAGGGAAGATCAAAACGGAGAAGAATAAACTCCGAGCATTTCAAAGTCAGGGAAGATCAAAAGCAGGGAAGATGAAAATCACGGAAGATCAAAATCAATGAAGATCAGAAGAAGGGAAGATTAAAAACAGGGAAGATCAGAAGCACGGAGGTTCAAAATGAGGGAAGCTGAAAATGAAGGAAGATGAAAATGAACAAGGATGACAATGAAGGTGAGAATTAAGAGGAAGATAAAGATCAAAATGAACACTGAAGAAGGTCAGAGTGTCTGCGATGGTACTTAACCACGGATTAATATTATTTCAGAAATTTTCGGGGTTTTCTTTCCCGCATTTTGCACTCGAAATGATCTTGGCTAGACACCGCTCCATGTTATCTAATGGAAAAAAACTTCCCCGAAGGTTGAAGCCTGACGAACGTTAGAGTGTCTACTAGCCCAAATTCAATTATTAATCTTGTTTATACTATACGAATATAGATTCGCGGCTTCGGCGCTCGGAAACACAGCAGGTGAAGCAAAACAGAACAGAAGTGAGGATACGAATCTCTACTGTCTATCTGGATTTTATTTCAGTGGTTATGCCAGCACTGGGGAATATCACACCTCGTCACAACTCCTTCTAGGATCTGACACACAAGGGGGCTTCGGCCTCCCTTTACACCATACATGAACCAGAAGGAGGCTTCGCCCCCTTCCGTGCGACACGCAAATAGAGACACACACACACACGCCGACACCACACCCACACATTACACACTACAAACACACGCATCACACGGCACTCCACCCCTCTCCCCCCTCCCCCCCCCCCCTACACATACACCACACACGTATACACGCACACACCCTATCCCCCACACACCATGCACCACACATTCACTTCATACCGAATCGAAAAATCTAGTCACTCCCCTCTTCACCGCACACAAAACGAAACCCGCACCCCAAACTGGGCTCAACCCTCCTCTCTTGCCATTATGCTTCACCTCAACCAATGCGTAACCGACTGCGCCACTCGATACCTGATAATCAAACCCACTTTCACCGCCTATATATTTTCAGAGAAAAACGTATGCAGTCCTTTTAAAGCGCACCTTGCAGCCCTCTCGACACGTAACAGCACTAGGTGGATAAAGCTCGTCTCGTACTCCTATTTGATACAACATGTACTTGTGCAACTCCGTTCATCCAGGTTTGCCAAACGTGGAGAACGTCAAGTACGAAAAATGGCACATATACACTTTTCACCCACTTACCCTACACCTACCACCACCAATAAGAATGGGCATGGAAAACACAAATTTTCCAAAACTTTTATGAAGAAATGGCACTCCTCTATCGAATCCTTGGTCAGATAACGTTAAGGAGAGAGTAAATTGTCTTATGATCTTTTGTATTGAATAGGAAATGAAGATATTTTAGTATATATAGGATAATGTCTGGAAGAAACTCGAGAATATTTTAATTCTATTCTAGAGTAGCTAAATACCAACCTGAATCAAGCTCCGATGATATATAAATACTCTTCTCGACACTCACTGCGTGACGCATCCTATCTGGTGACGTTTGAGTGCTTTCGTTTTTGACTCTTCGCCTTCGAAAACGAATCACTTCGTATTCCATACCTGTTGGATGACGTTCCACCTGTCGACTCCTACTACGAGTTAATTGCCGCGTTTCATTCTGCAATGGCCCATACAACGCTAATGAATCATTACCGAATGAATCCTAAATATACAGCACAAATTGCAACATTTTTTATAATTTATTGACTATAATCATTCCCTAAGCATATAGTTTAGGAAAGGAATGGATGCAATGATTGAATTCAACACAAAATAGAGCACTTGAATACATCAACTGAACACTTTTTTGTTCGCAAAGAATGTATCATAGAAAGAACGATGAAGATGATATGAAGAACCTATTAGTTTTTTTTCTAACATTTGGAAATAGTTAGCCGTCTACGTATTTTACTTTTTTTTTTAAAACATGGCGAACGAAAATTCGCTCAAAATTATAGGAATTTTCTTTCAGAAAATTTAATTTTTTTTTTTTATATCTAGGAAATTATAAAATAGGTTATTTATAAATTGCATAACGATGCTTAAAAACAATCATTTCTCTTTTTTTTCATTACCATTGACGAAGCATTCATCTGCCATCCTTAGACCTCTCTTACTCATTCTACCTCCATTTTTCCTCCTAGGTCAAATTCCTGCATGTATTCGTCCTAAGAATAGCCTTATAAGCTTATACGCAAGCATTAAACGCATTGAAAATCGGTGAGCATATGAGACATTACTATTTTTCATATAGGTGGATTACTCCATCATTTAACAACTCATTCGCTTGCCATGGATGATCCTATATGTGAAACCAGCAAAAGAACCCTGAGGTTCTCGCGTTGTCGAACAAAGAGATATCATGCTGCGAAGTATGAAAGTTCAGTTCTATCTATTCTTGGAAACCTTATAGCAACCGAAATTGTATATCCATCCCGAAACGGTTTCTTAACGAAAAAAAAAAATCGACACCTGATCGCGAATGCGTTCACATGCATGCGATTCATCAAACGATGCATAATCGGACGAAATAAAACGTGAACGCCTATCGTTGCGTTGAGATGATGATATTCTTCGTTGTATTTCCATCATAGAATTACCGATGTGGAGTACTGTTATCAGTCATCCGAGATTCCGTGTCGGAGCTATCCAAATTGGATGTACTCCCACCGGTCGCACTTTTGCTAGCCAACTTACTAATTCGCCGCGGTTGAGAATAAGTTGGACTCGAAATTGTGCAATAAGCATTCACTAAATTGCCATCGAGTGATCCCTCTTCGGCAGTTTGAATATCGATCGGACTTGTGTGCATCGGTTTGAAACTGATAAGACGGATGCCGGTTTCATTGAAATCACTGTTTCTTGTAAGCTCTTTCGCGTCGTCGGTTGTTGCATTTACGAATGAACCTGTGCAGGTGGTGTTCATACTTGTAAGCTCTGCATCATCCTCTTCGTTTTTGTGATGATTGCCGTTGATACGTGTCGTATCATTGTCGATCACGTTGGCAGCGCTATTGGCATCGACATTAATAGACTGAATTAAAGTACTGCTCGAAAGGGCAGATGTCGAGAAACCATCGAGTGTTTCATCAGTTTTACATCTATCAAGACGAAAACTTCCAGCAGCATAGGAACGTGTTCGGCTATCGTTCCCTCGATTCAGATGTACTTGCATTACAGTCGTTACCGCTGAATCGTCCGCCACCCTAAAGGTAAACCTCATACTAATGCACAGTTGTCTCAAGACCCGGAATTTCCAACTCATAGATCACAATGCATTTATGGGCACATCCCAGCCGAAATTTACTGCTTTCAGGATTTTGCGTATCGGTTTTTTGTTTTATCCAGATTATCCAGGTGTTGGGTTATCCAGGTAAATTGCGCATTATGGCACAGAAGAGCTGGAAAACTTTTTCTTCTAGTTTTGGATTTTAATGGTAACTTAATTCCTCAAAAATCGTTGACAACATCGCTCCGTTCGCTTTTATAGCGCCAAATCTAAGACATGAATGTTGAGCACCTCTCATTTGGGACGTAGTCTTTATGAGAAGCAGGGCAGAGTAGGAGAACACAGAGAAAGACAACTATGCAATTCGGCGAAAACTTTTCAAGAGTTGTCAAAGAGTATAGAAATGAAACAGTCACTTCCGTTTAATTTCTCCGGTTTCTCTCAACCGGAAGAAAAGTCAATAAAAAATCTCTACGTTTGTTGTAATAAATAATGCTTTGCTAGCTTTTCTCATAGTAATATGATTTAGAAATTTCGTTCAAGCGGAACATCTTTTTTTTTCCCCGGTTTTGAACAATTCACTTCTTAACGCAATGAAAAATGAATAGAGAACTTTTTAAGGAAATATTTTCAAAAAAATAATGAATTCTATCATCGTGTATTTTTTCGATATTTCGTTGAGGTTTTTTTTTTTAAATATTTCATTTTACTACACTCAAAAATTTTGCATAGAAATTATCAAAATATTTACAATTTATAATTATATCATTTCTAATTAATTCAATTAATTTAAAATTATTCGAGCAATTTATTTATGCATAATTTATATCGAAAGCATTATAGTAACACTTACGTCATCCATTGAAATGGTTTCTGCATATTATATAATATCGAATAAATATGTTTGTAATTATCAGCGAAGCTAAGACCATCACAATCAAGTGTATTACCATCAGTGTTTAAAACCGATGCCGAGTTGAACGTATAGAAATTCTCGCCTTCCATCTATAAATATACATAGCTCATTGCTAAGTACACTTGAAATCATATTCACTATAGATGCATATTCCATACGCTAAACAATGAGCAGGCTTTTCCTAAATTCGGCGCTTTCAAGGAAGTGCACAATTCCATCCTTAAAAGTATGGATCCATAAGGAAAGAGGAAACGTTTAAAGATATAAATTAAAGACGACGAAAAAAATTAAACACAGAAAGCAATGGAAGGATTTTGAATCGATGAGTAGCTCAAATTTGAGGCAAAAACAAATGTGCTAAATGAGCATGTTCTTCGTCAAGCATTTTTGTATCAATTTCAGCTTCTAGTAAAGTATTTAACCTCTTTTTTTTTAAACACAAGGCGATGATTTCCAAAAAAAAAAAAGATTATTGCGGCTTTAACTTGCCAAACTATGATTTTTATACTATTACTTTCATACGAAAAAAAAGTGACCTTTTATTTATTTTCTATTGCAAAAACTTTTCAAAAAAAAAAAGAAATTCTAATTTTCTCTGCTAATGAAATTTGACGAATGATGATGATGATTTCAATGCTAGAAATTTCGTCTTCCTTTTCTGATATAGCGATGATGAATGGTGAGTATCACTGAACAAACAATCATTGAAGTAGGTATAATTCGATTTACAAAGATCTACTCTGCCAAAACAACAATGAATTCCATCATAAGCATTTTATACCCATTCCTTTTGTTTGCTTTACTTCTTTTTTTTTGGAGGGCGGGGGGGGGGGGGGGAGTAAACATATCCTCACGATTTCGGTAAATATAAAAAATCCGGCAACTTAATTTCGTAAAATTTCAAGGAATTAAATATTGAGGCGATGTTACTACTTTCATCCTGCAAATTAATTTCATTAAAAAATATTGTTACCTGTCATTTATTATTGCCTATCACTTCTTCGATTTTATCATAGGAAAAAAAAAATTCTTTTTCTATCATTCATCATTAAATTCACATAATTTGTTTCAATAAAAAAACCCTCAAGAACTCTAAAATTTACTTCACAAAATCACAAATACCCAATCATTGTTTATAAAGTTAGAGCTGCTATCGTCAACTATGAGAAAAACGACGTTTACCAGCAAACTATGAATCAAAAGCTTTAAAAATTATATATTTTTTGAAATTTTCAAATTCGAAATTTCGAAACGAATGAAATTTGCGCTTTATGATCCTTTCGAATTTCTATGTTATGGTACTCAACTATCATTAAATTCATATAAAATGAGGGAATTCTTTCAAAACACTTACCAAACCATCATATCCGGCTTGTGCGAGAGAATTAAGCGCCTGACGAGGCTCACAATTTCTTGCGAATGTTATTACTGGTATTAATCGTACCAAGGGGGATTCAATCTCTCTCATAACTGAATTCACCGTTTGCCACACACATTGACGCACATGTGAATCGAACGACGGAATCGCTAACCAAACCTGCAAGACAGCATCGCTTAGGGAACGGTCACAATGGCATAGCAGTTAAAAAATGTAGATATGCAAGAAATTAATTCGAGGTTCTACCTCAAGATCCTCGATGGGGCAGTAGTAACCTTCACGAAGCCAACGTCTGATCTGTTCGAAGGCATCGTTTTGTGGCCATGATCGTGATGACGGATCCGCTGAAAAATAACCCATTTATAGAATGAGCTTTGATGAAAAAATCGTATTATTCAAAATCCTTAGGGTGTTGGATGAAATTAGGACACGAGCCGAACAAACTTAATTGCTAATTACTTAAACGAACTGCTTATCATATCATTCCATGTGAAAATTTGAACAGAAACTGATAAAAATTATATTCGATTTTTATACTATTAAAAGTTGTAGAAAGAAATAAGTTGATAACTCAATAAGAATATAAATTCAAAACAATGCATGCAATCATATTTTAGAAATAAATAAGCATAGAAATTCAGAAGTTATCGCGATATCTAATACACCGCAAAAGGTTTAACGACACTTGGAAAATGAGCTTAAGCAATTTTAAACATTCTAATAATAAAATGTTGGAAAATATTTCTTATGAAATAATCATGCCAATAAATTGAAAATGTTTGGAAAAAAAATATTATAGAATATTCAAGAAAACTTAACTATCAATAGCTGGTGTATCAACAAATGCAAGCGGTCGCCTTAATATTGTATTATTGAAAACGTAACATGTCAATTGTTTCGTTCGTGCATACATTCTACTGATCTTTGGGCCATCCCTTGATAAGCTCGATATTGCTGAAACGATAAATTCATCACTGACATTCAAAACTTGCAATGATAGCATTTATGCGACTTAATTACAATTCGTATTCGAATATTTCTTCATAATATATCACTAACATATCCTTAGTAAGTATGTGATAAGCAAAAATGTTGCCCAGCACCGGATCCGAATCCCGATCAATCAACTTTTGTGTGATAGCGTTTGCCCAACATATTGCGATCCACACACTCATTCCCATTATCAACTGAACTGCAGCAATGTGATTATGCAGGATCAGTGCCTAATATGCAAGGAAGTCCTTATTGTACAAGATCAGTGTTATGAACATGCAAGACTAATGCTTTTTAAACATTTGCCCGTTCAATTCAACAAGGTTTTATTAGTATAAAATGAGTGTTTCAAAAGAGCAAGCGTTAACCCACAGGTTAAAGTGGCTATGCGTCGATGCATTGGCATAATTGTATAGCGAAAATCATCCTCTTCTTTCACATCGAAGAGATAGTTCGCAAATGCGCTTATAAGTGACGTCTTTCCGGATCGAGATCGGCCCAACAAGAGCACCGTTCTTCGATTCGCCAACACTCCATTCTTCGGCTTCTGAAATATCATCAACTAATGAAGCCACTTTTGCCCTTCGTACTCCCTCCCTCTCCCCGAGATATAGGAATGGATATGGATCTATCAAAAGCATCCACAAAAGCCATTCTTTTTTTTATGCTCTTTGCAGGCAAAAGGAAAGGAGCGGCAATAAACAGCGAAAAAAGTTCCCTTCAAAGAAATATGCATAACTATCACTCAATCTGGTCCGTAGGTTTGACTAACCAATGGGTTAATAAAATAATCCAAAACCTATTAGAGAAGATTCCAAGCCAATTTACATTTACGGATGTGGCGTATTCCGGAGGTGTGCGTTTCCCACGATTTTTTTTTCACTGAAATCGAATATTCACGACTGATGTTAGCTTTTTAGAATTTAACAATTTCAAGCTTAACGTAGCACATATTCAACTCAACTATAAATGGGACAGATTTTATGCGATATCTTTAATTGCTGAGAACAATGCAAATAAATGAGAATCTCTTATTAATGTCATGAATAAAGCCATCGCTCATTCAATTACATTGCACTTTTGTATAGATTAATTAGTCGACTTCAAGATGAAAAACAGCAACACGTTTATTACATCCATATGAGATCTGCGAAAAGAAAAAAAATTTTTTATTTACTTCTAACCAAAAACAATAGAGAGGAGTAATTTGTCGGTGACATCGAATCGTTGAGATCTCACTGACCGAATATTACGAAGTAACAACTAAGAACTTATAATGCCGGTTGTAGATGAAAGTATATTTTCTACCTGAAGGTACGGAAGGTGTATCCATCAATAAAGCAAAGAATACCTGTTCACCACCAATTATGATTTCCTTTGCAAATCGGTCGCCTTGTTCACCCGATAAAACTCTTTCGTTTCTGGCCATATCACGAGCAATAACACCGGAAGTGATATCAGAATGTAGCATCGAAAAAAAAACGATCAGAACTCGCCAATATCTAATATGCCCACATCTTGCAGTAAATCTCATAGCGATGAAATGGCCATCAGGACGAGCTTGTTATAGTTTATAAAATCGAATCACCTTAGAATTCCACAGCATAACATCGTCATCTAGAACGTATAAATGCGCACATCACTAATACTTTAATACCTTGTGTTTCCATACCCACGCCTATTTACATAGGTTAATTAGCATAAGAATTAGCCTAACCTTTTCAAAAGTACTTTTCCTCTATGAGCCAAACAATGATCAGGTTTTTGCAATAGGTGTTTACCTGTGAACCGGTAAGGTTTGCATTAAACGGATATGAATTTTTCTCGTTATGTAATTATAAGAAGTGAAGAAATTCAACGTTTATTTACAATTCGTGCTCATCAATGTTATTGAAAAAAAAAAAAAGAAGTATGCACTGCTTAAAATACAATTCATTAAGTTATTGCAATCTGTCTAAATTTCTTTCATATATGTGAAATTAAAAAGGTCATCATATCATAGTCTATTTTGAAATGAATTTAACTCAAACACAATCATTTACGATGTTGAAATCCAGAGAGAGATCATACCTCCAGTAATACCTTATCTGAGCTGATCTACACGAAAAACTCACAATAAACGATGGAAAATTTTTATACCAGTAATGAAAAAATTTGAACTTCTACAATAATAGAAATAAAGCGATCATTAAATTCAAAGCAAATGTTCTATCAGCGAGAGATTTCATCTTCACGTAGAGCTTTCTAATAACTTCACTGAACCGTTAGAAGGAAGGTCAAAAATCATTCACACAGAAAACATCGAAGAAAAATTTCACGCAAAGAACGCAACAAATCTCTTTCATTCATTTCTAAGCTAGACAAATTTGGCATTGATGAATATCACAAGAAAAATGTGTGAAAATCAAATCAATACTTTAAAAAAAAAACTACAGATGAAAAAGCAATAAAAAGTTGAAAATATATTCATATTGTTCAAGAATTTGAAAAAGATTTTTTTGCATCTAATATGATTATAGATCGACTATATTCTCTACTCATATTTAGTGCATCAATGTATTCATAATTTTTAAATAATTTGCATATGGCAAGAGTTATATTATAAAAATGAAAAAGGCAATTGTAAATAAAAAATAAATCAATCGCTAAACGAGGAAATAGGCGGAGAAACTTGAATGCTAAATTTGAAAGCGTATCGCGCTTTATAAAATATCCATAAAGAGAGAAAGCAGCAAAACGCTAAGCGCAATTTCCTTATCAATAAGAGCATTCCTTCTTCATTCAGGCATATAAACAGCGGTAATGCAAAATTGAGCGTTTACTGCACTTTAGATTATTATTTTTAGCGGTGTTGAGGGAAATGATAATTTGTAAGATTATGTTATTGTCTAAATTTCTTCATCGTTTTTTTTTTTTTGCTTAAAATTTTCTAATCGTGAATTCTTGCTTATAGCTTGAGAATTAAACTATAGCTTGACCTTACTCTCAGCCTTCTTGCATTTAACAGTACTACGCATTATAATAAGATCAATTTCTTAATTATATTTGCATTACATTAAGTAAAAAATAGAACTTTTACGAACGCTAGAAACAAAAAGATTGAAATTGAAATATAATGCATCATGTTTACGTTGAAGTAATTGAATGCCGAGGGCAATAAAAAAGAAGTTGGCATTTGATGGATTTTATTTTGAAGTTGCAAAGAATCGGCTAGATGGAATCTCAAGAAATACGGAGTCATAAAATGAGGAAAGGCTAAATCCGGAAATACGATACAATCCTGCATGATCTTTCACATTGCAGTATAAATGCAAAATGACGATTGGACTCATTGACAGTACAGTTTCCAACTTGAAGCCAATCTGAAGCTAATTTTAATGCGATTTTGACAATGCATCGATCGTACCGCATCAAATAATTTTCCCCTCTCTTCTTAGCTCATCCCTCTCTCCTTTCCCCCATCCTAAGATCCTTTTACCTCATTTTCTCTCAAATATATATATATATATATATATATATATATATATATATATATATATATATATATATATATATATATATATATATATATATATATATCTTCCAGTCAAAATACGTGCATCAGTGAGGTCCAAAAACGTCACAAATACAGAAACTACGTTCTGAAAAAAAAAGAGAATAAAATGTGATAGAAATATAAGCGAATCAAACAAGTTAGAAATTTGCCTACGAATCTAAAAGAGTGTCATTGACATATTTTATGCTAGTGTCTTTCAAAAATTAACTGTAGAAAAAGATTGATAATTTTTTAAACTTGAACTAATATTTTAGCATTATAACAATCAGGAAAGAAAAAACATTCGTACCTCTTCATTTATAATTTTTGAAGTATTACTCCAAACAAAAAAAAGAGATTTATCTCAACTTAAAAAGTTGGATAAAATATTTCTAACAATGCTAAGGATAGGGTTATCAACCGAAATGAATATCGTCTACTATAACTATAGAGGGAGAAAATAAACTGAAAGCGCAGAAGGGGCGTTATTTGGTGGTGCTTGCAGGAGAAAACTTTGGAAATGCAAAGAAATGCTATTTGTTTATCGCAAACGATTTAGTCACCTCACCTATTGATTCAACTCGAGTAAACTCTAACTTCCTGCCACAAATAATTTTCCTCCTCATTAAAAAAAAAAAACGGTAAATAACGAGAATACCAATAAAACAACGAATGTCAAACCTATCATAGAGATGTTGTGTACATCTTCATGTATACGAATGTATATGTGTGTCTTTCTACCTGTTATCCAAACTCCTCCAACAGATTCATGTTGGAAATTATTAACACAAAAACATCGAATTAGACGAGATGATAATCAACCGATTTTTTATGAACGCTAATGTATATGTGTGTGTATGTATATACATATACATACACACACATATACATTCATGTATACGAATGTATATGTGTGTGTATGTATATGTGTATATTCGCTAACTCTGAACGAATTAAAGACTGTGAAATCAGCAAATGTATTCATTGACTTCAAAGAAATTGCAAATATTCAAATGTGCGTAAAAATTTGCATAGAAAACAGCACGGATTCTACATGAACCGAATCGAAAAACAAAAAAAGAAGTCTTCATTAGAAGATTTGTATGGGCGGTTGATTTGCAACTGTTCAAAAAATCGATTGCTAGAGGCCTATCAAATTGGTTGGTTTAATGAAGGCAGCAATAGATGTGCTAATCAACGTTCGTCTATAGCGCGCATTTGCTGAGGTTGAACCACAATGCACACCACATTGTATTTGCCCAACTGGTAAATATACCTTCATCACCGATCACTTCTCTACAAAGTATATCTACGCTTGCATTTAAATAGCATTTATGCGTATATTTTTTGTTTTGTTCATTAAAATGCAACACTTATAGGCTTAATCCTCTTTTGTATTAAGTTTCTAAAATGATTCAGCTTTAATTAGTGACAGCCGTTCACAAATAAAATCCTCAATTTAAGAAAATTTTTCGTTAATAGGAATGAAATATTCCAACTAAGAGCGCTAAAGAAATTATTGAAAATCAAAAAAAAAAAATCCTTAAAAGAAATATAATTAAATAAAGATAGAAAATGTTCCGAGTTTTGTCATGCCAATAAGAATTTCACTAAACCAAGATTAATTTCAGGAATTTTTTAAAAAAATCAAATACATCTTTATAGATTTGAGCCGTTGCCATATTTTTATGATGCACCCAAGCGCCTTCTATATGGTGCACCACGTTTATGATAGAGTATCGAAAAAAAGCGAATTCTTGGCTTACTTGAAAAGAGCCCATCATCGGCTAATGCTCACAGATTATCACAGATGATACCAAAAATTCATCCACAAAATATTTCCATTTCTAAATCGTTGTTTTGCCCTCAAAATGTTTCCTTCCCATCACCCCCCCCCCCTCTCCTCCTATCAGAAATGAAAACCCTTTTTAAAATATATTTGTCTCTGAATGAAACCGTATAAGCGTGCGAATAAATCTCAGGAAAAATTGCATTAGTCCATAGTGCATTCGCCACATTTCAACTCGTTCAACCTAACAGTACCATGATGTATGGTGTACTCCCCCTCACCAACCAAACAATGATTCCTCTCGTTCCCATACTTCACTCGATGTCGACTCACAACGTAAATACAACATTGAAAGTGAAGTGTACTCTATTACAAAGAAGGTTTAATCACAATGAAAGGAATTTGACTGTGTGAAACATCGGCATCTTCGTCAAAACATCAATCAAGCATATTCAAAAATGCTGTAGTTGTAAATATCGACCTGATTATTCACCTTTTATTGTGTCCATATGCATCCATTTATGTATGCTCATCTCCTCTCAACTGAATCCGCCAACCAGAACAAGATAGTACGATAGAATTTCGGCAAATCAAATCTACACAACAGGTGATCAGCCCCAAAAAACCCCTCAAATGATCGTACTCCATGTGAATTATAATTACCCAATGATGTCATGAAATCAGTGAGCACGTTTTGTTAGGCAGCCTATCGCTATTGAGAAGAGATGGACGATCATCCTTGAACGATCACCATTCATATAAGCAGTCAGTGAGGTGCAGAGCGAAATGTGTTGTTTAATGCTATGATGAGAAAAAAAGAGTTATGAGAAGTGGTCGAAAGAGGGAATAATGAATTTACAGAAAGGGAAGGAAATTAGCGATTCTGGAGTGACCTCTATATGAAAAGAGGATAAAAATGGGTAAGTGCTCATTCGCTATTCTCCACTTCCTTCTATCCCAAAGGTTATCTGCGGAATTTGAGAGCTTATTTATGAATCAAAGCAAGCGCTGCTTGTGAAAAGACATACTTTTTTTGCTCAGTTGTGGAGATCGGATAATGAGCAAGAACATAGTTATGTTGTATTTCAACGTTCAGATGGATTTTACTGTGCTATGAATATGATGCTATACTGCCACAAACTCTTAACCACTAGAGGATTTAAGTGGTCGTTACGTTGTAATTGCTTCGATAGGTTTTTTTTTTGCAAACGATTAGACAAACATTCATACCAAATAATATGAAGCGCAGTTTTAGTTCGCTCAATTCCAAGATACATATGTTGTGTGTTTGAAGTAATAAATTAGTAAGATGCCGAAAGAATTGCATACTTTTACTACCATCGAAATTCAAAACTATGGAAGGTTTGAACGTCAAATTGGTTGAAGTCGTTTTTCAAAAGTACCTTCTGAACCTATCAGCATAGAAAAGACTATGAAAAAGAAAGAAGAAAAATGGGTCGAATTTTTATGAAATTATGGAATTTTCTTGGAGGAAAATATTTCAATAGTCGAAATCATAAATTTGAAATTCTTTCAAAGATATTTCTATTTATTAAGAAATTCAAAGGCCTATAAAAAAATTTAAGGATTCTTTTGCTCATCATTAATCTTTATAAGCAGTTATTTCCTTCAAGCACAACATTAACCTATATGAGTTTTGCAAAACTTTTCGATTTTTGTAGTTAAAAGTTTACTCGATTAATTGAAATTTTTATGATTTTATCATATTTTCACGGCTATTAGACCATAAGAACACCGGATCTATATAAAAATTCATACACAACAATAGGAACTATACGTAAAAGACGCTCAACTTTATCGAGATAATAGGAAGAATAAAATATTTTTGAACATCTTAGAAAACCTAACAAATATATCATCAAAGAAATTAATTACAACATTATAATTTAATTTACTATAAACTTAAATGAAAACAATTGATAGTGATCGTATTTTAATGATTGAAAACATTGCTCATTGAACTCATACGAAGACGCTCAATTGCAGAATAGCACTAATCTCGTTAGCAATTGTGACGAAACAATACGATCGTTGATAGCAGCTCTAGGAATATGTCTATAATTTTGATCACGATCCATGTTCTACCTGGAATGTAATCGAATAAAGAAAAAACGTTTTAAAGCATTTTGTAAAGTCAAATATTTTTAACTTCCGGCGCATCGCTCAAAGTAAATTTGAAAAAAAAAATCGCAAAACTCACTCCAACTACTAAATTGTTCGTAAAGATTCTTTGCAAATACATCTTTGATAACTCTCGAAGTGGATTATTGCTTATTGCAGATATTATTTTATGGATTTTTTTTAAAAACTTTATTTATAGCTATTATTTAAGGAATTTTTCTATCAATAGAAAATCCGAAATAAAGATTTGATTAATTCATAGGCTACAATTGAAAAAACTTTTTTTTTTCTGAGAAAATACTTTTCTCTGATATTTCAAATTTACATAATCATCACGATAATTTCTTGAAAACCTTAAATAGACCTTGCTCCTATAACTAATATATTTCCTTTCAAAAAATTATCATATATGATTATCGCCACTAAAGACAGCCGTTATACTATTTTAGAGTAGCGCATAATCATCACCTTCCTTGATCAACATATGTACGCGCAGCTAACCAAATATCGTTTATAGGATCGTCGAGTGGCTTTTTTTTTTCGCGTTTACCCGCAACCAAACCAAATATGGTCGATGAGACCATCGACCGCGGCACTTCTCCAAGTATTTTATAAATAACCAAATGTCACATCCCCAACAGTTATGCTCCCTCATTTAAGTAAGCAATAAACAAAGATACAATGTGAATTGTTACTTTTACGCAGAAATCGACGATCTCTGCAGCAATTCGTTGCGTAGATTGATGGGCATCTATAAGAACAATATTCGTAGCGTTGAACTCTTCCTTAACACCGACGACAATAACCTTCGAATCGCTTGCACCAATATCGCTTATTACTATCACAGTTGCATTAATATCTTCTTCATAAATACTCGGCACACTGCAATAAAGGTATACAGGTATATGAATAAATAATGAGGTGCAAATGAAACGGCATTGATGATTCATCAGTTAAGTAATACTTTAACTGCAAAAAGGTAAACCAAAAAAATGTTGAAACAGTTATCGTTTTATGCAAACTTGACGCAAATTTATGAAAAAATAAGTATAAAAATCTTGGAGGTGATCTTATCTTCATCGAGTAATTTATAAATTTGATTACAATGAACTCATTGGAATCGAAACAACCTACGATCGATTAGGGTCAACTGAACCTTTGATTCACAAAAAACTTTAAAGCAACTTTAGCAAGTGTTTTCGTTGTTTTTTATCGGAATCCAACTAACGTCAGCAACGTTGAACAGCTAGTGCCTTAAAATATGACAGTACACATTAGTAAAGAGAGCTGCTTGGCGAGCAGTATTGAATAGCAAATGAAAAATTCTTGCAAAAGCAACTTTCAGCTAATAAAACAACAACTAATAGTAAGATTACCCATGCATAAGAGAAGAGGAGGTTGGAGAGGAGGGGATAGTGAGATTGGAGAGGCAAAATCCCTCTCTGGCTCAAAATGCAAACAAATACCTTTCTGGCTTCTACGCAACGAAATATGAGCAGAAGTTGGCAAAGAATTGTTCAAAATCTTCCATCGCTGTTTCTCATGCGATTTTCGATTACTTCCTTACTGAATTTACTTTCCTCTGAGTTATCTTATTTGAGTGGATTTAGCCTTTGTTCATATTCTAAATTTCCCAATATGCGCCTATGCAAATATCAGTATTTTACATCAGCTAGCTTATTATTCATTGAAATTTAAAAATGAAATATAGTTGTCTTAGTCAGTTGTAGTTGAAAATTAATGCTTATGTTGACAATAAAATGCATACAGCAATGGAAACGATTATTCGAGACGTTAAGTCAAGCTTGATAGCGCCTATATTTGAGTTGAGGCCTTCTCTTCGCCAATATAGATTCTTCGAGTAAATTCCTACTCTCAGAGTAGAAATTTACCCGAAGAATCTTGGTTCGTTATTCTTATCGATATGGCCTATCCCCCAATTTGTTGTAATATGGAAAAACGCCTATGGGTATAAAATTACCTATAGGTTCAATATTTTCTGCGTTCTTTCCAATATGCAATAACTAAGTGAACCATCAGCAGTAATCGTTAAACCTGGGAATTATGAAGGAAATTATGCACAAGAAAGAACTTCTTTCGCAACCGCTTAGTTAACGTCTAGAATAATCTGCGCTAGAAAATCTCTACTTCCGCCTTATCCTAGACCTTCAAGAATGTTACTAGGGAAAATGCAAGAAATAGGAATTCAACAATAGCAGCAAGAATCTAGCAATTTCTTGCATGACCTATTTTTACTTACGTTTATTTCTATTTCCGAAATTTCTTAAATGTTTCATGCTAAATTTTCTACGTTTTTTGCACGTTTCTATTGGAATTTATTTTCCAAAACGTTCAATAAACGCTTCATTAAATCCAACGTTCTAACTTCAAGTATAGATCCACTTTTAAGATAACTCTTAGCAAAAATTCTTCACTTCATTTCCTCCATATTCACTTCATCCTTTCTTCTAATATATCACATCGTGCATAAATAACTCTAAGTTCCATGACTCTCTAAGGATCGGTCGCCGAGCTTATACGCTACAACTCCAGGAGTCGAATCCGAAGTTCTATGGTACACCAAACATCAGTCAACACCATCCACTGTGACCTTGACGAACAACGACATCAGTTAATGACTACACACTGAAGAAAGAAACATTTGTGACAAAAAAACTCACCTATAATCAGTGAGATTCGTTGCGAATAAAATATAAATATATGTGTCGTTAGTAGGATTAATTAACCGCTCTTTATAACGTATTACAGCGCTATAATTAATACATATTACAGCGCTATAATTAATAATATTGATTCATGAAGAGGTACCAAAAAAAAAAGACCATAAACGATGCGATTCACTAGCTTAAATAATGAGGATATAAATCACCTTCTATGAAATTAAATATGAATTTTGTATTTTAATTATAGATTTTTTTTTTCAACACCTTAACGTTAATAATGAATTGAAATTTTTTTTTTTTTGCAAAAAGCATAAAAATAATATCGATTTAATAAATTATCTATAAGATCGTAATTTATAGTTTAGTTATTCGAATTATTCTTTATTTTTAGCCATTAAAATTCATCCAAAGTTGTTGCTTTTTTTTTTCAATATCAAAGATTTTATATGATGAAACAACGAATAATAAAAAAAAATTAGAGAAAACCACATAAAAAATATTGCAATTTAAAAAAAGATTTTTTTTAAACGAAAAACAAAAGATAAATCATTAAGATATTTCTAGATAACATACTGATATTATACTAGGAATATTCTCAAGGTCTTCCTATATCGCTTAGAAAAATACTCGTATTTCGTCGATTTCGATTAACATTACGACGCCTAATATGATGCCCACTTAGCGTGAAGATAGTTCCCGTTTACCGATTAGCGTCATACCTATAGTTTAGCAGTATACGTAAAGGTTTAACGTTATACCGTTATACCTGTAAGTTTAGCGTTATACCTAGAGGTACCCATCAAATGAGGTCCTACAGGTATAACGTTAAACCTTTAGATCATCATGAAATGAGATGCCCGAACGCTATCCACTAAAAGATTATGGGTTAGTTGTTTTTGGAGAACGAATCAAACATATGCTTTTTACACAAAAAAAAAAATCATGCATATTGCACAACAGCAACTATTCACGAAATGAGACGGTTAATTTAGTACACTGAAGTCGAAACTAATCACAACAGCACTAAAAATATTCGGCTATTTTTTAAAACTCATTCCTATTTTCGGATGAATCAATGCCAATGTTTTTAGAAATTTTTATACAATAGTGCAACTGGCATATTTGCATAATACTTATATAATATTTACATGCAATATTTGCATAATAAAGACTTTAATTATTTGAAAACATGATAATCATTCGAACGTTTCTATTTCTTGCTTATTTTTTGCGAACCTCAGAATAAAAATCGCTCGATTCGTGATTATTGATAAATGAAATAAACAAAATGAAATCTAGACATAACAAACCTTTCAAAGGAATAAAAATTTTAAAAAAATTCCACTATTGAGAAGTAATAATTAATAAATGTTGCAATATTAGGCGAATATTTATAACGCTAATAGCGTTCCTATCTTTTAATCGAACAAAACCGAGGATCAAACATATAAAATAAACAAAGAATTAAATATGAGAAAAAAAAAATCATTCTTATCAAATGATTACAATCGTTTTCTTTTTTTTTTAAACCTTTCGTTGCAATTTCATTGCATTTCATTGCAATGTGATTGCAAAAAAAAAAAATTAGTTGCAAAATGAAATATTCAGTATCTGATCATGTTATTAGAATAAGACAACTTTTATGTTTATATAAGAAATCAATGAATAAATAAGAAAACGAACTTATGTTGATTAGGATTCGATGAGAGTAAACTTAAGCTCGTTAATGCTTGAAGTATTTCGAGTGTTTCTTCATTATTCGTTGTAAAATTAGTGAAATATATTTGTTGAATATCGGCGAACGATTCAATTGAGAATTGTGTGCTTATTGTCGTTATTGTTGAAATATGCTAATAATGGCATCAATGATTTATATACGAAATCATTCTGCAAGATAAAAAAAGAAAAGATTTCTTGCGAATAAAATTTAAAAATATAAATGGTAAAACATGCCACAAAATTTACGGCAATCGCTCTTTATACTCGCAGTTTATATTAGATGAATATTTCTTAAATTACTTTTAAAAAAAATGCAGATTCGTTTCAGTATACAGGTTATTCCTTTTGCTAGATATAATGTCAACGGAATTAACACCGAAAACATATGTCGAAATGCAATATGCAATAAATGCAAGATGCAATATGCAACATGCGATATGCAATACGCAATATGCTATCGCTTCAATATGCAATTATTTTGCTTACTTTTTGCTGATTGTCTCAAACGTCAACAATTTGCACTACGAGTAATTTCTTGAAAATTAACTGGTTGAGTCAAAATTTACTGTAATCACTTCATATCATTTACTGTTTTACAACTAAAGCTCAAATGTAAACATCTCGTGGTTACAATGCATTAAATTTACCTGCATAAAACAATTTTCACCTCAACATAGCATATTTCTTTAAAGTGGGACAAATTAAATGAATAGTAATAAATATGTAAGCAAATTTACTCGATAGAATGGTCGTGGATTTGGAAAACCGACATTGAAAGCGAATGTGATCTTAAGTGTCTTCGAAGATTGCCTTATGATTGTTTCCGTATCTAAATTCTTGTACTACAATTACAATCATCTCATGTCTATGCTTGAAGTATTTTAAACTTCCAAACCATTTCTACAACTTTGATTCCTTTTCTATTTCGTTCAATAAAAAATTGTTATTCCACGATGAAGTATCGAATAACAATCGAAAATTCCTATATAATATTGTGATTCATGGCAATTAAGCGAAATGAAATTTCATACAGCAAAAAAAAAAAACGCTGCAAAAGTACATCACAATGATCGATCCGATATTTAAAATTTCCGGTATTAAATGAGAAAACGAGCAATACTAAGGATGAAAAACGAATAATTAGTCAATTAATGTTTACTGGCGCTAATAATAAGCTAATAAAGGCCGATAGAGTTAATGTTTATATATTGGAAATGATTTGAGCTTAAATATTATTAAATGATATTTAAATAAGGTTATAATTTTTAGCTTATCACCTGATAAGTTGATCTCCGATTGATAAAATTTTAACAATCTTATAAGAGTCGAAGTTTTCTTGAACTAAAGGCTTCAAAATATGAATTTTTTTCTTGCTTAGGACTATAATTTTTGCCTCAATAATTAATAAATCAATATAAATCAACATGCTGAGAGGTGAATTTTCGCATTAGAGTGTCCCTCTGTATAGAATATGCGTAGCAAATTTTACGTTCGCATATTCCCAGGGAAGTGTTGGGGAAAAACGCCCACAGAGAGATGGACACAAATACGGGTCAAAAGACGAAGGCGACCACAACGTGTATCGCGCAATTTGGTACAAAAAAAGCACAGCAAGGCTCTTCACATATTTTTCGAAAAATGCAAATTTCACTACATTCGAAGATGAGGCAACGAGTTTTAAAATTGCTAAATCACTTCATACATCATCTACTCGAAGATATGTAAATTTTTATGCAATATTCGTTATAGAATGCAGTGGAAATTCCAATATGAAATGTTCCATATAATTTCCACAATGAAACCATGTCAATTCGATTGGAAAGGAGCGGAAAACATGGGAAAGATGGCGATCGGAGCGTTTATGATAATTTACACCAATTCAACAATCATCTTCAATAATAAAAATAATTAAATTAAGCTATTTTTTTCTCAATATTACCTAATAAAAGCTGTAATCTAAATAGTAATTTATAAATTAATCTATGTTACTCGTACTTTTATGTATAACTAAAGTCTCAACGAGAATAATCGCAACAATGGCCACAATGAGGACGGCGATAAAAGCGAATGCCAAAAATAAAAGCTTCCATCTTCGAGTGCAATGATGCATTTTATTCGTTTCGTTGAAATTTGTTGGTATACTCATCGCCGATATATGCGCTAAAGACTCATTCTCCGCTAAAAACAAACAAAATAAGAGCAAGAAGAAACAATAGTAGAGTGGATTTCTATGGCTTCAATAAATAATTTCGAATTTAATTTCAGTTTATTTAGTATTATTCAACTAAAATCGGATAATTCAATTTTCAATTTCTTCTTCAAATTCACTCAAAATTGACAATATTTCAAATACAACAAAAAACAGAAGCCTGATACTTTTTAAAAAATCATTTACAGGATTATCGGAATAGAATGTGACGATGGGGAAATTCGTCGATGACATTGGGCAATTCTTAATTGATTATTGATTATTGATTATTATTGATTATTGATTTCATATTATAATTGATTATTAAACCAATTATAAAATCAAATCCTTTGAGGGAGATAAATCTTTTTCCAGAAAGTTCATTTTTTCGGCAGTTCCATAACGGAAATCTCGTCGCCATGTTTGCCTATAATTTCGAGGAAGATCTTTTCATCGTCCCTTCCCCATTATTTTTTTCTTGTTATTCCCTACCATTGTACTTTTTTTTTTCATAGAATGGAATATGAGGTGAAAAAAATTCGTCTCAGGTGAGAGTCGAACCCCAAGTCCTCATATGACTAAAATTTGGGGGGGGGGGGGGCACAAAGACGAACGCCGAAGATTCGATGCAGCTTGAAAAAAAGAGCAAAATTTCCTTTGCTGGTACTTAGAGTATAAAATAGCTCTAAGTACCACCAAAGAAATTTTGCTCGCTTATATAAGGTGGAGAACACTTTCAAATACATTATTAAAAAATATTAAGTATAAAATACATAAAAAGGAAATAAGGAAATATTACGGATAGACGTTGGAGGTACCACAATCGTTTGTGAGTTAACGTTTGTTTACTATGAGATTGCAATAAATAGTGAATCATATTTCATTGCAATTGGGATATATCATTTTACGATGAAATTAGAGTGCAGATGTCGAGTGTCGTTCATTGAAGGAACGGTTTTTTTTTTTCTAACAAGGCTTGAAGCATTAGAGATTTTAGAGTGATTTAAGGTTTAAAGTTGTCATCGAGATTGAGTTCACATCGAGTTGAGATCAGCGCTTGACAAATGAAAATTATCTCATATATTCATTTATTGGAGAAACTCTTATATGAAAATTTATGCCGAGACAATATGTAAATAGTGATCGTAGATTCTAGCGATAATAAAGATGAATATAAATGAATATTGTAAATATTATTTTTGCATAAATAATTTTAAAAAAAAAAAGAATCGCTATTTAAGTAGTAATCCACTTGAAAGGATTTAATGATTACAGTCTAAAGATCAACCACTTCGTTGTGTGACTTATGGAAAGAGCGATGAAGAAATTTTCAAGAAATGTTGGAATTGAAAAAAAAAAATATTTTTCTTTCGTTTTCTTTTTCTTTCAAGAATACTTCAACAAATTCCTCGCTTAATCTCAACATTATCTCAGGTCATATATTTTCTCACTCTTTCGCTAGACTATCTCATAAACTATTAGTTCACAAATTATGAAAAAGTTGTAAACTCTGCCTGGTTGATTGCCGACTATTGTTGTTTCCAGTTTTGGTGAAAAACTATTGTGCCATAACGATGGTACACCTCCAACGCTTGACGCATTCTGTGAAACACTTCCAGGTGCATTCATTGAAAAACCCGTATGTTGAATACTATAACCTGCAAATATATTTTAAAAAATTCCACGATCTGCAATGCATCGAATTTAAGCCGAAAATCTTTCAATCAATGCAACCCCTCAATATTATTTATTATTCTTTTTCTATGGTCTTTATATGAGCACAATCACTGACACGTATGTATATCGATTATCCCACAATTTATGCATAAATTTTTTGAAGCGCTTCAACGTCTTCCTACTCGTATGCGATCCTGTTGGCCATTCACAAGTCAGTACTGCATAAACTTCAACGAAGTCTTATATGGGGCCAAGTCCAAAGTTTGACGAAGAGTGAGCAATAGAAGGCTCACTCAGAGATTTGCTGGCCAATTAAGGTTCATCCATGAACACTTGATCATCACTCACAAGCAATCCTTACGAGATCCACTATAGAAATTTGGAGAGGTTAGGAAATAGGCAAACATTTTTTCGCGGTTGCGAATTGGATCTGAATTAAACCTGATCCTGAACTAAGATCGGGCTTATGCCACATTGTAGGGCAACGGCAAAAGCTAGTTCCACCCAGGTGGCCGCCTTTTACCCCGATCCTGGACTAAGTCTCATCCGGTCCTACATGGTTATGGGTTCAATCACATCCTCTTCTTCGTTGGGATTGGAAGCGCAAGTGGGACCGCACTTGACCTCGACCATATGACGTAGTGGGAATTAAGGAGGATGTTGGCAGGAGTTATTTATCCAGGCATAAGCAGTTAAAGATCCACCGCGGCCGCTGCACCATATCATCAAAAAAAGGCATTCTTCTCTCCGATACTACACGAACCGGCAGATCATCCCTTACTCCGAGGTCGTTAATTCAACAATTCGTTGAGATCCTCATAAACGACATAAACACCACATAAATTTCCACTTCACATTCATCCTTATGCTACTACCAGTAATTTGACCAGGACTTACCTTGAACCCTCGGCGTCCAAGCTGCTGGATTCGAGCTGTTTATCGTCCATTTATTGCCAGAACCAACGTAGTTGTAACGTTGCATACCACGCAAAACCGAAAGCGCATCCACTGCACAACTTGGCTGTGAATTCACTGCTCCTCTCATCTGCTCTCAAATTGTATCCACTGCAAAATGCTCCATTTAGCTCAAGTTCAGGTATGTGTTATATAACTAAATGTAACATTTATTGGAGGATTTTTGCTTCATTATGAACTCACTTGATCCTATCAACGCTTGCTGCATTATATACGATCGATTGGTTAGGTTATAATAATCCAAAAAGAAACTTAAACTTAGTAAAACAGGCCAATATCCGACTAATCATTTTCAGATTCTAAATTATTCAAGCAATTCTTTAGAATTTATCATTAAAATATTGAGTTTGGAATGCTTGAATAATCAGAATCCCCCCCCCCCCTCTATCGTCAAAAATCTACAACGTTATCGCCTAAATAATCTTATATCTATTTTCTTCAGCTTGGAAAAAAACTGTGCTACTCTAGAATGCGCCTCTCAATTTGTTTGGATGTTGGCATAAGCACTTGGCTCAATCGATAGATTATAGAATGCTTATATCGAGACAAGCTTGCTGCAATTTTTTCTTTAGAATCTCACCATAATTTAAATATCAAAACTTCGGCGACATACTGCACTTTTACAAAATATGATGAAGACCTTAGGCATATTGGCGGAGACAAAGCAGCACTTTTACAAAATATCGACATGAAATAATCCTAGGAAGGGGTCATATTGGCAATAAAAGAGAGCAGAAAAGTTCAGCATTTACCATTTCGTTGAACTATAGAGATAGAAATTTAAAAAACCATTGAGAAAAAATAACAGGTATTGTTCTCTTTACCATTTCGTTCTTTAACTATAGAGATTGAAATTCTAAAAACATTGAGGTGAAACGTTGAATAACTGCTGCCAGCCAATATTGTGTCAATAACGGATGCAATGATTAATGATAAGAAAGTTGCTTCCACACTATAGTTAATTTGATACGCTATCAAACCGCTTCACTAGAAGCACTATTTAAAGCATTTGATGTTCAATCTTTACTCTCCTATCTAATGCTGCAATTTTCTGCATAATTGAAATGCGGTTGAAACTGATATTTTGTAAAGATTTCAATAAATAAAAATAATTTGTAAATTGCTCAAAAGATGCACTTCACCGGATATCAGTGAGAAAAAATTCCCATGGGAAGGTGAGAGAAAACATATTCTTTACCCAGCTGCCCGCATTCTTATTTCCCTTATGTACTTCCGATGAAATTTTACGATGACGATCGAAGCAATTAAATACAACTTCGGATCCAATTTGATCAGAAAAAAAAAAACAGCACTGAATTTCCCATCAAAAATTGCTGTTCTAAATTTTAAATCGATTAAATATTCCTGCAAACATCATCCTTCCCTTTACCCCCTTTCCTCCCGCCAAACCCTTCCTCCATCCATCTCATCCCCCTATTTCCACGAAAATCTCGAACATTCTACAACTAAACCATGATGTTCATTTTTTTTATTGTTGATGAGCAAATTATAATTGACAAAAGAAAAATATTTCCTCAATAAAACAATTCAATAGCACATTTATGCCAATCAACTATATATTTCACGAGAAAATATACCACAAATAAAAATTTACATATGAGCAAAAATTATTTCGTTGAAGAAAGCTGCAAATGGAATCTTTTTTGAAAAAAAAAAGAATTCTTAAAGCAATAATAGGAGCAAATAAAAGATCTCCATGCAAAAACTTCGCAATTGAGCATTTTACTGATTATAAAAATGTAATCCTTATTAAAGTGAAGGTATTTCTTTGAATATATATATATATATATATATATATATATATATATATATATATATATATATATATATATATATATATATATATATATATATATATATATATATATATATATATATATATATATATATATGGAGTTTTTCCTTTAAAATTGTTGAAATTAATGAATCGATTATAGATTCCTAATAAAGCTTCATTCACCCAACCATAGTCTCTTATCGATTAATGATGCTTCAAATGATCACCTATTGCATATAAATATTAGATCAGTGATTATCGATTATATCAATCATAGTATTCGCGAAGTTAATTTGCATAAATAATTCAATTTTTGCAAAAATTAATCTACATAAATAATTTAAACTAAATCAGTTGATTATCTGTTCGTTAACATCGCCTATTACAAAATATACCTCAGAAATAGAAGGAAAAAGGAAGAATTATGCAAAATTTTTTTTAAAATAAAGCACTCTTTTATTGCCTCAAGCAAAATTGTACCATTCTAATGATCATTAACATAATATGCCGCATCTAACGATTACAATAAATCATCACTAAAACATTTTTGAATATTAGACGTTCCACCCTCTCTTACCCCCCCCCCCCTTCCCAAAAAAAAAAGAAACTAAAACGTTCTTTTAGGTAAAAATGAAGCATTTCAACACAACAGCGCTTGATCTCTTCTATTGTCTCATTGAAAAGAAAAATCGGCCATCTCAATTATACCCTCATATTATCTTTTCATGCGAATAATTTTATAAATGAATGCGAAATTCACCGTTTCGAAAAAAAAAACCCGTAATTAACAAAATAAAAGGAATAGTTGTTGCCATAATGAAATCATTTAAAGATTCTGTGATGAATTATTTCACCAAGACTATAACAATATAAAAAAGAAGAAATAGAACGACGAGAATAACAACTATCTCAATTATTGTGCTTTCCAAAAAAAAAGCCTTACGATAAAAACAACTCTATGTAGTGCCTCTATGTCTCGAAAAATCTATAACTGAGCTATCCTTTACACTCTTCTTCTCGTACTTAAAAAAAATGTTAATATTACAATTAAACTAATAACTCCCTTCCCCCCTTAATATAAATTACTCTACTAGAGATTACTTCATAGTACTATAATATACCTACTATAATAAACGGTAACTTACTGTTGCTATCCTATAGCTGATGAATATAAACACATGAAATGTTTTACAAAAAAAAAAATTCTTCTTATAGCAATAATAACCACATTCATAAAGAGATCATTGTTTCATCCCCATACATTAAAAAAAAAAAAAAAAACAAATGATTAATTAAAGAGATATAAATGAGAAGAAATAATGAGTTATTAGAAGGCACATCGAATCACAAAAACCGACGAGTTTTTTTTTGATGCAAAAACAACAATTGCCATAACAACGAATGTATAATAAATAAGAAGAACTAAACGACACATTCAATAAAGAATAAAAAAAAAGAGATCAATGCAAATACAACTCGAATTATTCCTATTAGTAGATCACATTCGAGAGGCAAAATTTGCATATATATAGAATAGATCTTTTATATTCAAAATATATTTGGTCCCCCTCCCGCTCCCCTCTCAAATGTTCCTCATTGGGCAATCATTACAATAATTCCAGTTTCGAATTATTAGCCACTTCTATCAATTCCGCTCAATCTCAATCATCCACTAATCCTTAATATCTCTTCATTTCCATATATACAATCAAAAATATACAAAATTACATCTCTCAAAATAAAACAACTCACAAGTCGCACTTATAGAATCAGCATTCATCGCCTTCCCAAGACCTAATCCAGGTAATAAAATCGCCGTATTTCCGGTTTTTTCACTACTTCTTCGGTCTTGGTATTGACTTTAAAATATGGCCGACAAATATGATTTACAAAATATCTAAGAATAGAAAGCGAGATGACTTATTTCGGATAGGTCATCACTTTGTAATCGATACCACACTTCGCCGAATCTTTTGCGTAACAGTGAAATCTCTCGAGTGGGTGGCGTATGATTGAAACAAATCAACAATAGATTTCCCTCCTCCATTCTCGCTGTTATACAATTTACGAAATTTCTTTTAAATACTTTCACAACCTGAAATAAATACCCTCAATATAAAACTGCATCCGACTTACATTTTAAACGCCAAATTAAAGCACTCAACTAAGAAAACATTAACAATTAAAAGAAAAACGACCATGAACTCACAATATCGCAACAAATACGGGAAGTTGATCAGCATTGATCAGTTGATCAGCAAGTTGATCACCTATCAGCAAACAATCAATATGGCAATGTGACGAAATTATCACACAAAACGCATATCAGCTGAATCCCCCCTACTATTAGAAAAAGATGGATGGTGCGTCCGCTCTACGGCTGAAAACTGATACCAAATAAGATGATTCGATTTCATTCCCCTTCCACTTTAACCTCTCAACCTTATAAACGTTCATGAACAAGCTATCCCGCGCTAATGAACGAGTAATTACCCTCTAATATCATCTCTTATTTTACTAAGGCCTGCCTTGCAAACTTCAGAAAAATCTCTTTGCTGTAATAATGCTAGTGCGTTGCAACTGAAAGCAAGAAATCAAGAGATGAGCGAGCATATCTGTAGTAGCTGTTTCAGTTTTCAACTTCCGACGTACTTAGTGATCCTTTCAACGTATCAGCCATCGGATGCGAATTTGAACACGATATAAAAGTTTCAATTTTCCTCAGGAGACACCCAAATTTCCTCAGGAAACAGATTGCAACATAAGAAGTCGTGACTACATCATATGACCTCTGAACTCTGACCCTTGAACTCATCCTAAAATCCACTTGCCAATGTGCTCATTTCTGTGACAAGAATGTAGATTTACAACTTCTACTACTTTGACTCAAATTACACGAAAATTTACTCCACCCATCTACTTTTTGATCAACTTACGAGAAGTGCAAAAGCATACGGCATAAAAATATCGGAGCTACCGGAAATCTTTCGATGACTTCCTCGAAATTCTTCGGCATAAACTTTGAATTTTAAATATTACCACCAAATTGCAGAATTTTTAAATTGCGGGAACCAACTGAAAATCCGAAAATTTCTTCAAAAATTGAGCGACGACGACCGAAAATTATCCATTCACATTGCAAATATCAAAAACTAACTAAACATAACAGCAAATGAAAAAAAAAAACACCTACGGCTTCAAGTTTTTTATCGGCGCTTTGAAGTTGAAGGACATTGACGGCAACGGTACCTTAAATTCCAGCATTTTCAACCTCAACACCAACATTTCGAAGATCTTTCAAAGGATCGTTAGCTAAGGTAGTGCAACAGATATTGGATAGAAAAAACTAGAAAGCTCAAAAATAAAACATTCAAGAGATGATAAACTATCAATAGCTGATTCGCCATACCTCAGTGTTTACTCCATTAAACTCACGGTTAAAAATTAAGGTGTGTCTGTTTCCTTTATATGGTATTCTGTCATCAGAGCAGCCCGAAATATAAACTGCAATGGTGAAAACATAAACAGATTTGGAATTTAATTTCCCCCCTCTCCCTCCCCCACTTGAACAATTTCGATCACTTCACTAGCTAAGCTTTATCGGATCATGAATTCGGAAGAGCAAATAGCAGTAATTCGTCGCACTTTGAGCTAAACAGATGCAGAAAAAAAACTCCCGTAGGGAAGAAAGTGCTACCCAACCAACAAGGTATAACACTCGTAAGTAGTGTTCATTTCCGAAGCTCACTTACAGCTCGCTTTTTTTGGGTTCCCGAATGTCGACAATGGTGGCAAGTTTAAATGCAAAAATCCGTGACACGAAGACTAACTACTGTTCTAGCTGTAACGCGAAAAATTGAAAGCTCTCAACGTTCAAATATTATTATCAAATCTCACAACGAACCATTCATCTAAATCGTATCTCCAAATAGAGGGAAACGAAGGAAAATGTTGGGGGAGGGGAAAAAACAAAGAAATGGGGAACGAAGAAGACTCTTTTCGACGCCAACGTTTTATTAATAAACACAAATCTCCCGATCACTAAATTAAAAAACAAATTCAACACAAAATAGTCAAATAATTCATGTGGAATTTTTAAATAAAGAATAATTTCTGCACAAAACATTCACTCACCATTCGGCAAAAGAAGCTTCTTTGAAAGAGTTGCAATTAGATGCTCATCCAAAAATTCGGCAGCAGGACATGGCAGTACTATATCAGCATCACATGCATCGATTAATACAGCATCGAAGCGCTCCTCTAGAAAGAAAAAAAAAAACTTTTTTTTTTGTGAAAGTGCTTATTAAAACCACTAATTGTAGAAATTCAAAATTACCACCATTTCAAAACTGATTAAGGCTTATATGCGAATAAAATTAAATAATATTAGAACAAAGATGAGTATTGGAGCATTGATAAGAAAAAATGTTTCGATCGTGATGAGATTCTATGGAAATTCACCAAATTCTAATGTATACCATTTTGCAAAATTCGCTTGCGGCAATGATCAGACGTGAATAAACCATCGGAAGAGATAAACCCCTCTACGCTTCCGCTGTGTTCCCCGGTACTCGACACGCGATTTCAGCACAGTATCAAGCACTTGTTAGATTATGAATGAAAACGTTTGTCCGCATATGCTGTCAGGATATATGTTTCTTGCTCTCCCTCCACCAGCTCTCCTTCTTCCCCTTCCATCTTAAAACCACATCTGCTATTGCATCATGCAACGTACCTGATACGTGTAGAATGTGAATGAGAAAATTTTCTACGCAAAAATAAATGAAGACAAAATGAATTCACAAATTGGAACAGGTGGTCTAAGATTGAATAACAAACTAATAGTCACTATGCGATTAAACCACTTCGAGTTTTGAGAACGTAACTTGACCATGAAATATTTCGAGAAAAATACAACGTGACTATCAAATATTTCAAGATTCTCTTAATATCAGCTCTGTAAATGTCACCACTCTAGTTTCTTGTTAAACGTTTGAATTCGATTTGGGAGAGATACAGGTGGCGAGGGGAACAACGAACGGAGGAAGGTGGTCTACAACAAATGGTATACTACACAAATAACAGGTAGTGCACGTAGCCTATACAATAGAACAGGAATATAACATTCTCGTAAAGACTATTTCCTTATATTAGCAATGAATTTACCATTTGTGATGACATCTAAACTCTGCTAACATAGGAGTAAAATTATAATTTCTTTAAATAGAACCTTTTAAAAAAATCGTCTATTTTAAGAGGAAAATCTTTTTTTTCTCATGAAGCAAAACATGGCATAATTAAATACAATTTTCTCAAAAGAACTAGAAAAATTGTAAACATAGAAAAACAATCACTAAATGAAAGCATACCACTTTCCATAATATATCTAACACCATTCATAGTGCGGACATCGTGATTATCTCGTATCCCAACATCGAACCATCGTCTTGCCAGCCATACAACAACCGGCTCTATCTCAACGACCGTCACATGCGTCTAAATTACCACATAAAACATAAGTGCCAATATGCTCATTTCTAATAAATCGAGGTCGTGCAGCATCGAGTAAAGACCTTTTCGTTAAAAAAGTCCTTGAAAGGATTCCACGAAGGGAAAGAGAAGATGGGCGGGATGAGAGGGAAGGGGAGAAAGAATATACAATTATTTGATGAAGGTATATTTTTAATAAAAGGACACAATAATTTATCAAAGGTGGAGTAGTGAAAATATAATAAAGGCGAGTTCAAATACGAACTTGTAAGATGCTTCATCGCAACGCCGTCATTTTATATGTAAGAGCACATGTGTGAGTGTCTGTACATCTCTCTGATCCATCCAACTCAGATACAGTTAAAGTTAGAGCAATGAAATCAAATCGAAGACAAATATCGACGTTTGCTACTTGCGACAGAAATTTAAACGAAGAAAATTCAAAGATGTTTTCAACTCTAATGGACTCATAAGAACCGGAAATGAAAACAGGCATCCCACTAAGGTCAGTAGTGGTGGGAGATGGGGGGGGGGGGGGGGGGTGAGAGGGAGGAACAATAGAATATCCGAGATTATACCATAAACAGCAACGCTCAATAACCTGTTCTCCTTGATAACTACAAATACCTTCAGTATTGCAGTGCAAAGTTACGGTCTGCTAAAGTGATGCTTAGAATGTCGATGAAAGAAATTCAACGATAATCTGCGTAAAGACTCCCCCCCCCCCCCCCCTAAAGATACATTAGACAAAAAAAAGGCTAAAGGCTCCGAAATAGCCCTCTTATGAGAAATTACACTCACTTAAATCCTATATATCATATGTCATAAATAGATCAGCTATAAGATAATCAAAAATAAAAAAATAAATTAACAGAAACGTTTCGTTTATCGAAGAACGAGGGAAGTGCTCTCTTTCTCGGAAATGCAAATCTTAGGCGATGCGATTTTTTTAAATGATTGTCTCATTCAAAAAAAAAAGCATTTTAGTCTCGATCAAATCTTTTTAGTTACGAATGAGAAAATACCTTTGGAAATTTACTAGCGAAAAACATATTGATACCACCACCACCAAGACCGATGCAAAGTATCTTTGCCTTCAGGTCCACTCCTTCGGCAAGTTGAAGCGACGCCGTGACAAATGGTGCTGCAACCATCACCCTTCCATATGATGTCGGCATCCATCCATGATCCACTGCCCACATTCGTGTATCTGATTCGATTATCTGTATACCTATAACAATGCTTCTTTATGATGGGTTACGATCACATTCTCATTATCATTTGCATAGATAGCAAGGGCAATCATTCCCACAAGCGGAAGACGAAAGAGAGAGAGCGATAAGAGTAAACTACCCCAACTTTCACGCTTCGAAGCATTGCTTTCATAAAGGCTGGAGGGACTATTTTACAATCTGATACGACCTTAGAATTGCTCCTATCGATGTAAAACTGCAACTATTGTGGCTCTCAGGCGCTTCAAGATATCGAAAGCGATACTTTTTAAGAGGATAAGTGGAAAATTCTGTTCTCTTATATGTTGGTCATAGAAAACCATTTTGCACTATCCAAGGGGGGACCGTCACTTTTTTTTTTGAGACTGTCACTCAATTTCGTAGGAGAATTTCACGCCACCTATTGACTCTAAAAGTTCCAATTTTAGAAAGCACAAAATTTCGACACACTGATTTCGATCGATCGAACACAATCAAAATCTTGATCACTAAAAAAAACGCCAAAAACTTCCGTCGGCAAAACCTTAGGACTCATAGTAATCAATCCCATTTCGTTGGCGTAGATAAAACTTTAATTTCGCGGAAAAAAAAAGAGAAATTTCTGCCGTTGATAGATTAGAAAAATTTCGTCTCCGCATGAAAAAAAAAAACAGCAGTAATTCGAATACTTTTTAAATGCGATCATTCATTTCTAAATTAATATTCGCTAAGAGTTATTTCTCATTCACAAATAATTTCTGCATATGCATAATAAACGTAATTTGCAATGCTCATCTCCTAAAGTTATTGCATAGCTGCTAAATATATTTTGGATCAAATAGTTGGCTAACTTTAAACCAATAAATCATTCTTCCCCATCCTCGAATCTTTTCCATATTACGTTACACGAATATCGCTTCCTTATGCTTTCATATGATTTAAACATCCTATAGAGGATGAAGATACTATTAATGTGCATTAAATTGCCTCATCTAATGCACTTCTCGGCTTTCATTTCATAATCATTCGAAATTCTCGCCCCTTCCTGAACAAAACACCCAACTATGCACTCCCCCACAAATCTCTCTTAGTATATCATGCCAACCACCAAAGACCAAGTTGGGTGTTCCATGACTCAGTCGAGAAATATAATGGTATCAATGTGTCATTTTGCAGACTACAACCTCAGCAGGAGCAGGAGGCAGAGGAGGGGGATGGAGAGTGGGCAGCATTAACAATCCATAATCTTAGATTAGCCACCAATGGAGACCTCCTGATCTCTTGTTTGGAAATTATTTGCTTTACATTTTTTCAGCGAAATTGTCATACATATTAAACTGTCTCAGTAACTAATGTCTACACATTCCGAACCGATCCTAAAATGTTGTATACACCAAAAGAATTGAGGAAAAAAATCTGTGGAATGAGTTTTTTTTTTTTTTTTAATTTTCATCCCAGCCAATACGTGTACATGCGATCCACATTACACAGCTGTTCTCCACAATAAGAGTAGCGATTTTGTCTAAAGAGAGCTAACACAGATAGGATTGCAATTATGCAACAACACTATCCTCTAAATAAATATTAGGCGTTTAAAGAGCGAAGAGGATCTTCAAAACACGAATATCAATACCTTCAGGAGGCCTTAACCGAACTATTGCATCGACTGTTTCATCGAATCCCTCTATCGCTAAATTGCGGACTGCTATATTCCTGAAAAAAAAAACACCGATTTAATTGCAAGATGCAATTAAATAAAGTCAACGATAAATAGTTATTTAAATTCTCGATCCATCTTGAACCATTTATAAATTGCCCTCCAAAAAAAGAAAAACATACCGCTGCATGCCAATCTAATATATCTTTTATTCTTTTGGCACATATTAAGAGGATAAAAATCTGCCCATTTAATATAAGTATCACTTACTAAAATTCGCCTCAAAACACTTAATTATACGCTCATTATTTATACAGAAATCTCATCGACAATCCCACATATCAAATTTAATTAAATACTAATAAATACTAGTTTGAACACTACATACTGCCTAACAACTGTGTTCCATTCACTGTAAATACAATAGCGCTTCCTTGGTTCATCACGGTTAATTAGACATCGATCTACTTGCAATGTTCGTCTCATTTCTCATCTCTTAAACACATCAAAAAAAAAAAAAAAAAAAGAATTTTCGCGTATAGATTATGAACACTCCGGAAGTGATGCTTGATAAAAGATCAAAACCTATATTTTATGCTTGCCTTCTTTCCCCTCCCTCCCCCTCCCATCCTACTATCCCTCTCTCTCATCTCCCTCCCTCCAAAAATTAATTCCTTCACAAAATAATTCAAACTACCTCTCAATGACCGTCCAGTGATAAATTCACAAATAAGAAATTACTTGCATTCTACCCCTCCTATGTCCTTCCCCATAAAAGGCGATAGCGCCAAACTACTCGGTCAGAACTCCCACTTCTTAAATGAACGCTTTCCTTGTTAACGTTTACACAACAAACGAAATGAAATCCAACATAACACTAATGGCTGACCACTATACCCAATAATGCCAATGACCACTCATCCTTTACTCAATTAATGCCAATGACCACTCATCCTTTACTCAATTCTGACATAAAAAATAGCAAATAGTTTATCTAATTTCATCGTTATAAAACGAAGAAGCAAAAAAATAAATCGAAATGGACCTTATTAAATCGAAAGTATCGAAAACGATGAAACATGAATTTGTCATTCGTGAGCACATTCGATCAAGCACGAATCGTGATGCATCGGCGTCGCTTAAAATGCCATATTTCGAATCTTCAACAATCACCGGCCAGTCGGCTGTCACATAATAAAATAACTGAAAAAAAAATATAAACACTCAACAAAGAAACAACATAAATTCCCCCAAATAATTCTAAAATATTGCCCTCTTTAAAAAAAAAAAAAACAATATGAAATATTCGCTTAGAAAGGCGAATAAATATTATCTCCGGCAATTTCATCGTCAATTAAGCAAATCTGAGTAAACCATTTTTGCCTACTATATTCAAAATTCTTAATATTTGAGGCGTTTTCAATAAATAAAAGGAATTTTAAAAATATTATTGAAATTTATCGATTCGTTTAAATTTCCATATCAATAATATTAGTGAAACGAAGAACTTCACTTCATAAAATCACTTCAACAACTGTGCCCACCCCCCCCCCCAAAAAAAAAAAAAAACAAAATTCCAAATGGCCCTTTAAACTAAAAAAAAAAAAGATTTTCAAAAAAAAACAGCGCCATTCACCAGTACCTTATTACTGTTACCTAAAGCCATAACGATGATATAGCTAGATAAATCAAGCAAGCAGATAGCGAAAATGATTGTTTTAGCAAAGAACGTCTTATTTAGACTCTTAGAAGAGCTTTAAATATCGTCAGATTTCATCATTGCAGATTTCAAGAATTGAAATATTGCGAATTGTTTACTTTAATTAAAATCTAAATTCTATTATGTTAAAATTTAATTTCGAATGGCTCTTCCTCGAACCAATTCGAATTTCTTTTTTGGAGTTCCAATAGCAATGTGGATGGTTTTGAATTTGTAAGTAAAAATAACTTCGTTGTTTCTCCTTTCAAGTGGCACTAATAAGATCGACCTCTATCGCAAAAGAAGTATTCCTGTGCCCGTTGAAACCTTCTCACCATGAATGCAGTGTTAAACGCAACAGAATCCCTGCACTGATATCAAAGGTAGGGAGCTATGGATGTTCATTAGAGAGATGGTTCCGGAATTCCCCAGCGGCGCAAAAAAAAAAAAGAGAAAACCCAGAGATTTGAGCACTCATGGAAAACAAGAGACTTCTCCAGATGGCAGACTTCCATGCCGAAAATTTCAACACGTATGCTGCAACCCCTTTTCTGAGAATAAAACGCGGCACGCTGCAGTAGATGGATCAATGTTGTTCGACCTTCTGTATAGATAATGGAAAAAGATTAAAAAAGAAGCAACTCCAATAGCTTGAATTAAACTTCTTCCACTGACGTTCAAATGGACAGTCTAAACACTTGGAGGTAGAGTTCCTTCCTTCAGATACTACTAAACTATTCAACAACAGTGATGTCGTAAAAATTAAGGATTTACCGCCGTAGCTGCAGCGCCTAACACCACAATCAACTTGAAGAGTGCAAATAAATCGAAAGGTTGTTGCCTATGAATGAACCTCCTCCCGAATCGACGCATCCATCGTTTCAAACTCCATCCCCTCGTAGTATTGATCACCGAGCCACCTGTTAGTGGCAGCATTCACTGCAATCACATATCATTACATTCTAATAGGCTAGATGATGATAAGTGGAAAATTATTAGTGATAGCCGATACGTATATCACCTAAAATAAACGCTCACGGCTGAGAAATAATACCACTAAACAACGATTTAGCTGCACTCGTTCATAGGATAGCACTCTTCTATCAAATCTATCATCTTTGCTTTACGCTTTATAACTTATATTAAAATCTCATAGCGCCAAAAAAAAAAAGATCGCACCCCTTTTATATATAACTAAGTAAGATACCACTTTAATGTTAGTGTTCCCTTTGCGGATTTCTGATTCTACGCAGCAATTAAATTCTCTGACAAATACGATCAAATTCGACATAATATTTGTCAATAGCCGAGTTCAAAAATTCTATTTTCTTCGAAATAAAAATTTTGCTCAACGCTGTCACTTATTCGTGAATGTGATCAATAATGCATCTTTCAAAAAAATTTACCCAACATCGTCGTATATGTCACAATGTATAGTTTTTAAAATTCAGATGCCAAGAGTGGGAATTACTCTAAAAATTGAAAGCTTTAACCCTTAGATTTGACCACATGTTTCAACTCGTTTAACTAGAATGTTGAACCTTTCACGAGTACCATTTTCGAGGCGCAAATGTCAAACGTTACGACTATGATAAATTAGTTTTAAAGGTGAGTGGGAAGAATTGTTCATGTTAATTTTAGGTTCTATTGAGAGTCATGGTCTTTCCTCTTTTTTTTTTTTTTTTTGTTTTTAAAGAAATAGCGGTGAGGAAAAAATTGCTACAACACCTTACTAGGTTATTAGGTTTTGCATGGCAGGGTTATTTTGTGCAAAACGTGAAACATTTAAAAGTAAGAGATTCCTGAGTGGTCGAATTTGATTCCCAAGGAATAAATTTTCGTCGTGACGGGTAAATTTAACTGGACATTATACGTCGCAAACCATATATCGATGAAGTTATTCCACAATCATAACATTGCTGCAATATAGCCGAGACAATGCAACAACAACATTTTGTATAGATGTGTGGTGCTTAAAATTTATTTCCTTTAGTGAAGATTAAATAACTTCACTTAAAGCGTATTGCATATAGACTCCGCACTAACTTTTTCACTAAACAACTTGCCCACATCTCAAAATACCCGAATAGAATCCAAGTATGCATAAATGAGGATCTGATCGAAAGTATTTGAAAAAAAAAATGCACAAGAAGTATATGCGTTTAAAAAAAAACAAAAAAAAAATAAATTAACGATGAATGAAAGGTGAAACTCTAGGGGTAAAAGTTTATCGCAAATATAAAATAGAACGTATACCATTTTAATGAAAATTATTCATTCAAATTCTAATCTAAACAATATTTGAGAATTATATCACTCAAGATGATTATGAAACTTTTTAGAGGAGAATAGAAAAAAAAAAGAGAGAAGAAGAAAGAATTTCAATCGTTCAACAATAATCTACGAAAAGAAAAACTATGAAACCTGAGGTTGACTTCATCAAATCTCTTAGATGAAGCCTTCGGCTAGATTCCTCCTCTCTTTCGAGATATTATAAGAGAGAGAGAAAAAAATTCTTCAATTAAAATGCTAAATATATTGTTGAATAGTAAATTGAAGAGATTTTCTTTCAGAAAAAAAAAAAAAAAAAAAATTAGCATACCGTCTCCGAAAGATTCTCGACCAATCAACTGAATAAGTAACCGATTTTCGAAGTAAATATTCATCCCATTTAGCATATCTTCTATCCACATCAAATATCAACCAATATCAACAATGACATTCGATTTTCTTGTCAATTTATATTTTAAATTGTCCTTTTTAGCAACTTAATAATCTATGAAGCAGCTACAATCTTATGAACAAAAATATAAACGATATTCTCATCTCAAACATTCTATGAGCAATTGCTAGTGATTACGCTTGTCCTATTCCTGGTTGTGATGACTAACTCTATGCATTCAGTAACGATCAGAATATGGTCTAATCAACTTGTAAATATCATCGATTAGATCTATTCCCAGCCGAAGCGTTAGAAACCGGTTCTAACTCATCTCTACCATCCATGAGGTCCCTTTTCGTTAAGCGCAGAGCTTTACGAACGAAGCATTTTAACGTCTTTTCCACGAGTCAATTCAAAAAGTACACAGGATGATTTAATTGAAATGTTTGAAGAAATCAATTAAAACATTCTAGGCAATCAATTCTTGATCCAATTGATCACTCGTCAAAGAAACATTGACCCCTTTATTTGTATTAAACTCATCTCAGCGAGAACAACAATAAATACGCTACGAACCAAACACTACGCTGACCGACGACAACCGAATAACTGAAGGAAAATATAAAATAAACCAACTTTTGTGCAGAACATCGCTTCATTTCAAAAATGCCACCCAATTAGTGCCGTCTTTTGCAGCTTTCTTGCACAATGTGCACAATGATTTTCTTTTTACCGACCGAAAGGTCATTTCCGCAATTTTCACTTTCATGTCTTCGTCACGTATCGCGAACTTTCATGCCCGTTCCTGCTCCAGGCAGTTGTACTCTCTTTGCTTCTTCCTCATACCTTAAAGACCTTGAAATTGAGAGAAGCATTATATGCACTGTTCATCGGACTCCACTTCACGCCGACGTTGCGAAGGAAATGTACTTTTCGACATAGTGTACAAAATAAACAAAAGGCTCGAGTCTATTATCCATATTTCGCCTTCAGCCATTCTGGAGCGCCTGAGGCGCCATACTGATCTTAGAAGTGCAAATTACGAGTGAACATATACGACTCACAATCGGCGGTCGCGGCCGCGCCGTGCGCCCGACCCGCGCAGTTCTGAACTCTCGCAGCCACAACTCGACTCTGAAAGATCTAATTTCGATAGGGCTTTGATTAATCGATTTCTAGTGATACGGGGAAGAGGCATACATCTAGTCAATTGTACTATTAATACGTATTGAGGGAAGCTGCTTTATATGGCTGTTGTCGTTCGAGCTCTACACAGTACTCGAATATTTCCTAGTTTCACCATGTTTAGTACCACTTATCATGGCGATACATATCGAGTAAGTAACGAATCATTACATCTAGTTAACTGCTAGAATCTGGCGAGCAATACAGATATCGAAGCTCCGAGGGCCATATTTACCTCAACATGCAAGAGGTACGAGGTATAATGCATGGATAATGGTCATTGAACGAAGGCTTTGCTATTCATTAAGGCAAATCGATATAAATACGACAAAATCGCATACAATATACTTCATCTTTAGCGAATCCAGCACTTGCTTTCTCACTCCCTTCTTTAATTCAGGACGATGCGTCGATTACTATTTCCGGTTGAGTATGATTAGATATATGTGCTACGTTCTTTATTGAAAAGAAACATCTTATCATGTTATTCATCAATTATATCGATGTTGAATATAGCTGGCTAAGAATTTCCGACAATATAATTGATAAATAAAATAACTAAATAGAATTTCATAAGTGCACAAGCATCGAAATAATCAATTCGAAGTTTCATCGAGACTCACTACGATGTGATTTTATTTTGTGTCGACGTCTTCCGATGCTGATTTATAGTAATTCCTATAGTTTTCATCAAATTACCACCTAAAACTTTTCGTATTGCGTTAATAACGTTGTTGACGCTTAATTGAACGCCGATGAAATTGTAAAATCTCAAAAAAAAAAAAAAAAAAAGAAAAATCCACCGAATATTTATAAATAATCGTAGTAAATAAGCTGGTATATGGATGTATAGTTTATCTTCAAGCATTAACTTTATCGTCGAAAACAATCGACGCTATGCAAATTTCTTTTTTTTTTCACTTCCTTCAAAACTAGGATGCAAATTTAATTGACGCTTTTAGATGTCGTCGCAATTCCAATGGATTCTATTAGCTTTTGATGGATCAAATAAATACTTAGTTGACATTTTGATGCTTTTATCGGATAATTACCGATAATTATTATATATATATATATATATATATATATATATATATATATATATATATATATATATATTTATATATATATATATATATATATATATTTATATATTTATATATATATATATTTATATATATTTATATTTATAAGGAAATAGCGTATTAGAAATTAGAAATGCAAAATTTCGGCTATAGGGAAATGATTATCGTAATCATTCAGCTGATATTGAAGTCGAAATAATTCGAATTTTATCGCTTTATTCGGCTCTTTTATAAAAATTTCTATGTAAATGCAGAATACGATAATGCTGTCTCTATTTATTTGCCTTATAAATTTCACCTATAGAATCATTGAAGATAGAATGATAAAATTTAGCTGATATAATATATATTATAGAATTATCTTCTGCATCGTCTTTTTTCCCCACATTTTCTATGAATTTTTGAAGAAATTATAAAAATCTAAAGGTGAAAAAAAAAACATTTACATCCATTTTAGTATCAACAGGCTTATTAAAAGAAAATTTGCATATTTCGTATTTTTTGATCGATTGGCAAAAGAAATTTTGCATATTTTTTGATAAAAACATGAAATCGGTTGGTAAAATTGAGGAATATTAAAGGTCATATCCGGTTTATTACTTCAAAATGCTTCTATATTCCCTTATTGAAAACTTTTTTTTTAAAATAAAGTAACTGAGAGAATATTGGATTGAAAGTATTGCATTTTTATTACTTTAGAAAGATGTTCAATCGAAGAAATTTTGATCATATCGCAAAGGGAGAGAATTTCTCTCTTTTTTTTTTGATAATGTGGAAAGTTGGAATAGTGGAGAAAGCGGACGGCATCAATCGCATTGCGGAATGCAGACGTGAATAAAGACACAGTCGTTAATTACTTTTCGAGATTAAAGTGCACACACATACACTTAAACATACACACACACACCACACACACACATATATATACGCACATAAATGCATCACCTTGCCATTGAAAATAAAAATCACCTTTAACCACTTGAAGCAATGATTCATTAATTATTAATTGCGTATTTGAATAATTAACCTATAAAATAGTATTAAAATTTCAAATTTTTTTGCAATAACAAATTCCCCGCTTATTATTGTTATCAACTTTCTCCTCACTATTACTAGTAATAGAAATTAACAGGTAATCATTTGAATAGGTAAAACTTTTTTGTTTTTTTTTGGATTTAATTTAATTCATTTTCTTCATCATCATGAATTTACTTCTCGATGAAATATTTTCGTTGAATAAAAAGCAGTAATTATTAGGAGTATTCTATTTCAATAAATCATAGGGGGGGGGGGGGGAATTTATGTATAGAAAGCATCGAAATACTTTTATTGCTTATTATCGATCCATTTTTGAATATTGTTCTTTTGTATGATTTCCTTATTTGTTCAATGATATCAAATTGGTTAGAGAATACTATATGCATTAAAAAACAAAAAAAAAAAAATCAACAACGTTCGTTGCACTATTCTATCATTCGGAAGGTAATTAAGTGATCTGTATTATGAATATAGTAAAATAAATGCGATAATAATTATACTCAAGTTAATTTAACGGTAATCGAATTTTTCTATTTCGTTCGAAAAAAAAAATTGATTTGGGTAAGAATTCGGGTAATTTGCGGTATTATTTACCCATCCAACCGCATTGCTATACCTTATCAGCACATTACTCTTTTTATGAATCTCTTTAACTTCGTAAAAGTCGTTAATCCGGTCACCATTCCCCACCTGTTACCTCCGCGCATATCGACACCATAATTTATAAATCATGTGGAGGTAATTGCTTATCGCAAAGTTGACTACAACCTATTATTAGTAAGGAGAAATAAACAAAAATTCATTACTTTTATAATGCAAGTATATATTTAAATAGATAAATAAATAAATAAATAAATAAACAAATAAATGTGAATTGTTTTATGCAAAGCAATATGCAAATCGATTAAAAAAAAAAAGCTATTGCACAAGCGATGTTTAGCCTCTTCTCTTTCATTTACCTCTCCCTCATATTCACAACTCTGATTATCACTTTCGTCCTCAAATTTAATTCAATGATATGCAAAATAATTATTTTTTTTTGCATTTCTATTCATAAAGTAATTACTCCTCATTACATCGCTTCAAATGATCATCATCAACCTTTACTATGACGAGATAATACTGAGAATTTTGAGCGTGATATATGTTTGAGGAGAAGATATTTCATAGCACTCGAATATGCTATTTGAATATTCATTAATGCATATTTAAATTTCGAAATAAAAAGCGATTATTGCAATGAATATTACAAATGCAATAACACATAAGCGTTAGCGAAATTGCACTGAAATCTTTTTTCTTTCTTTCTTTCTTTCTTCTTTTTTTTTGCAATGCAATGCAATGTGCATCGTCAAATGGAACCGGTAACGAGGATGGGCGAGTGCATGCAGTACATATTTGCCCATGAATAGTGATGATTTTTTTTTTTTGATGCGAAACAGTAACCCATTTGTGGGGTGTTTCGGCATCTAATTGGGTGGCGTGATGTGTTTTGCATACGCGTATCAATCGAAAATGAGCTCATCGTTACGCTATAAGCGTATTATATATGCAATTCGTTTCTATTCATCATATGTCTGTGTATGTGTATGTCTGTGTCTGTATATACGCTTATATTTTAATCGCCACTCATTATGACAGTCGAATGAATTGTGCATATCCCAACAGCTATCATAAAGAGTGCATGAGATGTGTCGTTTGTATGTTGCTCCCTTTCACTCACATATATTCATTCGCTTCTCCGCTCTATCACTTAGCTACTTCCGCATCTAATGTTTATCGTAATGTTCCTCTCTGGATACTAGTTACTTTGTGGATTAGAGTTATGATACTTGAGCAACAATCCCCTTCATCAAGAAAACGTCGAAATTCCATTTCATAATATGCTTTTATTTATTTCATTTTATAAGCATATTTGTCATATCCATCCTTTATATTTTCAATGAATCATAAATAACACTTCAAAAAACAATTGAAAAATTTCTTCTTCATTTCTTAAATTTTTTTTCTTTTCGGTATAAAAATATGATTGAAATAATGCAATAATCAAGATCTATAATAAAATACCAACTAGAAATATTCTTTTTTTTTTTTTAATTTTCATTCTCCAATTTATGCATTGAAAAATTTCGAATTTTCTAAAGTCTTGAAAAATATAAAATTCATCTTTATTTCTCTCTCTCTCTCTCTTTTTTTCTCTTAAATCACTAAATTTTCTCTTTGATTTTATTTTTGTAACACTTTAAAGAAGTAAAATTTAATATCAGAAAATTTTTTTCAATATATTAGAAAATATATATATAAAATTTTTTTTCACTGAAATTTCCACTCATTGAATGATAATTCAAACGAAATGTCTATATTTTTTCTCTTTTGTTTACTAAATCACCTTTATGGAATAATTTTTCAAATAGTTGCA
Source organism: Ascaris suum (assembly GCA_013433145.1). Lineage (NCBI taxonomy): Eukaryota > Metazoa > Nematoda > Chromadorea > Rhabditida > Ascarididae > Ascaris > Ascaris suum. The sequence continues at coordinate 10,760,983 of CM024175.1, forward strand.
TTGAGATGTAGATAATTAATGAATAATGAATAGTTTTCCTCATTGTAATTTTTATTTTAATATCAATTAACTCTCTATTTTATATTAATCTACCATAAAGTTGTCTACCTATAATAACTACAATAGGAAATAAACGTTTGAAGAGATAATAATATTAAATGAATTATTGAACGAAAACGATAAAATATTTCAGCTATTCATATTGTATTCGTTTAAATTTCGTTTATGCTATCATCGAATAATTGATTTATTTTTATTGTTATCATCATAATCGTTATCTCTATATGGGTGAATTATACTTTAAATCTATCTTTAAGAAAATATTTCTAATTTCTATACGAAAAACAATCATTTTTTTTTTAATTTCAAAATTAATTTCTCATAATTGAGGACGTTATTTATGCAAAATTTGATCTTATGCATAAATTTCAATGAACATTTTCTCATTTCGAAAAGTTCAAAATTATGCATAAGGACTTGAAACTGTATTACCATCTCTATTACTCTATAAGATGAGTAAACTAAACTGTATTACCTGTATAACTAAACTGTATTACCTGATGATAACTAAAATGTATTACCAAACTCTATAACTGTATGATGACTAAAGTGAAAAAAAAAAAAAAAAAAAAAACAAATTTTATCCAAACCGCTCACATAAATTTTCCATAGGAGATTTTTCCTTTTATTACCATACGATTGAAGTAAAATCCATTTCAACCAGCTGTAAATAGCATACTTCTATTTTTTTTCGCACGTTTAATTGCCTATAATCATATTTAGAAATTATGAATCGAAATTAAAGATTCGATGAGTTAATGCGCATAATCTTCGCTTTGTTGGCTCGATAATTGAGGATCATCGAACAAAAACACAGACAGACAGACACATACATACGCATATTAAAGCATACGCATAACGTTGATAGATTAGACTTTGCGAGCGGAATTCATTGTGTGCCACATAGAAAAAACTCTTTCTCGTTTGTTTCTGTCTATCTGTGCATATCTATATTTCAATCATTTCGCATATTTTACATTTGTTTATCCAATCTTCACAAGACATTACAACTTCATCTAAGCGGAAACGAAAACAATATGAAGAGATATTTATTCATGATGAATGCTTTATTAATTAAAATTAAATAATTACATGTTATCTCGGTTATAGTAACTGTTATTGCCTATTATCTTAGCCATAGTATAGATAATGAGTAATGCTGTAGTAGAAAACAAAATAATTATAGATTATCAGTTATTTACCTGTTTTTCAGCCCATTGAAGTTTTTGTATTTAATTGGAAATCAGTTGGCTACTTACTCATTATCGAGTTGATCATGAAGCCAGTGGAAATTAAATGGCTGCTTTTATTTGCATATTTGTGAGTGGCTTTAGAAAAAGAATTTTTGAATTCTAGAGAATAACAACTGTGAGGCAATCGAAACTACGCAATGTTAAGGATGGAAGGAGAGATTTTCAACTTATTTGAAAACATCTACTAAATCGAATTGTCACTTTATATATATATATATATATATATATATATATATATATATATATATATATATATATATATATATATATATATATATATATATATATATATATATATATATCAAATTTCTTATACTGTGATATAGATATTTCGGACAGAATAAGACCATTTTTGTGATTATCTCCATATTCCTTAAGAAGAAAATGCTATGATCGGAAATAATACTTTAAAAAAAAATTTTTTTTTTACTTTCTGTATTTTAATAGAACTTTATTCAACAAATTTTTCTCAGATGTAATGAATATTATAGTTTCAAGAGTTCGAGTAACGAACGATTCAATGTCGATGGGTGTTGTGTTTGATTAGTTGAGCGCATAAACTTAGAGCTAGCTAGTTCCGGAGGCGACGCTTCTCGCACAAAATTTAAATATTTGCTTTGCGCAATGAAACGCGCCTATTCACAAAACGGCACCATCATCACCAAATAGCAGCAGCAGCAGCATTAGCAACGCATATCGATCGCGTTTTGTTGAGGCTCGTATTTTGCATATTCTAATCCAACAACGCAATAAGCCTATATATTGGTGCTCATTGAGAAATTTCCTAATCTGTAGATTTTTGAAATATTTTATTACTGCTTTATCTCTCTTTCTCGTTCTATCTCTCTCTCTCTCCTTTCTCCCTTACATATTCCTTGAAATAAATATCTGATAAGGGATATTAGCTTTGAAGCATGTTTCTTCTGATGATTCGAATTAAAATATCGATGCAATAATGTAAACTAATTGTATATTTCGATTTCGGATACGTTTACAAAAAGAATGGAGTTCATATTGAGATAAATCATCAGATGGTATTCGCCTCCAAATTTTATAATTAAATATTATTTTATGCGAAAAGATTTACTAAAGTTTATGTTTGATGTTGTCATAAATGAAGTAAAACTTTCAACGATTTATCATTCGATTTTTTTTTGTTGTTTTTTTTTACCGCTTTGAAGCTTGCATACTGATCGTTGATGAATCCTTCCTCCTTCACATCATTATTTCCGGTTCGAAGAACAAATGGATTGAGTGATATAACGATCGATCAAATGATAGCAACGATGTACATGTGTCATATATACATTGATCAAAATTGCAATTGCCCTCGCTCTTATATGTGTATTCTCAGAAAAAGAAATTTATGCAATTTGCAATAGCTCTCTCTATAAGTCTATTCTATGAAAAAGAAATTTATGCAATTTGCAATTCGTTTAGTATCGTATATTATTAGTTGCTGAGGCACAATTCATCTCTATGAATGTGATTATAAACAAATGAATTGTAAATCGATAGAAATCAATAAATGATTTTTTTTTTTTGAGAAAGTTCTTTTAAATCGATCGAATAATTATCGATGAATAGAAAATTTAAATTTTTTTTTAAAATTCTCTAATTTAAATATATTTAAAAAATGACTTTAAAGAAGTGTTCACGTAAAAAAATAAATTATAGTAAATATTATTAGTTTTTTTTTTGGGTATCTTATTGGTCAATAAAAATGTATAGTTTAAATATAGATCGTATCGTTGTCGAGATCGCTTATTGAATGATTGACTAGCATTTAAATTATCTTCAATTTTTGCTTAATATTTTTAATCGACTATCTCATATTTATTCGATACTTTACTTTAAAAAAAAAAAACTTTATTAAGCCAAAGATATTTGAGTTATTTCATTCGATATCTTTGCGAGAATATTGCAATTCAATCGTATAATCTCTTCAAATAGTTTCATAGTGAGAAATCGCTATATTCTTCGTAAAATTATAACACTTGAATTATGTAAATAATGTTTATTATTTTATTATAAGGCGCTATAAGGTGTTATACTTTCGTCTACTTTCATTAACGATTGAAATTTCATAACTATTCATGAATAAATTTGCATTTTCCGTTATGTTTTTATTTTAATAGTCGAAACGACTACTTCATGAAGATGCTAATATAATATGATTAATTACTATTCATTTTTTTTTTTTTTAAAATTCCACAGTAGTCAAAATTTGTAATCACTCGATTATTGCACTATAACATAGTAGTAGTACTCTGAGAATATTCCTAACTTCTTTTCTCTAATATTTACCTTTATCATGTTGTTTCATTCATGACCTATTTATTAATTTAGGTAAAATAAACTTAAGCAGGTAAATAACCTAACAGAAACTTTCAAGTTTTTCATCGTCAAATGAGATTTTCTTAGCGATGCATCCAATACACAATTTTAAGTGATGCTTATGTCGTATCTAAATGAGGAATGACTTATATGAATACTAGCTTTTAAGGCGAGCATATTTGAATCAATTTAGTTTAGAGTGAAGTGCTTAGCTAACATTTTTTTTTTTCTTCTTTTGCATTCAATCAATTTCACTAAAGAGTATCGAATGCTGAAGAAAATTCTCGAAATTTTCTTCGAATATATTTTTCAAAGAAATATTCAATCAAAATAATTTATTACTGTTATACATATTTTCTATTATAATTTTTTTTTAAATTTTTATTTCTTTATTATTGCTATAATTTAATATTTACTTTTCTTCATATTTATTTAATTTTTTTTCTATAATTATAATTTTTTTCCCATTAGAATTTTCTTTTAGTTTAGTTTATCTTTTTTTTTACTTAAATTTTCTCATAGTTTAATTTGAAGCCACACAAATCAGTGCATTTATTTCCGTTGCAAGGATTTAGAAATCCTAATGCAACCTTCTGTGCAATCTCTTAAAAAATTTTCACATTGCGATATTATTTACTTTTTATCGTCATAAAATAGTAACTAATATTAATTATAAATGCAGTTCTTTTCTGACGATTCATTAATACATAAATATATAGGTGTATAAGTGTAAACTTAGTGCAATTTGATAGATAATTAAGTATGCATACTAAATTGCATCGATACGTATAGCTGAACGAAATATACGATGGATTTGCAATGTTTAGCCATCATTAAATAGTGCAGATGTATGCTTGCAATGCTTGCAACAGCTGTGCTCAATGGGCAATGTGTATGTGTGTGTGTGTGTGTGTGATTTTTTTTTTGAAGCGTCTCTCTCGACAATTTTTTAACGCTTCATTCTCGATCAACAAATTATGGCCGAAAACTTTACCAAACAACATTCACTGATTGTCGCTTCCAATTTTAAATATACAGCAACAATCAACCCGTTTCGAGTGCGTTTCAATATCGCACAACATTTCAAAGACGTCTCATTTTGCATTGTATTCTTCGTTTGCCGGTTTAATGTCTTTTCGATGAAATCTCACTTAATAAAGCATTTTTTGCCGTATTTTCATTACATCTTCAATGACTCTCGTCAACTGCTGATCATTTTTCAACAGTGATCATCAACTCAATCGTTTAATGATTGAGTTGATATATATATATATATATATATATATATATATATATATATATATATATATATATATATATATATATATATATATATATATATATATATATATATATATATATATATATATATATATATATATATATATATATATATATATAGTGTATGTATGCATATACGTGTGTATGTATGTACGTATGTATGTATGTGTCTGTGTCTGTGTGTATCTGCATATTTGCAGGTGTATGTGTTTATATGTGGGTGTGGATGCGTTCGCATTTGAACTATGTGAATGTTTAATTACCATTCATTCAATCGGTTTATTCTTAATTGCTCATCTAACTGAATTTACATATTCGACAAAACTTGATCCAGATAACATCGACGTGTTTCTTCGACCAACCAAATATAATATACTGACCACAGGTATGCATTTCTATGCAAATTTCCTTTCCACATTGAGCAAGACCTTGCATTATCGATCGTTGCAAACCATTCAAATTGCCATCAAAAATCCATTTCAGCATTTACCTTGTGTCTATATTAGCATTGCCTATTGTCGATGCATCTCATTGGTTACGGAGACCCATCACTAACTCTTTACATAATCTCTAAATGTCGGTCTTGAGTGTTTGCATTCGTGCACGTTGATAATATTAACAGATGAAAAGCGTATCTATTTTGCGTTTTCCGCTTTCGTTTATCGTTTAGGTGCTTACACGGATTTTAGAGCTAGTTAGTTCTTGTTATTTTCTTTCTCGTTTAATATTTAATTACAATTACAGGTGGAAATAATTCTTTGCTAAAAAAAACAAACTTATTTGTCCCACTAAATTGCTTTAAGTTTAGATGTTATGTGTCCCCTTCAAATTCCGCTTATTTAATTTAAAGGTGAGAGCATCATTGCGGTAATCGTTTTATACCTTTTTCCTCTCATATCTTCGTAACGTACATTTCTTTGTTCTCTGCACATTTTGCAATCGAAATTCTTCTTCTTAGAAAAAAGAAAAAACCCCGACAAATTCATTTGGGACGAAATGTTAATAAATTTGCCACCAAATTTTTTGCCGAATTTCTCATTTAAACTATTGGAATGCTCGTATTACTTTATTGCAACACACTTAATATTTGCTTTATTTCTATTTATTGATAAAATAATAAATAATACAAATGTATCATTTGTAATATTGTAATACAATTGTAATATTTTTTTTTAAATTTTGCATCACATAGCATAAATTTGAATTATATTTTTGTATTTATTTATTTATTTATTTCATTTTTCGTTTTCTAAAGTGAAGAAAATTTTTCTTATTTAAATTTTGATTACTCTAAATTATTTGTATATTTGTTGAAAGATATTTGATTTTGAAAATATCGATAGATGAAGAAATGCAATAGAATTACAACTATGATAATTATTGCGTCATTTCATTCATTTCATTGATCAATCGCATAAATTACAACAGAGATAGTGAAATATATAAAATAAATATTTTTATATTTAAGATGATTTTCTTCAAATATTCTAATCGTTTCACATAGGAACAAGTTTATTGTATAACTTGCTTTTATAACTTCTAAATATGAACTTACAGTAATAAACAAATAACAATAGTTGTATTAAGTCAAAAGAGTTGTTTTATTGTAATTCGTTTGGTGGAAAAATGTATGTGAATTTTTTTTTTTTTAGCAGATATAGGAAGTTACGCTATAATGGACATTATATCCACTAAATTCGCCCTTACAGATTCTCGAATTGAAACGTTCGGATAGACGAATATACATATATGTGGGAAAAGTTATGATGTTGTAATATTGTCATAACATATGCAAATTTTGCAGAAGCATGAAATATGAAGAAGTTTATGTAGAATAATTGCAAAAAATTAGTGCGGTAATCAGAAGCATTACAGTAATGACTGGACAGTTCAGACGATATGCAAAACTGATTATCAGTTCATGCAAATTTTAAAAATTGTTCCATTGAAGGCTATCGACACAACGATGTATCGCTTCCTTTCGGAATACAGTAATTTAGTATTTCCCATTTGCATATCAAGCTTACCTTACGTTACCTTTGAAACTGCCGTAATAGAAGATTATTTTATGCATTTTATTGGATTTACTTGTTTAAGTAGGTTTTTGAACAAGTAGGTTTGTACTGCATTTCAGCGCAGAGAAGCATGCGCGGTATCAGTTTTAAGTGAATGCGTGGGTGTGTGTGTCTGTGTGTCTGCGTATAAGTATACGTCCGTTTGTATTCATGCATATATGTTTACGTCTGTATGCGTATGTTTGTCAGTGTGTCTGCATCTATGCGTGCATTTGTGCATATAGATGAATCAGTTGTTATAAACGAGAATAGTGGAAAGAATTAACGCATAGAGAATAGCTCAATACGAATCGTTCATTGAGAGAGCTGAAATATTCTTTGTTTAATTAGTGCAACTTGATAAGCACCGAGAGCGGGAAGCAATGACGAGGCAGTCGTTGAGCATAGTGTAGCAAGTGGCACACAAATACACACACAGACACACATACACACACATACACACACACACATTCACATACATACGTCGGCAACTCTTTTTGCATAAACATATTTTCATCGGCAATGATGGCATCGAGCAACCAATGAGATCGTTGCGATGCATCTATCCTATTCGCATTTCTTTTATAATTTCAACGTCATTTTATTTTGCTAAATTTCGTCGAATTCATCCCATCTAATCATTTAAATATTTCTCTATAGATTCTATTATCGAAATTTTTAATAATTTATCATTTTATTTCCTCATTATTTCTATTTTATTATTTCTATTAGTCTAACATATTAATAATATATAATAAAATATTTTCTTCTTTGAAAAAAAAAAAGAATAAAATTACTTCCGCTAAAGAAATTATTGAATATTTTTTTTGCAATAAAACATTAAAATTCATTTCAAAAATAAAATCAAATAAACGGTTTTCAATTAATACAATTATATAGTCAAGAGAGCACCAATGACAATAATATTTGCATATTTTGAATGGATAGAATTTTATGCATATTTGCATAATTAATTTCCTAATGAACCATTGAACTAATGTTCGTGTTTTTTTTTTGCATTTGTAATGTGATCAATGAACATTGCAAAAAACAAAAACAAAAAAAAAATTAAAAAATCCATAGATTCTACTAATTTACGAATCTTTATTTTTCATTAAATTCTTAATCGAGTTATGCACATCGATCGCATTCATTATAATTTACCAGAAATGATAATATTTTCATGTAACACTATTGAATGTACTTTTTGACTGTACTACTAAATGCTTTCAGTTTAAATTCATAGAGTATAAATTTCAAGCTATAGGTGAATTATGAAGCCATCTTTTCTTGCATTTGCAATATGCGTCCAGCTTAATAGCATCCTTCTCGACCGTTGTTTTTTTTCAACCATTTTACCTCATTATCTCTATTTCATTATATCTATTAGATTATCTATTTCATTATATCTATTAGATTCATAAGAAATAAGTGCAGAGGGAGGGGGGAGGGGGGTTAGTGAGAGAGGGATGAGAGGGAAGGAGTGTCAGTTGATGATCGCCTGATGCATTAATGATTTAAAACAACCACTACATAATCACTTATCTCAATGTTTCAACAACTGCAACTTCATTTTCAAAATATTTTCATTGTTTAAACTCATTTCATTCGTTGATCTAACGCTTAGCTGACCATCGGTCACTTAGTGTCCATTTCTTAGTCGAAGTAATATTTGGCGATTGCTGCGAGAATTTATGAGAAACGCACGCGCATCAATATTTCAACTTAACAAAAAGAAATAAATTAACATTGAAGAAAATCGATATCGTATGTAAATTTCATTGAAAAATTCTTGTGTATAATTTAATTTGAATGAGTAAGGCATTATTTCCTTCTTGATAATGATAATGTATGCCTAGTAAAAAGGTATTTCCCTGAGTTGTAAGTAACCTTTTTCTTGTATATGTTTTCGGTCTATCTCTTTCAAACATTATTAAAGAAAAATACTTCGATATAATGCGAAATAATTTTTTAATGATAAACTATTTACTGAATGTTTTTGTGGGGCATAGTATATCGCAATGATGACATGTTTCGCCCCAGAAAAACGCTCTAAAAGGGAAAAATTATCAGATTTGAAAAGGATGGAGGACATATTTAACATATTTGATAGTATTGATAGTATATCAGTTGAAAGCGAAAATATAAGATGCTCGGGTACGTCCTAGTGTTCCTTCTGAATCCCTCATATGAGTGGCAGAAGATTCTCCGCTCAAAGGTCTCGAAAGAAGAAGCTGTTGGCAGGTAGCTGAAGTTTGATATTATCTGAATGATACAATGCAGCACTCAATGAGAATAAGAAAATATTCTGAAGTATAGTTCGCTTGTCGTTTCCGATTCTTTATTTAAACTCTAGATGTGCTCCTATCTGACGCATCAACTGCAATTGCGCTCTAAAAACTATTCGATAGCAATTACGTAATTGGAATGTTTTATGATTATTGAATAATTACTTTTAAAATTCTCTTTAATTACCTCAAAAAATTACCTTTGGAAAATATGACCGAATAAGAAATGAAAAATTTAAGTATAAGTATGATTATATTAAGTAATGATCTATAAGTAATTATAAGTAATCTATAAGTAATCTATAAGTAATATATATAAGTGAATCTATATTAAATCTTATTAAATAATAAAAGCCATCTCGAGTGGAGTAGTAAAAAATATTTTTATAGAACTTACTTAATGCTATCATTTAAAAAATCATCGAATTTTTGCACAAATATATTCCTTAGAAAATATGACTCCATTCATTAACTGGAAATGTTTAATGCTTTAATTGTTTTCATTAATAATTAATTACCATTTATGAGTAACAGATAGAAAGATCTAAACACAATCTACTGATGAGGATCTATTTATATCCGTTATAATTGATTTATAGCTATTCATAGTTTATAAGTGAGCAATATGAGACCCTCAATGTGGTAATTTTTTTTTTGTTGCGTCGAATGATATAATTTATTATTATTATTATAGCTTTATTAAAAATCTCCTATGCAACCTTGTAATTACCTCTACTCAAAACTATTTTATTAAAAAAAAAGACTATAGGAATTTAAATAGAATGAATGGGAGGAGAAACACATTTCGTCTTTCAATATCAAGTTCAGCCCAACCCTTCATAACACTTCTATCCGATCACGTAAAAGATAGAAATATATTGTATGAATTTATGTAATCATTTAGGAATAATATTTTAATGCCTCTGAAATTTCCATTGTTTTAGGAAAATATTGATAATTTTGTTGATGCATATAACGGTTAACATCGCAAAATAGCTGATTAAAATAATTCGATTAGCAATAATAAAAGAATTTAATTGCTCATCATTGAAGGAATGAAACAATTTTCCCTATAACTTCGTTACGTAAGCTCTTTAAATATTTTTCCACATGAAACCATCATATAATCATACAGTTCTGCGTTTAAAGACAAAAAAAAAAAAAAAAAACAAATTAAAGAAAGCGCAAGACTTGTGACATAAATGTGGTTGTGCATGTATTCACTTGACCGACCGGTCCTATAAATTACCAACAAAAGGTTTAACGCGTCCATAATTAAATTAATCTGGTCCCCTATACAACTCTCTTGTCTTGCAAAATGATGCATTACAAAAAAAAGGAGAAAATCCTTTTCTTGCCTTATTGCGTGGCGTTCATCTACGTTAATTATTGGTATAGGTCGTTTTGTGGCGTGAGTTATACCCAAAGTCTCATTAACCTGCCTCCTTTGAAGCTAGTGGATAAACGTAAAGACGCAGACATATAGACATGCACACAGACCCGATGGTTCTACAAAGCATTTTGCATTGCAAACTTATGAAATCACGTAACGAATGGAGTGATTCTTCAAAGAACTCGTACGATATACTCGTTTACATATCGATGCCAACTTCATCACTGAATTTTTCGGTGCAAAAATCAACGTGCAATTTTTTTTTTCGAATATTAAGGCACCTGTAGATCAGCGTGAAATTTAATATTGAGATTAACCAATGATTTCAATTGTATCTATCAAATTCAGCTTCAGAGGCTGCCAGGTTGATACTACCCTATAAATGCATATTTACAAATGCTCGGACATAAGATGTCATAATGCAAATTGTAAAATGCAAACTTGTAAAAGCGCACAATATATGCTCATTTAATTTGCTACCAACTTCTTTTTGCACAAGATGGCTGTTGGTTGAGAAGATTGAGTACTCGTCTCATATTGGACTGCATCCTTTAAAAAAAAAAGTTTTTTGATGCCATTGTTGTACAATTTATTTGCATTTGCAAATTATCGGCATAATTTAATTTCATACGAATGCAAATAGAAATGCTAATTCTTTCACTAAATTTGATATACGAAACGTATAGCAATTCTAATTGAGAAATGCGACATATCGAATCACTAACGCTTACTTATTTGTTTATAATCAAATAGTGTGTGCCAATCGCTCTCATTGTGCCATTCCATGTAAGCGTTATTTAAATTTAATGTCGACTATTCGCAAAACAATCTTCTCTTTTGCTTCTATTATTCTTTCAAATTTCTTTTGTTCATTTATTTTTGTTTTGATTCACTTTTATTTCATTTCCGCTTAACTTCAAAAAGTTTTCCTCAAGCGTTATCGTCATAAGGATGAGTTCTTAGAAATATACAATTATTTATCATTTTGTTGGCTTAAATTTAATAACTCACTTAGCGCCTCATTATTCGTTTTTATGAACAATAATTAACGACAATTTTTAGAGCTAAGAGAATATGTGGCATCAAAATAAAATTCATTAAAATTAGCATTGTGGCAATCGATAGTTAGAGGATCGAATCGAACGTATGACTCACCTATGTGCTCATCGATCGCCTAAGAGGCAACCGATCCATTTTTTTTTTCAAAAGTGGAAATTAAATATACCTTTTTACCTATTGCTAGCAAAAAAAAACCTTTTAATTTAGCTTAGTTCACTTTTGCTCATTCGAGCGACATAACGATTGAGTGATATCCCCTCTCTATCTCATCATCGATTTTCTGATGTTGCATTAGTCTGGTTTTAAAAAAAAATTCCATATGGATGCGCTAATATTTTTAGTTTATTGTAATTTCCTCAGGAGGTGTCATATGTATAACTTCTGTTCCTGCAATCTATTTGCTTAAACACAGTCGATATCTATTCAAATCTCCTTCTGAATCCTTTCCGGAAAAAATTCTCCTCGCAATGATGATATGAAAATGAAAATTTGTCGGAGCCACTTCCATTCAAATTCATCTTTCTAGAAATATTCATAACAGCAGCCATAACGAATGACAATAATTCTTTAATGACAAGTGTCTACAGTTTACCTGATGGTATCCATGTGGTTCATCTCTGCCTATGTACACATCAAAAGTATTCAGACCTGAGCAAAAACATGAACCATATAAAGCGCTAAAACATCCAAACGCTAGAATATTTGTCAGGGAAGTGGGCGGTTTCGGGTTCGTCCCCATCTGTAGAGGGTGCTTTCATAGGCTATCATCAGGTAATAGTTCATTGGACTCTCAGTCGATCAAAGATGGTTCTTTTTAGCCTAGGATGCAAGTCAAGAATGGTAGCACAGTTTTATTTGTCCTTGTGGATGCTCTTCTTAGTTTGTTCGTTGTCTGAAGGATATTGCCCGTTGACCTTTACAGCGCATTGTGACTCTTAGCAGTTTTATATGTTTTGTGCGCTCAGTCCTCATATAAAGCACGAATATGCGAAGGAGTTTCACACGATATCCCAGAAAAGCACTTGAATTATCTGCGTTCATCTGTTGCACAACACTTGTGACTGCAGTTTTTTAAGCTAAATTACGACAGTCAGATCACTAATATGGTATTCGCTTATGAAGAGTCGGTATTAGCTATCTGGACCCCTCATAAGCCAACAAATCGATAGCATAGATTTGTTGGCTCTTGATCAGCGTCTGAAGGGTAAAATTTTGTGTCCCACCCCCTCCCCCATCCTTCCCTTCACTTCCACCCACAGGTATCGTTGCAATTAGAGAGATGAAACATAATGAAAACATGAGAATTTCTGGTATTCTTTGGGATGTATGTAACAGTTTATTTCTTGCTATAATTGCGACGGATGTGAAAACTAACTCTGCAAGTTACTATGTCAGAATATGTCATTCCAATCATCTCGATTCGAATTTTTGATAAACTCATGTAAATATATCTCCCCATCAGCAGTCTTCATATACCTGCGTCCCTCTGTCGCACACTTCAGAGCTTAAGGCATCAATGTTGTCTCTCTACATCTTTGGCAGAGTAGTTCCCAGAAAGAGATTGCTCTAACTCCAGCTCATTCATACCAGTTGAGAAAAATTACAACGAAATCGTGAAGGAAGCACTTGTTTTAATTTTTACTATGAAGAAATTTCATCGGGTGATAGGTGTGTAAACTGACGTTGTTCCCCGGTCATCAATCGTTCATGCTTTTGAATCGAAGTGTTGTATCTTTAGAAGCGATAACGTTTGTAGGAGACCGAGTGGGGCTCGAGGAGACACGGAGGTAGTCGAAGTACTTTGTCGATGGGCGCCACAGCTCATAAAGAGCAAACCGGGGAAGGTAAGGCGTCCCAAGCTAACTGCCGGTCTGAGATCCGTCGATGGAGAAGACTGAATCAGACGGGCTGAAGCCCGCCTTATATAGGCTTCAGGAAAATCAAAAGCACATAAGTCGATCAGTGACATGACGCGAATGCGAATAAAGACATGGCGCGAAAAATAATGCTATAAAAGCAAAGTGGTCACTGTTATATCACAAATAGATATCGTGGGTTGGCTCTTTAGCGCCACACCCAACAAAAAGAAATTCGCGTTTGGACAGTTTTCCAAGTGCAACGCTGGACCATGATGCTTCTAAGTCAAAATTCACCGTCAGATGCGGAAATGCCAAAAATTCCATTGTGTCGACTCGTTATGGAGATTGCCACAGGTTGAGGTTTCACCCAAAGAAGATGATTGTCCTTCTGAAGAATTTGTTGAGGAAATTCGTCGTCTTCTACTTAGTTCGGCACCACCTAACTGGACCATTGCAAGAATCGCTCGTAAAACAATTAAGAGATATACTACCTCAGAAATGGCCAGCTGCTATAAAATGGATGGCCGGAAAGTTTCACGAACTTCAGCAGTTCTCTGCTCACCATGGTTTGCTCTTCACATTTGATGGATGGATTCTGCTGACCGAAAACATGGTTATTCCCGAAACCGATTATCAGCAGGTGCTTCAAAGATTTTATTCGGGCAATACCGGCATCGTCTGGAAGAAAATACTTCCCGCAGTTCCATACTTTGGATCCAGAATCAATGCGCAAATCGAAGAATTTCTGCGAACTTTCCACTGCAGCGAAATCTCCGGCAAAAACAACGCTCTTATCTGGCCGTTACAGTCTGAGCCCTGGTGCAGTACTCATAGAGCTTACCCCAGACCATTCGAAGTGCATTACTTTCTCGTTACATTTGATCATATCTCTGAGCGGTCTTCAAGATTGTAATACTACGATCGCAGGATTTCTGCGGTCAAAATCTCCTCTCTAAGCTCTTCTTACAAGTCGGGTCGTCTAAATTCCTTGTTTTCGAAAAACTTATCGTTGCAATTTGTGCAGTTTTGTCCGCAAGATGGCACTGACATTTTTTTTCGCCTTTTTTGGCTCTTAGTCGAACGGTCAAGCAGAACGTTCGTTGGAATTTGGTCCTTCGAGATCATCCGAACTTTTCCTATGATATAAACCCCGAACTTCTTGAATCTGACTGACTTCCACAAATACCATGCGTAAACGAAAAAGTCGTTTCCATAGAGGAGCACTCGAACAGATATTTAGGAGGCCAGAATCGTAAATTTAAGCTCGGCAATCTTGTCTTCATTTGTACGCACATTAGTAGGTCACGTCTGTCGCGTGCCTACACCATGCAAGCCGAGGTTTATTTATAACGAGTGAGACGGTTACAATGCATACATTCATCAAGATAAACGATTTTGCGCTCCTGCCGAAAAGGTTCGGAGATGAAAACGTTATTTAGGCTTTTGAAAGGATGTTGGAGACGTTTCTGGACAGACACGTTGGAATGTTGAGCTCTCAGCCCTTAAGGCTATGCAAGATTATGTTCGAAATGGCAGTGGTCTGGTGAGCGGTGAAGGTGTGATTATGGATGCAATGGATCGCAAGGATTTTATTCCGTCGCAAAGTGTGTGCTAGGATATCGTCAGCGAATGCTTAAATCTAATGCACCTAAATAATACAAACGTTGATCGTGATCATCATCATAGCCGCAGTAATTGAGCTATTATCATATTCTGATCCTAACTTCGTTGTTTTCATTAAACCCTTCATATCTTTTGCCAGCAAAAAGGACAAGTTTCATAGAGGAGGTCGCGTAAAAGACCGAGACCTATCTTAATGTTGGATCTTGATCGTCTTGACTTGCAACTGTAATAAATCCACAAGGCAGTACCTGCTTACTAGGCACTTCCATGTAACCACATCTTCTGATCAATCATCTACAATTTTTCTAGATTCAAATTTATATTGGTTTTCTCCCTAAGGAAAAAATATTAATAATAAACCACGATTATCGGGCCATATACATTTTGATAAAACTTATCGGATCGATCTGCAGCTATCTGTAATCGCTATATTTTTTATTACTCTTCGAGATTTCATTGGTAGGCATACATTAGCTAATATTTTCTCTTTTGCTAAGTACATAATCGATTTCAAATTCTGCTTGACGCATAATATTTTCACCTCAAAAAAAAAGTAATTTCCTTAGAATTATTCAACTTTAATTGTTAAGTACTAAAGAATTTAAACAACTGCTCCAGTTTTGTGTAGCAGTAGTTTAACCTAAAACTTATAAGTCAAATCTTAATTGAGAGCGTCTAAAAATGTTTGATCTTCTTTTCAATTCATTTGCCTCTTTCATGCTCAAGTTTTGCGCATAAGTATACATTCAGGCTTCTTTTTTTTTTTTTTTTTTTTTTGATCCGCAAGTTTTCGTTTCAACACAAATGAATAATACGCAACAGGTGATACGACAGATCGTGTGTTCTTGCAAATTTATTCAGCAATTTTAAACACCAAGTAACAAAATCCATCTTTCCTATTGAAGTTTACGTTGTTATACCTCAATATGTAACCGATATTTTTCCTAGAAATGATCAAAAATATGCAAAAGCAATTATCCCTCAATAGATATTAAAAAATAGAGGTACTTGAAAACTTGTCCAGAATTTTGTGGATGAAAAGATAACTGACATCTAGGGAAAAGTTGTTGCTAAAATAGTTGTAATATGCTAAAAAAAATTTTATTCGACATACATAAAAGCGATGGCATACATAAACTGGAAGTTTTAGATTTCTATGTTCTTAAGTTCCGATTCCGGAAAATTACAATTCCGGAATGATGATGCTTCTAGAGAACTTCATTTTTTTTTCGGTTTTACACTTCAGTAATTTTATTTAAAGAGCTAGAAAAAAAAGCATGAATTGTATGCATTGAAATTTACATTATATAAAAAGAAATAGCTCAAAAATGCGATTAAAAGAGCGGATCTTTATAGTTCATTACCAATTTCTCATGCAGCATTATCTGCTTCAAGATTATCAACAAAATGGATTTATTTGTAACATACATTGCTCAAAGTCACAGTAATTTGTCTATTGCATAAATCTATTAAAAGAATTTCCCAAATGGGGAAATATTTCTCGGCAATTTCATTTTCAAACAATTTCGAAGTTAAAATCAATCATAAATATGAATCGATTATTGCTTAGAAAAAAAAAAAAAATATAAAAATATTTACAATCATTACATAAATTTAATCCATCTATAAATACTGTATGTGAAAACGATTGAATTATTGAAAATTGAATAGAGCGCACATATAGATTTTGTGCTAAATTTGCAAATGTGAGCTCATTGTGCCTTAACATGTTGATTTATTCGGTCTTACAACGGTGATGTTGGCAGCTGTTTGGTGCAAATTTTTCCACACTAATTTGCGAAGCATTTCTTTCATTAGCCCACATCGGTCACATGAGCTCGAAAGTTTGCTTCAAGCTATTAGCCCGATAATACGTTCGATTGACTGATCGATCGTCGACTCGTTGATATTCTCTTACCATCCCCCCCCCCCCCCACCTCCCTCATATCCAATTCTCCCTCACTTCTCATCCCTCACCTCGCGACGAATAATTTCGCATCATCAACTTCATAACTATTTATCATGTTACCTTTCTATTCTTGCAATTCGATAGATAACTTTAGCGAAAAAGTACGGCATTTTCTTTCCTTATTAAGACATAATAGCATAATTGGGGAAAACATCAGTCTTTATACTTGAATAATTTACTAAGAGAGAGAGGAAAATCTATTATAGCAATTTGAATGATTGTTAAAGAAATTCTCCTATAACTTAATCATAGGGAACACCCTATAAAGAGAATATAGTTCATAATAATTAATGAAATTTTGATTCGAAATTTACATATATGTAAATAATTCGATTTTTATTATGAATCCACGAAACGTTACGCTAAAATAAGAATAAAATTCATAAAGAACTGGTATTGTCTAAAATGATAATTTCCTTTCATAAATCATTAAAGCAAATTTTCATCGATTTTTATACTATCACTTTTTTTTTACCTGTAAGGTAATATTAAAATCTCATGAGGAATTACCTGAACTATATAAACTATTTTCAGATGTAAGGCATCTATAAATATGCTTTTCTGTTCTCTCTTTTCTCTTTTCTCTCCTTCTTTCGTTTCCTTTCTCCGTCTCCTATTCAATTTTCTCTTTCTTTCTCTCTCTCTCTCTCTCTCTCACTCAATTGAACTATACAACTCTAGATTCGAGCAGCGTTGCGTCAAACGGCTGCCACCTTGAGACCACATTTGTATGAAAGCAAAATTTGCGTTCTTTTAATGGCTAGCTTCTGTGTGCATTAAAAGTCGATTGCGCATATTCCATGCATATGTTAGTTTTGGCTTGCCGCAACACTTCAATATCCTCACAACCATTTCCCATCGAAATATTGTCTTTCAAGCTTCACAATGCTATAAATTATTCCATTTTGCCATTCGATTTCATAAACTGCCTATTCATTCGTTGATGCATAATTTCGTTCAAAAAAAAAAAAGATATCCTTAGACAAAATATCCACAGAATATTATAATAGAAATTTTCGACACATTTATGAATATATCTATAGGCATATGTGTTTATTTGTTTATATGTGAGAAGAGAAGAAATTCAATCTTCATCAATTTAAAGAGGTAAGAATTGTATCTTTGTGATGATCGATTTTTAATGGGTACTAATAAATCTAAGCAGTAAATCTAAATTTTATGGAATCTCTTTGCTTAATGATGCTTTATTTATCGATGCAAAAAAAAAATCTCTTTGCTTAATTTCATTGCTTCAAAAATAGAGCAAAAATACTAACAATGCAAAATTTTTTCGATTTTTATGCCGACTATATATGAGTGGAATGAATTTTTACAAAGAAATTTGAGATATATCGTTACGATTCCGCTCATTGCAACAAACAATTTCAAAAGTTATGATAAAACAATAAAATAGAAGAAATAAATCTCTTCCATTGAAAAAAAAAAAATTCGATTTTTTTTTTTGTTGCAACCCGATTGATTGCAGAATTCCTACAAATTTTTAGCACCTTTAATTACCTATAAATCTATTCCGAATTTGATAAATCAATTTAACAATTTGTAGAGTTGGTCATACTATTGCCGTATATCATACGATCAAATTTTATTCTTTTAGCTTCAATGTGTTTTGCTTAAATTTGAATTGCCAACCATACATACACCCACGCACATACCACCCGTATACTCGCACACTCGCACATATTCACGTATACACATATGCTTCGATATAACGTTGCAATAATGCCATTTGCGAATGCAATTTTTTGAAAAAATGAAGCGAATAAGCAATAGGCTGTTCATTCGTTCTAGCTAGGAAAGCCGCGCATTTCTCAACGAAGTAGAAAACGCTCAACAGTTCTATTCGTATGACAAGTCTATACGCTTTTTGGCGAGAAAAACACGATTGATTTGCATTTGTGGCAATGCAATTTACATATTAACACATTGCATATTGCTCGGATGCAATATTTGCAAAGAGAATGTCGGTCCACGCCCTGCTGATGCATCGTCGGACGTTTTTGTGAGTGTTGGCTTGGATTCATGTTTAGTCAATTCGCTTATTCAACACGATGCGATGCAATTTTCGTGATAGCCTCGAAAAGTTTTGCAGCCAAGTTATGTTTATTTATGTAAATGAAGCCGCATCATGTATGCAAATTTATTGCTTCTACTAGCGCTAGTTAGACAAACACAGCACAATTTCGAGGGTATTTCGTCGAAAATTCGGACTATATTATAGGATGATTTTTTTTAAAGCTACATTATATTTCTTTAGCTTTTCGTTTTTTTTTTTTTTTTTGCAATTCTTTGTTTCAATGAATGATATTTTCTTTTGGTAGATTATTTTTTTTTTCAGCACTACTTTTTTATATTGGGAATAATTCATACCGAATGGAAATTATCAATTTCATTCTGGCAATATAAAAATAGGCAAGCATCTCATATTTGCATATTTCACCATCTCATCATCTGATGATCCATCTATTCGCCGAAGGTCGATAAGACATTTATTTTAATGAAGGTTGAAAATCTAACCGGAACAATATATGTATATCTACTTCATGTTTTGCTTTATTTCAAGAAATTGAATACTCAGCGCATATCTTCAAGCCATTAAAAAAAAAAAAAATTCGTTGTTCTTCGAAAATATTCAATTCAAAAAAACGGCTAGAAAAGCGCGTATCACTATGGTTGATAGGATATGCGCTTTTTTTTTTCTTCTTCTTCTTCAAATTTGTGCATTCTTCTAAACGATTAATTGCTTCGATATTCAAAAGCAATAAAATGATAACTACGAAAAAATTTCAATTTGAAACGCTTTGCATAAATCAATCATTGAAAAAATATCGTCATTTTTTTTTTCATTTCGTAAGTTCTATACTATACAAAAATATCTAAAATTTAAGAAAAGATGAGAAAAAAATAATAAATTTTGCAGATTATATTCAAAAAAAAAAAAAAAAAGTTCTATCAATATTGCATTTCTCTTTTAGAAGATGAAATATCGAATGATTAAACATAGCAAATATTCATATTCATTTACAAAAAAAAATTGCTTCTAATACCTTTGCATAAATCTACGAAAAATTTGAATTCCATAGAAAATTTTACAAATGAATCATCAATATTGCACTTCATCATCTGAATGAAGTATATGAAGGAGAGGGGGTGGGGGGGGGGAGAGGGGGAGGAGCGCTATATTTATATATCTCATTGAAAATAATTCAATTATTATTATTTTTTTTTTTGCTTAAATTATTCGACTATTTCAGATTCATATTCTATAAAAACATTTTTTAAAAAAATTTCTATAGAAATGAAAATATTATAGCAAATTTTTTAATCAAAGAAAAAAATTAAAAAAAAAAAAAAACTCGTCCGAATTATTGAGAAAAGGAAAAGAAATATATGAATTCTTGATAAAAATTTTCTGATATGATAAACTTTTCCTTTTTAAATGATAAGAATAGTTATTTTGATCACTATTGATGAATAGTTATTGATTCTATATGTATACCATTGAAATAATATTGAAATCACTAATCATCATCGTTATTAACGAATCAATTTATCGTCGTTCGAGTTGAATTTTTTGCTGAAAATATTCATAACGTTTGTCGACTTCTTTTATCGCATTCTTTGAATAAACAATAGATTTATTCATATACGCATAATATTCGTCGTTTTATTTCTGCCATCTAGTTTTCCCCTCCCTAGACCCTTCCCCTCCCCTCCCCCCCCCTCCCCCCTCCCTTCTTGCTCAATTTTAGCCAGCTGTAGTGTTCACTTTAATGAGGGAATTTTAAAGGAAGTTTCGCATAAATTTTGAAACTCTTATAGTGTTCTGATTTCGAAATCGATCTCACAACTAGGATTAATCTAGCTAAAACGTTTACTTCCTTTTATGTGCTTATAAAAATTTGCATATATAAAGAGTGTTATGGATATTGTGTCATTGCGCACGTATGAATGTGTCTGCTGGTATCGGTCCGATCGGTTCACTTCATAAATCATGAAGGCTGGAATCAGGACTTCGATAGTTATAATACTTACTACGGAGTGGCCTCGTCGTATACAATTTTTTGCACTGATCCATCAGCGTTGGCAAAAAAAAAAAAGCTATAGACGCTTCAAAGTACCAAAAAAATTTGCGTGTTTTTTTCTCCATAACAGTCAGTTCTTAATTTCAAAAATATTTGAGCATAAAAAATCAAAAGATTAGAAATAAATGCTTGGATTAGTTAAATAAATTAATGCGTTATTCCATAAATTTTTATTATTTTTTGATGAATTTTGAAAGCGATTAATAATCAATCAGATGATAAGATAATTGCAAAAATGCATATCATATAATTTCCTCTTAATTCGCTTGCTCACTTCTTATTTTTCTACGCTTTAAAAAATTCAAATCTCGCCATGAAAATAATGCCATAAACGTTGAGAATTGAAATACTCTGCGTTTTATAATTATAGCCTAATCATTTAGAATTGTATTATAAGCTATTCTTTATTATTATAGAGAAAAAAAATTCGATATATAATTAGTGAAGGGTAAATGAGAACGTTTCATAAGAATGTTATAGAACATTATCGCCAACTTCAGCATTACAATGAATATCGTACGATTTGATGCTATATGTTAGCGTTGAGATGTTCTAAGCGAACGCTCTCATTTTTGAGTGAAATTTTCAAATTGTAATACAATTGCAAATTTTTATTTTTACATATCTCAATTGTATAAAAAATTTGAATATAAAAAAATTTTCTTTTTTTTTTAAAGATTGAAAAAAGAACAATTCAAATTCCCACAAAAAAAAAACATTTCCAGCATAACGAATAAAAAAAAAAAAAAAACTCGAAGCAATATTATAGTGGAGAAAATTTCTCGCTTGAAGTATAGATGCTAAGCAAGAGGGAAATTTATTAGAATCGCTCGAGATGAATAATATAATAGCATTCGATAATGATCGATTAACTAATATTTTAAATGAAATGAAAATTTCATTAAGAGAAAATTTCGAATATAATTCGACAAATTATTTTGAATAAAATGAATTTCATTCTACTTTTCTTTCCATCTTAGATAATTTATCAAATTTTTTTTCCACGAGTTTATTTTCGTCATTAAATGAAATTAAACGAAGTCGAACGGTGATTATCTACAAAATTGTGAGATAACTTTAACGAGTACACGAGAGTTCCAATTAAATTTCTAGTTGAAATCATCGAGAGATCTCATTGTTAAGCTATATCAACATTCTCTATGAAAAGTGTTTTTTTTTTATTACTGCAACCATATAGTAATCGAATTTTACATATTTCCTTATCGCATATTATTTACTTTATTTTTCTTTATATTATATTCTAATTCTATTGAATTCTTTCCTCTCTATATTATTTAATCATTTAAAAAACAAAAAAAAAAATTTGCATATTATTTTTCAAAAATGGATAATATATTTGACATAAAATATTCATCTATGCATAATTTTCAAATAATGAGAGTTAAAAAAAAAAATTAATGTTTCAATTGTAATGAAAGTTTTCGAAGAAAAAAAAGACAGTTATTTCACTGTTATTTTACAAGTTCACTTTTCGTTAATATTCAACCGTCTTCTTCTTCTTCTTCTCTTTTTTTTTCTGCCGCATCATCATCGTCACCATTTTTGTGGGTTCCGATTTCATCGGCAATGACACGTTAATTGCGAACGCAATCTATTTCAGACGTTAATGAAGTTGTTCTATAATATATACATCTAAGCGGGTTCGATCGTACTAACCCCACTCTTAACGTTACATTTATCATTCACCTATATTAGAATAATCTATTCGAAATGTTAACGATATTCTTTAGCTTAACATTAATTCATATTATATGCAAATTACACGTTTATCATATGCAAATTAGATATTACTAGCTATTAGTACGATTTTATAAATTAGCGAACACTAATTATTAGTAATATATATGAAAATTTTTCTTTATCATTTGAGTAAATTTAATTGAAAATTTTCAACAATAAAAATGAAATATTAGTAAATAATGCAATGGGAAATTTGAAAACATATCATCAAAAAATACGATTATCATTCTAATCGTGAATTAATCATTTTTATCTTTTTCGATTATATTTATTATTCAAATTAAAGCCGATTGTATGCATTTTCGATGGATGCTACTATGAGGGATTTATATTGTTCCAAAACAAAAAAAAACACACTTCAAATGCACTAAATGCGATCTGCAGAAATCAAAATTTTCTAACACAATAATAGACGTAAAATTTTTCTTCGATTTATTCAAAAAAAAACCGCACACGTTTATTGGTCTATAATATTTCATCGATTACAAATATGAGCAAAAGGTTGTTCGTTATTAATAAATTTTATAAAGAGCACTAATAAAATTCACTACTCTTGTATATTTTAATTCGTTGCTAAAGACGCAAAATTTTCTAGTTCATCATATATATATATATATATATATATATATATATATATATATATATATATATATATATATATATATATATATATATATATATATATATATATATATATATATATATATATATATATATATATGAACATTTCTTTATATGAAACTAAAATTGAAACAACTAAAATTGTTTTCATAAGAGAGTATCGCAACAAACGAGTTGTAATGACTGATGATTTAATTCGATAGTGAATTTTTTCCTCTGATCATGTGAAGAAATTTTTCATTATTTTATTGAGTTATTCTTGGCATTTCCGATTAATGAATTTTATTAGCGATATGCGATCGTTTTTGTTTAATGTTGATAGGATTATCGCTATGGTGTCTAGGCTTCGTTTCATATTATCCTCTTGACCTACCCGGTACGACACTCCTATCATATGCCAAATCAATCCAGAGATTGGACCAACCCGAAATTTTGAACACTTGATTGTATATTCTACGCGTTTTATGCAAATTTTTTGGTGCAAAAAAAAACACATCGTTTACGTTATCTGCATTTCCTCTCAAATTTTGCGCCTATTTCCTCTCAAGTTTCTTCTCAAGGAAAGCAAATATATGTGTCACATTCCGCATATATGTTTGTATGTGTGCATCCGTATGAAATTTGAATAGAGTGAATCTAAAAAGTTTCAACGATCAACTTTGATTTGCATAATTTGCATAATTTTGAACTAAAAAGACAACATAATTATAACAACGTAAACAATTTGAGCATTTTAGGCTAGCACTTAATTTGCATATTTGATGTTTTGCAATAGCTCAATTTTCCCGACAAGTCCTTTTTTTAGCTCACACCTGGACAGGTATTGATTGCGTTCTAATCCGTATAGTTAATGAGATGGTCAACTAAATAAATGTTAATAGGCGGAAAAGTTTATTAAAAAAAAGGTTGAAAAATTTTTCGATGGGAAAGCGAAGAAATGCTAGAAATATAAGAATATTAATATGAGTTGCACTTATTAATAATATGAGAAAAAAAAATAGTATGTATATATGAGAGGAATTGTTTAGAGAATTTATAAAAGAGAATGAGAAAATAAGAGAGATGCAATAATGATTGAGAACATTATGAAAAATAGTGTGCTGTAATTGATTGCATAGCGCGAGCATCAAAGTAATGTCTTTGTGCGGTATGCGTACATGCATAAGGAATGCGTCGAGCGCAACACAACGTTTGCCTACACTTAAAACTGCTAGGCAGCCAACATTTTTCGTATATATTGTTGACAGCCGTTTTACAGACAAACAGAAATTTTTTGAAATATTACACGTTCAATGTAGGAATTATCTTAATGCAGACGATGAGCGTAGTTGTATTAGAGTGCATACACAAAACTCGTCGTCCCCTTTCAATGGGACAATTGAATGATGATCAGCCGTCAATGTCTCTGAGCAGCCGTTATTGCCAGTTGGTTGGCGCACGTCGACACACTACCGCGCTCGATGTGATGTTGTGTCGACTAGTCTCGTATGCAAATTTATGGTGATTATATGCAAATTGGATGGGATGTGGGGAAGAGGGGTAGGGGGGGGGGGAGGGAGTTGAAAGAGTGGGCAAAATGGGATAAGGACCTTACTCACTAAATTAGCATATCTCATAGTGATGTGTTTTGTATGTTAGAGGATTTTAAGGCAACTTATCATCGAGAATGTGTTATCACTTCTTTTTATCACTCGTTTCGTTTTTTTTTTTTTTTTTGATTCGGAACATATTGTGCGAGTATGCAATTCGTTATGTTATCTCGATTACAACTTCAAAAAATTAAATTTTTTTTTTGTTGTATATTATTAAGTCGCTATATCATCTATAATTTGTCGTTAATCAACATATAATTTATGCAATTTTTTAAAAAATTACAACAGGATTTCTTAATTTCGTTCATATATTATAGTTGTGCAACGAGTGATTTTAGGTCGATAAAGGGGGATTTCGATGATCTCGCTAGAGAGGTCTTCTCGGGGGTCTTACCGGAAATTCTCCTAGACCTTTAGCTCATAGCCTTTTCAATACTTTTCTCATTATGTTGATTTCTTTAATAATTGAAAATTATGCTCTTTTTTTTTGCATTAAAATATTTCCATGTAGCTACCGTTTTCACCGTTATATCGATTACTATTTTATTATCAAAAACTTCATGAATATATGTGTCCTTTAAAAAAAAAAATCTTGTTTGCGTAGTTCCAAAACAATGCTCTTTTTTTTTTCTTGTAATATCATATATTCATATAATCATAGAATAGAGAGGAGGAAAGAATGATTGAATAGGATGGCGATGATAATCAGAAGTGACTATTAATTTCCCTCATTTATATGGACATAAGATATTTGTTTAGTTATATGTAAATTATGTTTATCTCATTCATTCAAAGTCAACTTTATCTATTTGAGTTTATTTTTATAGTTATGCAAATGAGGAGCTTATTGCCTTAAGGATGCTTATAATTCTTCAATTGTTCCGTTGCTGGAAAGTAGTTCATAGAGGGAAGTTTCGATTAAAATGTGCTGTTCTATGCCTGGATTTGTTTTCATACGACACCTTCCATTAATAATTGTTTTCCAATTATGCCAGAGAGAGAGAGAGAGAGAGAGAGAGAGAGAGAGAGAGAGAGAGAGAGAGAGAGAGAGAGAGAGAGAGAGAGAGAGAGCGGAAGGAATATTTCACTTCAATCAGGTTTTTTTCTAGGCGAAAGGGTGGGTATAGAGCACATTAAAACGAAGTTTATAATCGAAACATTATACTCTTCCATATTACGCATGAAATTTGACGTAGCGTCGAATCGTTGATCCATCGAATCTAAAATGTTGTGTGGCGCATCTGATAAACACTTTCAATGGCTATATATCCAAATATTGTATCTACAAGAAAATTCTTTTTATTTTCGAAAATATCAACGTCCACTCATATAAAACTTCCTTGAAATATTTCTTCCTATCGTTCTATTTATTTCATTCGAATTCGTTCGCTATTATGCATATATTTTTTGAATTTATATTTCACTTAGGTTTTTATTAAGGTATATTTCTTAGTGTTTTGGGAGATATATTTTAGGTATTTATGTATTTTTCATAATTATGCACTCAAAAAAAAAAAAAAAAACTCAATCACGTAACGTTGATGTATTATGCGACATATGGCCAAATTATGTTTTTTTTGTCTTTGTTTGTCTGTGTCTGTGTCGGTCTCTCAATATTTGCGTTTCGATTTCTTCGATAATTTCAAATTTTGACTAGAAATCTCAATCCTGAATATGTTGCAACAATTTTTGAATGGTTTTAGAAATCATTACTTTTTTATCATCATATTTTCACAAGCGATCAATGAGGAATCGAATTTAAGGTGTTCTTCCAGCTTTGCCATCTCATATTGTTTGCTAGCACTTATATTATTATAAGCATGGTTTTTGTAGATTTAATAGAACCATATAATAGAGGTTTATCATTGAAAAAAGATTTTCAATCCTCTTCCATCTTGCAAGGATCTTTTAGTAGCGCTAAGCATTGTTGAAAGGATATGACTTATTTGAAGGCATAAACAGGGCATTTTAATATACCTATGCCCATATTTCCTAAAGACATCATATGGATGTTCTTTATTTATGAAGAACTGAGATTTATTATAGGCTCTAAATTATATCTACAAACTTAAATATAACCTATTTTCAATAATTGTAAATACCAATCAGACATATATAGTGATAGCAAAGATTGAAATAGAACCCGATTTTAGGAGTGTTGAGATCTTCATAGAAAATAAGAGCAAAAAAAAAAAATTTTTTTTTTCAAAGTCGTAAAAAATTTTTTCAACAGTACGAATAAATTAATCCTCTTATTTGCTTTCTCTCTATCATTTTCGTTAAATTAAAGAGAGAATTTAAAATTCATAGAGAAGAAATTAATGAGAATACATTTTATGAGTTATTTCATTTATCGATAATTATTGTTGTTAGCGATATTATGTTCATTAGCATTTATGCACATATTAAGCAATTTTTCAATATATTTTCGTTGTCATAGTTACGTTCATAGTGTCACAAAATTATTTGCTCTCTCGCAGAAATTCCAATCAATTTTCTCAACAGTCGCCATATATATATATATATATATATATATATATATATATATATATATATATATATATATATATATATATATATATATATATATATATATATATATATATATATATATATATATATATATATATATATATATATATATATATATATATATATATATATATATATATATATATATATATATATATGAAATTCAACTTGAAAACTATTAATTTTCATTTTTTTTTAAATTTCTTTTCGATATTACTCTTCACATTGATAATATTGTCGGCTAATAATTTCTTAGTTCTTTTATTTCTATGAGAAAATTTTTCTAAAATCTACGATAATATTCAAATTTATGAAATAATCGAATATATATTAATGAGAATTAAAAGAGATACGCATAGATCATCTTTCCTAGTATTAGATTATTACCTGAACGGAAAATACCTTTTTTTTTGATGTCTCATTCTGCAATTGTAATATTTCTTCTCGATCATTTATTATTCGTTAACCTATCACCTCTATGCTTTATTTCGTCTGGCTTGCGTATATGTTTTTTATCATTCGGCTGTTTGATTGCGCCCAAATTTGAACGCTATATGAAGTTAGAGCTTCATAATATGAGATGATTATATTATAAATTTTTCGATGATATCTTATTTCATTTTCCATTTTCATCTGTTCATTTCAAAAAGAGAGATATGGGAAGTTCCGGGTTGAAAAAGAAATTTTTTTTTCATGTCTTTTTCAATGAAACAACAATTTTTTTTTTTTAAAGTCATTGTGTACCAACCGGATGACAGATGAGATGAGATACTTGACTGGGAAGGAGCTTAAACTGGAAATCTAAACCAACCGCACTTATAAATTATTAATAAAAGAATTATTGCACTTTATTATTATTTTTTTTTCACTAGCCCGGTTGGTTGTTCGATAAAAATCCTCCATAAAAATTCGATTTTTCGATTAATCGACAAGCAATGGAAGAAGAAACTTCAACTTTCTCAAAGATATGCAAATTTTTTTTTTCTTCGATAATTTTAAATCTCAATCCCATTTGAAAGTTAATAGTTCAATATGAAATACTATACTATAGAAGATTCTCATCTAATATATATTAAAATCATCAAGTTTTATCGAAATTGAAATTAACGTTGAAATACACTGATATATGCATTCATAAATACGCATAGATATGGCCTGATTTAAAAAAAAAAGGACTTTTTTTTTGCAATTTTTTTGTGAGCGATTAAATTTATGAAACTAGGAGTCTCAAATTTTCATCGTTTGACTTCACACATAAGAAAGTTTTTGATTTCATTGGCGGAATAGAAAATATCGCATATTTTGGCCAATTCTCGTTTGCTATGCTTTTGCAGTTTGTTTAGATTCTATAATATAATGATAGAGAAAGTTATGTATCTATTCTTTTAGCCTTCCCTTTTCCCCTCCCCATCTCCTCATTGTTTATTGCTCAATCTTTTCCAATTTGCATACATTTTGCATCTCAAAACGAATATGCAAATGAATGCAAATTTCTAAGCATATTTCAATATTTGTTTGTGAGTACGTTCAATTCGATGGATCGACTTAGAGTGATTGCGGCATTATAATCGCTATTCAACAAGTCGAAAGGTGTAATTTATTCTTTTTGATTTGTTGTCCTATTGATGCTGTTTACCGTTTCTCCATGAATATTTACGTACGGAAAAGGGTTTCTGTGAAAGGGAACTTCCTCTATGGGATGTGGCGAATCATAGCTTCGTGGTGGTGGAGGGGGGGGGGGGGGGGGGGGGTGGGAGGGGAGGGGCGGATGTTTTTTACTTTCTAGACAACCGGGCAAGAAGGGTTTCGTAAGGAAGTTTTTGAAAGTTTATAGTCCTGCCGTATCATTCGTTAGCTATTTTGGCGCAAAATTTGCTGCTGAAGTCTAAAAGATTTTTTTTTTGTGCTAAACATATTGGCATACTTGGTCAATGGTAGGGTTTTTTTTTCAAAGTGGATGGCTCGAGGGGTCTTTTAAAAAATTGATTGCTAATGAGCACGGCTCGCTTTACTAATAATATGATGTAATAAGTGAATATGGTAACGTTGTAATTTTGTTCGAAGAGATAAATTAAAAATGAGACAAAAGAGAGAGGTGAGGAAGGTGCGAACTACTTGTCGAGCTCACTTTTTTTTTTTTTTTAATGAAAGTGAAAAAAATTGAAATCAACAACGAATCGAAAACTGTCGACGAAATGCAATACTTTAGAAGGTGAGAGCTGAACATTATACATCGGAATTTTACACTTTATACTTTATCCCTAATGAACGAGAGAAGAGAGCTTATTAATTTTTTTTTTTTTTTTTTTTTTTTGGAGATATCGGATAGAATATAGGATTTTCTAAGGAATTTTTATTACGGATAAAACATATTTTTATATCATCTATGAAAGTTTATTCTTCTTTACTAAGATATAATAAAGCTTAACGAAATTCTGTGATGATGATGAAGAATTACGTAAAATACGTTGCGAAATATCCAAGAAAGAGAGAGAGAGAGAGAGAGCAACGTTTACCATAAAGTTTAAAAAGTTATAGTGCATTGACAGTGTTGTTTCACGGAAATCTACTAATTGCTGTTTCTCTTCCGCTGATCAGATTTTTTTTTTTCTCATATTGCTTCCTTTCAATTCGTTGAATTGAAAATAAGTTGCACATCGCTTGCGTACGCAATTGCTCTCCCAATCTAACGGTAGTTTTTCGAGACCGAACACAACGAAAAGCCTACCGAGAAAGGAATGGATAGGCCGTCGCCGTATCCGATCCCGACAACGATAGATTCCGTTGAGTTGATTTGTGGCTTATATGGGTTTTCGTTTTTGTATATTGCCAGATAACATCTTAATGAGACGGAGATGTTTCACAGTCAAAACGTGTTCTCCATTAGCTGGAGGACTACTTATGGCCTGAGAATGTCACAAGTCTTCTGAATGTCAGGTTGAACGACCTTTTCCCATTTGCGAGTCTCATTACACCCATTAATTCGATCCAATGAGTCTATCTTGAAAGGTTTTTTTTTTTTTAAACGAAAATTGTGATGTATATTTGATATTTTTAACTCTATTGCAGAAAAAAATTCTACGCAAAAAAAAAAACAAAATTCGAGAAATTTCAACTTGCTAGACAAATACAATGTAATTTTTTTATTTTTTAATAAAAGAAGTCTCATTTGTAATTTTCCATTTTTCTTAGTAATATTTTCTCATTGAAATGATTTAATTTAATAAAAGAACTGGAGCACTAATTTTCCATCTTATAATATCTATCGCATGATCTGATTTTTTTTTTTAGTTCTCAGTTTCAAAGTTTTATCTATGATTCTATCAAATATTGATAATTTCTTTGATTGCCTAAGGGTGAATGCCTTTAGAAAGTATAACGTTGGGAGTTTATCCATGCTTAAGTTTGTCAGGCTTTTCTTTAGGGGGTTTTTTTTTTCGTCTTTTATCTATATTATTCAATCATCTTCTTCTACAATAAATTGTTATTGCTTTATTAATAATATCTATGTGTCATGTTTCCATTCATTGTGTGGAATTCGAATATAGTGGATGATAGAGTTTCCTCATGTTCCTACAACTCTACGGAGAATTTTGTTAAGCTCACGAAAGCAACACCTGTTTTTTCTAATATCCATCACGGAGGTAAGGGAACTCATAAAGTTCCCTACCCGTGCGGCAGATTTTTTGGATCATGGGACGCTCATTGTGAGGCCCCCCCCCCGTGGTCTAAAATTAAAGAATTGTCTTTATGAGAGAGCGTCGCGAAGGGATGAGGTGAACATGAAACACTAATACATATTGATAGATATATGTGGAAATTTCTTAATGCGCAAAAAAAAAAGCGGAAGATCTACGAGAATATGCGCTAACAATCAAAAACAATAGAAATTTTGGCGTGAAAATATTTGAATTTCGAGCATTCGCATTTTTATTTAGCTAATGATTTAGTTTACGCATAATGACGGCAATGAGATTTTAATTCAAATTGAACTATATAAGAAATTGAAAAATACTGTGGAAACTTTTTTAGTTCTTCCATTAATTCTGGAAGAAATAGCGAAATTAAGATTGATTCAAATTATACTTTTATTCACGAGAAGATTCGATGCAAGTTCCACTTCAAAGACATTCCTAGCAGAACGTCGTTTAAAAAAAAAAAAAGGATGCATGTCAGCAATAACTGAGATTGAAAGCAAATATTCAAATATGCATATTTGCATAGACGCTGTCTCTTTTTCTTCGTCTATCTCGTTCGTCGAACATAATTACTATATTTGAATATAGCGTTCGCGACATGATTTCATTAGCTTATGAGCTTACTTTACAACTCCGATTAGAGTTCAAGAGGTAAGTTTTTTGCGAGCTCGATTGAAATAGGGCTCCAGATTGCCGCGAGAGGGGGGGGGGGAATATGAGATTCCCATACTCCAGAGAGGACTAAAAGGGCTAATTGGATGGCATGTTAATGATGGTCTCATCTTGTCATCTACTTTCTTTGTTTGCTTTAAAAAAAAATTTCTGTCTTGATGGCGACGCATTGGTCATCTACGCCCATACATTATATTCATACGTTCGGATGTTGAACGTTATCTATTCGAGTTTATTAGGGTTTTTATTTTTTACCCGAATAAGTGAAGACTTGTAACTTTTTCCCTTTTATTCATCAATTTTTTTTTTTCAATTTCTTTCAATAACTCAAAAAAAAACATTTTTTTTTTCAGTACGAAGATTCATAATTTTATTCAATTTTATGAAATATTTGCATATTTCTTGCATAGATGCTTTTCTTCGGAGTTCGTGGCCACTTGAATAATTCATCTTCGATCCGATCCTCTCCCATTTAAATTCATTCCCACTCCTCTATCATCTCCTTCAAATTCATTTTCGCTCTTCTTTTTTTCTCTCATTTGAATATTTCATTAGATATTTTAATATTTTCCTCTTCACAACTAGCACCTGTACTATTTCATTTAACATTTTCATCTTCCCTACTAGCACCTCTACTATTTCATTTAATATTTTCCTCTTCCCTTACTGCACCTCTACTATTTCATTTAATATTTTCCTCTTCTACTAGCACACTTTTTCATTTAACATTTTCCTCTTCCATACTGGCACCTCTACTTTTCATTTAACATTTTCCTCTTCCCTACTAGCACCTCTACTGTTTCATTTAACATTTTCCTCTTCCCTACTAGCACCTCTACTATTTCATTTACATCTTCCTCTTCCCTACTAGCATCTCTACTATTTCATTTCTATCTCACCGTTATCTTGCCGACCTACTTTGCAAATTCTATGTGGTTGATTATTGCATTTGCTGCGCTTCATGTTTTTGATAAGAAGATGGCTGATTATTATGCCTCTTCATCCTCTTTAACTGTTATCGGAGCCGGAAATTTTATTCGATTTTATCAGAAGGTTGTTGGTTTTTTTTTTCGTTTAATTTCGAGTATTTTTAAAAAAATTTCAATTATATTATCAAAAATTTATTGCAAATTTCCGTGTATTCTGTCTTTGCATTCATTTGCTTTAATCTCAATCTAACATGCACAAAATTTAGTCGTTTATAGAAATCTTTCGTATTCATTTCCTTTTCCTCCGGAATTTTTCTTGAATTATCAATAGCGAAATCGTTATTCGTGAATCTTGGCTAATTATCATGCCTGGCCTATGTCTTGTTTTCGACGCTCTCTATTTGCGATCTCTTAGAACTGTCTCCGGTTTACGGTTTTTTCGACATTGACGATCACTACGAGTGATTGTGATTGATTTTGAGAGTCATATAATCAACTCGGAACTTCATAATGTCTATTGCAATAATATCTAGAAATCCAGAAATTCTTGAATCCAGAAAATTCTTTTGATGACTATTATTTTTTTCTATGATTTTAATAATAAACTATAACAATAGATTTATTAATATTAATATTCAAATATAAAAATTGAACTATTTCGATTATTTAGACATCAAAATACAAATAGATCATAAAAAAATTATAAAAGAATTGCAATCATATAATTAATCGAATAATATTTCATTGAGATATATTATGAAGTATTATTTTCTTCGAAAATCATAAAATTTTCAATTCTATTGTCGATAATTTTTCCTTTGCGTTAATTTTTGAAATTAAATTTAAAATTTTTCTTTTCTTTTTTTTTTTTTTTTCAAAATTAGATCAATAATTTTCTTTCGAGTTTCACATAAGTTATTGAAGTATCAATATGATTGAATTTTTTTTTTTGCCAGAAACGTTTATAAGCAAGTTTTTTTTTCTTAGTTCGTAAATTATTGAATCGTTCAATATGGAAGAATTGTAAAAATCGCAAGAGTTTATAGCGTTTAATTGCTCACATCTATTTGTTTCATTAAAGAGGCGTAGAAATATACCGCTTAAACATCTAGTCATTTCCCCTACCCTCCTATTTCCACTTTTCTCGCATCTCTCCCTTACGCCACCCCACCCCCCCCCCCCCCCCCCCACCTCCTCCTTTAGCTAAAGAAGATCTGTCGTCTTCTTATGCACCTACTTTAAAAACTTTTTTTTTTGCAACTTGTACTTTCATATGTTTGCAGTTTTTCCTACTCTTGAGTGGTGAGAAGTCCGATCGAACTTCCTCTTCCAAAACGGGAGACCATCCACAGAGATAGGTTGAAGGAAGGCGCTAAGGCGCGGAATGAAATAGATATGGGATTATAAACTTGCATCGAATGAATTTTTCGCTTTCACATTTGAATTTGAAAGCTATCGATGCATGAGAATAGTGGATTAGATAATATGTAAATTAATAGACTTATCGAATGATGAATAGCGTTAATATTGAAATGAAAGTAAACGACAATGGCTTTAACAATTAATCGCTATATTTTCTCTTATTTTGTGTTAATTAAATGAAATATTGCTAATCATAATTATTAATAATAGTATTTGATTGGATATTTAATTGATTGTTATTTTGTTTTTTTTTTTTTGTTTTTTTGTTTTTTTTTTGTTAATTTGATTTGCTCATAGAAAGAAAAAAACTTTTTTTTTTTGCAATTATTCTATTTGTTTATTTATTGCAAAATTTTTTTTTTTTTGCAATTTTCTTTGAAAGAAATTTTATTAATAAATTCATTTAATCATTAATAACATTGAGATATTTATATCATTAAACGATTTCTCTATTAATATACGTTGATTTTTTTTTTTTGCAATGCTATAAATATTGCAAGATATTTATTTTGCATATTGAAAATTGTTTGTTTTTTTTTTTTTTTGCTAATTTGCATTAAAATTTTTATCGATTCGTTTTTTTTAATGTATATTTGCATATTTATATTTATCTCTTTATATGCTTATATATAATTTTTAGCATATGAAAGAAAATGATTTCCATATTGGAAAATTTTTTTTTCTCTCATTGAAAATTTCTATTGATTGAGAGATATTTTTTGCGAGTGAGATTTTTATTCAAATTTATCATCTCGCGTAAACGTTTATAGATGCCTTTGATGGAAGTTTTATTGATAGGATTTTTTTTTTTTTCATTGCAAAACGATTTTTGCAATGAAAAGAGATTTTTTGATGGCGTTCTAACGGATCATCACTGTAACATTTTCGCATAATTTAACCCTCCCACCCCCCTCCACCTCCTCCACCCCCCCCCACCCACCTCCCACCACCCTCCTCCCATCCCCCCCCCCCCCCCCCTATCCTCCCCTCGGCGATCCTATCAATTCTGAAATAAGTTTATCGATTTATTGCTTTTGGATATGCGCTTCATTGATCATTTTTCACACGATAGCAGTGCAGTTGAAATGATAATATTATTAGAAGTTATTGACGAGTTTTGTTGATGATCAACTCACTTACCTTTAAAGTAATGCTAAAATTTACAATCTCCGATGAATTTTCTTTACAATAATAATCAAATTTTTTTCATAGTGTTGAAATTTTTCTTTGCAATATTCAAAAATTTTTTTACAATATTCAAATTTTTTTTTCTTCATAATATGCAAATTTATACATATTCATTGATATCTTCTATTCTTTCATATATTTTTGTATCATTAAATTATTTATGCAAATGTCGAAATTTGTTTCTCTTTCGTTTATCATTGAGAGAGGAATAGAGAAAAGGAATGGAAATGATCGTATACGCTTAGAGTATGATTATTTTCTCTTTATTTTCTTTAATAAAGATTTATAGGTTGAGTTGATTTGTTAGAATGTGAAAATCTATTAAAATGCTTTTCGATTCACTTTTATTTTATTCTCTTTCAATGAATGTTCCACTAAGAAATAGTCTATACTTATTGCTATAGAATTTATAGGAATTTGATTGTATAGTTTTTTTTTTTTGCAAATTTTTCAAATTTATTTTTGAGGCTAAAATTCAGCGCAGAAAAACTTTGACTTTTAAGAAATTTTTCCTTTATTGGAGTAGCAAAATTTGCATATCTAGAAAAAGGAGATTTTCGTCTACTTTTGAACGATTCGGAGGACTTCACTATGGGAACGGTGATTGTTAGCCAAGAGAATCTTCTTCAAATCGAACGGTATAGAGAGGAGGGATTTTATTGAGAAGGATTTGGGCAAAAAAAAAAAAAAATAACGGTTATATATCGCCAATTACAAATTCATAGATTATTTGCATATAGTTTTTTTTTTTTGTTTGCTGCCATTTAATTAGTTTGTTCATTCAAATTTTCAGCACTCTTTACCAGTAGATGAAATATTTGTGAACTGAATTGCATTTAATATTGAAATTTATTTCCGCTAATAGTGATAAAATTCGTTTCATTCGATATTATTCTCCATTTCCGCTAATTTCATTAATTATAATAATTGTAAATGTTTATCACCGTTTAATTCTAGTGTTCCGTTGAATTTATTCGCCGGTGATTAACGATTTTGTTTGCCGAAAGCGATGAGCAACGGTGATATGGCCGATCCAACAACAAGTGGTATCGTTTCTAGTGGAACAACTCGTATGTTACCTTTGGATGTATTTTTGTTAGATTTTTTTTTCCAGAGAGATAGAGATGAAATCGAGTTTTCAAGAAGGTTTTTTTCGTATTGGCCATAGGATTTCCTAGAGGAAAACAAAATGATAATGTTAAAAGGAAGTGATATAATACGCAAGTTGATCGCTCATTTGTGAAAATATTGGTGACATATGACACCTTACGTCGAACATTTCCACTTCAATGGAAATTATTTTCCATATTGGAGACTATTGGAGCCGTTTTCCCCCAATCGTCTCCACCTTTTACCTTAAGGACTCTCAGGTATCATTTGAAATAATAAAACTACATGCACCTTTAGAAAAAAACTACCTGCACGTTTAGAATATCCTAACATTGAAGAAAAGCATCGATATTTTAAGAAGGCATAAATTTCGAAACAAATTTGAATATTATGAATCGATCTGCAAAATCTTTCTTCATTTTCGTTATACATATATAAGAAGTAATAAATTCAACGAATGTTGTCCATTTTTTTGGGTATATTTTCTTCGCCTATATATCTCCTTTCATTTTATGATATTTTTTCGGCTTTAAAAAAAATTATTTCACGTGAAAATTTTAAAAAAATGTATACGTTTCTAATCAATGCATATATCGAAAGAAATTCCCCATTCTTGAAAATTTCTCTAATATTATGAAGTGAAATTTCGCATATGAGAGATAAACGCATCAAAAAAGAAAACATAATGAATTACTTTCATACTCTATTAGCGGGTATACTTCTTAATTACTTTCACTTATATACTCAAATCAATGTGTAATAAAATGAACGAGAATGTTTTTGTTCATAATGAAATATGAGTGAATTTATTGATGAAATTATTTCATAGCGTTGAAAATAATAATTACGCTGATATTGCTATTGATCGTGTTGAAAATTTTTCTTCTTCATTTAATCATGAAGAATTTTCGAATCATAGTTTTTATATATTATAATTAACGTTCTTTATGGATATACATGTTATATGTAAATATGCGCCCTATGAATATGTGTGTTAAATTTCATATGCAAATTTCATGCATTGAAAGAGATGATATTCTTTTTTAATATCGTTGTGGTAAAATATATATATATATATATATATATATATATATATATATATATATATATATATATATATATATATATATATATATATATATATATTCTCATTAGTTTAAAAGAAATCAGAGTGATTTTCGGCTCATCCATTTTATCCAACATTAGTGAGAGCGATTGATGTATATTAATCAAAACCATCGCAGTATATATTCGAGTAATTATAGGTAGTAATTGTCTATTTAATCAAAACCATAGCAGTATATACTCTAGTAAATTATAGGTAGTAATTGTCTATTTAATTTCCATCTTCATATGCTTATTATTGCTTTATTTTTCAGCTTCAAATAATCGTTCGTTGAAGGTTGATGAACATAGCAACAAGCCAAACGTTAAGGTAATTTAATAATTTTGAATTAATATTTCATCCAATGAAAATTTACATTATTTTTTTTTAGCTTTCAAATATTTCTTTTTTCTTTTTTTTTTTATTCGTTTTTTTCTTATGAGAAATTTTTCATCTCTATTGAAAATTTTCTAATGTTCGATTACAATTTTAATCGTATGATTAAAGAAAAAAAATATAAAAGAAAATAATTGTCTGATGAAATTCTCAGATGATAGAGAGTGGAATATGAGAAATTTCCAATGAAAAAAAATAAATAAATAAAAAATGTTGTTTTGTTTTTTTTTCTATTTTAATATCATCGATTAATAGGTGCTAATAATATTAATATATTCAATAAATATATCGAATTTTTATTTTTATTTTTATTTTTATTTTTATTTTTAGTTTTTTTTTAAATAGTAGAAAAAAAATTTATTTAAATGATGCATAGTTTTCTTTTGCGAATATGAAAATGATAAAAATTAAGCAACGCTCTTGCAATTTATTATATAATTTAATGATCAACAAATGAGGACGATTTTGATTGACCACTATAATGACCACTATAGTGGACAGCTCATAGAACTTTAATTCATCATTGCTTTAATTTTAAGGCACATCGAAAATATCGTTTTCGTTCAGCTAAAATTTTTTCATTAAATTTTAAAATTCATTAAAGAAATTCATTAGCAAATTATAGTTTAAAGATCGTTTCGAGAAAATTTGATCAACGATCGTACTGAAAATCTTCGATAGGGAATTCATCGAATCATTGATTTATTCGATTTAATGATAAAATAACTTACTTATGTATTTTGTTTGAGTTGAGAAAATTTCTCTCTAGAAATCAATCAACTCAACAACGTTAAATTTAGCTAAAATCTTTAATTGCTTTCCTCGAAGTATTCAATATTCATGTAAAAATTCAATTCTTACTTTTAATCGAACATTTTCGATTATTTTTTTTACATTATATTTCATAAATTTTCCTATAAAATTCAAATATTTCAATTGATAGTAGAAAAAAATATTACTGTTCATTGTATCTCCACTTTATAATCCATGGGATTTTATAGGATTTTATAATTGAACAGATCACATCATCTTCTGCATAAATCCAACGATCCATCATAATTCCATGAGAACATTCGTCTTTATGATCGATTATTGATTGCAAATTAGGTGATTGTTATCTGCTCCAGTTCATAGCTCTTTTTATATTACTTCATAAGATCTTTATGCAAGCTTTTAATAACTCATCGGAAGTGCCCGACCGATCAATATGGACTGCAAATCATTTCTTATTTTCTGATTTCAAGGCCATGCATACTTAGGACCCGCCGCTTCTCAAAGTTTGTTTTTTCGTCGATTCATTCAAATTTCGATCGGCTCATCGTTCGTGGCCCATTATGATGGTTCTCTCTCAAGAGTCATTTCCGGTTTAAAAAAAACGCACTACCTACCGACTGTGCTTCATGGGAAGTGCATGCAACGTTTCTAGCCACAGCTCGCATCATTGTACGAGGATGGTGTCTCAGGCAGGATACCAATATAACGGTTCCATCTCGTTGCACCCATAACTGAATGGCCTGATTTTGTGGGTCATTACAACTTACTCCGACAGACTCAGTACGTTCAGGTGCTTTTTATGAAGATCAGTATCCGGGACTTTCATGTTCACCCAATGCAGTCGAGCACCTGAGGCT
Organism: Ascaris suum; assembly: GCA_013433145.1. Taxonomy (NCBI): domain Eukaryota; kingdom Metazoa; phylum Nematoda; class Chromadorea; order Rhabditida; family Ascarididae; genus Ascaris; species Ascaris suum. Next base: position 10,800,919 of record CM024175.1, read on the forward strand.
TTTGGTTTCAGATGAACCGTGATCCCACTCGTTTTTCTTCTTTAGGCGACATACATCCATTCCAGTACTAATCACACCTTGAGTGTAGCATTTACAGTTTCTCAGGTGAGAAGTCGCTGTAAGCTCGAATAGTGGTTGAATATGAACGCCATCGACATGCGCAGCTCAGGACACTTGCATAGTTTTCATGGCGATCATATAGACCTTGATTCGTTCTATAAAAGATGAAATCCCAGCTAATGTCCTTCCTTGCTCACAGTTAATGAGTGAGAAGTGAGTGAACGGGAGTTCACTCAATTTTCGCTCACCCCGTTCAGGTAGAACGAAGTGAAATCACGAAGAAGAGGGAGACAGTAGAGAGAAAAATCTACGAAGGAGCATATTTGAGAGATTCTTCATTTCTCTATTTCCAGCAATTTTTTTTTGCGTTTCATATGTGCTGATTTTTTTTTTCGGATTGATTCTGCAATTGCCCTAGATAACAGCAATGATCGCCATTTTCGGAAATAACTTCACATTCGATTAGGATGGGGGAGAGGGGGGGGGGGGGGAGGGAGGATGGGAAGGTTAAAACAGGAAGCACGACATATAAGCGCCTATTGATGCTATGTCAGCCACAATGTGGACGATTCCATTGGCGAGTTATAACTAGATATAAGCACCAATTAAATTCGCCTCTCTTCTTATCTAGATGAAATAGTTTCTTATGGATTCTTACATGTATATGTTCATCTAATTGTTGCAATAATAAACTAGCCTTTGTCTAGTGAAATTATTGTTGAATGCTTTGCATATTGAATTTAATTATTGAATGAAATTTTCATCGAACGATCATCGACCAAATCATTTAAGCAATAAAATATATTTAAATATTCTATAAGCCATAAATAAAGAATATTCCAATTATTTCATGCATATTTCCTAACGGATCGCTTCGAATCATATTAATTTATAATACGTTGAAATGAAGGCACATATCATGAATGAAAGGGATAGGTCGAGAAGAAGGGAATATGTTTTTTTTTTTTGGCGGAAATGCGAGAAAGGAAATATATTTTTAGGCGATTTAAAACATTCTATTCGATTATTTCTTTGGAATTTATCGATTCGCTGTTTATTTTTAGGATTGTTGTGAATATTTTTTCCTTTCTTATGGATGTATAAGTAACTTCTTCACATTTTATGTAATTTGATTGATGGCGTATAGCACAGTGATGTCAAATTTGAAATGTCGCCAATGCTGCATCATGTATCTAGCATATCGTCCCAAAGCTTGTGTCATAGTCGCCATCGCGTCATATATTGGCCGCGTAGCGAGCGGTCTCATTTAAAGGGATGTTGTGTACTCGGATGGTTTGGCGTTCTTGATCGTTCTTTTGCGGGATTTTTCGTTGAATGTGTCACAAGTTGCTTGATTGGTTGTCATAGTCATAGACGGAGCATTCCATAAATACACCCATCGTCCACCGCAAATACAAACGTTTAAGTAGTAGGATAGATGTATATTCCATTGTTTGTATACCTGTGTTTTAATTTTTGAATAGCGTAGTTTCCTCTTCTTCATGAATCGTTCCGTGGAATCTGCAGCAATTTGTAAATGATATAACAATATCAAATCGTTTACTTAAGCATAGAAGTATACGATCGATTAGATTTTTTATTGAATGTTGTTAGGATAAAAGCATATTGATATGATAATATGCTATATCAAGCTTTAGTGAATAAATTTTAAAACTTGGAACAAAATAAGTTGAATTATATAAGATGCACTCAACTATCGATGTTGGTGTGGTTTTTTTTTTCGATATACCTAATGGTATACGCTCTGTTAATGGCTGTCATATAAAAACCTTGGGAGACGTATGCAACTTATTGTATCATTGATAACTATTTAACCTCAGGATTGCGCATTTCTCTGTTGCAAAGTTGAAGTGAATTTTCGTCGTCTTGCAGACTGATGCGATAGTGGAATGCGTAAGAGGTGATACCGATTCGATCAATGGCAAAGGATTATCGAATTTGGTTGTCGATTTACCTAGTACGAGTGATACACAATCGACGAATTTGCATTTGAATTCAACATGTTAGTGAAATAATCTTTTTTCCTTATGGCCAATATTAGGACATTGCAGTATGGCCAATATTAGGTCATTGCAATATGGCCAATACTAGGTCGTTGCACCCGAGTTTACGGTGTGGGAGTGTTTATTTGTTGAATTCAATGGTATAGGTGATTAACGGAATAAGGAATGCGTCTCTGAAATGAAATTGTGATCGTAATGAAACGAAATTCTGATTATGAAGTGGTAGATACTTCCGCTCATCATATTCACCTATCACAGATATATGGCATACATTATTGCAGTTTTTATCGCTTCATTTTGCATTATTAGTGAACACAAAAAAAAAGTTGCTCCGTTTTTGCACTTAAATGCTCGAAAAATCTGCGCCGCTATTTGAATTTTTCAAGTCTTGCGAAAATTTTCTATCATGGTCAAATCTCTTCTTTTTATCTTCTATTCTCCACTTTCACCTATCACAGGTATAAGGTGCGAGCTAGCTTCGAATCCAAAAATTTCGATTAGTTTCATGAGCTGATCGGTCGCGAAAGAGGATCGTCGTTCTGGCATCAATAAATTTTCTCGTACAGGACTTGATGGTAGTATTAGCTAATAATATAGTCAAAGTTAGGAAGATATGCATATCGTCGTTGTATGAACACTAAATAGAATGGGAAAATGGTTAATTTGCATATCTCATTTAAGGCACATGCGCAATATGTAGCCTGTTTAGTGATGCTTAAGATATAACGTTACTATTTTGTATGGGAGCTAAAAATTTATGCAAAGGAAAAAGCAATAGCTTTTTGAAAATAATCCAAAAAGACCATTCACATAGAGAAATTTATTATTTTCCTCCAAATATTTACATTTGCTTGCAACTTAGCTGATAAAAGAAGTTTGGAAAATTCGCCAGATGGCTAATTTCTTACCAATCTAAAATCTTTAAAATCTTTTCAAGGCTTTTTTTTTCAATTTTATTTCGTGCCATCACTTTTGTTTTAATTAACATCTCAGCTCGAAGTTGAGCTGAAATTTGCTCTTCCCACTATGTGCGTAAGAAATGAGTAATGGAGAAGGGAAAGATGAAATCATAGATGCCTTCAGTACTACCTTCTTTTTGTAGCTAGAGCTTTCTAGGGTAGTTCAAGGTGAGCTCGAGGTATTCACCGAGGATACCTAACCGAAAATAAATTTGACGAAGGGCTCCGCATTGGTGATATTTCCTAAGTTGAAACCATATTCTCGAACTTAATCTCCTTTCTAAACTTTTACCTTTTGTTAGCGGAAGAATTTCTTATTTTTAGGCGCAGAGGGAGGCGCTTATCGAGTACTTTTCACTTATATAGGTTTCGTCTGGAGTTATATATGACAATGAAACGAATTAAAACTATATGAAATAATCGGATAGCTTATTGTCAAGTCGTTTTTTTTTTATTTTCGAAAGGCAGAAGATATAGCGCTGCAACACTCTAAGTATCCCAAACGAAGTATAGTTGTTCTACTTATTCTCTTCAGCGAAAGGGTTTTTTTTTTTTTGTGAGAGATCATTTAACATGTGTTGGCGTCATCATTCAAGGGTTTTCTAAGGCATCAAATGATATCCCACACATTGCGAACACCGAGCTGCTATCTTAGTACAAGGTATAGTCGTCGATGTAGTTTCAATTTACTCAATTCTAAGTGGTGCGGTGATATGTGTGGTCATAAGTTATGGTCAGCCATTGCTAGATACAGTTCATGAACGTGATAATGAATCGGTGATAAGGTTTGGCTGAGAATTATCGTCTGATAAAGGTTTTATATAATAAGCTAAACTATGTGGAAGTATCAAACGATGTGGGGGCATTGCGGAAGGAAGGTGTGCGAAATTCGCGAAAGGCATGGAAGAGGAAGGTTACCAGTAAATTCGGAGGAGCATTTTTTGACTACCGTGCCAAAAAGATAGTAAAGCTCGAAATTAAAAAGAAAGGAAGGATAAAAAAGGACATTAGCTTGGTTTCCTTATCCCTTTATTAGTAATCCTGAAATGTCGCTCGATCTTATCCGAGCTGTTTCAGGGTGCGACTTGCACACAGCTTTTCGCTTCAGTATATCTTTTATGTATAATTTTTGTATTCAACTTATTTTGGATTTAAATATATGGTCACACATATGACTGTTAATAATTCCTCTATTTCTTTACAGATTGGCGGCCAGGTTGTCCATTTGCAAGCAAATCGAAGTCATCATCAAGTGCTGGGAAAAGGAAAGCTGCACTACCCAAGAAAAGACCAGCCGCCCTTGAAGAGGTAATTTACTTGTTCGACAAAACTTTTGAGCTTACAAGCAGAAATCTTGTTATATCGAATAGGTAGGCAATTATTTCAACCTTGAAGGAAGTTCCTTTCTATGAGGCGACTATAGGTATGTTTGCAGTAGTCTTGCTTCGTTTGTAATGTTATGTAATGAGCAAAACGAGTTGCATGTTCGTATGCAGACAAATAAAACAAGATCTGATACGAATGAGTGGCGCTGAGATTATATCGTTTCATCGACATAGTTATCAGCAGAGTGCTAGCACATTATGATAGGACCACTGAGCATCACTGAGGACAAGGAGTGGATAACGGAGGAAAGTCCAAAGATTATGCGAAAGGTAACGAGAGATGCAAAGCGATGGCATCTGCTCGTGTACAGCAACAAGCTAATTGATGAATTGGCCGGTTGCCGTGCTATGAAGTTGACTCCCATGACGTTGTGAGTTGCTGTTTCGACACTCGTTGTTTCTTTCGAGCAGCGCAACAAGATCATTATATATATATATATATATATATATATATATATATATATATATATATATATATATATATATATATATATATATATATATATATATATATTGTAGAATGAAAAAATGCAACTCATAAAAGATAATACCGCAGAACATAGGTAGACCAATGTCGCATGAAGCTGAAACTACCCGAAAAGTGTGTCAAGGCCAAGACGGTAAAAAAGCATATGTCGTAACAGTAGCATATGGGAAGATTCAAAAGCACAATCGAATATCCGCCGTGCAATTTTTTTTGCTTTGTGATATAATCAAATGTGGGCATTTTGGCTAATCAAGATTTCTTTCATGCTGAATATCACTGTTCTCAAAGCTCATTCAAAGTTTATTAATGCACTTATCAGTGATTGTTTGTACTTTCAGCCGGTGAATATAAGCGCTGATACAGGTGAAGTGGAAGAGGATAGTACGAGTGCAGCTACAGAAATCGTTTTAGATGTAGATGACAGCTGTCCAATTACAAGGATAGGTAAGAGGAGATCCTCGATTCAATTGCTCTTTTCTCTTCTGTGCCTTAATTTTTTGGTGAGTTCATTTCTGAAACATGGGAAATTTCAATAGAATCGTTTCTTCAACTTTCTTTAAGTGAAATTTCATGGATCTTTGTTTGGTATATCGGATTCCGGTAGGGGGGAGAGGGAGGGGTTATGAGTCCGGTCCTGAGAGTGCATGAGCATATTTAGAAGATGCACGCATCATCAGCGACTATGTAAGTTTGAAGACGTTTCAGAAATCAGGCAAAACCAAGGCATTTTATTTGCTTTTTATATTCAAATGAAAACCATTTCTAACTCATTTCATTTCATACCACCTTCTTTGATGAGATTTTGAATAGATTTTATCGCCTGTATGGTACTATAGAAAGTATTTAAAGGAATCTTTTCTTTCATTTACTTTTTACCTTCATTGCTGCTCTTCATTAAAATGACAGATCTATGAGCCTCTGATTGCATTTATTTTTTTTTTGCCGGAAATTATCCATGTTTCAGTTTTAAATGATTGTACTGTGCGATAACCTATGTCCAGTACAGTTCAGGGAGAGCAGAAGTAGACATATTTCATCACTGGATCAGCAAAAATCACTTCGATAACAAAGGGAAATAGAGAAGAGCTTTCGAAATTTTCTCCTTCCTTCCTATTGGGTTCCACTATGAACGATTTGCATCTCAACGTACCATTGCCGATGGTGTAACAACAGAGATTAATATGTCTCCCATTCATTTGGTATAAACAGTAAACAATGATTTCTGTTATTTGTATCGTCGTTTGATTGATATATTACCGAGTGGTGATATGAATGGATTATCAATGATTGTTCCTTGGTGTGAAGAAATTTTTGCTCTTAGGTTCAAAACGGTTGATAGCGTATCGGAAGAAGCCGACCACTAATCGACTTGCAAAGTCGACAACTTCGGATGTTATCGATGGCGAGAAGAGTGCAGTGGGAACGGATGTCGATTGCAATTTATTTAGCGCGTTTCCACTGTATGTGAATTTTCACCTTTTACGGCTCCACCTTGATAGGTACATTATCGTTACCTGAAGAGATCTTTTCTCGGTTTAGTTTTTATTTGTTAATTGTGAGAGGGAAACATCCTATGACGATGAAACTTTCATCTGAAGATTAAACCACAATGTTTTAATTGAACCTGAAAACATATTATCATTTTCGTATTGTCTGGATTAAAGGCTTTCTATGGTTTGTGTAAAAGTTGTTGCATTTATATTTTTTATTTTTGAGAAACTAACCATGCTTGTTTGCTGTCCTATGTGCTGCTCTATGAATCTAAAACTTAACGCTTAGAAATGCTAACATGGATCTTTTTAGACCGTAGATCGATCTCATATTAATGATTGCTTCTTAACTCAAACTATTTTGATTATTTTTGAAGCATTTGAATATTTTTATTCAGCGTTTTTCCACATTGATATTGACTGAATACATTTTTTGTTTCTAATTTTAAACAGTTTATTAAGTTTATGTTCATTTAATTCTTATAGAATTTGAATGGTCGGCGAATTAACTTGATAGTTGTTTTTTTTTTTCAAATATTGGCGATTGCTTGCTGGTTTATGGTGCATGGGAATAAGCTTTTCTCTTGTATAACGCATTCGCTTATTCGTAGATTTTGATGGTGCATGGGAAGTGGTTTTGCAATTACCTTTCCGTTTAGAGTTTCGCTTTTAGCGTTGAGACTGTTGGAAATGTTGATGGATCGGCAAATGAGCTTGCTTCGGCGGGTATTACCGATATGGGTACAGAGAAGAAATCGTCGACACGAATCGAGCCGATAGGCGGTGAGTCGATGATTGCTTCGATGCCTAGTCGACCTGGTGAACATGGAACGCCATCGAATTGTTGGACAATGCAACGCTGCATCGGAAAGGGCAATACAAAGCGTGAAATAGATGGAAAAAGGGAAGAAGATCTCAAAGATGAAATGTGCATAATCATGGAACCGGATCGCAGTGAAAAGCTGATGCCATCAACCGATGAGTCACTCAGGTTTTGATGTGATTAATTTGCATGTTTTTTTTTGTTTTGTTTTGGTTGATGTTTTGGCTAAGTTATTATATTGATTTGCTTTTGTCTTCGTTCTTTTTTTTTGCGTGTGTGGATTGCTGCTTCTTTAAATTTTTCTATTTTTATTCCTCATTATTAAGTCGAACTAGGATTGGATAAATGCTTATGCATTGTTTCATCTAGATTTATGCTGAAGTTTTAATTCAATGTTTTGATGGCAATAAGTTCAATATTTTGGCGTTTTTTTTTTCGCTGAAGAAAAAAAAAAGCACGTCCAAGTCTAAATATTCGTTGGTACCTACTTGATCAGATGTTATTTGAATCTCTAATCGTTTTGTTCGGTGAGTGATCCATATCGCTTATATAGTGGAAGGACAGTTCGTTGAAAAATTGCAGAGTTTATTATAAGCTTATTGATAATTTATAATTCGCTTTATCGTTGGGAAATACTCTTCTGGTTGATAGAATAGAAGCGACTCTGATCTTAAGGTAAGGGGTGTTTACTCTCAAAAGCCTCTTGGAAAATTGCATCGTGCCTAATTTGCATATCATGTGTTGATAGGTAACAAAGGTTAACATACAAATGGTAGAAATTCGTCCATTTTACAATTTGTAAACATTCGTTTTTACGATGATAGACTTTATAAAGGGTTCCTGTATGAGAAAATAGCCTATATAGATTGCAGGAAGGAGCCCTCTGAGAGCAATAACAAGAGTGCAATGTCGACCTCTGCATCAACAGACGTTCTGAACGGTTTGTGCGGAAACAGCTTAGCTGATATCAGTGGTCTTCTATTTAACTCATCGAATTCGACGGCTATCGGGACTGCAATTAGTAATCTACTTCTTGGTGGAACGGGTATATTTTCGTTGAATTATATGCATTTTTAATTCACTTGTTAATTGAGCAAAAAAAAAAATTACCTTGTTTTGATTATTTTAGTGAATTTCCTATTCGCTTTTGGAATTAATCTTTCTGTAAAGTTTTTTTAAAAGCCATTTACGCCGATGAGATCATTTCCTCCGTTCTTCCGAACCAATGATTTTATGAAATATTGAATTTGTTACTTAGAAACTTTCATACTATGCTCAATATTATAGTCAATGATTACATATATTTTCGTTGTGTGAATTGATTTGCTTGGAGTGCATATTTATATTATTTCATATTTGAGGATCTTTATTTCTTTTTTTTTTTTCGTAAAATTTATGCTTATTCTTTGCGAAATATATGTCAGAGTTGAATTGCATTCCGTGGCCTAATCAGTATGAAAGTTTCTATAGGCCATTGTATCGGTTATTTTTCTGTAACAAGGATAACAAAATAATTTACTGTCCTATGTGAAGATGAAGATAGAAATGGGAGATATCGGGATTTCTATATTACTTGTGGATTTATGATTGAATGCTTGCAGAAATAATTATTAATAATAGTATTAATAATAACAATAATAATAGTAGCACTGAATTTGAAAATTGTCTTGAAAGAAGTAAAAATTAGACGAAATTCGGGTCATTTGAAAATATATTCTCAGCAATGAGAGGGATTGCTTTTAGGAGGGGTTACGGATGTGAATGCGTTAAATGCTCTAAGCGCACCAGATCTTCTCACCGCCGCAACGGCTGCTACTGGCATGCTTCCTTTCATTGGCACTAATTTAGCAGGTATTCAACTCGTTATCCTTTTTTTTTTCTGTGATTCTCATGATATTTATGAAAGTTATTGATATTTCTTTTCGACTCTTAGGTTTATATTTTCATCTTTTTAAATTTACATATTAAAATTTAGATATGTAGATTAAGCCTCAAAATTCTGAGTGGTATAATCGCAAGAAATCCATTTGAAATAGATTTGCTGCAGGGAATTTTTTATTTTTCTCGAAAATCGAAGATTTTTGGGAAGTAATCACACAGGATAAACAGCTTTTTAAGTTAAGATTTTTTTTTTTGGCTGCGCAGTTTCGTCATTTGCTTATGTTAGTTATATACTGATTGAATAGTTATTGTTATTGAGTTGGAAATATTTATTTAAGAATTTCGTCTCTCTAAATTCTAATTTTTTAACGATATTTGATTATATAGATATGATATGTGGTTTCGTCGTTATTAGAGATGGAGTATTCTTATTCGGGGGAGTTTTGGTGGTCGTTAGTAGTACGACAATAATAGCAATGCTCCTTTTTAGCTGCACAAAAATAGCAAAAACAATTGAGGAAGTTTTAATTGCAAGAGCATCAAGAGTTGCTTTTGAAAGTGGAATGGTGGAGTAAGTCGCCGGCTGGGGGAAGGGAGAGGGGGGATGGAGACCTATTGGAAATTATAGGGTGCTTTGTTTTTGAGATGGTCTTTTTTTTTGAATCTAATGCCCTAGAATATGAACTCATTCTCTTTCAAAAAATATATATCCTTCATTGAAAGTTACATTCATCCGCTTACTTTGATTATAAAACTTTAGATGAAACTATTAGCATTTAGCGTTGTTTTTTTTGTTTTTTCAAGAAGTTTTAGAACTAGAATTTTCCCACTTTATTTTTTCTAACGGTTCTGACAAGTCAATGTGCGCAAGTCTTTGTTTATTTGTTTGTTTCTTTGTTTATTTGTTTGTTTATTTGTTTATTTGTTTGTTTGTTTATTTATTTGTTTATTTGTTTGTTTGTTTGTTTTTTGCTATAGCGACAGCGCATAATAATACTCCTAAAAAACGATGAAATAATTTTTGTTGTCCTCTTTTTAATTGGTTTCCATATTTGGCAAAAAAAATTTCCATTTGAGTTTTCTTTTTTTTTTTCATTTTCTTAAGTTTTTCATTTATTATTTATTATTTTTGATTCGAAATTTTTGCATCAATTGATGACTTTTTTCAAATTTCAGTTAATTAACAATTGAATACTAACTGAGTAGACGAATTTCTCCACTCGTATTTGTGTTTTATTATTGCTAATGTTCGCTTATCAATCACCGGGAATTTAGGACTAACGCAATTTGAGTCGTATATCGAAAATCGCTTTTTATCCCCCATTTCAGGACCGATTTTCCTTCGCTATTTTAGGCGAAAAAATAATGGCAAAGGTTTCTATACATTGTGGGATGAAAACTAACAAGAAAGAATCAGAGAAATAAACTTTGAATGTGCCTTAAATGCCGTGATTTAATTAATAAGTTCTTGCATCATCATCACGAGTATTATAGGTTTGAGATTGTCTAAAATTGTGTAGTTATAGGAGTTACTTTCATAAGGCGTTAATAATTGTAATGACCATCTTTTAGTAGTTCGAACTAATTTACTGCTTAGTTGGTTGGAAAAAAAAATCGATTCGGGGATTTCTGAAAGCAGTCTTGAATTATGGTTGAATTCCCTAGGTGACCAACGGTATGTTATGGTCATATTGCTGCTCCCGTTTATATGGGGGACAGTATGTACTTTGAGTGTTTGCATCGTCTTTTCATCTTCTAAGAGAATTTGTTAGCACTCATAAATGGACTGCCATTCGGCCAATGCTATTTTAGTAGCCAATGTCTGGAAGAGTGATGCTTCCAGAAAGCGTATCTTGAACCGCGCAGTTGATTTTGAATTAATAAATTGCTCTTTTTTTTTCGAATATTTTGGAAGTGACCTGAATGGTGAAAGGCCTTTCATTTCTTGTCGGCGTTTTCATTGCCTGGAGGATATGTTCTCTGTTGTTTGAAGTATAGCATTCACTGGTCACTGGGTGGTCAGCAAGTATGCTCATTCCAGTGATTTATGCGTTCACCGATTTTTGTATACTCTGGATTCCAAATGTTGAGATTCATGCCGCAGTTATAGCATCTCAGATACCGAATTGAGTTAGGGCGTTAATTATGAAGACCTCATAGACTTCTAATTTAGTTTACCTTTATTTTTAATGGGTAATTGTTGTCTTACTTTCGGTGTTGTTTTTTCTTCCGGTTTATGCACGCGATGTGTGGCCTTAACCTCACAAGATTGGCGGCGATACCACTGGAACGTCATGTCGCGGACTAGGTGTCTTGAGGTTTGCCCGCTTTGGCACAGAATTGAAGCAGCTATGTCAGCCCGCTTTTCTTGATGACAGCCGTAAAAGTAGAGGATAGGTTTAGGCGATTGCGAATCGCCTTATGTTAGGGCATTACCGCCGAATAACAAACTCCACTTTGTTTTGAGGCATTAATCACCGATGGCTATCTAATTTTCCACTGAGGTTAAAGCCGGGTAGGAAAAAATGTGTGGAAGATGGGGGAGGGAAGGGAAAGAAGAAAGTGATGAAAGTTTTTCGTTCGAGATTTCTCTTCTATCCGACGATGTTCCCACCTCTCATCTTCAGCTATTTTCTCAACGGTTTTCGAATATTGCGGGTTGATGAGGGTAATTGCGTGTCGTCAGCACTCTTTAGTAACACTCTCACCGTGAATTGCAATTGCCATTGAAATTAGCAATGATATGAATCCGATGCCATCAATGGAGATGCAAATGAATTTTTATCCTCTAGATTTCATCGTTTTTTGCTCATTGCTCGTCTGTATTTCGTTGGTTTCCGGTTGCTTTAAACAGTTCTTCTCGCCTATCCTTCTTTCGTCGTAACAGATGGCTGTAGGGTGGGTATTTTTTTTTTATTTATTTGATTGTTTTATTATCTGGCGATTTCTTTAGATTGTCTTTACGCACTTTTGCATGTTTATGTCTAGTAGATGTATTGTGACAGTGCTGTATCCGCACTTAATTAATTCTTTATGCCGTAGTTTTACGTCGGGAACTGCTTGAACTGCAGCTGAAAAGTTCGATAAACTAGAGCTACGATAAATTGACTTCAAGTATTCAAGCCGATCCGTTGTCTTCTGTAAGAGTTGCAGTGGTTTTAAAAACGAAACAAATTCTCAAACGGTTTGCAAATAGTTGGATTATTTAACACTACTATAAGAGTAAAGTATCACAGTGGGGGAATATCAGTAGTGAAATCACTCTCAGAAACTGATTGCTGTAATGAGCGGAATTGTAAGTAGGTAGGCCATTAGGAAGTCGTATGGTATGCCATCCGACTAATTTTATTTTATTTATTTTCACATGTAATTACTCATATCGTCATTTTCTTTTCAGTGGTTACCTTCGTTACTGTTTATGTTGTTTAACGTTTCGTTTGTTTAAAGGAGTTTCATTTTTACTGAAGTAATCTGTGAAACACTTTGTAGATTGTTGGTGTGTCCGATGATCTGTTTGTCTTAGGTGCTTCCTGCCTCCTGATATTTGATCCATAACAGAGAAAGAGCTCGAAAAAAAAAAACAAATGTACCATTTGAACGTATTGGCAATTGCTGGTAATTGTTCCAGTACCGAAATTCCTCATAGCAAGTTCTAGCAAGAGCTTGAAGAATTCGATGAGAGGTTGAAAACCAGAGATTGCTTCTGGCTGCCCCGTTAATGAAGTAGGTAAGCTATGGTTATATTTGGTTGCCCGGTTAACGAATTAAGCAAGCAGTGGTTATATTTGATTACGCAGTTCACGAACTAATTAACCTCTGGTTACATTTAGTTGCCCGATTAGCGAAGAAGGCAACTAGTGGTTTTGTTTGGTTGCCCAGTTAACGAAACGTGCAACTATTTTAGCGCGCGTTTGGTTAGTTGACAGGTTTGGCTGGTATGCTAATACCCGATGAACAACCAGGGCCATCGAATTCCTATCCGGAATGTAAAGTCAAATACACCCATAAGCATCATTTATTAATGAGTTGGTAAAGTTTGATGCCCAGTGCTTAATTCTCTTTATATATATATATATATATATATATATATATATATATATATATATATATATATATATATATACTGGGTATGCGCTGTGCAAGCATACACGCATAGGTGGTCGTTGACGTTAGTTGATTCATATGCAAATTATTGGGGCGTGTGCAAAGTGTGCGTGCAGCTAGTCCACACGTTTGCTCGCTCGCAAATTGATCTCGTCATCGATATGTTGCTTAGAGCTTATAGAAGCGATTAGAGGTCTCTTCGTTTCGTCTTCGAAAATGATGAGGTCTTAGCTTATTTTCTTGGAGCGATTTTGCTCGATTATCGCAGTAATATGAATTTTCCTATGTGAAAGTGTTAAATTCAGCTGCAGTAAGTCATGCATATGTTTTGTTGCAGTATTTTTTTTCCTGTCCATTATTGATATTGTTGAATATTTTATTAGTTTTCTTGCTGAAGCAAATGATTTGCCTAGTGAAATGAGAAGATGATAGGTAATTTGTAGAGGTGAACATAAGTTTTACTGTTATGTAAATGAGTTAAATTTGCATTTTTTTTTTCAGAGTTCAGTGCCGATCAACAAAAAATGCAAATGGCTCTCATTGAAGCGGCAACAGCGGCCGCAAATAGCACACTTTGTGGCCTCATAAGTATGTTTTCTTAGTTAATTACCTTTAAGGATAGAACAGCTTCTGTATTTTAAATATCGGGCATTTTACACATTCATCCACAGCACATCAAAGATTTACCACTGTGTGTCAGAGGAAAAGTCAATAGTTTTGACGTTCGGATAAAATTTGTTACTTTCGTCTGTTACTATAGCGAGTAGTGAATGGCTTGCCGAGCACTACTTATGATAACATTGAAAGTTTTTCTGCCACTGTTGTACTTACTGCTTTTTAATTTTTTTTTTTTTTGCATTATTGATTAAGAAAGTGTTTGTTTACTACATTGTTGGAAAGTTTTTCTATCCTCATTTTTAATCTTTTCACGCCAACCTTCGAGAACATCAAGAGCGGTAAATTTCAAATATTCTTATTCAGGTATGTTGTCCTGGCATAGTTATAAGACCATCGCTGTAGGGATTACGATATTACGATGTCGAACAATGATGACTTCTTGATGTTCAGGCGATTGCTTGTTTCACTGATAGTAATTGACCGTCTGCTAGCAGCAAACCGTGATATTGAGCTTAACGAGCTTTAAGTGGTTCATTTTGTTCAATGTGAAGAGGATTGTGCATTGCCTCAATTCGCTTACGATTGAATAAGAAAGCGTAATCGGTACCCTTATTGGTGTTTTGTTTCGATGTAATAAAGGTGATTTTAAAGAATATAATTTAATAAATGTAGTTAAAAGTGATTCGAGTGGAAGTTTGTTTATAACATTGAGGTAAACTCAGAAAGTTACAGGTGAGAAAGCGGTTGGTGCGGAAAGGGAAAGGTCGAGTGTTGGTTCACTCAAGCAAGCTTCATCGATTATGCCATCCACATCGTCGAAGCAAACGGGTAGTACATTATTAGCACCAGTGATAATCAACGGTAAAGAAAGTACGCATAGTATAAAAGGGAAGACGGTTGGAAGCAGTGGACAACAAATGGATTCTAATTCAGATGGTTTATCGATGGGCATGTCGCTTCCGGCAGTGATGCCAGAGGTTCGTTCTTTGAAGTTATTGCTACTGACGAGAGATTGTTTTATAATTAATAACTTTTGCAGAAAAAGTTCCTAATCTCAGATCTTCGTTTCAAGTTGTCGTTTAAACTGCCATTTCAGTTTGTACTGTGGTTGAAAGGTTTTAGCATCTGATGTAGTGTCGCCAACGTTTTTAACCATCGGAAAAGGGAAGGGATGCAATTTCTTATCTAGAGCCGCAGATTAATATCATCGAATGGTGATGTTTATGCAGCAGTTCGTTTAAGAGTGTCAAAGACGAATTTCTTGGGTGTGAAGTTCAGCAAATCCGATAGATTTCCGCCACTTTAGTTGATCGATTAATTGAATGCTGATGTAATCATATCATCATATTTCGGGCATTATTGAAATAGAGTGACGAAATTTTTTGAATAGCAGTGGTACACTTGTGATAAGTGGTTTTTGCGTGATGTTTTTATTGAAGTATTGTCTCAAGTGTTGAATTTTTCTCGGATTTAATGCATCCAATATGAGATCATCTCTTATATTTTGCATATAAGAATCATATATCGCTTATCAATAACGAGGAATATTGGAAATTAAATGAAGATTATTGACATCGAAACATTCGTATCGCTTTTTTTTAATGTTATTGGTTTAGATGAATGGCACACAAACTGTTGGTGAACTATTGGATCCTTTAATGAGTGAAAGCAAATCGACATTCGGACAGAGGCTAGTGACCACAGATGATGAGGTTTTATTATCGTTTATATGTTTTGAGTGTCCTTCCTTTCGTTCAATGTGCAATTTTTAAAGCTTATGAGCTTGTTGAAGATTGGTTTGAGAAATTATTATGGTCGTTGCTTGTTTTTCCGGAACTGTTATACCCAAAGAATCTCAATTTTTAATTTCTGTATGCCTCTGATGATGAAACGAGATAACCGATCACGCGTCTCTTTGACACCATTCACTGGCAACAATGATTCACTTCGGTGTTGTTTTTTTCGATGGGAGGGGGGAGGGTATTTGCAAATTTTTAGCACCGTAATAATGCCCGTTGATCTGTCTTATACTCAGGTTTTGCAAATCTAGAGAACATCACCTATTATATTTCTTTAAAAGATTCTGGAATTCTCCAAGAAGGAAGTCTGTATCTATGCAAATTTATTTTCTACGTCTTCTGGATTTTCTGTTTCACTCAGGCTTATTGTACAATGATGCACAAATTTCAGACAGTCAAAGGCGCAACGCAATCGATAACTCGTGAGGATAGGATCGACTTGGAGGAGTTGGAAAATTTCGCACAGACGTTCAAAAAGCAACGCATAAAATTTGGTATCTAATATCTTATTTCACTTGTTATTATTTTATAGCAACGGAATTATGGGGAGGGACAAAGGAAATCATTGTGTAGATAGAGAGGGAAGATGGATGCTCGTTGTGTGGTCCAATGGAGTGATGTTAGCATAGGTGTTCGATGAGATGAATTTTAAATAGTGAAGCACATTCAGTATGTTTTTTTTTTTTGCTTTTCGACTTGCCTATAAGGAATTTATTTGCATCTCTTGTCGAGTTCAATAGTTAAATTAGCTCTGAAATAAAATGTTAGCTCTCTTTTTCTCAAACCAGTTTTGAAAAGTGAAATTCGTGAGACCATTTTATCGTCTGATTTTCATGACGAATATCATCCCTCTCGAATATCAACTCATTTCGTGAAAAATTCTAAAGAGTATTGAATATTAAACTTGGCATGTCGATTACTCTATAATTTCGATTAGATAGCCAGAAGCGTCTGTAACTGATGATGAGGTCTTTTGCTAATAAGCCATGAACTTGAGCGTTATTTTTTGCATATAGTAGTAATATGTAAAGATATTGCTTAGGATTTACGCAAGGTGATGTTGGTATGGCTCTCGGAAGACGCTATGGAACAGATTTCTCGCAAACGACGATTTCTCGATTCGAGGCGTTAAACCTCTCGTTTAAAAACATGTGCAAACTTCGACCATTATTAAAAGAGTGGTTAGCAGATGCAGAGGCGGCTATAGCGAATGGGGCAAGTGCGAGCGATTTACTTGAAGCACAGAGGAACGATTCATCTATGACACAGGTTGGTTTATTGTCATGAGATCACTTTATGTCCTATGGAGGTGTACTGTTATCTGATGGATATGATGGTCGATTGAAATCCCCTGCAAGGAGTAAGATCTGCTTCATATCATAATCGGAGGTTTTAAGAGTTTTGGTGGGTTTTCGAATAGTGAACATGGATGATATATGCCATTGCATTATAATTCGGCTTTGTCGTTGGCTGCCCTATTGCCGTTCTCAGTAAAGAGTTTAGTGTCTATAAGTTCTTATATTTGCATAGAGTTTGCTCATAATCGCTTCCTTTATTGCATATTAGAAGATCTTCTTTTATTGCATAGTAGAAGTGGTACTTTGGCTGTCAATTACGTTGTATTGCGACGAGTTCATTTTCTTGCATTGGAATAGAGATTCTGAAGGCTGCAATTCAACTTACTAATGAGAGATTATGAAGGAAATAATCCCAGCACACTATGGGGAAAGGATTATCAGGTGCTTGTATTGATCGGTCTTATTCAACTCGTTTCATGATTTTCTTGGTCGGTAACATGACTTTTCACCTCTAAACAGTGCAACATTTGCATTTTAATGTTTCGGTGAGTTGTCAGAGCGATGTGATGTGTATGCAAATTGAAGGTGTGTGCGATGATGTTAGTCGTAGAATATATGCATGTCGTCTAGTCAGTCCTACGTCGATGCTATCATCGTCTAGCAAATATCTACTTTGCCGCTCTTCCCTTCATCTATTTTGCTCCTCTATAAAAAATTAATCCGCTTCCATAACTTCGATTATAAATCCTGGAAACTTTGAGATGCCTAAGAATTTCCCCTTTTTGTTAGTTTCACTCATTTGACTCTAGTAGAAGAGTTTACTTGCGCTTCTTTCTTGCTTGTTGAAATGAAAATAGGATGTCCGATATACATTCTGTGCTCTTTTTTTTTTTCTTCTGAGGGACCCATTGCTTCTTATTTCATGTGCCGTATTTAAACCTATTTGCACTGAAATATTTTATGCTTGTAATAATACCACCCGGCCCTACCCCTGCCCCCCCCCCCCCCACACCTTTCTAAGAAATTCGCATTTAAGAATGTTGAGAAAAATTTTTTGGAGCTTCCATTTTTGGTATTGCATTGAGATTCGAACGTTGGAAATGCTGATAGGTTTACTAATTTATGCAGATTTTATTGGCGACCCAACAGTGTTCAATATTTGATTACGCGTAATTAGCTTATTTGAATTTAAAGCATCGTTATTTGTTACTATGTATCCGTTGATGAATGCATCATCATTTAACAAGTTCAGTTAATTTATTTAGTTGATTTCTTAGCGTTTGCCATTGTATTTTTGCACATTCGTAGTAATGTTTGTTGGAAATTATTTCAAGAAATTTGTGTTGAATGATATCATTTGTGCATTTTATTCTTTATTGATTGATCTTTAGGAGAGTAATCGTTTCGAGAGGGATTTCTGTGTGCTGCAATTCATCGCGTTGAATATTTTTGTTAGGGAGGTAGAATGTCATGCTTTAATACAACTACTGGAAGTGATTGTGCTCTTCTGGCCTACTGGTAAGTTGGCTAATCAGTAGGTTTGATGGGGGAGAGGGGGAGGGGGAGATTCACTTGTTTGCTTCTGTGAACATCAATTTTTGCACGATTTTTTTCTCTATTGTTTGTCATCTCTGTTCTTGTCCCGTAGCGATTCTATTTGTACGCGTCATTGGATGGGCGATGTCGGTCATCAATGGGGAGGAAAGGGATGGAGGAGGCGGAAGAGGCGAGGGAGATCGAAGATGAAGCTCCCTTCGTTGGTTTTTTTTTCGACAGCTTGAAAGGTTGCAAGTGCGCTTGTGGTTGCTTGGAATAAGCAGTGATATGAAATGGCAGCAATCCGCGTTGTGCAATAGTAAAGCATATTCGCATTCTGTGTTGGGCGGCCGCGTTTTTATCCTCCGTTCGCCGATTCTTATCCTTTTTTATGCTTTCAGTAGTCTGTGTTATTGTTGTGATTATTTTATACTTCCACCAGTCATTTATTTCCTCCCTCCCCTGTAATATAACTAATTTTTTAAGTACCTCCTGCATGGTATAGTATGTGTAATGCATAATCCTAAGCTGGGCCATAATGCCTCGAGTGAATACGATGAGGGAATTTAACTGCCGGACATGAATAAACTTATGTTGTCGGATCGATGAGTGTATAGAAATAAGAGCGTTGGTTAAATTCTATAATCGTCCGCTAAAAAAAGAAGAAGAGGTTTTATTCTATACGAGTTGGAATTCGAAGAGCGTCCATTACTGCATTAATTGGCATCCGTAATAGAACGCGGATATGTAATGATCTCAACGTTACTGATAATTCACTGAATTCTGTAGTAAAGCATTTACCTCATTTTAGGCAATATTTTTTGGTTTTCTTATTGAGTTAAGAAGGTGACAATTTGCACCTCCCATACCTTGAACCGGTTGAGGTGTTCCCAAATTACCTGTCGAAATTCCTTGACGCTTGTTGAAGAAAGCTTCAGATTCATTGATCGTACCTTCTTATTATTTTAATTTTTTTATTGTTGTTATTTAATGGAGGGAATTGAAAATATGGGAGGTGAGTTTTTAAAATTCAGCTTTTAAAGAATATATATATATATATATATATATATATATATATATATATATATATATATATATATAGTTCTTGAAGGAGATGATGGAATGACTGCCTTTCGAATTTCTTTACGCTTAGCTATTAAATTTGTCTTATGGATATTTTTGTACCAATCTCCATAGCATATGAGCTGTGATATTCATCGGAAGAAAAGCGCTTTTATGGATGTTATTATGCTCAGTTAATAGTAAATATAAGGACGTAATATTCAAATTTTCTCATTTCTTTCCTTTGCATGCATAAATGATTAATTTATCGTATATATTAAATAATGCTGTCATTTTTAATAAATAATAGCGGCTATATGAATATCTCATTGGTGCTTCAAATGATCTCATTTCAAGAATTCATCGTGAAATATGGAAAATTATGAATAATTTATGCAAATATTTTCTCCGTTCTATGTTCAAACAGACTAGAGAGATGAATTTTTCTTTTTGATAATATTTAAATATGCATCGATTTTTGTGAAATTTTAGAGCGGTACACCGACAGGCATACAAGTTGCTGCAATGGTTAATTCAGCTACAGAGGGATCTCCATCACCGAATGGATCTTGCATAGGTACGCCAGGGATTCCACTAAGGAAGCGTCGTAAGAGAACGAATCTAGATGCTGCACAGCGTGCTGCTTTGGACGGTTACTTTCAATTGAATCCACGCCCTGATCATGATAGGATGGCGCAGATCGCTGGAACTCTTGAACTAGATCGCGATGTAAGTTGTGCTTACGACAAATTAATAGTAGCTTAGAAGTATGTAAGGCTCACGAACGGCAATCTTTATGGATTTTATTTTGTGAATTATAATGACCAAAATGTTATAGGTTTTATCAGTTGATGTTAGGAAATATTTTGCTTTGTAAATATGGTAACGTTCAGTTTGGGAGGGACAAGACATACATTTAGGTATCCATAATTTTCTTGATTCTTTGCTTATATCAACGAATTTTTTTTTGTTGCATTTTTGAGGTGGTTCGAGTATGGTTCTGCAATCGGCGTCAGAAGCTACGCAAAGAATAGGAGATCAGCGCTGCTATGGAGACATTTCCGCTCGCTACCTGCCTCAAATATTCTCGATCGGTGATACAGTGCTTTTCATCTTTATTGCTATGCATTTCTCTCTACTCATTTCTCTTTCGTCCTGCCATTATGGATTTCTCGTTGTTTTTTTTTTTTTGAATCGTTCATCTTTGCGAAATTTTTATTTAAGTAATGAATTGTTTGAATGTGATAATAAGACAGACATTAATTTGTATTGATAAGGTGAATTATTTAATAAAACCATTGGAAGGAAAAATTGGCCGATATTTGACGATATAAAGGAATGGTGTTTTTTTTTTTTCAATTGTAAATTATGAAAGGATTAAAATCATGCAAAATTGATTAAATAAAATAACATAAAAGTAACAAAGTTATTAGGGAGTAATTTCAAATGTGAGCGTAGAGATAATTTTCCTCATCGATTTATTCAAAGAATTTCATCTATTATGGGCATTTTTCTTTTTTTTTTTTTTTTTTTTTTTTTTTTTTTTTTTTGTATGACAAATACATTAATCGATAAGTTAATGTGTAGTTTTTTATTCATAGTTTTTTTTTCTTGCCTTCTCTTTCAAATTTCATATCCGGTGTATGGAATTGTTTCATATATATATATAATTTTTTGATGCCTTATTCTTATATTTCATTTTCCATTGTATTTTATTGATTTATTGATGCATTTGTAATTTCATCTTCTTGTTGTTTTTTTCTTTTTTTTTTTTTTTGTTTTCTACGAGAAATATTTTTATTTGTTTATTCGTTTGTTTTTTTTTTTTTAATTGGATTTAATTCATATGTTGATCTATCCTTCTGATGATTATTTATTATGTGATTATTGGGAATTATGATCAATTGTATGAATTTTTCGAGAGTCTATTATAATATAATTAGTCTTGAATAATGAAATATGATTAAGTGTTTTTTTTTAAATTGTGATATACTGCAATTGATGAAATCATAATACCCTCATAAGATTTTACAGCCGAATGTTGCAATTTATGGGCTACCCTTTTCTAGTTTATTCAATCTTTATTTTTTACTTCATCGAATTAAATCGAGAGATAGATTTATTAGCTTAAGGAAAAAAAAACTTTTTGAGAGAGGAAATACTGATTTTTTTTTTTTTTTTGATTAAGCGGGTTTACGCTTTTTTTTTTCTTTATCATATTCTCTATGGATATTTTCGTTCCGTAATGATATCTATTGATAATTTTTCTTGTTATTTATACGTTTATCATTTATGTATCATTGTGTTGAATTTTATTTTTTATTTTTATTTTTTTATTTTTATTTATTTTTTTATTTTTTTTTTTGTTTTTTTTCACTTCTTTGAAAATAAAGATTCGTTATCGTATTAAATAACGAAGAAATGATTATTTAGTATATGATATCGTAGTAGTTGTTTAATGTGCATCCAATCTTTGAATGTGTCTCTTTGTGCCAATAATTGTATTTCTCTCTTATTTTCTCGTTTTAATCTAATCGTCTATTTGCTCTTTTTTTTTTGTGATCTTCTCTACAGGGTGACCCAAAAAAAAATCTTTTTTTTTTGATTAAACGAGTATAAAATTTATGATCCAATCGGGAAAAAGTTTTTTTTTTTTTTTATGAAATTTTTGCTGAGAATGAGACGAGATGGTTGTGGAAATTATTTTCGACGAATTAGATTTATCAACAAAAAAAAGATATTTGCAAATAAAGAACGAAAAAGATATGAAAAATTTTTCTTCGATCTAACGAGAGATATTTCACTCTTTTTTTTTTCCTTGATAAGAGTTGATTATTAGTTGAATTTTAAAATTTTATTACTTCATTGATTTTTTTTTCTTTTCTTCTTCTTGATTTTGTAGTGCAAAGATTTAAATTTGATTGAAATAAATAAAAATTTATTGTCTATATTATTGTGTATCATCTTCATTCTAGTCAAATATGATATTCGTGCAGATATCATCACTAAATATTCGATATTTGAGTGTATATTGCTTTATTAAATGGGAAATTATTTTGGTAATAATAGTTCAGTTTTATTTGGTATTGGGTTTTTTTTTGGCCAAGAGTAGTAGGGAATGCCGCCAAGCCTAAGCTAGATGATTGTAATACTCAAGTAAAGAATATATAAAGGTTTTTTGCAAAATGAGGATAGATATGATAAGTAGATTGTGTTGAAGTGCTAAAGTGATGCGGTGGTTGCAAGTGGTAACACTGTTGTGAGGCTTAATCTCACCTAAAATCATGTTATCATATTATCGTAATTGAGGGCATCATTTGATAAAGCTAATATTTATTTGCGTTTCGAAATCAATAATGATCCTTAAAGAATAGCATTCCTTTTGAAAATATTTGTGCTAGTCTTACTGGTGAAGGGGAATAGTGAAAACGATCGTCAAAGAGTAACGGAAACTTGGATTTTAAAGATTGATACCAATCTAATATAGCGAGCTTGAATATTGATATCTCACATGTGTTACTTTTTTATCTTTCTGGTATTTGCATTTTAAGTATTTACCCGTTCCCTCGTTTCCTGAAACTCGCAATGGATTTCTTATGATTTCTCAACTTTCAACTTACCTCCCAAGCTTTAGCATACGTTTCGCTGAGATGTTATGGTCAACTTTTCTGGCTTCTTTTCTATGGTTGGGAAGTATGGACGAAGGATACAGCATCAGCAAATGGAATGGTTATCAAATGCTGAAATAAGCGAAAAACGAAGTTGGATGGCATCGACGCATCGAATGAAAGCTGTTGAGCAATGTGGTCCGCCTATACTTTATCTTCGAACGTTAAGCTTAATATCTTCATTAGATTTATGTCGCATGATTTTATAGAGAGTTCTTTCTTCACATGCGAATAGAATCATAGGTATAGAATCATCATTTCCTTAGCTTGTAGCTATACACCTGTTAGACAGAATATTCCCCACATTATTCTGATTTCTTTATGTGTTGGTTCTACGAGATTGTGAGTAAGTATTGCGCTTACACAGCTCATTGCACCTCTCATGATCGAAACAGAAGTCCGTGTCCTCACAATTCCCTATACCTTGCAATTACCTTGCATTTCCGTATCGCTTCATTTGTGATAGGATTATCGAATCCCTCTAGCGATATCGATATACTACACAATACTTTCGTTTATAAAGATGTGCAATTTTTTGAGTGTAACTACAAAATATCAGCTAGCAACAGGTAATAAATTTCTACATATTTGTGCCCCGATATGATTTCCATTAGCCTTCGATCAGTACTTCTCATGTGTGTGTGTGTGTGTGTGTGTGCGTGTGTGTGTGTGTGTGTGTGTGTGTGTGTGTGTGTCTGTGTGTGTGTGTGTGTGTGTGTGTGTGTGTGTGTGTGTGTGTGCGTGTGTGTGTGTGTGTGTGTGTGTATGTGTGTGTGTGTGTGTGTGTGTGTGTGTGTGTATGTGTGTGTGTAATGAATGAGTATACTTCAAAGATATTTATTCGCTCAAAGAAACCGCTATAGAAATCGAATATAAAAATTATAGTCTATTTTATTCACCAATAATTTGATAACTCTTTTTTTTTTTTTCAATGAGAGAAAAAATTTTCACACAATGATCAACTTTTTGAAATATCATTATTGAGTGATCTATTTGATTCGGAGTATTTATTCCTCGAAATGTTTCTCTCGTTTTTCTCCTGGATAAATAAGTTGCAAATTTAATGTACCCATATCATAGGTTTCTCTTGCCGTTCGTCCATTAAATACATATTCGGATGGTATTTGAAATTGCATACGTCGAAAACCACGCTAAAAGTTTTGGATGAATTAAATAAGAAAATAATTAAATCTATTAAATGAGATAATAGAGCTGAAGAAAAAAAAAAAACTATGAATAAATTTGAAAATTTTTTTTAAATGATTAAAATTCGATTATTTCATTGAAAGATTTATGGATTTTTTTTTAAAATTCAAAACTAAAAATTACATTCAAATATTTATTAAATAATAATCCTTCTGTTGTCTTTTTTTTTTCGCATATCACGTGATTTTTTTTTTCATTCATATTGAACGATAAAATCAACTATTGAAAAGAGAGTATGGAATTACGGACATCTTTTTTAGGATCTTCACCACATTTGTGATAGATTCGAACGATAGGTGTTAGTGTAGTCTCATTGATGGGTCGTCCTTGAGTATTTCCTTCCACTTCAAATATTCCAGAAGCGCTTGTCACCTTATAGTCAAGAATTTGACTTTTATCTGTAAATAATTATAGTTAGGCAAATATATAAGGGCAATTGCTTTACTAAACTCTACTATTCGGTCAAAATATTGAATGACAGTAGGGTTTACTCCTACTTCCATGAGGTAAATAATGTTTTCTTACTGAGGTAATCAAAAATAGTAATTTTTGATTACTAATAAAGACAACATGGAGGTTTTTGAAGCATTAACGGAATGATTCAATTGAATCAAAAAGAAAGATTTATTCAGAGTATTTTACTCGTTATTTCATTTATTTCTTTGATAATGGTTCTCAATTTTTAAATGCTTTCAGATGCCTAAAAATATATTAGGAGACTATAAAATGGAGAGTGAGACGTGGAAAATAAGTACGCTAAAAGATTTTCATCATTTTATTTAAAAGCTCAATAGCAATAGCACTAATAAAAATATGCATTTCTAAATGCTTCGTCAATTTTTTATTTTTTTTCTTAGCAAATTTATAGAAGTTTCTAGCAATATTCCTCTCTTTCACGACAATAGATCATCACATCTAGTGACTCTTTTCCTTTCTATCTATTGGTTAATTACGATCAACAGATCCATCCGGATTTAAAATTTCTCTGGATTTAAAATTCCACTGGATTTAAAATTCCACTGGATTTAAAATTCCTCTGGATTTAAAATTCCTCGAAATATGATGATTATATAACAATAAATTAATTCGAATGAAACCGTATCAAATAGATATAGAAAATCTAACATAAGAAATGACCTTCAGAGTTCATACGATAAAGTCTGATACGAGCATCCTGGATCGGTTCGTTACCACATAGTACCTTTCCTTTAGCTCGTGTTGAGCGTAACGCTACTTCAGCAGTGAAAGCGAGAGGGATTAGTACCAACAGTAATGCCCAGCGATACATCCTTTAAATTAAACAATTTAATTCATCATAAATACATTGATGGTACTTTAATATCGAACGAAATAAAAACTTAAACAATATGGGAAATGATATTTAATAAATGCGATCATTTATATAATAATCGGCGCGATGAAAATTACCAATATTCTGTACAGATAGTAGTAAATTTATAGAATTGAAGTTGTTTTTTTTTTCGGAATT
Source organism: Ascaris suum (assembly GCA_013433145.1). NCBI lineage: Eukaryota > Metazoa > Nematoda > Chromadorea > Rhabditida > Ascarididae > Ascaris > Ascaris suum. The sequence continues at coordinate 10,826,808 of CM024175.1, forward strand.
TTTGAATATTAGTATGGAAAAAAGAATGATTTTTACTCATTCCACTTTCATAAAAATTCCTGTCCTATTGTTTTTTTTTTTCAATATAGGGAATCCCAGGACTCATCGTTTAAGGAAACAACTCTGAGGAATGGCAACCCGAATAGAAAAACAATACGCTATATTAGACGACTAATTATTCTTGAAAATTTCTCGACTGATATGAAAGTCATGAAACATGAGATGAAATTACCGTTATTGAGAAATTAACCCTGCGAATCTTCAGCTTGTTATTGTCTATCGAGAATAATTGTACTATTAATGATGATGATGATCATATTATTCAATGAATCGGAAACTAGACGATTGCGGCGATTTTTTTAAATGCTCTTATGGGCATTATTTTGATCGATGTTATAAGTAAACGATTACTGAATGATCCAGGTATTGTAACGGTGGTGTAGCGATTTCAGGCTTAATAGCATCATATCAAAAACAACACAGCCAGAAAAATACCCATAAAACTCTTTGTTGATTTTTAGAGGTTTTTCTGTGATTGCACCCGACGGTTACGATTTAGTTCAGACAATTCGAGCAATAGACGAATGCAATTCAACCCTCCGACGATAATATCCTTTAAGATAGGATAGTATCATCGGCTACGAAAACACGGAGACGCTTTTTTTTAACACAAGCAAAGAGTGTATTATTTAATTCATTAAGCAGGAAGTATAAGGTGATATGAACATATTTCATCGTTCAATATATCGATTTGCTTCATCACTCAAAAATCTGCTCTTTATGAAGTATGAGGAACGCAAAAGTCCTTTCAGGCAAAAGTCCAAAAGTTCAACTAAGTCACCGTCGATGGTTGAACGCCTTATTCAACTAGTGCAAGTATCATATATTTACTTGTTTTCGTATCACTATTGGTCGGCTATCACTCGAAACGGGCTTATGGTTGATATGGCGCAAGTGTCTTACTATAAAGGTACAAATTTTTTGAGGTTTTTTTTTTCAATCATAATGAGAAATGAATGGTTGAAATATGAAAATATAAATGACAACAATGATATCTATTATAGAGATGAAAGTTTTTTTCTCGATTTGCAAAAATAATTTCAAACAATTATAATGTGAGATATTTAGAATAAAATGAAATTATTTTATGGCAATAATGCTCATTGAGGTTTCATTATCTTTCAGTAAAAATTACATATTTTGAGAGTTTTATATGATTTGCATAATTTTAAAACATCACACGCTAGATTTTCATATGAAAATATATTTCAAAATATCTTCTCTAGGTTTACTTATTTCAAGTTTTAGCAGTAAAAAGTTATACAAGTAATAAATGAGCTTTAACGCTGAAAGTGATTTCATTAGATAACTGTCGATATGGTCGATATTTTGAGCAAAAATCGATATTGCTATAGATGTCAAGACCTTTGAATGTAAGACACGAGATAGTTGATCGAAGAAAAGGGAGAAAACGATCAAACATGCACGAAGACTAATTCAATATAAGAAATAATTATTGGATGCGAGCAGTAGAGAAGCTTAAAGAAGCTCGAGCACAATGTAGCTTAAGTGAAAGCATAGAGAAAGCTGCAAACTTATTGGCAGCCGGTTAGCAGCTGATCTTGATTGCGCTAGAAAACTGAACATATCAGCTTGGAAGAGTGGTCCGTTGTTGTAATGAACGAGATGAAAATAGATGCAATCAATTTGGGGCACACATGAATAATGTTGTTAAATCAGGCGGCTAAGCTGATGCCAGTCGATCTGTATAGATTTAAAGAGAGAGTTTTTAAGTACTTAAGTAAAGCATTTAAGTATTTAAGTAAAGAAATTAAATAAGTCGCCTAATTACTATTAACAATAAATTTAAACCTTTATGAGATTTTAGTAAATATAACTTCAATAATCGGTCATTTACGGTCATTAGCTCTAAATTGTTGACCACAAAGTTATTACAGCCTATATACTCAATGGTTGAAGAAAAGAAATGCGCTATACTTTGCATTTGACAGATAATAAGAATATATATCACTATAGCATATTGATGATAAGATGTTTATTTATATAAATGCAAAAAAAGAGTTTCTTTTCTTTATTGAATTTTGAGCCCTCATTTGCATCAAAGATTTTTGATATTTGCATATGATAACATTTAAGCAACAAAAATATAACATTGTGAGCAAAGAGGCAAAATATTTGAAATACGCTTCATATAACCATAAAAAAAGGTGGATTTATGCAATGAGGAATACGATATGCAAAACTTTACAAGACCTATATTGCTTATCAATAATTTTATCATATGATATCAATAATCATATCATATAAGTTTCAATAATTTTCAAATATACTTTCTCTAATCAATAGTCTTTTGGATCGTTTTATCGAAGCGAAGCGATAGAAATATCCCTTTGACATAGCTCTTCTCAAAAAATTAGCATATCTGCATCACTTATAAAATTAGCATATCTGCAGCTATAAGTGCATCGTAGTACTTTTCGATCGTATTTGTACCTAAAATGTGCTCCCGTTTTTTTTTGGATTTAGAATTAATTTTATTATTGCGCTGCTATAGTTTCAAATTTATGTGCTGAGTCTCGATGCCATTCGATCTATCGGTATTTGAAATGAATGAGGTATTTGTTTGAAAATATGGGAAGTAATTTTTCAAATATTTGTTTGTTTCTTCTTTTTTTTTCAATATCTCTGATGAATTCGTTTTCTTTTTTTTTTTCTCTCTCACTCTTCTAATTTACATTTCTTCTTGTCTTATTTGAGTTGATTGAATTGATGTAAAATTTCGATATGCAAATTTTATAGAAATTTTTTTTAAATAGTATTTAAGATTTTCTCATATTCAAATCATTAAATACTATTGGCAATTATAATTATATATATTTCTCAATAATTCCAGGTCGAATTGAAGAAAAATATTTTTGCTTAATCGTTCCAATTTAATGGTTGAAAATAAATTCCTAAAGAACCATACATAAAATTGTAGATTTGTGAGTAAAAAAAAAAACGGAAGTTATTCTATTCAACAAATTATGCCATATTTTATTCGTGTCGAATTTTTATTTCTTAGATGTATTTTTCTGTTTTCAGTATTACGAGATAGTTAGTTCTCAATCATTTTCAAAATGACTCACCATCAAGCGAAGCAATAAGAAGGTAGAGATCACAATCTATCGTATTCGATATGGCGGTTTTACGAAATCATTCAAAAAGCCTGAAAGTATTCGAGATACGACAACGATGAAATGGTAAATCCGGATAGGACAAATGCTGTCAAATATTTGAAAGTATGACATGAATCTTAATATGTAGAGTTGATTAAAAAGAAGTGAAATACATAGCCAACAATGAAGGAAGAGCAACGGGAAAATCGGATAAGAAAGGTGTCAGGATTGCGCAAGAAAGAAACGCCTCCTAGAGGGCTCTCCGAATGGTGCTAGTTCTGTCGAGTGTGTTTTTGAGTGTCTTCCTCTGCCACCAGTTCCACGAGTACTTAGATGTGGTGAATCCGCAATTCGTTCTCCCAAATTCTCGAGGACGCAATTCTCGAATGATTGTGCGAAGGGATCAATAAGAAGATTATTGTGGCGACGATCCATTACGTTGTTGGATTTTGTCGGATTTCAAGAAATTATCCGGAAATCAGGACGCATAGGCTGTTAAACGAGTTTAAACGAAACGTCGACGAATCGTCGACACAATTTTAGCTGAATACGATAGCGGTAAATAATGACGATAGGTTTGAGTCCCGTAATAGTGAAATAGATAACGTCGAAGAAACGAATAGAATAATAAGGCTGAATAAGTAAGGCTTCCGAAAACACTCCATTGCTCGTATATTGCAAGTGATGCTGATAGACAATATGAAGGAAATGGAATATCAGTTAGGCTATTTACGTGGAAATTATATTTTCCGCTGGGTGCTTCTTTCAAGAGAAATAGCAGAAGCAGGAGAAATTGAAGAAAGATTGAACTATTTTAGCAGTAACCATTCACTTATAGAGTTATCTTTGAAATTCGATAACGCTACAAATTCTATGCATAAAATGGATTATCTCGAAGAGAATATATAGCATAGGTAACCCGTTGATCTTCCTCTCTTTTAATAAAGGACCATAATTCCGACAGGATTACTTGCTTATGCGGCTAGAAAATATGGTATTTTGAGTGGTTGGAATATCCGCTGTTTTTTTTTTCTCGATTTATCTATTTCCAGTTTTATTTTATTTCGTTGTAAGACGTTGTTTTCCTACCGTTGGAATTTATGCGACGATGATTATTTTCACAAATATATTCGTTTAACCTTTATACGAAATATGTATATGATTGTTTTTTAATCTTCGTCATCAATATATTTATTATCGATGTGCACTCGTTTTGCGTCTTGTTTCGTTTCTTTTATATTGCTAGCAATTTTTGCACTCATCTTCAATAAGGCTTTTTTTTTTTCAAATATGGATCATCTACATGAAGATATGTTGTGATGGCTATCTAAAAGCCACAGGAATCTTCGCGGATTTGAAATACTTTATATGGTGATCTCAGGAATGTTATCGTGTTGATATTTGAATTCGTTATTTTTCCGGTCATGATTACGTGAAGACTGTATGAATATGTATCGTGGTAACGAAAATATACAATATATGTAAGATGAGAATATAATTTAATTTCTAACCCTTTCACACCGGCCCCTCCCCCCTCTTCCGTCCACTTTCTGACCTGTCCTCTCACTCTGTCTATCTTTTTTTTTTCCCGATGGAGTGGTTATAGAAAAGAAAATTTTGAGTACTCAACTTGTTGACGTCGGCGTAGAACGTTATAAATTTGGTGGTACTCTGCTGAGAATCACAATTTCCGCTTTCATTTTCCCTCTCGCCTTTAATGTTTCTTTCTTCCATCTTTTTTCATGATCCTTTTTATTTATTTATTTATTTATTTATTTATTTATTTATTTATTTATTTATTTATTTATTTATTTATTTATTTGTTTGTTTGTTTGTTTGTTTGTTTATTTGTTTATTTTATCTGCCGACATATTAATTAATTAATTAATTAACTAATTATTTCTTTCTTTCTTTCTTTATTTATTTATTTATTCAAACGTTTTGAAGCGGGAAAATATTCAAAATGAATGTGAATAAGAAGAGAAAGGAAGAGGAAAACGTTCGCAAAACTGCATTCTGGTGAAATTATCTCTGAGCACTAGTGCGTAGATAAAAACGACATATATATGGTGCAAAGCGCGAAGAATACATCATGGAATTTTTCATGAATTTTCGGCAACAATGAGCACTGAAATCTTCAATAAAGTTCAACTTGAAGGTTACGACTCTGCGGTTAGGAGCACTCTCTGTAGTAGAAATATCGTCACCACCTAGGCTGAGAAGAGATTCATATCGGATCTTGAACCGAACCACATGACATTTTTCATAGGAAGCAATTTAACTGCCATAATTTCGGTTATTGGACAGACGCATCAAGGCTCCATTGTAGAATATGAAAGTCATAGGTAGAGGATCATAACATCGACGATAAATTTTGAGGCTATCAGCAAAGAGCCTAGTACTATTCAGAAGGTTTTCACGAAAATTTTAATTAAACACGAGGAAGAAAACATGGTCATCCAAGACCCTTCTTTGTGAGATACCGCCAAGAATTAGATAGAGCAGAGTAACTGTCTACTAATCTTATATGAAAATCGCATTAAATTATTTTGTTCCACTATAGCAACAAATAATACCAATATCCACAAATTTCCTAAACCAGATAGTAAGTTTCGATATCCATAGATCGGTCATTAATGAGGCCAAATTGTGTAAACTTGAAACGGCTGTTTCGCACGAAATGATATGTTGGCATGAAAAACTTCGCAAATAGAGGAGATAGGACTAATCGGATCGTGGCTTTTTATTTATTTATCAAGTGGTTTTTGTTTTATCGGCAAAATGGAGAAAAATACTTCTGGGTGAAGAGTAGATACAGTAACTTCTCATTGGGGGCCTAAGTACAAGGTGAGCGACACTGGGTTAGAAGTGCAATGGCCCTGTGGCCTAATGGATAAGGCGTCGCCCTCCGGAGGCGAAGACTGCAGGTTCGAGTCCTGCCTGGGTCGCAAGGTTTTGCGATAGTCCAATGAAGGACACGTAAGTAGCCGTGAGCAATGCGCATACGATGTCATTTAAATCAGCAGGTGCAATAGGGTGTTTGAGCGGTCATAGTCCTTAGAAATTGCCTAAGTCGATGTTGAGAAGGTTGTTTACGGCTGTCGTTTAATACTGCGGGTACATTAGTTGCGGAATTTGGTGTTTCATTTTAAACGAACTTTGCATTCGTTTTTTTGCCCGTATTGTCGAGAATTTTCTCAAGAATGCACATTTTTGTAGATGTATTCTCTTTAATTTCGATCCTCACACCATTGTTTTCTTCTCTTATCTCTAATTTTTTAAGCAAATCTAATTATATGGTTCTCCAAGGTTATTAGTATCAAGTATAGATGATATTGCAATTTAAATTCATTACGTATAAAATGACTATGCTAGATGGTTTTTTTTTCCTAGAAATGTGTACAATTTTTTCACGTAAAAAGAGGAATTACAACTTTTTCAAAGATTTTTCATCAATAGCGACTCAAATATTTTTTCATTGCTCTCTTCTCTCATATCATCGATATTGTCGTTTTAAATATATTCTTATTTCAGGATGGCGTTAATTCATTACTCCTTATGCATAAAGAACAATTATTATGTCACCTGTCAAGGTGTTCTCATGTTTTTTAATGTGTTCAAAGCTGGAAGCTGTTTATTCGTTTGTGGTTACAAATGAGGCTATTGAATGATCTTCCCCCCCCCCCCCCCCCCCCCAACCACTGAGGTATCATTCTCTCTTTTGGGTGCAGCAATCTCGGTCACTCTCGTTTAATGCATTTTCAGTGGAATTTGGTAGATTGCCATATTTCGCAGCTAACAACAAGCAAGACAGCCTGTAAGAGTGCTCTTTTTTTGAAACGACAGCAAATACTGCGAGGTTATGCGTTTTGCCAATGCGGGAAATTCGAAGGTTCGCGTTATATGTGTCTTTATCTATCCGTCCGTCTGTCTGTTCGCCCATCATCTTCGATTCGTACCTAGGGGGACTGCATCGAGCATACGTTGATGTTGCTCCGAAACTCTAACTTCGAACGTCGAGTTGCTGTTTATTCCGTTGTTCAAATTTTAAGTGATCCTTTTAATGTCAGTAAATGCAGAAATATATATGATAGAAAGTATTTATTTTTGTTAGTGCTCGAATTTTCTGTGCAATTTTTTCTCCGACTTTTGCGTGGTGGATTGGTCTTTTATAGAAGTGATTAGTGGGAAGGGTGGAGGGGAGAGCGGATGGTGGGGCGGGGGGGGGGGGGGGTGGGTGATGGGAATGCGCCAACTACTTAGCGGACGATATTTTTGCTAAGAAAGGAGTGATGATGACATTATATCATTCAAGAGTTATGGTATGGGCTCATCGATGTGGAACACAGCATCAAAACAGAAAAAAGCGGATAGTGGCATTTTTCATCCTTAAAATGAGGGCGAGGGGATGGGAGAAGTTGCAAAATCTCAGGTTGTCTTAGTCGGTTTCCCATATCGACGAAATTGTTCCCCAAGAGGTTTTTTTTCTCTTTGACGATGGGATTTGACCGTCCGAAGGTTTCTTCTATTAAAAAGAAGGAGCTAGTGGCATTCATCCTTAAATGACGATGTAATTTGTCTTGTGCGCATGCAAATTTTAATTTTTCTCTTTGAGTGGAATTCGTCGAAGAGAACTAGGAATTCCAGTAATTTGTTGGTGGCAGATATTACTTCGTGTTGCTCAGTCGTGTCTCGTGTGGGTATGGCGAGGAGGAGGACGTTGGTTTTTCTGAGGGCTTCGGTTCTCCTAGTGGCGATGAATGTTTTGTTCTTTTTGGTCCTATATCCGAAGGTAACTACGTTGTTGTTCCCGAAAAGCTGATGTAATATCATGATGGGATTTAGCTTATGAGGCATCCATGACGAGCGAATCCAACCTTTTATGATAAGATACTTGGAGCTTTTATCTCTCATCGTTTTAGTATCCCTCTATCCCCCTCTATGTTATTCCCTTTCGTCGGAAATTTTCTCGCCACATGACACTGGATAGATGCCGGCTATTTATAGAGCGGTGATTTCATAGTTTTTTATTTCTATCTGAATAAAGCATAGCATAATATTGATTTGCGGGGATCCGTGTATAATATTTGATTACCTGGTTGAGTGCCGTATCACCTGTGAGGTTGATTGACGTAATACGTGTATATATCATACGAAATAGTACAATATTTTCAAATTTGTTTTATTGATCAGGTGAAACGATGTAAATAGACATTTTTGGGCAATTCTATCCGACCAATTTTTGCCACTTCAAACGAAAAAACGTTCAGAATACTCCGATCATGATATTGTCGAAGGTGTTTGATCGATTAAAACGAATGATTTTTTTTTCGTTTTTCATATATGAGTTCTAAATTCAATGTGTAAATATTAAATACTTATAATATTTTGCAATATTTTTTATTCTTCTTATATATATGGATAGAATAATCGTTCGATGTTCACATTGCCATATCACATAAAAGAAGACATTGGCGGTCGACCGTCGCTGTTGAGATTTGAGCAGTGAGTATCACCATCGCATAGATATGTGAGAGATTCGATTCGATGGTAATGTTGATTTTTTTTTTTAAGAGGGGTATTTCAATGAATTCGATTCCTGCGGAATGTGTTTGCATTTATGCTGGATTGGAATATGACTTCTGCTATAGATTACACGAAAATGTTTCTATTCGAGGGAGAAAGATGAGTTGTACGAGTGCATCAATCCTATACAAATTGGGATTAATCGGTTCGGTGATTATTGCTTCTTAAATTTTTATATGAAAATGAATCGATAGTAGAAGAAAAATTAGATGGTGGAATTAAGGATGCGTTATTCTTTTAGTCCTTTACTGAAGTTCCTTTCTCGAATCATTTAAAGCTGATTTATGCTGGCAATTCTTATTTTAAGCTTTTATCAAAATTGGCGTTAATTTTTGTTGTTTTTTGAGCTCACTTAGAGTTTATATTGGAAGGTGTTATCTCCTATTGAGGGCTGTCGTATAGTTTGAATGTCTATGTAATTCGATTATAGTCGTATTAAGATTGTCCCCAGTTTACTTGAAGAACTTGCGTTCGTTATACTCTCTCATTGATAATTGATAAAAAAAGATCTTAGTAATTGTTCTCGTTTAAGAGTATTGAATGTTCGGATGAAAAACCAACTTTAACATGATAATAGGTCGAGGTTCCATGGAGGTAAGACTGATTAGTCTATGTTCAAGACATTGGTATTGCTAGGGGATATTTCGAACACTTCTTTACACTTGTCTATAATGTGGTGGGTTTTTTTTTTTTTTGCAGGGGAAGATAGCAATCATTATGTGGATTTACGACATGAGGATATACCATCGCCAGTCATGGTGACCGCTTTTTCACAGAATCATTGGGATGAAGGAAGACGACTGGTAATTATTATATTCTTTTTTTTAAAAGAAATCCTTTGGTTTTTCTTCCCCAAAAAATTGGACGTTGCTTGAATAACAAATATAAGGTTGGAATGATGTTGCAATTTTTGTAATTCTATTTTAGTAATAAATTTTCATTGAATAGTTTTTCATTTGCTCTCTATTTCTAAAATTTTTGATGAGATGAAAGGATGACATCGAAATATTCGTTGAGATCTCAGATACGAAAAGAGAAAAGGAAAAGATAGGATGTTCTACGAAATTCTAATTTAATGAAACGGAATGAAATTGAAATCAGATATAATCCGTTCTGGACGCTGTTATTTGTCATTTATTCTATAAAGTCCAGGAGCGATGATATCAGTAACTGCGGTCACTACATGCCTTGAGGTCTACTCTCTCAGCACCTCTAAATAAGGACGTGGGGATAGTGCATGTCGCAGATTAGTCGCCGGAGGAAGTTTCAAATCAAATGACTAAAAAAGAAGCCAAAAAGGTGATGATGGAATGCTTGAGAAATGGTATGGCGATCCGAATTGTGGTATTCGTTTAAAGTTGGCAGGACGAATTTCCACGTCTAAAGAAGGATCGCAAGTCGAAATGCTGCGCATAAAGGCGATAGAGGGCCACACAAATGACTTGCACTAGGTTCACACTTGACGGTCTTCTAGCAAATAATCTCAAGTTTAATGTCGATCATTTTTTTAAAACTTTGAAGAACATTTTTGAAAAGCTCTACGCTCATTTGCTTCAAACTAAAATAGATTAAAGCATTTATTTGATTCGAAACGTATCCATTGGTTAAGGATTTCTGAGCAGAATTCGGTCTTTTTTTTTCTCATAGTTTCTAGGCACTAAGTGCGCTCATTTATGCTGTTTATTATCTCTAAAATAGAGGCGACAATTATATTATGTCAACTATCGCATAATTATTTTCATTTATTCAGATTCATTCACTTTAATATATATCGCAAAAATATTATTCAAAAGAAATGTATAGATTTTGAGATGAAATGATATGAGGCATTAGGCTGTTGGGAGTGTTAGTAGTAATGTGTATATATATGTTCTATAGATATCGTCGATACGACGTTTTTGGCCAGAACAACTCATTATTGTCTATGATCTTGGCCTTGATGAGCCTATTGCAAGAACGGTGCGTAAATTATTGAATGTTGAATATCGGAAATTCAAATTCCACGACTATCCATCATATGTGCGACGATTACTTGATTTTCGTTGGAAACCGATTGTGATTGCTGTAAGTTTGCAACATATTTGTTTATAAGATTATCTTTATTGACGCTTTAGTGGTGCTTCTTTTTACTAATCGATGCCAGCCAGTTGGTAATAGCGATCAACCAAGTGGGTGGTAATCAACGATTGAATGGCATCGAAACATTTTCGTTCGTTTCACTTATTTTGAGGTGTCAATAATAATATGTATTGCTCTTGTCACTCGTATTTTCTGTTAATGGTGCCAATTTTCTTCAACAATTGCAATTTTTAGTGAGACTGTAAAGTGTTTTTGTGTTGTAACAATTCCCACCGTTTGCAAATTGTACCACCTGAATGTTAGCTGATTCAGGTGTGTGACATCAAAATCCACCATATATGGCTGATTCAATTATCCGCTTAGGCAAAGCATTAAAAGCATACTTCAGTATATTAAATTAAAACAAGCATTATTTATGTATAAGCAATTTTTTTTTGTGTATTTCTCTGCATCTATAAGTTTTATTTCCTTTGAATTTATGAATAATGGAATTAAGCGTTATGGTTTTTCCTCCTTTTTTTTGAGTATTGATATTTGATGTGTAAATAATAGAATGGAACTCATCATATCGATTTTCAAATATATCAAATTCAATTTTACTATAGGAAACTCTAAATGAATTTGGTGCTATATGGTATATGGATGGTAGTATTATAATAAAAAAAGGCGACTTACAACATGTCTACGAACTTGTTCGATGCAAACGGTAATTCGCGTTTTCGTTTTAGATTAATTCAAAAAAGGGCGGCTATAAACAGTTTGAAACAATGATGAATTTTTGTTTTATTTGATAGGCATTCCAGATCTGCTGGAATTGTCTTGCTTGGTTCTTATTTTTGCAAGGTTGTGCCTAGGTGGGATGGGGGGGGGGGGGGGGCGGGAGGGGTGAGGAGGAAGGGGTAGCGTGGAAACAAATGTGGATTGGTAGAAATGTTCAACAGCAAGTAGCTACTATTAGATGAAGTAAATAGGAATAGGATAGATAATTCATTTCTTTCAGCAATTTATAGAGCATTTTCCTTGATTCATGACGATAGCGAATATGATTTTGACAAAAGAGTAATTTTTAACGCTTGAAATGAAGAGACTATAGAGAAGATATATAGAAGTGTAGTTAAAACGATACGATGCAGTCTACACACAATATTTAGTTTCTCTTCATTTCACATGTTCTTTTTTTTTTTCTTTGCTCTCTGTGGAGGTGAATTTTACAGGTTAAATGGATTTTTATGAATTTTATAAGGCATTTGCTTGTAGAATTGTTGGAAAGAATTGTGTGGGGGGAAAGATTATTTGTTCCTCTGCAGGTTGTATTTATTTGTTTATTATTATGTATACGATAACGTATACAGTTATGTAAACGGTATGTGACATACGGTAACGGTTAAATGCAGGAATCGTGCGATCAATCGGCCACTTGCGAGCATCGCGTTACGAGACAAACGAGAAGCGATAACGGCTCATGAAAGCGGCTGGGATCGTATGCAGTGGCTTGAGAATATTCGGGAATGCCGTAAATCGACCTATCTCTTGCATGGATATACAGGCCATGGTATCTTTGCTGCGACACATCCAAGTAAGTCAATTGTTTTCCAATCTTCTAATTGCAGTTGTGACCACACAATGGGAAGCAATAGATATCTGCAATTTGCATATCTTCTGATAATCGAAATAATGTGCATGCTATCGAAAATATCTTAAAAGTTTTTCTTTGGTTGTTTTTGGCTCAGATTGTATCGACAAGGAAATAGGCGAACATTGAGAGGCGATATTTGCCCTGAGAACCGGATCCCGAATTTGTTAGGAGTCGAAGACTCTTCAGAGGTGCTAAAGATTCCGTTTACCTCTTCGACATGAACCTCATTTGGGTACTTAGAGGATGTAATTATGGAATTTTAGAATTATATAATAGTTAAAACTCCTATTTTATGGGTTTTTATTAGCAAAGTTTGTCGTTATATTTACTCTTATTCAAGAGATTGGATTTTAAGATAAACGCATACCTATATCATAACAAATTGCCTAAGTATTTTAATATGGTATTTTATCTTAAAATCTTCAGTCGAAATTCCACCATGTCTTTTTCAATTCCCATATATTTGCCATTTAGCGTTCTTGTCTTCATCGAAGTGATTGCATATGTTGTGCAGAAATGAACAGATACATTTGTAATCAATTGCACTTACGTTATTTCTTCAAAAGAAGCTAGACTTTATTATTTAGTATAACAGTTTTCATTTATGACCATGTAATGTGTCCGATAGAAATGGAATAATAATTTGTGTTGATTTAATTCTCCAAGTTTGAGCTTGTTGTCTTATGATTATGGCTCAAAGAGCCGAAACGTCATCGCAAATTATTATTCCATCTCTACTCGACGAATTACATGATCGTAATCGAAAACTATTAAACTATTTTACCTGTCGATCACACAATAGTATTATTATTTATATTCGATTTTATTAGTGAAAGCAGTTGTTATTTCCAGTTTCTCATTGATGTTTTCATTGTCGCTTCTCTTGGGAAAAAATTACCGATGCATTTTAGCTGTATGTTATCCTCAATTTATATGTGCAGTGGAAGATATCTTTCTTTTGAATTGGAACGGCATTTCAATGGATGGTATCTTAGGTGGCGGAATGTTTTCGGGCTGATTGACTCTAGTTTATTCAACCGTCGACGGATGAGTCTTCCGTTCCGGTTGGAAACCAGTAGCCGCTTATATAGCTTGCAGAGGAGTGAATCACTTTGAAAGTAGTGGGGGCAAGATCATTCACTTTTGTGTCCCTCAAATGAACTGGCATGTAGTCTTGCGATTATCTCGTTGATTTCACAATGGAATGTTTGCATTTCCATAAGTTTAAAGGTTTTATCACTGATGTGTGATCACGATTCACTGATGCAGTAAAGATGTTTATATTTACTGATAAGATAACGTTTTATCACTTCTCGTTGAGTGATGATATCCTTTTCAGATACTTATACTTATATACCAACGAATTTCGTTGAAATAAAGAAGCCAAAGGCTAAAATGTATGAGGCGGGACTTGCTTTTGCTGTTAGAACGGCCGAGACAATGGAAAATATTGTAAAATGGTAAGAATCTAAAGCATTTCAGTTGTCCGTCAATTGCCCAAATTATTTCGACAATGGCTGAGTCATTTTTTTTTTCGGCAAAGATACGAGCTCGCAATGTTTCTTAGTAGGTCATATTTTAGCAGCTAAGAAACCTGCATCTTTAACGCAGAAACCGTTAAGGAATATTAGTATTTTTTTCCTAGTTCAAGTTTGCCTAGAAACTGCCTAATTATTCTAATGCAAGGATAATTCGAGCCTCAGACATTTAAAAAATGCCTCATCGAGAATGGGGAATAATTTTTGAGTGAACTGAAATATTTTAAAAAATATTAGCAAGCACCCCACACTTTAGTGCTAGATACATAAAATAATGCACTTTAAGTAAGCAGTAATGCCTAATTAAATGGAATATAATAAAATAAGGTTGTGGTAAAAAAATCTCTTATAGGTATGTGCTTTGCGCTCTTGAGGAAGGCTGTATGGGTGGCAATTACAGTAATATTTGCGACTTTCCTAAACACGACCGCTTTGGGTAATTTTTTTCTTTTTTTTTCCCCCATTTTCTTGGTAAATATATGATTTGTATGCCTAATGAGTAATACTGCAGTTGGAGGTAAAAATTAATAAATTCGAAGAGGAATATATTGGAGAATAAAGTTGCTTCATATGCTGCAAAGATAACCCGTTTCATTGTTAGTCAACATCGCCACTTTAGAGGTCGTTTATGATTGTATTTGTTATTAATATGGTACTCATAAATCAAACGATGACTTAAGTGGCATATTTTCGACCTCAAGTCACCTCGAAGAGAGAAGGAGAAGTAGGGTAATTCATGTTTCATTCAGTGAAAGAAATACGGACAAAAATGGAATAATCTCTTGTTTATAGCCGATGATCTGGTCTCGGCCAGTGTTGATGTAGTATTAATCTAAAGGGTAGACTTACAAAGTTTTCGAATGAATCCTCTCGCATTTTTTGGCAGAGAGGTGGACATTGGAAAATTATAAACACATAAAATAAATAAAAATTTAATCAATTTAATATACATAGTGCAAGATTTGAAAAGAAAATCATGGAATAACTCTTTTAAGTAACGTATGAAACAAAAAGTATCAGCCATAAACCATGGTGGGAAATCTGTGATTGAAGCTTGTGACGAGTTTCTTAGGTAAAGGATTCCGTGAAACGATAATCCTTGCGATTAAGATTTTTGAGGAAATGTTCCCGAATTTCATTAATTAGCAGATGTTAATGCATCTATATGAACCATAATAATGGGTAAGCGTTGTTTAGTCAATAGGAAAACTCAGTTTGGCTTTCTAATTGAGTACGTTGGCCATTTCTTTGAAGGTTACTAAATGCATAATTCTAGTTTATTCATGGGATCCATCAGACGTCACATTTCGTTTTATGCCTTAGGACATTGGACACTCTCGATGTTTGTAGAGTCAAGTTTGATCACCATTTGCAGTCGCAGTTGTTTAGACTATGAATACTACGAATATTTAATATTCGGCATATATATATATATATATATATATATATATATATATATATATATATAATATATATATATATATATATATATATATATATTTAAAATACTGATATATAATAAATTGAAAACTAATCGGAGTAGTCATTTAGGCTGTTCGAATTAATTTTCAATTTTTTTCATCGGAGCGCCTCTCTGTGATTACGTACTCTTCACTTTCTATAATAAAAGCACTAACCTTAAAATGTTTGCACAATCGTTTATCTAGAAGAAAATAATTTTGTAGAATTTAATTAAATATAATCTAGTTCAACAATAATACACTTCTGGACACCTATTCTGTAACATTATCAAACTATTGAAAAACAACGGTTTATCAAATTATTTCAAATAGGCCTTCATAGATTATTTCATTTCATCATCGCTTTCATATTGGTTTCATGGAAGATATTGTTGAAAATTCTTGAAATGAAAGTAATTATCGGAGCTCATGTTTCGGATACGTGAATTAAGCTGCATAGTTAAGTTGTAATGATCGAAAATTGAGAAGTTTCATTCACTAATATAAATGTAATCGTTCCTTTTGCAGTAAATATGCTAATTGTCATCGATTCGATCAATCAGTGTTGAATTTATTGTTGGCAAATAAATATTATTATGATCGACATTATTATGTCAGCGAAATTGTCGATTTCTTCCAAGTTGTAAGAGGTGGTATATCGATGGCCGAAGAATCCTTAAACTTTGAAAGAGGGCAATCATGAATTGTCTAATGGGAGTTATTATCTAAGGTTAGTCGCTTTATTATTCTGAACGGTGCATAATTTATGCATTTAGAAAATAAATATAATAATTGTTAAAGTCAATCATGAACTAGGAGATTGCCTAACGTTTTTCCTTCTTTTTTTTTTCGAAACCCATCATGAATTTTTAATTTTTTCAATAATATTTATTAAATGCTTTACATAGGCGGGATTTTATAGCGCAAGCTGATTGTGGTGATAATGTGGATCAATAAGTACAGTGGTGCCTTGAATTTAGTTCTGTATTTTAAGGAGCGCTTGCAAAAGATGGAAAGCAATGAAGAAGGTCCATTATGTGATTTATTATTAATCCTTTATTAAATTGTTGTCGTTCGAATGAAATATATTTTTAAAAAAAACTTTACGCAAATAGTTATAATTTATTTTCTATGGTTTAGGATATGCGAGCTTCCGGTCCCGTTCAGAAATAAAACCGGAAGCATATTTAATCCGGACGTTGTTCTTTGCTCATTTTTCTTGAGGAATTGCTAGATCACCGTTGATCTTCTATCGGCGATACTTTATTCTTTATGCGCACATTTTGGTGCTAGCAAAATAATGTTTGAAGTGTTCAGTTCCATTAACGTTGGTTAATTCACCATACGGACACTCACCATTCGATTTTCATCCCTGCGATACTCAGGAGCCATTTTTCGATGAACATGTGGAAGGGGGGGGGGGGGGGGGGGGGAGGGAGCTGATGCGGTTGTTTGCTAGAAAAGAGACAAACAGGATCTTCAGGGGCATTTTTGGAACATAACTTCTTCAGCCTCATCCTGTTAGTCCTCAAATGCTATCATTCTCTCGTTGGGAATTTTTTCCTTCATTTTTATTATCACTTATTTTATTACTTCCCAGTCGTTGCTCTGCGTTGCTTTAGTTGTTAAAATATCTTTAAATTATATCTCATCCTTTCATTCATTTATTCTCTTCGTAATATATGATCGTAATATCGAATGTACCTTATTGTTCTGTTCGCTTTACGCAAAAGAAAATGTATACGTATGAATATTGTGCGATGGGTCACCTATAATAAATATAGTTCTGTAAGCGTATGAATATTAACAGATGGTCCTTTAATAACCTGTTCTAATAAGCGCTAATAAATCAATTCTTCCCGTTCGTCAGATAGAAAGTGCTGTGCTTAAGTGAGATTTATGCATATGTAAGCTTTAATTCATCGTTATCCTTTCGCATAGTCGATGTCCTTTAGAGGAGGAATTTGGAGGGGGGGGGGGGGGGGGGAGGAGATAGGTGAGTGTTGGAAGCCACATATCAAATATTAGAAGTGTCGGCATGTATGCAAATTTTCCTTTCAAAGAAGATGACGTATGTTTGGAGATTCGATGACTGAACGGCGAAAAAAATAGCACATGTTTATTTATTCAAAAGTAGATTCCAATGACGATGGACAAAAAACTTAGAGCTTTTGATAAATATTGGAATGGTGATTGAGTTTTTTGTGTTTATGTGGGGAAGGGGGGGGGGGGGAAATGTAATTCAAGAATTTCTAAGCGAAGCGGCTGTTACGATAAACCTTTCTCATTCTTTTTTTGGAGGGAATTTTCTTATTAATTTCGTTCCGTTAGAATATTTCAATAATATGTAAATTAGGACAATGCATCTAAATCCTCACCATATTGTTTAACATATAAGTGGTGTAATTTTTACGAATTTCAGTCTTGTCTTTATCATATCTTCTAGAAACCTTTTTTTTTTGCGCTCTTCAATTTTTCTAATGGAAGCATCTAGAACAGTGAAAGGGTTTGTGAATATATCAAGATGCTTAGTATTTGGCTTAAATATTTCTATAAAACGCTCTCTCTAGAATGATGATATGATGGAAGAAAGAGAATGGCTGATAATGGATATGTTTATTTGTGATATCGGTATAGTGTTTTTGTGAGCGGTACGGTTATCGTATTCAGGTCAATAGGTCATTATATAGCTATGCGCAATTGTTCTCTTTTCAACACATTCGACCCATTCACGTACTTCTTTTTTTTTTTTTAAATCGCTCGTTTGTTTTCATTTATAAACGTTCGTCGTTTAATTTATATTGATAAAATTCATATGCGATTTTTATTTCTAAAGTAAAAAAAAAATTGTTTGAAATTTATTATCGCTTTTAAATATTAAAAAGAATTTTTTTTTTCTCATTTTTAGGAAACAATTTGAGAAAATATACGAAGGAAAATATTCTATAAAACCTTTCGTTTCGAATTTTTGAAAGGAATTAGTCTCTTATTCAGGATTATCCAGGATTCTCGATTTCACTGTGTTTTTTTTTTTTTTTATTGAAATGCGCCGGATTTCAATCTATCGTTTTTAAAAGACGTTATATATGCTCAAATGCGCTGGAAATTTCCATATTTCTGGGTATTTTTTTTTTTTGCAACGATCAAGTTATATTTTGCAACTGGCTCGGGAAAGTGCATATCGTACCAGCGCTTCATGAACGCCTTCCCATTGAAGCAATATGAAATGCCAAATAATTTTTAGCCGTATTAAAAATATTCCTGTGAAAGCTCACGGATCGACCTGAATGTCTCCTGGTCGTGAAAAGTATAAAGTCGTGATTTCAAGTTCTTTGATGATTATCAGAGTGAAACCAATAGGTACGCATTTAGGTGTGTACACTTATGCGTAAACACTGTTTCGATACGTCTTTGCAAGTACGGATTTGCAAGGACACATTCAAAAATAACCGTAGATTCTGAGCTTCTTAAATGAGTGAACACTCGTATTGCTGTTCGAGATTTTCTGAATGAGAAGATTGCTCCTGGGCTCATGACCTAAGGTCAGGGAGGAAGATTGGGTACAAGAGCGCTTGAGCTTCGAGTTAGGTGGAAACAACAACGATTGTCTACGTTGTTTGTGAATCAATTAAGAAACACGCTGCAATCAAAAAAAAAAAAAAATTGCTGCTCTCAAGGTGAAATTGTTAAGTGTAACGACGTCAACACTGTTCATTGTATTGCCACCAGAATCCTCTTTGACTAGATTTATTTCAGAGTTATATCAACGATGTGGTACGCTATTTTATTCGTTTATTTGATTCCTAATTGCATTGGATCATTTTGTGGGGAATCTTCAATACCATTCAGTTTTGAGGTAAAATCTTTAATATCGTTGAATTTTGCAAATCTTTGCTAAAGTCCATTATAGAAAAATGATTTTATATACTTTTAATGCTTAACGATATCATTTTCATATTCGATCCTTATTTTATTTATTATTTATTTCACTTTTTTTTTCAATTTTTTTATTATAGGGACTTATATTCTTCGATAGTTTTCATAGTTTACAACTTTATAATCTAACCTCATTATACATCGTTACGGCTATAAGTTTTCAATAATTTTGCCGATAAATAGAGGTAGAACTATTTTTAGCTACAAAAATTTTCAATAATACGACAACAATGTTTAGTATGTTTAACATTTAAAGAAATAATGAATTATTGTACTAAATTATGTAATTTGTATAATCTATATACAGCTAGTAGAATTATTTTATTTTAATTTGCAAATAAAATTGAAATCGTTTTTTTTTTGCGGCATTTATGAAGAGATTGATGGCAGTTTGCGTTAACTTTGTGGTATTACTTTTTCTTTTTATCTACATGACAGTATTATTGGATGTGACGAGAGAAATCAAGCGAGCGTTGGGTAATTTTATTTGAGGGTGCACGTTGGTTGGGAAGGGAGGGGAAAGGTGGTGTAGGACGGGTTTCCAGAAATATTACACTGACTGAGCGGATTTAGCACTTATACTAAAGAACTGACGATGTACTGAAAATATGAAAATTTTTGCCGTAATAAAACGAACGATCCTAGTATGAATTTTCGAATAGGTTCAATAAATATGTAAATTTTCTATTCAAAAAAAAAAAATCGCACACAAATGGATATGAAGTTTGATTTTAAAGTGAATAATTATGCGTTCAAGATATGTAACTATGAATTGAATATTTCAGGTGTATAGCTGTAAAATGCTTATGATAAAAGAATAAATTTAAATTGAACTTATTAGGTGCTTTCGAATGGTTTACCTGTAGTTGGATGCGCTCGGCCATTGTGTTTCGGTTGGAAACCAGATGGAACACCAGTAAGTAAGAATGCGATATTCTACAAAATAGATGGCTATGCAGATGGATATATGCGAGAAAGTGTGGCTCGATTGGACGGCGACTCGCTTTCATTCGTTCCTGAAGTGGCGGTAGGAGATTTATGTAAATTTGAATATCATTACAAAGAATTCACTTGAAGTGGTCATATCTATTCGAAATTCTTAGGAAATATGCGCAGTGCAGTAATAATTCACCTAAAGATTCCTGAAATTGTGCATATTGCGGCCAGAAACCATTTCTGAAAATATAAACACTATTTAATCAAATATTAAAAAATATTAGTAAGTAAAACGAAAATATATCTTATATTGCTTAAACGGGAAGCAAGCAACTGCCCTCACTATACATTTTCGATTTCTATTCGATATCGCATACTGATATGCCTCTATACAAAATAAGTGAAATTCATTAAAAATTGAGGATAATAAGCCTCATGTAAACTGGCAGAATCAGAAGACCTATCTCTTGACGAACAATCATTTCATTAGATTTGTCGATTCTTGTGCATTCAATTTTCGCGATTCAGTTCAAAAATTCTTAAACGATGATCACATCCTAAATGATCTAATAAATTCTTCCAAAAATACTTTCAGAGAATTTTTATGAACGCTAAAAAACTTAGAAGAACTTTTAAGCAAAATTTGAGCTCATTGAACACATTAAAGTGTATTCAATTCCAGAAAAAAAAAAAGTTACGTTAGCTCGTTCGTCTATTTCGTTTGGTAAATTCCATATTGGAATGTCATTATGCATAGGATTTGGGATTTTTCTATATACAATACCGTTTATAATAATTTCTTTAAGTTTTAATATTTTATATCTGAAGTGTTTATATTATAATCACAGAGTAATTTCTTTCTTCTCTTATTGTTGATAAAGATGAACGTCTTTAATAACCCATAAAGGAAGGCAATTTTCAATATTCCAGCTAAAATATCTTTGATCTAATTGTTTCGAGATATTTGTTTTTCGGAACGATGATCATTCTCTTTTCTTCATCGTCGATAAAAACACCTAACTAATATAGCATTTGGAGTAAAACCTAAACTCATAGCCTCAATTTGCATAAGTCAAGGAATTTCCATGAAAACTTCAGAAAAAATTTGGGTCTCCTTTATTTCTCGTCGTAAGATGATCGCTGTTATGTGCCGTGGTTCTTATTTGTTTTCTTTTTTTTTTTTTATTTTGTTTTAATGTTGTTTTATCCAACTTTTTTTTTCTATATTTCACAAATAAAAGTTTTTCTTATTATATTGTTGTTAAGTTGCAATCCTAATTATAGCGATATATGATTGGGCAAAAATTGTTATGAATAATCTATATTATAGAAATGTGAGGATTCATTTGATAGTCGTTCATGCAATGTGAAGAACGAATGGGTTGGTGGAATCGCTGCAGTATTCGATGCATCACACTCAGTGTATGTTTGCTTTTTTTTTTTTAAATGAATTGAAAAAATCGAAATTTCCCATTTCATTATCAGATAATCGGAGAATTTTAATTCGTTAAAGCATGTCCAGTGTATCCCATACAGCTCAGTTTCGAGAACAGTATATAAAAGCCGTATTTTTGATTAGATAATGAGGAGTCGAGAAATGGGTCCATTAAGGGGAGAGTAATGGAACGAATAGGCTTTGTGAGGGATTAATATATGAAAATAGAAATTTTTTGCTCTAAAAGAAACTTTCATAGAAGGTAGTAATACATTGATTCAGAATTCTCGTTTTTTGATGCCCTCACCCTTCTTTCCTTCCCCCTCCCTCCACTCCCATCCCGCCCTCACCCTACACACACACTCACCCACACCCCAACCTCCTGCGATTAAACCTCAAGTTTTCCATCCTTCCTTTATTCACTCACGACTCGAATACTTTTTTCTACTCATGCTTCCTACTTTTTATAAACATGAGATTATTAGAGAGACAGAAAGTAGAGGGGCTGTCGGTTGTATTGAATTCTTTTGTTTTATAGGTTCGAATTAGCCACTTTGGGATGGTGAGGTGGTGACATTATTGAAATTAAATCAGTAAGCTAGTTACTTTAAAAAAAGTATTTTCCATGTAATCCATTCATATGATCAAGTAATCATTAAAGCTTATCTGTGGGAGAGAAATATGGCTGAATGGATATGCAATGGCTTACGTAGAGGTTTATTCGACGTTAATATATATATATATATATATATATATATATATATATATATATATATATATATATATATATATATATATATATATATATATATATATATATATATATATATATATATAGAAAATAGGTCACAAATCTACCTAAATGAATTCCATCACATTTTGTGGAGGGTGTACAAATCGGTTTGATATATATCAAAAGACAAACCATCCTTAAATTTGATTATTTAAGGATGATGGCATTACGATGTTGTATATATGAGCGTCTTCGTCTATCGAGCGATCGTGGCACGGCTACGCTAACGAATAAACAGGTGACAATCGGAGGTGAGGTGCTCTACAAAAAGCGTCAATATGCATTCGATTATATTGCAAACGTGGAGAAGCACCTTACCACAAATGGCAGGTAACATCATTTCTCGATATTCGCCATTCAGCTTTATTCGAAAATAAATATAAATAAATATATTCATTGATAAGAACTCTTAAGTGACTCAGCCGCTGTGACTTACAAATTTCTAAGTCGTAATGATCTCTGCCGAATTCGATGTAACTTTAAACCTTATAATTCCTCACCATAGTGAAAGTTTGCATAGGTATCTATCGAGAGTAATCATCGTTAAGGGTGCAACAGGTGACCTGTTGCTCATGAAAATGTCGACGTACATTTCCCTTTATACTGTAATGGTGTTGAGGGAAGGGAGAGGGTGGAGGTTCAGCATTTTATTATGCTATCAAGTTGCGCCCTCCACAATCATTATGGACTTTCAGAATGAAATTGATAACACTGAAATAACCTACGAATCGTCTCGTGGTTAGAAATGATGAAAGCAGTGTCGCTTGATTTGTCAAAAGAAAGGTGCATAATTTCACGTAATCTTTATTTAACTTGAACGTGATTTGCGCTTAACGGCAATTATCGTGCGTCGTTTTCAGCAAATTTATGCCATCAAGACCCATGCATATCGGCTATTCTTGAAAACGGCTTATTGAGACTGTGATAGTTGCACAATGCAGTGCTGTACCTGTGATAAGGTCGCTTTAAATCCTTAGCAAAAGTTGATTTGGTCATACCTTAGAATATTTGAAACACCTCGTCTTACACCACATCGTACTGAGTGCATCACTTATGTTTATTAGTATCAGATCCAAGTAAAATTCACCTCGAGGTCTCCAATGCATGGGGTGATTGTTCAACTCCATTGGTTGTTAACAGCCTTGGAAACCACGAGTAGTCGGACAGTTGCGTGGTTACAGTCTTGGCCCTCAAACTTAGTCCTTTAGTCATAAGCTATCTTGGGGTTTCCAAAACCTCTCGTAGGTGGGGTAGGTGGGGTTTCTCGGATCTTCAAAAATTTCTGTAGTAGCAAGTAGAAATGTATGCAAGAAAGGTTACCACGAGGTGATGATCGTCTTGTAATTCGTTCCTCAAAAACCTGCCGCTCTTTTGATCAGATTGTAAAAACCAGATTTTATGGCACATTTCTTGCCTACTAGTGGCAGCACTTCAAAACTGATGAGCAGCTTAGCAAACATGCGCATATGCCTTGACGTATGACTTGTAAATTACCTTCCTAACAGGTGATCTAATCAACGATAATCAGAGGGTTATTATTAAATAGGTGAATTCCATTGGTAGAGCAGCTAAGAACAATTAAGCTGGTTGTATGATCATTCAATATGCAAATAAGCGGACATATCGACTCAAATAAGTGGACATGCCTGAAATTGTTGTATAGATCGTTTAAGTGTCACTTGAAATGAAATTATATCCGGGAAATCGTCGTGTGATGTCGATTACATTCATGATGCTGCATTGTCATAGCTATAATTTTATACATGATGAACACAACCATCATGTCGCTGTAATAAGATTATTTTCAAAGTTTGCACAAAGCCATTTAAAATCTATAGAAGTGGAGAGATGCAATTGTAGCGGTCATCGAATGCTTTTTTCCACGATAAGGTTTTTATAAATTTGCACACGAAAAACATACAAGCATACATTATCCTCTTTGTTATGTGTATCTTTGAGTCTTTTTGTCTATTTACGCGATATTTTATACCATCTGGAATCATTAAAACTAAGGCAGTGAACTTCATTTGATAATATGAATATTAAAGGATGGATCATATTTCACGTGTATTCATTTTTTTTTCGAAATGAGTTATAGGTATGCGGGAAATTAAATGTGGGAAATTTTTTTAATCGTTTTTGCATCGGTCGATATCGAAACATGGAAGTTTTGATGAAAAATTTTTTGTACGACTGTTCGCTTATCCCTAATATGAAGGCATTATTCAGTATATTATTTATAGGTCGCCTTTGAAGGTAATTGTGTGCAAAAAGATTAAAATAGTGCAAAAAAAAAAACGCACTCCGTGATATATTTCAATGCTCATTTAAATTTCTATGCGCGTTCAAAGTATGGAAAATTTTGGATCGAGAAATGAAAGCCTAAGAAGGAACTCAGTTCTTTTTTTTTAATATAACGTGAGAAATATTGTGACTATTTCAGTATTTTTTATGATGTACAAATGCGACGAATGATCTGCTTACCACCCCCTGCAGAGCAAACGCTTAATGGTGAGTTCTCTACTTCGATATGTTATCCAATTAGGCAAAAAAATTTTGACGAGGCAAGCGACAAAAATTTGAGGGTATGTTCACTCTCATAACTGAGTAACAACTTCTGGAAGGCGATTTTAAAGCCGATTAGAGTAATATTCGGTTATTTGTATAGGTTTTTATTTGCTCCGAAATATAGCCGTTTGTATCGAAATTTCCCTCCCCCTCCCTAACTTCCTCAAAAATTGTTTTCTTTGGAAGATAGGAGTCTACAAAGATAACCTCTTAGAAGCTTAATATCTATTTTATAACAGAAATAAAATGATATTTCTTTTTAGTGGATATGAAAGCGAAAGAATATATACGAGAATTATTAAATGCAGCAATTGCACTACAAAAGAAGAAAGCGAAATATGCACGAACATTCGCATTTCAAGTAATATTCTTATAATCTTATTTACTTTCAACAATAATAGAATCTTTTCTTATAGTTTTAATGATTCTTTAATATAGTTATATATTTGAATATTTTTGAATATAATTTATAGTTTTAATAGGTTTTTTTTAGCAATAAAAGATTTTGATAGTTATAATTTTCTAAAATAAACTTATTGCTTATCTTATCGATAATGAGTAAATTTTATGTGGGGACTTCAAACGTTCATAAATAAACTGTTCACATGGAAGAATTCATTTGATACGAAAAATATCCTCCTATGTTTTTTCGATTTTATTGCTTCTCTATAATAGGTTTATTTGAATATTTTATTCAATAAATGAAGGAGCATGATGGAAAAATGAGTGAATTGATGTGAAAAAACAAGAAGGATATTCAATGATAAGAGTATGATGGAATAATACCTATTTATTGTTATGTGTTATCGATGGATTATGCTTTTTTTTTCGCTTCTACTAAACAACATACTATATAAAATCGTTGTTAAGATGATAGATCCTATTTAATTACTCATTATGGTCTTTATTTTCTGATTTCAAATATTTTGAAGCTTTTAAAACATTTTTGTTATTGGCAACTATCAACATCGTAAACGACGAGAAGCCATCAAGCATCTCAAGCTACAGCCAGATTTTGAAAGTATATATTGTCGCGAAAGCGAGGAAAGAAGCTATTCAGCCAATGAAGATGACTGCAGCAAGCCAACGACTAAACGGCAAATGAGCGATGAAGGGGCATACAATTCAAGTCTACCCTTGAATGGACGGGCTTATGGCTATAACTGTGTGGCAACAACCGATGAATGGACGGGTGTGTGGCTAGAACCGATGAGTGGGCAGGTGTGTGTCTACACCGATGCATAGATGGATGTATGGTTATAGCTGACGAATGGACGGATGTATGACTACAACCGGTGAATGGACGGGTGTGTGGCTGCAATCGATGGTTGGTCAGTGAAGTGGACGTGAGTGAACAGGTGTCGAAATATGAAAAGCTTACACTTTCTATCTCTATTGAACTGATATTAAAGTGGGAAATGCTTCCATTTGCATCCCTATTGAACGTGTGTCTCAAATGTGAAAGACTTGCACCTGTATTTTTATGACGTCATTTGCTTCATCGCCCTATATAAGCGTGTGCCTAATAGTTGTCTTATTTATTGTGTGTAATTCCTTCGGTCGTTTCGCTTTTGTCCATCCCTCCCCCCCCCCCCCCCCCAAACAGCCTTCTTCGCCATGATAGGCATGGCGAAGAAGGCTGTTTGGGGGTGAACCGTTCGTTCTCTCTTTCATCGCTCACTTGTCCTTTAATTGTTCGCTGCATGTCATCTTCTTCGGCTGAAAAGCTTCTTTCCTCGCATTCGCGATGTATACGGTAATAATGTAAAAGTAAAGAAAAGTAAGTTGAAGTTAAATAAAACAATCTGGTCATCTCTTAAGTCGTTAACAGGATTGTTTTTATTTGCTGAAAGAGCTTCAAACATCTAGATTTTGAAGTAAAGGCAATCTGTTCAAATCGCTTCCATATTAAAGACTAATTCAAATATATGAGGTAAAATCTTTCTACTGTTATTCATAAATTTTTAGGTCTTTTCTTCATTTCGAAAATATTTACGGTTGACACAATATGAAGCATCATGAAAATAATATATAGTGTTATTGCTGTTGTTGTGCTTCCCTACGCATTTCTCTATCGAAAGGAAGAGGTCTTTTTTCATATTTTAGCGAGCATTTACTTTAAGCAGTGCAATTTGCATCGTCTAATTCTGATGGTGATGGTGAAAAAGCACAGAATGGAAGTGAATTTCTCCTACTTAGATAGCATAATAATAAAAAAATAATAGTAATTTTCTTTTACTATATCTTCTGTAATATCGAGTGAAGGTTCCGAAATAATGTTTATCATTACCGCTAGAAGGTAATGATAAATAATATTTTCGGGTCTATATCAGTTTTGTTTTTACTTCATATAAAGGTTATTTGATCGGAGGAGTTCGATTTCTTTTCAGGTTCCACTTGTATCTGGCGGGAACGATAATAAACCGCCAATTCAAACAATCGCCAAAGGTGGGAAAATCTACTCTCTCTTAAATCGTTAAAAAGAACTGTTTTTTTTCTTCCCAGATGATTTTAAAAAGCGAAATTTTGGAGTACATTTGTTGAGAGAAATTGTTGATAATTGGGCAGGACGCATGGCAAGGTTAACTGTCAGCTTAGTAAAAGTGTTTCACTTCCCTCAAGTGAATGGACAAAATCTGTTTTTGGGGGATTTATTTTTATTGAAGAATATTTTGAGTATGCGAGATAGCAGCACAAATTTGGTTTACAATTATTGTCACTTATTGCAAAAAGAAAAACTAACCAATTCACTCTAATTTCAGTAGCGACCGATACAGAGAACGCACATCCTGAAATTTCACCCCATACGAGTGTATTTGATGATTCACAAGCGATACCTAGACTCACTAACGAGCAGCTGTTGATGGTAAGGATTTATTTAGTTTTTTGAGAACACTTCTACTTTTCTAAGTGGCGATGTCGTCCAATATGGGCAGTATTCGATCTTTTTTTGGTATGTATAGCTGCAGGTTTTTGAGAATTCTTCAATTAAATTACTGCGGAATAAAAGCATATATATATATATATATATATATATATATATATATATATATATATATATATATATATATATATATATATATATATGGTCAATATATCCTAAATTTTTTAATATCCTAAGTTTAATTTATACAGAATACATTTGTTTCCAGGGAGCATTTGGTGCACAAAATGACGGCGGATTTGTCGATCAAGGACTTGCGAGTCGAGTTGGACCACCTCCTCGCATAGTAGGAGTCCATCAAGGACAGCCGGTTTATGAGTCCAGTGGTAACGCTCTCTACCTATTCTTTTCGAGTGTTTCGTTGTCAAACAGCCAAATAGGCGTAATTAGAGCTGCGTTCGATTTTCGATCTTGAACTTTATGCTTTGAATTGGTAGTATGGTGTAAAGATGCATGGGTGGCAAATGATGGCAAGAAGCTTGCTTCAAGTTGAACAAGATTGGGATCTTATCGGATGCGTGAGTAATGAGTCGCATAAAACGTCATCAGAATATTGAAATTTTCTGTTATATTCTTATATCACATTCAGTTGGCACAACTTTGATATTGCTGATTGTCAGAGTCTGAATTAAACATATGTTACAGTTGTAAATAGGCTTCCTTTCATCAAAATCTGTTTCCGTCGATTTAGTTCCACTATGAAAAAGAAAAAGCTTTAAGTGAGATGTTTTGGAATTTAACGCCTTGATATGATGTGTTGAGGAATTCGGTACAGGCAGGAATCTATACATGTAATGCTTCATACGAACTACTTAGTGCAGCTCCTTAAAGAGTGCGCTTGGACGAAATGTCGCCCTTTTGAGCTTTTTCCTGTCGGGAAGTTATGAAGGTGGTGCATTGCGGAATGAGTCGTTCGTTGTATTAAAGAGCAAATGAGACCTCAGGGCTTTTTTTTTTTCATCTCACCCTAGCCGTCGTTCCTTATCTCACATCTCTGTTCTCTTTTTATCCAGCTTGCTGCAGTTGAATTAAAATGCAATCATTCGCAAGTGGCAGCCGGTTGGTAGTAACTCATTGCACTTGCTTATGCTTAGATCTAATGGATTAATCTTGACTTTGATTTGAATGAGTCTTCGAGCATACTAGTACACCTCTTGCATTTTGTAATTGTGCTATTGCTGGCTGCACAGGGTTGTTTGATTCAGGGCAATTCGCTTGCAGGTATTGGTTTCGGAGGTTTCTTCTGCTTTAGTGGAGACACAATAGTGGAAAGAAGTGATGGGCGTATGGTACGTATGGATAAGCTGAAATTAAGTGATTGGATTCTAAGCGTTAAAGATGGCAAGGTGAGTGTTTATTAAGATTCGTTAAACTAATCGTGGATAACGTCTTGATAAAACGTGTTCCTTTTGATTTTAATTTGCTCTCTTATTGAAGCGATTATATTCTTTTACTTTATTTATTGATTTGTTGACTTATTTCTTTATTTATTTATGCATTTGTTTATTTATTTACATCTATTTGTTTCAATAGTACGAAATGGGCAAGTCCATATATTCTATATTGAACTCCTTATAGAATTATCATCGAAGACGCTTATTCACACGGTTGTTTGTGTTTTCGGATTTATCCGTGATCTATGAACTTGAAAAATATCCCGTCCATTCTGTTTTAAATTTGGAGTCATCGCACAGTTCAAATTCTTGCTTTTTCTCGGATGCATTGCTCAGTTTGATATTACGCCAACTTAATGAGATATTCTATGCTTAGTGAATTTATTCTTCGACAGATTATTTCATTACATATTCTGTTATGTTTTGACAGTTATTCCTCAGATATTTTTTTTCCTTTTTGAATCCATTCGTGGATTAAAAAAAAAAAATTCCCATTGCAGAATGCATCAAATTAAGCCCCCTTTAATTGAATCAAAGAAAATATATGTTAACGGAAACTAAATCAATATGATATCAGAGCTTTCAGATGTGACTTTGATAATGCAACTCGTTTTATTATTAATAGAGATAATAGAAAAAAAAAGAGATTGCAAAAATTGAAGCTGTGCATAATAAATCCTTCGTCTACGCTTATCCTTCGAAGAGAGAAGAGGTGAGTTATTGAGGAAGGAAATTACCCGAATGGGAATAAATATCAAACGTTTTTCCTTTAACTATTGAGGAATATTGAAGGATTTTTTAAGGTGGTATATACGACATTGGTGAAATGGATTCATCGAGTACCTCAACAAATCGCTCTCTTCGTGAAGCTTTTTTTGGACGATGGAAGTATGCTAAAGTTGACCACCAAACACTATATCTATAGGACACAATGCACAGGTGAATTGTATGCGATATTGTTTTTTATTCCTTTGTAGAAAATTCTTTTATAGAGTATGAATGGCCAATGAGGGCAATCTATTTTCCGGCTTCCTCATCTTATGTCGTATTTTGCTTTACGTTTTTTGCTTTTGCGTTGTGAGCAATAGACATTTGCGCCGAGGCCAACAGACGTTTGCGCCATGGCCATAAAGCCAAATCACTATAATTTTTTCGTAAATTTACGTTTGCATTGCGCTTTATGGCAGTACTATTTTTTGTTTATGTGTTTATTGATTTGCTTCTCTTCGAAATCACAATGTGATATCCTTAACTAACTTTTATTTTCACTCATAAAATTCGACGAAAGTAAGTTATTTGTAGATGACTAAAAGTATGGCTCATGGGAACGGAAAATAAAATTTCGCGCAAGCCATCATTTAGACTGAAACTTCAAGGCATTTCTATGTGCATTCCCTTGTTTGTCGATAGTGAAAAAAAAAAGTGGTTGGTTTGATCAACAAACCGATCGAAAAGCACATCATACCAATTCCTCTACGTTGCTTTTATTTTTCTGTTTTTTTTTTTTGAAGTAATGGATATGCTTGCAATGGTGAATATTTTTATGTGTATAGCAGTAAATATGGCTACAAACTAATGCAATAATTCGGAAATGGAAAATAAAAAAGTGTAAATATCAAAAAATTTTCTATTCTGCTCCCTTCATCACTAATTAACACCTTTTTGGTATTTGTTGTTCGAGCATTTCCATTCTTTCAAATATGCACAAATATAAATGCATCAAAAATAATCTAGTGTAACGGACTATTCGTAAGCAGTTTTCGTTTGAAGTTTGAGTATATATGAAGTTATTGAACATGTGTTCTCGCTGTTCACCGTGCATACCAGTAAATTTCGTGATGCTCAAATAAGAAGGCGATCCAGTTCCGAAAAGTAATTGCCTCACAGGTGAAATATTAAGGAATACGATGAGTCTTATGGAAGAACAGGTATATGATACCTTAACTGACACTTTTGCTTCCTTCTATATGACGCCATGTTGGCGTTTCTAAAGGTTTATGGTTAAAGCAGTAATAGAGATGTAATAGCAAACAAAGAGCAATATTTACTGCAGATATGAATAATTCCGCGAGGATTGAAAACATTGGTGATGAAGCAATTTATGCGGAAAAGGTGAACGAAGGTGACTGTCTTTACAAATTATCTCAGGTATTTTATTCGAAGCTATATTGTTGCCAAAAATCGACTAATGAATTCATTTTTTAGTTTTGATATATATTAAAGGCGAAATTTACATATGCACAAATTTCTAAACATCAATTATAGAAAGCTGAATAAAATGATGACAAGGTTGAGGCTGGATAAAATAATGGAACGATGATGATAATGTTGATAATCTTGATGATAAAGTGAGGTGTTAATGATAAGGTCATCGAAAATAGATGGAGATTGCCACTAAACAGATATGGGACCGCACTTGCAGCTAATTATACACAAAGCTTGAGATTCTCAAGAGATATATGAAAACTCGAAGAAATGTTTTTGCGGTTGGTGAATAAGATGCGAGCAATTAAGTTATATTGTCGAATACGTCACAATGATAGAAATTATTATTTCGAAAGATAGAAGTACTCCTTTTCTTTTTCTATATAGTCGAAAAATGCATCACAGATTTGGATAATATAATGTTATATATATATATATATATATATATATATATATATATATATATATATATATATATATATATATATTTATTTATTATTATACGATTTTATATGATTCTATGAAAGAGCGCTTAATAAACTTACTGCTTAGAAGGGTTGTAACGTTACTTGCAATTCTCTAGCGTGAAAATTGAAAAAATACCGTAGGTTTTTTTTTTCAAATTCACCGGAAAATATGCGGATTTATTAGTAGGTTTGATAACACTTCGATTGTTTGAATTTCGATATCAGAAATTTTTTTTTGTGGTATTATTTTGGTGAATTCATTTATATAGCTTATAATTCGCTTTGTTTCTGGCAATTGCAGAATTGAAATTCTCTCTCGCCACGTTTTATTCTAAAATACTACGGGAATTTTCAATTCATTTGATTAGTTCATATTTCTTTTATTTATTTTGTTTAATTAATATGTTTGTTTTATTAGCTCTTTATCGTTTTCACTATATGGATTATATAACGAAGAGTTTATGGAGTGAAAGGAAGTTTCAGGATGAAATGACGTTTTATAAGTCGAGAGTGGTGAAAATTTCAAATATAATGGAGCGGGGAATTTATGCACCGATGACTGCTACTGGTGATATCGTTGTGAACGGCGTATTAGCCTCGTGTCATAATGTTGTTCGAAGTCATATATTACAGGACACATTCTTTGGTGTAAGCCATTTGATAATATTTTTCAATGAAGCAGCCAACGAGTGTCTCGAGTTGTTTACTAGGTCATAATAGTTCATGCTTTTTTATATGCTCTCTTCGGGATCGCATACGCTTTTGTATGTCTGCATGTCTGTGGAACATTTATTTTATAGCTGAAGTTGTTGTATCTATCGATATAGTCGTTGCATGTCTGTCTGTCTGTGAAACTGAACGGTAGTCGAATATATCAATGAGTTCATTTGATACCTGGTCGGTCGTTCAATTTAGTTGCTAGATCGATTGACGTGTGGACACTTATCAATAATTTTCATTATGAGAGATGCTTATCACCGTTTAATATGTTCGTTTCATAATTGAGATTTTTATTTTTTCAGATTGTACCCATCATTAACGAATTCTCCAAATGGATATTCGGTGCTAATGAGCATGCCGATTCTTTGGTAAATTTTTTTCTCTCTACTATGTTTTAAAGAAAATAATTTTTTTTTTTGATTAACAGTTATGCTTTCCCACCATTTCTTATCATATCTAGCAAAATATTGGCTTCTTATCACTTATACTATTCTTTATACTAGTTTAGTTAATTTATACAAATATCCATAAAACTACATATTCCTTGCCAATGAAAGTGTGGAAGCCGTGATGCATTTTATTAGTATTGCTGAGAAAAAATATTTGAAAGATACGTTAAATAAGGGCGACAAAGAGGCAACAACCGCTATTGTTATATGGGGAAGAAATTGATATTAACAATACGTTGATTGTTCCTAATAGCAGTGTTCTCTTATTCAATTAAATGAAATATCGATAATATGCAAATTTCATTGTATGCAAATATTTCGTTTCAATTTGTTGTATCAATATGCAAATACATGCAAATATTTCGTTTATATGCAAATATCAAATTTCGTTTCAATTCAACTCGAATTTGTTTATATTATCTTGTTTGGAATTTTTTTCTCAATTTTAATTTTGAGGTGAATTGTACGTTGAAAGTTTTTAAAAAAATTTTCTTTTTTTATATGAAGAGTAGTTAAATTTGTCTGTCACTGAAAATATTGAAACTTTCATTGAAGATATATTTGATTTTTTAGTAAGCACTATTGATAACATTTATCTAAGGAGATTATTTTCGTTATAATTTTATTCTTTTACCTTTATTGCTATGAAATTACGGTGTGATTAATTGCACAGGTAGATGATTCTACATTTGTATAGATGATAAAGGTGAATTGCTCGGTATTGCAGAGTACACATAAAAGGTAAAAAGATTATGACAAATGTGGAGAATCAGAAAAGAAAATGAAATTAACACGCACCTCTTATCAGGTGTCTATAATCGTATGCTTCTAGCTAGCCTATCAAAGTGCATTATGTTGCAGATTGAACTTCCATTTGGTATGGACGTTGTTGCATGGCTAATAAATTCGGCTTTACCTTACAACACGTGAACAACGATGATCATTTTAAGTGATTTGTATAGATCATCTAATGACGTCATTTGTCGTTGAATTTCTTTGCCGTTTGAAATAAAACAGTTTAATATTCAAGTTTAATTAGTACTGAATGGCACATGTTGTTATTACCTTTCAAATTCCTTTTGGTATATCGCATTTATATCTGATTTCATTTGTTATAAATGTATGAATATATCTGTAATAATAATTTTTTTTTTTTTTTTGGAAACGCAAAATGATAAGAGAAATTGAAGTAATTGATATTATCCTCCTCTCCAAAAATATTGAGCGTAATTTTCCTTTTCAATTTTTCAACGTGGAAAACTTTTGCTATTTTTTATTTGCTAAGAAAATTTGCATAAGATTCTAATCAATAATCTTATGCAAATTGATTAGAATCCAATAATTCTTTTACCTTATAAAGCGCATATTGCTGAGAAAATTTTCTATTGAGATATGTAAAATATAATTCATCAATGGTGTTTGTAAAAAAAAAGTACTTTTTCTACGGGAAATGGTGTTACTGGTATGCAAAAAAAAAAAACCGGAAGTTGCAAAATCGCAAAAATTCTCTCATATTCACTTCATATTTTACAATTTTATTGAAGTAAGTGAAGTGCATGAAGTTTTCATTTAATTGTTTACATAATTTATTCATTTAATTGTTTGCCTTTATTTATGATATTCTTATAAGTACAATTTGTTCAATTTTATGCTATTCACTTCTCAAGTAGTAAAATACTTAACGAAGAAATCTGTCGAAAATTATTTGAAATGTTAATTCATGTAGATAAGTATATTATTTTAAAGTGTTTAAGTATCCCATTATAGAAAGTTTAGGCGTAGAGTTTTGTTTCATTTAGAATGAAGATTTATTATTGCAACTGCAGATTGCATTATTGCAACTGCAGGTTGCATTATTGCAACTGCAGGTTGCATTATTGCACCTTGGAGGTTCGAAGGTTGCAGCATTAGATTAATACTTGCTTCAAGTGTAAAATAATTCTTGCTTCTAAGAACGAAAGAAGCATTAGGAGATTTTGAAATGATCCATAGGTTTTAATGTCATAATCAGAACGGGTTAGAGTACTGAACGATTTTTTGTTGCTATCTACCTCTACCATTTGCGAAAGAAAGTAGTAAATGGCGAGGTGTGGTAATTATTACCAAACATATCAATCGTTTACGTAAGTGTAATATATTCTCGTCGCAAAAAAAAGGTGGTCATCACAATTACACAGAGCGATTGTTGACAGACTCGCGTCCAACGCTAAATCATTCTGTTATCCGTGTTCACGCCCACGCACTTCATCACACTGAACTCTTAGACACATTCATTAGGCAACAACAACCTTTACTGTCCGATATTCAAATCGAAATATATAAATTTAGCGTTTCAAAAAAAAAAGAAGAAATAATTCGTATTTGTTGTTTGAATATGCAAATTTAACCATCATTTATATTTATAGACAAGGATGAGAAATTTTCAAAGCAAGGTTATCACTTCAGAGCATTAAATTTAAATGCCTATCGATGAAAGAAGGTTATCAATTAGGTAGGTGTGTACTCATCGTAAGAAAGTCATTTTTTCGTATTCATCTTTGAAATTAGTGTAGTTTCCCTGCTCACTAATGATAATATGAGAGATTATTTGATATCGTTTTAAACGTCTGCAATCGTTTCATAGGCATCGTTGCTTGTGAATTTCCTACTGCTCCTCACAGTTGTTACTATGTCTTACATGATATATTACAACATATATCATCAGATCAATTGCAGAGTCAATAAATGACGAGAGACTATGTCATGGAGTTTTTTAGGTGATAGAAGGAGCTCAATTGAGGAGTCATTATCGTTGAAAAGTTATCCGGATTTTGAGATCTTATTTCAGGAATATATAAAGAATATTCTGAAAAACGCATATCTTATATGTTGTCATATTTGTGATTTTTTTTGAATATCGCTGATTATCTTCATTCTCTAAGAGAAGTATCAAATTAACACATTCAGAAATATACGAGAAGATTAAAAATGATTGAAAAATTTCAACGCTATTTTATTCGTCTCGATAAATGAATAATAGTGGATTTAAACTTATGATGTATTTTCTAAGAAACGATAAATTTCACCGATTTTTAAATTTTTAAGTGAATTCTCATAATTTACTACTGCACAAATATCCAATAGGAATTCTTCGAAATTCATATACCAATGTTTAAGTCCACCTCCACCTAATTGCGGATTAGTTTCATATGTTCATTATGGCTTCAGCTCATTCAATTCTTATTTACGCTAACTATTTTTTTTTTCGGCGTTCGACAAACGGTTGAGGATGGCTGCAGCATCATTTCCGGTGGACGAGTATAGTGCGTTGCATGATGAATGGCTCGAAACGAGATATATTGTCATACCGACGTTACGGGCCGTTGTCTCTCCTCATGTGCATAATGCTTGTGTGTTAGATGTGGGATGTGGTACAGGTAAGTGCGGATATCTCTTAAGTTCATTTCACTTCTTTGTTTGCGAACATTGAAATGGATGTAGTATACGTGACGGCAGTGTAGTATACATAGGCCTTGCATTACATCAGGTACAGCTCATACCTAATGCATTTTGAAAAAATTTTTAGTGAAAGGTTATCCTAGGCGATGAAGGATGAAACTCGGCTAACTGAAAGAACGATCATGGTCTCGGATCCGCGGATAGTAAACGAGCGATCGGTAAGGGAGGAGATTTACCGATCCCGTTGTACGCACCTTAGTACGCTGTTTCGTAGGGAGAGTTTATTATGCACCATTTCGATATTAGATATCAATTTAGAGCACAATGTTCACATTTCCATTCATAACCGAAATTCACCTCTCTCCCAAAAGATAATTTATAGTGAATTTGGGAATGTAATAATGCCATATGAATAGTCGCTTCAGGCTTTTTATCGAATATGATGTTACGATGGGGAGCAAAGTCGGTTCAAGGAATTGATATCTCATCCCGTATGATCCAGATCTGCCGCGAACGTTATGCCGGTGGGTTATCTTTATTTTTTAGCCAATAATTGGCTCATTTTATGGTAAATCCAAATTTGTCGGTTCATCTTCATGTCTGTCTGCATGATTCTCCGACAGTTTCAACCCGAGATCGTCGAAGCTGCCTTAACAAAAGATTGCTAGCTATAGGTGCCTTCCGTCGTGAATTTCCATGTGAGCAGTAGTGTTGCTGATGTTTGCAGTGTTGCTGATGAGTTTCTGATGGTTAAAGGCGCTTGCAAAAAATCTGTGATGCGTTTTCTGCAGTACGGTGTGATTCAAAAGTGATTCTTTCGGTTACGGTTTTAGATGGAACCAGTAGGCTTCTTCTAAAACCGCATTGTTGGACATTATTTAAGTATTTAGGCGATCAGTATGCTGACGAGTTGAAGCGCAAAAGCGAATAGTGTGCCAGCCACTATGGCATGCTTTCCAATGCCTTTATCTGCTGATCTTCGATGATATTTAAATAAATAGAAGAAGCAAAAAAAAAATTTGTATCACAAAAGTTACTGAAAACATTCAAATTAACCACAGTAAGTACAATTTGGAGCGTTAGATGTCTGTTGGAGTAATTGAATCAGACATTGGATACGGAAATATTTCAGCAATTCATCGCTGAACGTTGATGTTACATCCGCTATTCACGAGTAAATTTTCTTCGTAGTTTCTTTTCCAATATTGTTAATCAATAGTTATTTTGTAATTATCTGGCAGGTATCACAAACGTTTAAAACGATTGAGGTGTTGGCTCGGAAAGGTGTTCGCACAATCAGAATTAAGAGTCACCTAGGTAGCGCAAAACTTTCTCGATCCTGTTTGGAAGTTCAAATGGCTCAGAAATGATATGGTGCAGAAGCTGTTTAGACGTTCCCATCCTCTCCCTCTAACATATTATATGCGCGTTTCTGGAAATGTGATGCTGAAATGTATGCATTTCATCTCGCATGCATGCCTATAGTAAACTTCATTGTTAACGAGGTGTGGAAGAGGACAGAGGCGGAAGAAAGTAAACGAAGTCAATCTTGCGGTCTAGAAGATATGACCAGTTTCGAAATCGCAATGTGAAATAAATTTTCTCTCAAATTTTCGAGGCATTGAACTTTCAAAAAGTTTAGATTTTTGAACTCCTAGAATATTTCCTATGAAGTAATTCATTAAAAAAGTTGGCTAAATATGCGCAATTGTTGATCACCATTATCGTTCTATTTCCTGTTCAATCGTTTATTCGCACATAATTCAATGGAAATGCTCGAGCTCAATGATTTGTGGTTTCTGTTTTTCTACCACCATTTGAAAGGGAAATTTCATCGATTTGCAAGTATCAATTCATCGAAGTTATAGAAAATCAAGGGTAAATTTTTCCATTTCGAAGATCTTCCATCGGATATCCATAATCACTAAGTATTTATCAGTCTAAATGTCTATCATCATCATCACAATCATGGAATTTTTCATCGTTTCTTAGGATGTCATGAATTGAACTGCATAATTAGAATGTTGCGATGCATCCTCTCCAACAGTTTCACTCTCCGTTGGCTTCTTCTTTTACTTGACAAGTTGATCATTTTGGTGAGTTGAAATAGCGAGAATGGTTTCGTTTAAAGGATGAATTGCATAAATTGTTAAATCTCAAGAATATGGATTAATCAGTTTTCGTTCACAGGTAATCCATCACTTCAATTTACCCGCTCATCGATTGTTTCCGTGAATTATTTTGAGGAATTCGATATAGCATTAGCGATTTTTGTATTGCACTTCAACAAAACCATCGCCGAATTGGAAGAGGTTGACCTATTTCAATTGTCTAGTATAGTTCACGAGTATTTCCATTCACTATATACAATATGCATGCTTGATCTATGTTAATAGCTATGATCTTTTGCAAACTTACCTTTACAGGTATGTTCAAAATTTAATTGCAACTGATGATGAAAAGTTGTACAAAAGAGATTTTTATGTTTAGAGAGTATATCACTATGGTTTATTGATTTCCAATGAATGCTAAACAGGCTTATTTTGAGAACATCTCAAGTGCTTTCTTTTGTGAATGAAAGTCTTTCGTTGTTCTATAGCAAATGAATTTTGTAGGCACTTCGCGCTATTTATAAATCATTGAAAAAAGGTGGAAAATTGGTTGCATTCGTACCGAATGGAATAGAACATTTGAATCCATTGACTGAAGAAGAAGGACGTAAACTTGGTAAGCTTAGACGGTTACCTGTGTAACCTGTTTTAGTATTTGCTTTGTCTACATGTATGAGGTCATTTTTTTTTCTCAGAATGTAGTGCTAACTTTCTTTGGCGATTGTTTTATTAAAATGCAATTTTCATTAGGCAACTCTAATTCGTTTCTCCCATACCTCTCGCACGATTTTATGACAAATAGGCGGTTTGGCGCTTCGAATGTTAAGATCCTAGAGATCGCTGTTCGCGATCTATTTCGCGAGAAAGATCCGTCTAGTGAAATTCTTCTTATCACTACTTTATAGCTTGTTGTCTTATCTGTTATCTTGTTAGTCTTGTTATCTTCGATCGATTGATTGATCAGCTCTTTGAAGTTGTTTTGTATTTCTCTAATAAAAATCAAATCTTAGTCGTTGTATATTACCTTTGTTTTTTCCCAGGTGCGCTTTTAATATTGGACGGCGATCGAAGATTTGATGGCGAGCGAATGATTGTTCGCTTCTATTCACTAAATGGTGATTCATTTAATGCTAATAACCTAACATATGAACGAGCTAGTAAAATACCTGAACAGGTAGGATTTAAATTGACACCGGATTTCTATCCGGTGTCAATTTGGGCGTTAACAATGTAGTCGAAATTATGAGTATGGAAATGACTGTATGAATAGTCACACACTAATATTTGACTCCGTAGACGTACACTTAGCTATAGCAATGCTTTGTTTGTTGACTCAATTTTGCTGTCGAATAGTACGTTGAAGTAATTAGTGCAAAAAGCGAGAAAACTATAAAGAAAAAATCAAGCTGGATAGATGAATATCATACGTGTTCTCTTTGCTTTGCGTATATCTGAAGGCAACCGGCTATTAAAAATGAAAAGTGTTTTAAGGATGTACTATAAATTTGCAATTTCAATTCTGCAGAAATCTCTCATTTTTTAGGAATTTTTTTTTTTTAACGAGTAGAATTTTTTATTGTTGAGTTTAATGGTTATCGGTGTATAGATTTTAGGAGAAGTTGTGGGTGAGACTAACGTGACGTTCTTTTTTCGACATACATACGAAAAAGTGCTTCAAAATGTGGGTTTCACTTCGATTCAATGGTGTGATCCGGTGGTTTCCAAGGAGGCGATGAATGAATATGGCGAGAAATTGTTCTCAAAACTCATTGAACATCCTTGTGACATAGTTTTCTCAGCTTTGAAAGAAAATTGAATTTCTTTTTTTTTAAATTTGTTTATTGTTATGACGGATTTTGAAATTTCATTGAGAGAGTTTTCTTTCATGTTAGTTGGAAATTTACAAACCAGTTTTTCATCAATGAAGGTGTGAAATCAGCTGAAAAAAATGTTTATTGATGTTTTATTCTTATTATCAAGTCGTTCCGATGAAATTGTTGAAAAGTCTCCAAAAAAAAAACAAAAGAAGAAAGGGAGGCGGAGGTGTTCTTATATATATTGCCAAATGGACGTTTATAAAGGGAAGTGATATGGGGTTTTATAATGATATGCAAATGAGATTTCATTGTTATGCAATGATATGCAAATGATAGAGGATATATTTTCTTGAATGGTGGAAAATATGGCATCCATTGAGAATATCGTGATATGAGAATTGCTTCATTATCATAAGAGCCATGTTGGTCATAAAATGAATGCCATACGACGATTCATTTGACCCCTTTAGATCGAAATTGAAAATTGATAGTATGTTGCGATAAGATGAGATCATCGCATCGAAATCGGATCAAAATTGGCAAAAGATTGTGTTCGATTTTATCGCCATCTGAAATGGTTAGTTACGACATATGAACGTTCATCCGTTCGGCGTTGTATTTGATGCCACGAAAAAAGGTCGATTCGAAATTTTTTTAAAATTTTTTATTCTATACGTAAACTTCAGATATGGCCATTATGTTTTATATGGAATGGAATGATTTTCCAAAAAAAAAACGAAAAATTTTGGCGATTTTTTTTGGACGCGTAAATTTTAAAGATATATTCTTCGTTGATCGATGAAAAAAAAAATTGTGTGTGAAATTCGTGCATAGAAAAATAACTTTCTTGGAAACCTATTCCTTTGGAAAAAATCATTCCATTCAATTTTGCAAATTAAGTTTCAATTATGATCAGTTTTCTATTATTGTTACTTTGTTTCCTTATGTGGAACTTTTTATTTGAATTCTCTATATATGCAAATTTATAACTTTGAATTTTGTATATATGCAAATTTATAACTATCTTTAAAGCATAGGTATTTGATGTCGACTTATTATAGTCCTAATGACATTTAGCAGTGATTGTGTTATAGGAACCGCAATATATAGAGAGGATAATAACGCCATTGCTAATCTTATCAAGTGATATCATGATAAATGCTTTACTTCCTTTATCCGTCCCTCCCTCCTTTAATTTTCTATATGTTCTTTGCGATGATTTGCATCGGCATAACAATAGCCCGCTAACTGCCAAAACATCTAATAAATGTTGTAATGATTACTTTATTGTATAATTTTGAAATAATTTTGCGGCGGTTTTTTTTCAATAACTTTGAATCAAGCGTGATTGCATGCTTGATGTTGACTGCTAAATTTCTTTTTTTTTGGCAAGGTCTTCTTGCCTTTAATGGAGTTGAATATTCCTTTCCTTTAACATACCTTGTTTGCTGTAAAATGCACCACTCATTGGGAGCCTTCTAACGGGAAATTGTGAAAAGTGGAGATTCGCTTCGCGATATATGCCATTTGTAAATATCACTTATCCTGCTGTATATCGGAATCCCTCTCATGTATCTTCATGGAAGCGGCGGATCCCATAAAGTATCATGGAGCCAATTGCGTCGTTTAGTTTAGCGATGAATGGCACACATACTACTTAAACGATATGCAGTCAAGTAGTAAATTAGGAGTAATGAAGCAGCGAAAATCTGCCGCATCTCAATTTCGAGTAGTCTTCTTCGAATACTACAAAAATGCATCAGCCAGGACTTCTATTCCAGCAAAAATGGTCTTTAACTTCAGTCCTAATTCTAATATATTTTACAATGGAAGGCGAAATTAGGAATTACGATGAAGCCATTCTGTACGATTTCATATCATATTTTTTGGATCTCGATAGTCATAATAGTATCAGAGCATAGGCTAGATCTAATGCCATATTAATGCCACCCTTGGTTCCTTGGCGTGAGCTATTATAAGCTCCCAATCAAAAGCATTCCCCGTTCAGTATAGGTCTTGACAATGCAGATTGCTGATCAACACAACTCCACCCCCCCCCCCCCTCCTCTCCTCCTCTCTGTCGTTTATTTAGAACAGCTTATATAATGATTTTGAAAGACAGTAATATTGTTAGAGAATGCTTTAGCTTCGTATTCGCTGTTGTGAGTGCAATTAAAGATTATTTTATCGAATGAATTTGCACAGTTTACAGTAATTTCTTCACTTTATTATGATGTTTAATCTCATCAATAAATTTCCTTCTATAGAGAGAGCTTTGTAAATCTCATAATTTGCGCCTAATGTAATATTCTCCTATGAGAAATCGAGTTTATCGGCAAATCAAATCTTTCTCCTCATGAAAATATTTTAAAAGGAAATATGAGCGCATTAAAAGGTGTTCTAATTGATAATAGGGTTGGCCCATTTTCATATTTAACAATGCCCTGAGCATAATAAAGAGAATAGATTTACACCTACCTGCATATATTATAGAAGGTCATCAGTGTGCCGCTCAAATTTCTGCGTTCATTTTTGAGTACATTATTGTCTAGATGGGCGCTGTACACTCATGAGCTATTCGCTTTATGAGTGTGAGAACAATCCAGGTGCATTTAAGTGCAATTAGCATTGCAACCTCCATATATTAAAAAGTGATCGGTTTGCATAAACAGAAAAAGAATTTTGCTCGTTGTTATTCAACTCTATATATATATAATATATATATATATATAATATATATATATATATAGCAAATATATATATATAGGTGTATATGTACATTTGTATGCCCATATATATATATATATATATATATATATATATATATATATATATATATATATATATATATATATATATATATATATATATATATATATATATATATATATATATATATATATATATATATATATATATATATATATATATATATATATATATATATATATATATATATATATATATATATATATATATATATATATATTGCCAGCCATTTGCCTGCTGATTTGATTTTCATCCAGTCGGATCATTGGGGTCATTTGTTGCTCAGTCGGGCGGCGTTGTGCGCGCACCAGTAAATGCACACCACTTAATCGACAATAAGGTAAATAACAGCCGACAGGAAAATAGGAGCTCCTATGCGCATTTGTTTGTCTATTTGTTTCGAATCTTCGTTATCGCTAATGAGCTTTATATCTGGCCATACTTTGGCCATAGTGGCCCGTAGATTTGAAAATGTCCTCAATCATCCACTTTGAATCTTACCTAACTTTAGTCGTTTTCAATAAGCGCCTACTTGTTGTCAAGAAGTATTTCTACACGAATAGGAGGACAATTCCTTGTTTGCTTAGCTTCTTTGATGAAGCGAATGCTTAAAGCCTGCTGCGTTTCAAGATTCCAGCTGCCATTAACCTCATGTTGATGGTCATTTCCACCAGCTGCTTCTCGGTGACATCTCGTTTTATAAGCGCACACATTTGTAAAGAGCGTTGCGGAACACCGCCGAATGCAAAGGTGTTTTTGCGCAAAGCAATTACGAGAAGGATAGATTATCTTCGGAAGATGTTTCCTCTTTCATTTTCATAGATGAACGAAGAGCGGAATTTTTGAACTCTTTTATGATGGAATTTCGAATAGATGTATCGCTAGTTTGAATCGACGATGGATTGCGCTACCTAGCCATTGCCGTAACAACATCCTGCCACAAATTATCCAACAAATGGACTATTCACATTCGAAAATAGGTTCGTCGGTTGCTCTTTTTTTTTCCCTGATATCCGGCCGACATCCTAATTATTATTCATAGGGTAGCCTTAGCAGTGCTCATAACCAGATTATTTTGGCACGCATTTGAGGATGTTATGTGTGTCGAATTCCTGTTCTATAATTATCCATGTCTTAGTAGATCGAGCATTTTAATTCATCGTTAGCACTTACCCGGTTGGTCTCTCACGTAGTTTACCACTTAGTAATATGTTAATTTCCATTGTGTTTTAATGGAGATTTGCCGATAAATTTTTTTTTTTTGCTATAAGTGGAAAATTGATTAACAATTCGATTGGTTCATTTTATCATCATTTCAACGGGAAAATTTTAAAACTGCCTAAGATGCGTCTCAAATATTAAGTTGAGTCTTTATTACGATTCTTTATTTGGGTTGCTGATTGATCCATTGATGATCAGCAGGCATAAAGCTAGTGACATATGGCGGTAGTATTGTGTAGCACTTTCTGATAGCCATTAGATTCCACGATGATGGGTTTTCTCTAGCACAAAACCG
The DNA here is from genome assembly GCA_013433145.1 of Ascaris suum. Lineage (NCBI taxonomy): Eukaryota > Metazoa > Nematoda > Chromadorea > Rhabditida > Ascarididae > Ascaris > Ascaris suum. The sequence goes on from CM024175.1 coordinate 10,871,784, forward strand.
GAGCATTAACTTTTCAGAAGGTTGAACTCTTCGGCTCCGTCAAGGAGCTGGAGCTAATAATTTCCAAGAGATAACGAATTGTTGCTAGACAGAATCGGAGCTCTTAGGTGATATATTACCTAAAAATTTTCTGTTCCCCCCCCCCCCAAAAAAAAAAAGACGACATGAAATTCCAATGAGCGAGATTAGTGCTCAGAAATTTTGTATACGGCTTGAATTCGGCACATTTTTATAGCCGAATTTGTCAACGAAGTTAACGTTTGAAATTCTTCACGAATACATCAGTTTAGATTTTTTTTTTTTGCTCACTAAATTTTGTATTTCAAAGGTTTTCGTTCATCTGGCAAGCAAAATTTATGAGAAATTTTCAGCGAAGGAAAAAAAAGGAGAGATTAAGCTTCTTAGCAAGAGCTGACACTTTCCATTTCTAAAAGATTCTGTTCTCAATTCCAATGTATTGAAAAAAAAGACACTACTAGATTTGATAAAGAACAATCGTCTGTTGACGACGATTATGGACTATTTTGCAAAATACTTTGTTTTCTGTGGATTATACGCGCTATAGTTTATGAATCTGGTTGGTAGGTTTTAAAATTTGCTAGATGCATATCGCAAAGATGTTTTTTTTTTTTTTAATAGGCGCTTCAGGAAATACTCTTAATAACAAATCAAACGATGCAACAATATCAGAAAAATGGAGCCTTAATTCGCCATTTAGTTGGATGAGTTATGTGCGGCAAAACTGCAAATTAACTGCAGCTAAAGTTTACTTAGCTTTAGCAACGTGAGAATAATATAAACAAAAACTGCAGTGAGAAGCAAGTTCAGAGAGAGTGGGAGAGAGGAGGTGGGGGGGGGGGGGGGGGGAAATTTGCTGTAATTTGTTCAATAATTAATATGGCCACAATTTATTATTCAATAAATTCTGGATTATTGACTAACTTATTCAAATATAGATTGTTCATCTGATATGAACAGCCTATATTTGAATATAATATATTTTTTTCTTTCATTGAAAAATTTGTTGCATGCTTTTAGCATTAGTGATAGATGAAGCAGTTTGTGCAAGCCACGGATGTAGTACTGCTACACCTAGACAAATTCTTTCTTTTTTTTTAGTGGAAGAGGATCGATTACACAGATTGCATTTACTGATTCATTCTTCTATGTGTATCACCGACTGCTCACTGCTTATATTTACCTGTTACCTGTTCTCTTTATGAAATCGATATTTTTTTAAAATTTATATCGGATATTAGCGTTGATTCAAATATATATATTTTTAATTTTAATATCATAAAATCAATGTTTTCTATCATAAACATCAAGTGCCATATCATATCATATCATTATCATAAGCATGATAAATAATTATATCATATCATCGCTTTTATTCTTGATGATTTATAGAGTAGAATTTACAGCAAAAGATGCGTACCGGCTGCTTGCATAATGAAGCACATTGTATCGTTATCGTGCATTACACATGCGATGCGATCATCAAAAGTCTGCAACCTTCTAAACAGAGGATATTGTCGATACATTGGCAAAAATATTAGTGATATTTACCTTAGTTATGAATGCAATTTACTACAAAACAATCAAATAAAACACAATCCGATGTTAATCTACAAATTTTTCTTTAAAAATATTTAATATTTATATTATTTTATTTATGCTTATATTGTTAGAAAAATTTAATTCCCGTTTGATTCACGAAATTTATGCTTTTCGATGGGATCATCGCTTATTCGTTAAATGAATTTGTATCCCTAATTCGATATTAATGTAATCTCTTTTCGTTGAAAGCTTTTCTCTTTATTCGCTCTTAATGTACGGCAATTTGAAGCGTTCTCCCTCTTTAAATCTAACAGCTCAATAAAACCTATCGGGCATTTTCTGTAATAACTAGAGAGTATATTACAAATATTTTAATTGAATTGCTTTTTTCTTCCTCTCTCTTCTTTCTTTTTTTTTCTCCCTCTTTCTTTATCCCTTTATATCTTCAACTACGGTGACTTAGCAATGATAATTCACCAACTGCAATAATATTAGTTCTAACGAAAAGAAAATTTCAATGAGATATTAGCAAAAGATAACGTCACGACCGCGATATGTTGTTGCTTCTATTATAAGGAAATAAATAACTCTTAATAAAAATTTGATAACGGAAATTAATAACTTTCAATAAAACTTCATTATCAAATGCATCATTTGAAGTTGTAAGTTATATAATTGAGCAAATGAAAATCTTATCGATGAATTTTTCTCTAATCATATAAGAGATCCTTAAAAAAGTGATCATTATAGGAATGAGATTTATTCATTTATGTTGTCATTTGTACCTCTCAATAATTCATTTATTTGGCTCCACTTTATATATTTCGATATTGATCGGAAATGCCCGCCAGTTGATCGCATTCTGATTAAATATGCAGAGATATCTTTGTTTGATATCATTCTTTATTGATTGTATATCATGTTGCTATGTTTAGCAAAACCTATTTGTAATGGCATTATGTATTTTATCTTTGTGCTATTTAGAGATTTCTAATTGTTAATGGCTATAAGTCATGATATTTTTAAGCTATTGATATAATGCTCTTCAAAAATTATTCCATAAACAAATTCTATTTCAATTCAATCAATTTTTCGTTGAGCTATAGAATCCTTACACAAATTTTTTGCATAATTGAAGGTATAATTCAGCATTAATATAATCATTCAGATATATCATTATTGAATATTGCCAATGCGGGAATAAAAGGATTTTCAAAAGCGCGAATTGTACTCTTTCATCCATTATAACGCATTGATTGTTGTGGCTCAGGGAAGGTGGGATATGCTCACATATTATAGGCAAAATAAAAGAAGCGGAAATGGTAATAACCATATTTAAAATAATCGACGTAAGCGGCGGTCTTATGTTCCGGCGGTTGTTTTTACCCGATATTAAAGTGGTTTTAGTAAAATCAATGAACAATAGGTGCATTTCGTTGCATGAAGCATATATATATTTCGAACAAAGGGAGCAAGCAATTGTCTAGGATATAGGCGAACGGTGAAATTGCTCTCAATACCAACGATTAGAAATCATGCGGTTTATTGTCGCGTTTTATATTCTTTACTTGAGCGATGAGTAAAGCATTGCAGAAGGACAATTATACTTCAACTTCATACGTCAGCGAATTCGGACGATCGACGGAATTGTATGAATTTCAAGTGCAGTGGCTAAGTGGGTTGTTTGGATGGTCATCAATGAAGAAGAAGGGCTGATGGGAGATGAAGAGCGTTTATTTCTTTATTCTAGAGCGAACTAGTTCTGCTATGTTTAGAACATCTACAAATATGTTAGATTCATAGTTTGTATCGAGCAAGGAATCGAAACAACTGCTAGGAAAGGGAAGAAAAGGAAGTAATATTTGAAAGATATTTGGGAGAATAATTGTCCCCTGCATATACAGCACTCTTGAGGTTTTGCGAAATAAAATCCAAAGTGGGAAATGAGATGGGAAATAAAAATCGTTCATCGACCTTTCTGAATCGAACATTGATACGATAAGCGCTAAAGAGAAATACGAGCAAACATCTTATATTTTATATGCTCCCTATATTCTGCGACGTTCACTGAGAGGAGAGCTTTGCTAAGTGGAAGTGTTAGCTAAATAGAACTGCATTTCTCTCTGCGAGGCATTCGAATATTTTCGTATATCGTCGGTAGCAATCATTACTGCAATCGAACGCTTCTCCTTTATTCATTAAACTTAGCCGTTTCCGTTGCTCTTCCCACGAGTGTTCAACACTGCGGGATTGTGGCTTCTTTATTATTACTGGTATTTGCATATCACTATGCACATAACAAATTACCTGCAGTTCATTAATCTATAGCTCCATCCAATTTATCGAAAATTACTATAGCGTTGATTTCGAGGAATACTTTCCGATTTTGATCTTCTTAATGTCGAGTAAACGAGCTTAGCTCCCTCGTTACAAGCCTTCAGCTATCCATAGCATTGCTCAGCAGCAATTGAACTATAAAATGTTAGATGATGAAGAAATTATACGAATGATGCGTTGTGTGTTCCATAGTTCTTTTAGTTCTTTTTACATCTACCAAAACGTCAACGCTTCACGTCGTTGAAATTGTCTTGTTAAACTCTCTCATTAAAAGCCGTGAAGACTGAAATCAAAGGGAGAATATTTGACCGATAGTTGCTCCCCCCCCCCCCCCCCCTATGCAAGTTTATGTGCGTAGGTCGGGGGCCAGTTCACGGCCATAAAAAAGTATGCCACCGAAAGATTTAAGAATTGCTATTTCCCAAATCCCTTCCTCCTCCTCCCTCCCTCCCTCCTCACCCCAATAAAACATCGATGAGAAAGTGGGATGTTTTCTTTGTATGAAGGTGTTTAATTGGAAGTATTTTATTATTTTGCAGTTCTGTTCAGTGTTGTTCAAATGGCTTACTCTAGGTTTGTCTCTTGTTAGGCAGCATTTTCTGCTGCCTTTACTACTTCCTCCCTATGCAGAACCAGTTTGTTTTGGCCTATTTCTTTGGTCAATGTTCACATTTTCATTAAGCTCTGTTTGTGTAACTGTTGATATTTATAGAAATCTCTATTTGTTGACTCTTATTTTCTTTTCGTTCGTTTTAATGCATTTATTCACCTCAATGATTTCATTTATTTAACTCATTCGTTAATTTTATGCGTTGTTCACTCTAGCCAAGGTAGATATGAAAATATTACGAAAAATGTGCAATCGGAAGAGCAAAGCTAATCTAAATAAAGGATTAATTAATGACTAAAGAGCGTCAACCACCCTACGCGGTTAACTGCACTGAGACCACGATGATAAACAACACTGAGACCACGATGATAAACAACTTGATGTAAACCTATCTTTGGTACGATTTGAGTGCGTTTGATATTTCATCGAAGATTTAGCCATTAGGTATTAGTCATATAGTTTCATCCACGTAAACTTAGCCACATAGTATATCTCCTCAAGAGAACTCTTAGGAAATGGCAACTAAATTGCATGAGTGATTTATTTATCTCGTTATTGTTGGCATGATCAATTTAGTAGTTAATGCGAACATTTCAGGTATATTAGAAAGCTATAACAATATTCTTGTTCTAGTTTTACAACAAGCGGATCAAATCAAAGTTAGACGTGATAATGGGATCTACATTCTAATGGTGATATCGAAAAAGAAGAAGTATAATGTATTTTACAATAATTTCTTTATATAAGGTATAGAATATAAATAATGAAACACTGTTATTTTGATTAATTGAAATTGACAAATCGTTATTCGGCGCAGTGATAAGTAAGAGATATTCTTCAATCTGCAAAATGCATAGAAGTCATCTAATCGTTGTTCCATAGATGAATTGTGTATTGCTTAGATTCATTTCGCAAATTGGATTAACTATAATCGTTCAATTTTACGTACAAAATTCTCCCCCCCCCCCCCCCCCCCCCCACCCCTAATAAGGAGCCTTAAATATGAAATTTCTATTATATGAATGAATCGTTGAATAGTGCGATTTGAAATCGATATTTGAGATGTTTGAAATTCCATATGTATTTTGCATTAAATTCATGCTATTTGCTAAAATGCATACAAAATTACCAATGCTCCTGATGCTAACTACATTTTTTTCCTTCATAAAAATCACCTTCCATAATGGCGGAGGATTTAAATTGCGTTTAGATGTTTTGTTCACGCAAAATTTCAACGATTTATTGTTAATTGTTACATTATTGTTGTCATCTATGATGATGGAAGATCTCTGAAACGTTAGGCACTAGTCAATATGACTATATAGTTGTTGTATGATCTTTGCTTTCCCTGCTTTCGCAACTAATCAAACGATTAGAGTGAAATGAACGAACACAATGATAGCACCGAGAGCAAATAGAAGGGATTTGGTTTATAGTACATAACGATTGTAACTGTAATCGTGTTAGTTGTGTTTTGCATAGTTGTACCAAGCGGTCGGTTTCTTCGCTATTTTGTGGCAGTGCACATTTGTTTCGTACCTAGATTGCTAAACAGGAACGTCTTTTCTCTTTCAAGCGCTGCTTATGAATGAATAATTGATGGTGTGGTATTTTTGAGCTCTCGAGTTGAGCTATTGAATCGACTCTCAAATTGAGTTGTCCTGTGGCAAAATAAATTGCAAAAATTAAATTGCAATACCATATTGATGAGAAATTGTGATTGTTTTGAGCGAATGAGCTGAAATCCTTTGTGTCATAAGTGGTAGCACTATGTTATTTAACCACAAAAAGTCATACTTTTTGAAATATTGTATGATTCACGTTCGTTGCTTAGTTGTTGTGATGCCGTTAACTCGAAGTCACACTTAGAACACTTACTTGAGGAGCTTTTCAGATACTGTTAGAGATAAGAATCAATCCCTCTCATCATCTCCTTCAAGAGATTAAACTTACGGAAGTTGTGACAGCCGTTAGCGTGATGTTCCTAAAACAAGCACTAAAAAAATTTAGCAGCTGTCACATAGGTTTATGTAGGCGATTACTTGCACGCCTATCAAGCTCAATCTTTCATCGATATTTGTTTACTTCGACGATAATAATTTACGCAAATCTTATTGATCATTTTCAACGATTTGCAATCGTAAACGATCAAATTGCTTAATTCATCTTCAGCTGTTCATCTCGAAGAGTAAAATCGATTAAGTTCAATTGAGTTCATATGATAATCAATCCAGTTGCCTGTCAAATAAAGTGGAGAATTCACAAAAGAATTTAAGCCTGATTGTTCTTACTGAGTTTTAAATATTAGATCGAGTAGTAAATTCTACTATGATAAGATGATAAATACAATAAATTGTATTAGTCTATTATTGACTTATTAGCCAGTACAATATAGGTCCTAAATATAACTTGGTCATATATATATATATATATATATATATATATATATATATATATATATATATATATATATATATATATATATATATATATATATATATATATATATATATATATATATATATATATATATATATATATATATATATATATATATATATATATATATATATATATATATATATATATATATATATATATATATATATGAACATGTCGACTCAAAGATAAAATTGCTCACAATACATAAATTTATTTATTTTTATTTATTTATTCCAAAGTCATGAAGTGGGAAAATATAGAAAACATATTTAAAAAATTAGTATAATGCTATGAATAAAAACAACTTTTATTGTACTTTTGCACAAACGTACTGCCATTATGGCCACAGACTGTTAACTGTGTTACTAAGAAAACTGGAACACTTTTTGGTGTCTAGCTTTGTTTCTCCAGTAATGCTGAACGGAGTATCGGTGGAGAAACGGGATAAAGAGCTCAAAGTTTGTATTACCGTAAACTTCAACTGTTGCATTAGTACGATAAGCAACCGGAAGTTGAAAAACTAGTTAATTTATTCATTAAGAACAGTTTTAAAAAAAAAAAACTTCAAAGTGTGTTTTATTATGGATACGATTGGAAATACGATATTAAAGAGAATTCAACAAAATGTAATGTAGTTTTAAGCGTTTCAATTAATCAACGAATATAAATTTTAAAAAAAAATAGTTATAATTTATTATGGAAATAGAACGTAATTAAATTTTTATAAATGATGAATTACTGTGAAATTTACGAATTGCGTTAATAGTGGCGATTGTGAAGTGAATGTTGATGTGTGGCATTTCTTCGAATATTGGTGAGTAAATAGCAAAATGAAGTGCGATAGGAGAATTGGCTCATATGAAGTGATGATCGACATTCCTTAGAGCTTTTTTTTTTTTCGTTTCTGGAAAAATACGAGCAAATTGTCGATGAGAAGAAAGATTTGAAAAATGTTTAGATAATCAAATGAAAGCTAGTAATTATTTATCGAAGTGAAGTGGATAATTTTTACGATATATTCGATGCATTTGCGTTGGAATTTCACAAATTCTCTAAGGAAAAATTCTTCTAAGGTGTAAAAATTTTGTGATGCTATTTGCAAAGGTCATCGTATTTATTTATTGCGTTCATCCGCAATTGAGTGCAAATATGTTATCGTTATCCGATGCATCCTGTTTAATATTTCTTCGAAATTTAATGTTGTGAAATTCGAGAAATAAGAAATCATTTATCAATGATAACAGAAACTGTTGGTTATATTGATTCATATAGTACTCCGATGTATATGCTTAATTATGCTGAGCATTTGTTTTGATCAATCTTTATGCTATTAGACAGTTCGCATCGTTGACAGATATTAATGAGGATATGCTACATTATCACATGTGGTAAGAATGAATGATAGTTATAATGTGACGACTCTGCATTAATATAACCTCCGGGTGATGATATGTATGTCGTATTATAAACTTCAGACAATCGCTGCATAATTAAGGCGTGACATCCTGTAAAGGCTTACTATGAATTTTTTAATTTTTTCAAAATGCACGAACGAGGCTTAGTGGTGGAAATTTTTTCTTTGTTTTTCATTTTTGATTTCAATTACAAAATTTTTGTCGTTGTATTATAATTTTTATTGTACAGCACTAAGGTACTCTAAATTAATTGAACTTTTAGAAATATGATCATAAATAAGGGATTCGTTAAAAACGATTACGAATTTAATGCAAAAATTCTCGTGATTATAAGAATGGAACGCTTGTTGCATTTCCATATATACGATTGCCGTATCATAATGATTCAAAGAACGGTATGGGTTGATTTTCATTTTGAGGGAAGTCTCCACTTTGTGATGAAAACTTTGAAAAAAGGAGCATCGTTCGGAATCCACATCTTCCCATCCCCATCCCCACATCTGACCCACAGTTAAAATCCGTCGAGAATACTTTTTAAAAATATTCAGAAAGATTATCAGTCGAAAACTATATATATATATATATATATATATATATATATATATATATATATATATATATATATATATATATATATATATATATATATATATATATATATATATATATATATATATATATATATATATATATATATATATATATATATATATATATGAGGTTGTGAATTTACCATTTTAATAGTTTTCGATTGCAATAATACGCAAGCAAAAAGCTGAGAACTTTTGATTGTAATAATAGAGTTTATATTGAAAACAAATTGTACCAAACACGTTAACGCAGTAATTAGTGATACTGTGATTACCTATACCTGAGATATTCTTTTCTGTTATCACCAATAATTTCCTAGCTGATCGCTTTAACCGATTATTCATTATCACTGTTGTGATGAACAATTATTACTACATGCTATTACTATTATTTTTTAATTATTTATTATTATCATTATTATCGCAACTATGGCTTTTGTTATAATTGCTATTATAAACAAATAATTTTCAATCTTGCTTTTTTTTTTATTGAGGTGGGTGGGAGAAGTTGGGAGAAAGGGAGAGGGGAGGGGATTTTCTAATTTACAAGAATTGCATCAACTTACTTACTACGAAAAATAAGAACGATCTATTATAGAGTAATAGGTTAGTTGAAGAGATCAACTACGTCGACATATGAAACACGTTCTCGGCATTGAGAGGAAGGAAAATTTTACACTGCAAAATACTCAATCAATTTTTCTCCACTATCGTCTCGCTTCTTCATTCGAGTTGTTTTTATACGCTTGATGCTCGTAGCTGTTCTTTCCTCCTCTTTTTTTTTTGCTTCCCTATCCCTATGCTATTATATCCCCTCTTCGGTTAAAATTACTCTCAATTAAAAAGTTGGAAGGAATTTTTGACAAAATTAGCAAATTTAATTCATTCATCTTTATGAAGTATGAAATTTTAATGAACGATTCATTTCAAATAACACCGTTAAAGAATATATCGTAAGCAATTCGTATATATATATATATATATATATATATATATATATATATATATATATATATATATATATATATATATATATATATATATATATAGAAGATAAGCAATTCTTATTTTTGAAGTAATTTATTAAGAATATTTCAATGTATTTATATTTGTATCGAATATAAGTGATTTGCATTAATTCTAATATGAAAATAATTGGGACAAGCGAAAAATACTATAGAAAGAATATTAGCTAAATTTTATAAAATTTTCATCGAAATTTATTCTATACAGTAAAAGTATATAAATTAAGGGTAATTTTTGCACAGTTCTGTTATCTGAATAATGTTAACGTGGATAAACACAGAAATATTCTACTTATATCGAACGTGTTTATATAAATATGCCTAGTTATGGCTGCCGTCTAGATAGTTCCAAAACATGAGAGTAACTGAAGCTTGCGCTAAAAGAATTTTGTGAATGTATGCACATCGTATGGTTGTTTACTCGACGACCAAAACTATGCACAATAAAGTCATCTATCATAACACATTTCATTTTGATTCGTCAAATTCAAGAGCAATTATGGATACTTAAATATGCTCAAAAGTTAGCATACCTTTAGCATCGACGGAATTTCCATCTTGCCGCGAGGAGAGGGGGATGGGAACAGCGAAGCGGGGTGAAATCACTTAAACTTTTAGGATATTATCTTACATAGTTTTTTTTTTTTGACTTACTAAAGTGGTAAGGCTGAGAGTTATTAAAATTCATAAAGGTATACTTTTACTTTTTGAATTGTTTCTTGCTGTATAATTTATTCCTATAATAATATGGCGTATAAGAGAATGCACTTGGAATATAAAAGGTATCGTTGCAATTGTACTTCAAGTTAAGCTCGAGCACGTTCGCGTTACGAAAAAAAAAGCGCCTCAAGCTAGAACGTTTCAACGACGGAAATAAAACACCTGTTTGCTCTTTATTTTAGAGCCTGCTTTGCAAATGAGTGCTACTTGCCAATTGCTTAGTGTCTTTGACGCCGTACGTTTGAATATTTTTCAATTCTTCTCGGAAAATAAAACGATTTCACGAAATTTTGAGCCTGAATTTTGATGTTCTGGTTCTAGTTGGACCAAAATTCCATTATTTTTCTGTAGTACTAATTCGATTCTTTGAAATACCAATTCCAGTGCATATGTAGTGCTGATGTAAGAGCAACTTGTGGAGAGCGATTTGCAGTGCATGATTTATATATCCGAAATAACTATATAAATTACTTGTTAGTTTTGTCACCGGATAAGTTGTCATCGTGTTAGCTGGTTGCCCGGCATTGAAACCTTTGTATTTTAACCACAGAATTTCGTAGCAGTCTTCACGTGTTGCGCCTACTATTAATCTTTGAATCATTTATGGGCAGCTTCCACCTTTTTTTTTACTAAAATAAACTACATATTACTGATTAACTTTTCAATCGCAAATTTCCTTCACCTTTCTGTAGAGAGGTAAATTTGAAGATTTCTGAATTGTTAGTTAAGAAAACAAGCAGCACTCATAAATTCGTGACCGGAAATGAAGGTAATACCAAGAACGTTTAACATTAAATGAAAATTTGACTATTGGTTTGGCAATGATTGATTCTTCACTGATTGAAAAACGTCGAAAACTTTGAAGATCCTGCGTTCTAGTCTTCTATCATTCACACTTTTTAAACACATCTATGTGTGCAAAAAAAAAAAAAAAAAATTCAACTCCTATCAATAATTGCAAGTAAAATTTTCCGTTGTCTCGCATATCTCATTTTCGGTCACCTCTCCGAAAACCTTAACAGTTTTTCTCTGATGTGTTTTTTTCCATACTTACATGAAGGCATTGAGAACGATGCGGGTTCATATTTTAATATGCTTAGAAACATGTAACATTGACGCCTATTAAGTATTCTGATTTATTATTTACGCCTTTTTTTTCAGTTTTGTTTGTTTCGCTCTTAAATAGAAATTACGTTTCTATGGCTCATAGAGAGTTTAGCTGATGAATAAAGTTAATCTATATCTTTGCACGATAAAAGCGAAAAATAGCACAAAATATTTCAGATTTCTATAAGAATTTCCTCGGCGGCCTTTCCAATGAGTAATTCCGATACATGATATCAATAAAAATTTATACTGCCATCGCTAGGTAATCGTTTTTTGGAGGGGGGGGGGGGGGGGGGGAGGAGAGGGGATGGAGAGGGGGAAAATCACTCAACGATCTTAACGATAATCAAGAAAACGATTTATGAGATTTACATTCATTTATTTTGGACATAAACTTTTTTCTGCAAGAATAAATTTGTGAATTTGCAAATTCACTTTTAATATATTCGAAAAAAAAAAATGTATTCATCGCATAATGCATTCAAAAACAATTATAAATTACGACAATGTAAATAATCTCCTATGGTTTCATTTCTATCGCAATATTTTATTGATATTCTTAATTATTATAAAATAGTGTTATTTTTTTTTTCCTATTCCACTTTCCTTTTTTTTTAATTTTAAATTATGCAAGCATATTTTCTAATATAGAGCCCTCAATCAATGTAATATTTTCAATCGTCGATACGCATTACTCATACAACAATATCCTGCGCTCAAATGTACTGGTCACTCTTTTCAAGATGCGTTTTTTTTTCGTAGAGATGGTTGAGGGGTGGGATGAGGGGAGGGAGGGGGGGAGGGGTAGGAATCAGAGTGCAACTCCATAGAGCTTTGATATAACGCTTATTTTAATTATAAACGAAGAAAAATTCTTTCAAAGTTCACTGTATAAATTCGATGAGTTTGCGTTTCAATAACTCAGTTTTCGTTAGTGAAAGCAGCGGTATCGTCGATGAATTAAAATTGCATTTTATATTGTTTCGGTCTGAGGAATTGAGTTATGAAGTTCCTGAGTTCATAGCTGAACAAAACGAGGCATGTTCATTCGAAATGGTGGATCAACTGTCCTTGTTATCTACTTCTTCATCAAGCATACTTTAAAAGACTGAACTACTTAGTGAAATATGTTGCTTGTTCCGTATTAGGGTTTGTTGTTTGAGGGATTCCTGTTCTCATGCCTACTCCTTGTACTTCTTGTGCCCTCGAGATGAAGCTAACTATCGTCCAACAAATTTCAGGAAGAGCATCAGGATGCAAGCAAGACCCGCAGTTTTTGCAAGTTTCCTTCTCAATTTAGTTTCCTGTGGCGATCTCAGGTAGTATTATTGAAATTGATTTCGCGTCCATCTAAAGAGGTAGCATCCCGGCTCCTAATCCCTGCAGCATTTTAAAAGCTTGAGAGAAATCCGAAGAGATTTACCACAACGATATGCTTGCTCCTTGAGCTAGTTTCGATCCTGAAAAGTAGAACTTCCTAGGAGAGAACATCAAAATAGAATGTTGAATCATATGTATAAAAAGCAAAATTCACTAAATTAAGCAATAATTTAAAATTAAGAACGTTTTTTTTTGCAAGTTTTATTAATTTATATGGCTTTTATTATTGGCGTTTTGCAAGCTATTCCACACCAAAAAGACTTGCATATTGTCCAGAAGGGTGTATCTACAATTGTTATCGTTCTTCAAGCATTATCAACACATTTCCGAATACAAACATTGATGATTATTCGTATTTCTTTAACTGTTCTTCGTATATGTAATCAGTATTATTCGATTCGTCGACGTTGCGACGCCGTATTCGAATCCGACACCTTGAACAAAACGGCTGAGATTTTCAATAATTTTCTGCTTTTTTCCCACCGCCCTTTTCAAATAGGAGACATAACTATTGAAGTGCATGAGTTTACTGGAAAAGTTGGAGATTTTCAATTAATTTGTGTGTATGATTAAGTTTTCATTTCAAGCATTTTGCGGCAAAATAAAGCGAAAAAAGATTAAATTGTTCGATTGATCGAAAATTGGATAATGCCACCCCCTCCCCCTCCCCCCCTCCTTCCTAACATGTCTCACTTCCGCCTGAATATTAGAGAAATTGTTGTGAACAAGCGATGCGATTTATGAATCATCACTTTGCAACGTTGTTACAGTCATTTATTTCGCCCGAGTTTTTTCATTGACGATTTTTTTGTTTTCTCATATTCGTCTTCAGTTTTTTTTTTTGGATTTTTTTACACTTCTTTGATTTTCTTCTTTTCTATTTCATAAAAAATCCCACTACGAGAAGTGATACAATCGTTGAGTTGAGTATAATAACGATTATTGCATGACAGATTCGTTGGTAGCGAAGTAATGATTTGCTTTATAGGAATGGATGATGTGGCAGATGAGGAGACAGATTCGGAGACGCATAGAAAAGAACTTCGAATTTTTAAAATAAAGTATGTTGTTGTTTCTCTCGATCAATCGTTACTCATACTTCATTTTGTCTATAAGTCAGAATAAAAGGTCATGGACTAAAATCTGGGCGGGTAGGCGCGTTAATAAAGAGGCCTAATGTAGATATATATATATATATATATATATATATATATATATATATATATATATATATATATATATATATATATATATATATATATATATATATATATATATATATATATATATATATATATATATATATATTCCGTCAGTAATATTGCGACTGAACAGCATTATGATGTGTTGAAGAGTTGAACGAAAAGAGAATAAGTAACGATCGTGCGATATACTTTGAAATTCGAAGCTTGATAGAAGGTAATAAAATATATATCATTACTCTGCCGCATCCATGAAAATCTAAGGTTGTATGCTTGTCAAAATAAACGCCTGACTATTGTCCATTGAATGTTAATGTGGAAGGACTTAATCTGTTATGATAACCTGTTATTGAGTTCTTTTATGGAGATTCATGAATGAGCACGGTCCATCTCGGATTCAGCAATTAAAATTCAGATGACCCGAATGTTTAACTCTGGTAGGCTTCAAGCTTTTAGCGTAGGCTTCAACCGGTAACACAGTTAACTAAAATCCACAAAATCATTTCATTCTCTTCCTAGATCCTTTCACTGGACCTTTAAAGTCGGTCTTTGCAAATTTGCATTAGCAAAACATATTATGCAATCGTTCGGTGTATTTGCACGTTTGTATGTCTCCTTGTCTATCCGTCTGCATCGGCGAACGTGTAATTCTCTACGACCAAACATCGGCATCGAGTGGAATTGTAGATTATAAAGATGCGAGAAAAAAAAACGCCTCATCTTCTGGTGGTGGGATTTTCATTCTGTATCGATTAGGCTGCAAAAAAAAAAGTGAGGAATGAATTCTCTTTTTGAAGACCATTTCATTAAGGAATTTAATGGTAGTCATTCTTCTCCGCTATTTTTTGATGATAAATTCTGAAATTAAATGTTGAACTTCGCTGTCATAAAAAACGCATATCGTGCTTTCTATTTTGATAAACTCTCCTCCAGGAATTAATTTTTTAGAAACAGTGCTCATTTCGATGCTCATATCCTGAAAAAAAGCAATCGGAAAGTTCACTTTTGTGGATTATTCTTCATGAGTGCAGTATTTTCCTATAAGCATATAGTCTTCTAGTCCTGTTTCAATGCCTTACATATAGCAGCGGAAAATCAATAAACTTTTAGTGAATACAATATCGTATGCTGGATGAACGATTCCCTAGGGAGGAATTATCGACAAAATCAATGCGTAAATCGTAACGAGTACTTCTCCTCAGTTGATAGTGCAATAGGCTCTATCTGGAATGCTATAAACTGCTATACTATTAATGACATACTTAAATACTTTGAAAAAAAAAATTTTCAGCATTCCATATAAAAATTTTCAATTAAGTTGTAAAATTTGCGAACAACTATGAAGAAAACTCTTTTTTTTTAAAAAGCTTTATTTATTTTCTAAACATGCATTTTGACTATAAAAAGAAAAAAAAAGATCGAACCCGCTGAAATTGTCGTCTGTGATTTTTATTTTGAGATTTTTATTGCCAAATATGTGAGATTTTTATCAATAGTGACCGATATTTTCAAAGATCGATGCGAACATTTTTGGTAAGCAGATGCGAATTTCGGAAATAAAAGTAGGCTCCCTTTGGAGTAGTTCTTATTTACACTTCCATCATCCAATTATGAGAAGTATTTTTTTAATTAATATCGATTAGACTTTTCCGTTCTATTAAATTTCAGCAAATCTCATCATATTATTTTGAGCGTAAATGAAATGAGATGAAAGTTTATAGTGTCTTTCAAGTTGCATATGAATCTTACCTCAGTTCAACGTATCGTTTAATTTTCCTGATGTAAGAAAATATCAGATGCGAGATTATGAGTTTCTACGTTATGACCTCACATATCAGATTCATTCTATAGTGAGAGAAATTAGGATGTAAAACACATCACTTTGATTTATTTTCACATTTGCAGAGGGTATTGGTTTATAGTTGATTTATACTCATTTGCATAATTTTAATGCATATACCTATTATAAAGTAGGAATTGCCTCTAACTAATTCAACTCTCTTCAGAAGGGATATGAAACGCGATACGGAAATAAAAGAAGCAACGTCGGCTGTTAGAGATGACGATTCACCACAATTAGAAGAGCGAACTTCGGTGCGAGAGATCGCACAATATTTCGGTCCATTGCACGAGCCGTTATTTGCGGCTAAGACTCGCAATGCAGACGATGACAATTCACGTGTTAGTTCGCTTGCTAAATCGATCGCACCACCTCCATCATCTCACTCTGAGCTCGAGCCACCTTTTCCACAGCATGAGCGGAACAATCAGTCCTCTATCGAGTCGGCTGCCTCACCTGTTAGCCCTAAGTGTACAGCGCAATTCAGCGGTCAAACTGAAGATCTGGTGCTGAAATCAAAGACTATTTCAACCAGCGTCACATCTTTTGACAGTCCGCAGTTGTGTACAAACACCTCAGCTGATCGGTGTGAATTTCCGCTCTCGATGGGAGCGCAGATATCCCAGTCCACTGTTCCGCGTGACCATCATCCGAATAAGGATGCACAACATGATTCATATCGTCTCCCTGAGCAGGTTCCCCAGACAATCACAAATCATAGCGGCACTCCCGCTATACGAAACGAATCTCCGGCCGTCACCAGCAATCTGCTGGCCACAACAAGTGCGGCCACCAAAACTGATGAGCAAGACGAGTGCAGCGAGGCGTATAACCATATTGTTCAATTTATAACTCACTCAAGCGTGAGCAAGCTGCACGGCATAACCGACTTGAGTGGGATGACCACAGGCGGCAACCATCAGACGACGATACCAGATGCCGACTCGACGAAGGAGAGTATCAGCTCGCCGGGGCTTACTGAAGCATCAGATAGCTGTGCACTAATCGGAAGCGCTCAGACGGATGTCGACTCAGACGCTTGTGTGACTGGAGACGACGGCTGCGAAACGGAAGAAGCCAACAAGCAAGCAGTCACACAGAAGGCGGTGATCACAAATATAAGCACACCAATTCTACAAAGGTATATTCATCGTTATGGTCATATTTAATGTTATGCGTTATGCTGGCTGTCGTTAATGCCGAGACGAGCGCTTTATTTAGCTGCAATTTTTCTTATTACAATTGTTTAGCAGTTCAATATTATAGCTGATTTGGCTTCAATTAATACCTGGAATGATAAATAAAGCCATACAAAATGCAACTACCAAGAAATGATCTCGTATCTACGCTTACTTCTTTAAATATATTTTCTTCTAAACTATCAAATTTTCACAACTTTTTCAATTGCTTTAATTTTTCAAAATATATGATAAGTCATTAATAAAAAAGTAAACAATTAAGCAATTAACTAGTTATATAGAGAAATAGAGAGAAAACTTTGAATGATGGTGATTTACTAGTAAGAGAGTAATAATATTATATAAAGGCTAAAAAAAAAAAACGAGCGAACAAAATATTTTTCTACTTGGATGCCCATATATGATGCTGTGAAATATTTTTATAAATTTACCTAACATAAACACTAAGATTGATTTCTTACGTTTATTTAGCTTATTTCTTCCTGTTGAAAAATTTATTTTTCTCATTTTTTTGTGTCTCTTTGAAAAAATAACTGATTATGAAAAATTTCAAAAGATTTTTTCATTACTTATAGACGCTAAAAAAAAAAAATTCACTCTGGAAAATTTGGACAATTTTCTCAGAAATATTTAAAATCGAAATGGTTGGCAAAATTCCCATTAATTATTGAAAAAAATTTTCACCATTTTTGAAAAATTTTTTAAAAAATGTGATGATTAAACGTCTAAAAATGAATTTAAACGCGTTGAATAAAACGAATGATTTTTTTTTCATCCCAAGATTCAAAATTGAATAGCGATATCTGATTATTGATCGAAATTTGAGATCGGGAAACTCAGGCTTTTCTAATTAGCACCTTAAATTAAATCAAGGAAAGGTCAAGTATTTTCAATCGATCGAACAAAAGAAAAAAAATCATCCTTATCACTATCACTGTTGAATATTACTTGAAAATTATGAGCATCATGATATTCATAAAGTTTTTCAAATTCTCTCTCTAATTTATTCAACAACAATAAAGTAAACTATTGAAGTTATTTACTCTAATATTTTAGCATTAATCCACCATAATTCTTATATACTACGAATATTTTTTATACACCGATAGCATTTTTGTGATTTTGACCCAATAAGTAGTATTGAGTAATTTTTTCGTTACATATAAAAGTAAAGGCGTTGAATGACTGCTACTAGTCAACGATAGTTGGCCATTGTTTTATGATAATTCATCATGTATTATGTCAACTTCTCAAGTTTCTTCGTAGACACCTTGTCAAGCGCTGTTTGAAACAAAGCGACACTTTCGTGGGCTCTTTGGAGGTCCATTAATAACAAAATAATATCGCCCATCTTAGCCAGTATTATTGACTAAACGCCGAGCAGTTGAAACTGTTTTGAAAGGCAGCAGGTAGTTAGTAATTATTTACTCTAGGTGGAGTGCATTTACCTGGCTTGCTGAAATAAACGATATTGTCGTTGATTTGAAGTAGACATGAATAGTTTGCAAATACCTTCAGGCAATAAATATGGTTCATAGTAATGCGTATGTTTATTGCCTCTCAAAAGCGGTCATTCTATGCAGCAATCATCGGCTTTTTAAACGATATCTCCACGCATTCGTAGTGTTTAACATGCTGTGATTTCTATTTTAAAAAACACTAAATCAGGCACGAGGTATATCGTCTTTGCTTTATTACTCGAAAGTTGCCGATGCTACTGATTTAAATGTTCATTTTATCAAACCTTACCTGTTCAGCCGAGCGTTACCTGAGTATGAGTTATCACCTGCATCCTCCACTAACAAAGTCTTATTTCACCAAATGATTCAAAAATTCGATCAGATCTATTAGGGACTCCTCAAGTATAATGCTTGAATTCCACATCATTCATCTTGAGGATTAATATAAGAGCTACTACTATGAAATGAAACAATTCTTCAGAAAATATGCAAGCGTAATTTCTGCAACAAATATAGAATTTACATCCATTAAGGTTGTTCCATCATAAATTTGCATATAAAATCGACTATTTATAAGGAATCGTTGGAATTTGTGAAAACTTTCCTCCTTATGGGTTAAATAAATATAGAGTAGTCATCATGTCATATCAGCGTCCAGGATGCTGTCACGTCAGTCACGAGACATAATTCCAGGATGTTACTAAATTTCACTGAGTATATAGTCGAGGAAATGCAATAATAGTTGTGTTGAATTGAAACTGATAACAGTATGACTATTAGGGAAGAAAATTTTAGAGTGCAACATAACTTTAAATATGATTAATGAGAACATTGATTTGATATTACTATTATACTTATCGAAATTTTGGCAGAAATATCCAGTATAGAAATATCATATAGGTAATCGAATTATGAACGATAGTCTTTGCTATTCCTTCACTTTTGAATTCACCATTTGAATTTATCGTTTTGAATAAAACACTGAATTTCTACAATTTAAAAAAAAAAATTTTTTTTTTCGTCTCATTTCTTCAAATTACCATCACCAAAATCGGTTATCGTCGCCAAATTTAATAGCCCGGATTGTGGAACTTTATAAGTGTGGGTCGAAAACTAGTTGTTTAACGCATCATCTAGATGGCATCCTTTATCGGTAGCCTTGAGGTACATTTTTGTGATGGGTAGGTGGATCGTTTCAGGCGATATTTCGACGAGTGTTCGTTCGTGTTCAGTAGTAATAAGGCCAACTAACATCCAAATGAAGTCAGTTATCATTAAAGAGGGAAAGGCCGAGTGCAGTGCTGAATGAGATATTTACACTATAAAGTTGTCTCGTTGGTTGCCTACGCTTCACATCGATAGCGATTCGAAAATAATCAACATACTAGGAAATGGACTGAAAGAGTGAGAGCTCTCATTGCATTCATACTCTCTTTTTTCTCTTTTTTTTCTCTTTTTTTCCGTCCCTCTTCGTTTCCCCTCCCCTCGCTCTCCCATTATTGCATTCACACATGATGAATCGAATATATCGAGCTATTGTATTTCAAAAACGGATAGAAATGCAGCATTTGAGGTGCAAACTTCCTTCTAACAACAATTTTTGTTCTTGTTTGCATTGAGAGTTCTCTAATACGCTAAAAAAAAAAACATCGAGAAGTATTGTATACTATTTTCCTTGCTCACCTAACCGATCTCAGCATCTATCTGAGAGTTTAAGATTCAATGGATATTCGCTTCATTAAATTTTTCTCTTGACGTTTCAATGATTATATGGCAATAATTGTGACGAAATATTTCCATACATTATTTCCAAACATTATTTCCAAATATTTTCATTCATTATTCATTGCCATTCATATAATTAATATCGATGTTGTTTATGAAAATTAAAAGTTTCTATAAAGCAAAGAAATTATCATTTATTTGCGTTTCAAATGAACTTCACAATAGCAATAATTAAAATTTTGCAATATTTATCGATAAGAAAAACAACCAACAACTTTTCATTGAGAGTAATTCAAAAAAAAATATCGCGAGTGTTTTTTTTTTGTATTACTGAATTTTTATTGCAATTGCAATCGCCAATATATTGCAGCTATTGCGATCGACTTTCATTTCCATTAGTTTTGATGGGTGATTGCTATTCCTCATTCAAGAATGCTCACTCAAAATTCATTTAATTTATTTTCTTCTCGAAAAAAAAAAATTCCTCATGGATTTTTTTCTCGAAATTTAAATTTTCTCATTCCTTAATTTCTTAGTCTTAGGTAAGAGGTTCTACCTTAGGTAAATTTTCAAGTGAATAGATTTTTCGAGAAGCTTTCTAAGCTGAATAATTCAAGCGCAATAAGTTTTTTTTTTCTTTTATAATAGTCAATCTAATTGTGCTATGTTTTGCGAATAAAATTCCATTAGTCACCTATATACTAACAATCTTCATAACATTTTCCCGTATTATTGAGAAATAACTGTGGTATGTAGATTTTTATGCCATTATTTATATCACTTCATTGTGAATATTCGTTTCAATTCGCGACTTTAGATTCGTTAATTCTTTATTATCAAATATTGAATTATTGGAAATAAAAATTTTCTTTTGTTTTTCTTTTCTTATCGAAGAGGCATCTATTGATCACTTAGTATAAGGTCGCTTCCGCATAGCTCTTGGCTGATGAAATTGAAGAAATATTCATCAAATTTTCATTTCCATTTTCAATGATATATGCTATTAAAATTCCAGCGTTTTTATATGCATGTTTACTAGTAAAACATTCCTAATTATTCGAAACTATCAAAGTAATATTGTGCTGTTATGGTTGACTGTTATAATAGGATGGCTTCAGTTGTTGTTTATAATAGAATTAGAAGTTGTTCTATCGAACATGCGTTGTTATGATCTGAGATGAACTTTTTGTTGGAACTGTTAAAGTGTTAAGTGGTTTTACTTAGTTAAGTAGTAAGTGGTGTTAATTAGTAAGATAAGGCAATAAGTGATTTTGGCTTCTTAGTAAAGCAGTAATTATTGGTGTTATCTTCATAGCATAGTGATAAGCTTATTAGTTGTTACTAGTTGCTGGATTATTAGTTGATTATGCAAACAATTGCTATTTCTTTCGTTAGCAAAAATTATTAGTTTATGGCAAGTATTTTATTCTTTAATTCCATTTAATCATAGTATATTGTTGCTCATTCGCCATTACAAACAAATATATTCAGCTGTTAGAAATTCAACGAGTAATGCAATATTATACATTATTGAAATAATATAAAAATTTATATATAATGCAAAAATTTATACCATTTAAAATTGGATTAAAATAAAACTTATTTTGTAGATGGTATCTTTATTGAATTAATGAATCGTTATGCATAGTAAATTTCGCTTAATGAGTGCATAGATTTAAGAAAATAGTCGTTGAGAGTTTTTGGATTTGAATTTTACATATCGAAAAATATTCAAAAATTTTTCGCTTCTCGTTCCATAATTTCAGGTTTTTTTTTTTTTCAATCATGATTGATCAAGATATTTTAGAATTTAGAAGAGGAAAGTGAGAAATTCAAAATACTTTTTTTTTCTTTAGTTAAAATTCTTTTTAGTTAAATCAATAAACATTAAATAAAGAACGTGGTTATGCAATAAGCGTTCTCGTTAAATAGGGAACAACATGAGCATTTTGAAGATAAGCTATCATATTCATCATAACTTCCTTTACTACTCATTTTAAACGAAAGTTAATCAAGATAAGAAAAGTGCAGAAAAAAAAAAGTAACATTCATGAGTAATTAGCCGATAGAAGGGTTTGATTTGGATGTGTTAGCAAATTCCTTGTCGCTAATTAATCTAATGAGGAACACTTCGAGGATAACATGGAGGAGAGAGAAGTATATTGAAGTTAAACCTGCCCTCTTTGGGAATTCTTTTTTCGTCTCTTCCTGTTATTGGTGGACTGATTTCTATTCATCAAATATTTCTATAATGAGCATAGCAAATGAAATAGAAAAATGCAAACGCTCACACTCAATAGTGGAGAATTAGCAATTTCCTCTTGCTGGCGAATGTGCTGTTAGCAAGAAATTAGCAAGAAAACGCATTACTTTTCAAGCTTAGCGAATTGTGTAACATGTGGGTGGATATGGAGGAAGCAAAAGTAGTTTCGTAACAACAATTCATTGCATTTACCTTCGTTTTTAAAAAATTTTTTCGCCCCTTCGTTGAAAATATTTTAAAAAGTTTTCGCATCTATTTCTTATCTATTCGATTGTTTTCGTTAGCGTCAATTCGATTCCACTTATAGGAATCTTAATTCTATGAGAAATTAGAGGATATTATTTTTATTGCTAAGAAACAAACTTTCTAATGATTGCAAAAATGAATTTTATGTTTATGATATAAACGATGAATATGTCATTTGTGATAAAGCAATTGTGTGCTATTTTTGATTGCAAAGGTTTTACTCATCTCGGCTATTCTAGTGGTTATTCCTTATTTACAATTCCAGGCTAGTGATTGCATTCACCGTGAACCATAATGGGCATTTGAGATCAAAGATCTGAAGGCAGGGAATTCAAAATGAGCTGCGCTCGAGCCGACAAGCGAAAGTGTGCTGATGAAATTCGTGTGTCTGAGTGTATATATTTATCGTTTCGCATTGCGCGGTCCCTTTAAATTGGGCTTTTACCAGACTCATTGGCTCGATTCTACGGAGTCACTCCGCTTAAGACCCTCATCGTGACGAGGTGGTGAAGTATGTTCCCCCGATTCCCGTCCTAAGCCCTAAACGGAACAACGATGAGTCGACTCGTCAGCACCCAACGGGCAGGAGGCGAATTTGAACCCTAAGATCTATGCGCGACCTTACAACTTTTGCACTTAAGTGGAAGTTGGAATAATATAAAAGAGAGATATTTATTCATAATAAATGCTTTGTTGCACAAAGTAAAGTAGAGTAAATAGTAAAGTATGTTAAACAGTAAAGGTAGTAAACGAACTTTCCACATAGATTGTAATTGCAGATCAGGGAATGCGAATCAAGAAGCACCAAGAGTACAAACAATCGTGATGAAAAAGAAACGCTCAAATGAATGCTTCGCTGATGCGAACGTCGATGGAACGAAATCAAAAAGGTTCACTTTATTTTCGAACTTAACCTACTTTGACCTTTTTTTAGGAGAGAAGAATCACAAAAAATAATTTTTTCTTGATTTGGAAGGGAGGTGGGGGATGGGGAGGGCATAAGAGTGGAAAGAATGGGGAAAATTTAAGGCTCACGCTGTAATGTTGATTTTTAAAGCCTAGTAAATGTGAAGGTATCTGAAATTTTGGGAAAGAGCCAAGTGCATACATGTTGACTGCAATGCGCTCAACTGCACACAAGAATCGACAAAGCCCCATTAATCAGCGAAATCTACACAGTGGCATTTAGGAGATTTTTATGGCTGATGAAATGATCCTTTTTTTTTGCGTGTGTGTGAACATCTCTCTCTCATTGTCTATCTTCCGCTCTCCCATACTTTAGAACCTTCTCTCATTTCGTCGTTTTTTTTTCTCCACATCCCTCTTTCTCCCTCTCTCTTTCTCTCTCTTGCTGTACACCTGGTTGGTTTAAAACCTGCACTTAGCATTATTTTCGATGACATAGTTTAGTGTATATAGCGTATTTTCCAAAAACTTTCACCTATCATATGGTCGAGAAATGAAGTGAGAATCGCTTCAATAATCGAGAAAACAGGTGCATTTTTCAAGTGTTTTCCATGCAAAGGAAATTAATTCTAAAGGTATAATCATAATTTTGCACTCAGAGATTTTAGTAATTAAATAAGGAAAGAGCAGAAATATTCATAATGAATGAGCGCAAATATATTTAAGATAAGACGCCAAAAAAAATAATGATATATGAATGAAAGATTATGATAATATTGCAATGAAAAAAATTTCATCAATATTCTAATAGAAAATAAAATTCATCTGCCAAAATTTTTCAATGATTTTATTTTTTTTTTTCTCCATTTATTCTTCTGAAAATAATTTCTCTTGAACAAAAAGTTGGTTTTTTTTGTTTTTTTTTTGCAAAGAAGAAATTTTTTTTTCAAAATTATATTCCATTGTTTTTGATATCATCATTGTTTCTTATTTAAGTCTATTTACGTTGCGAAATAATCACCTAAATTATACAAATTGTTTGCATAAATAATTTTACAAAATAAAATCCCTCTCTAATTTATATTTGGAAAATTTTCATCGATGATAAATTCGCTTTTTCGTATTATTCTTTGAGGGCGTCGCTATTTTCATTGAATAATTTTGAAGGTATTTTCAATGAAAAATTGATGAGTAGAAATGCAATCTTGTTTATCACCTGTTTAGCGTATGCATAATGCTATTATTCATTAAAAATTTTGCGTATATAATTTCCATGAGTGGGAAGGGGAAATGCAGAAGCGGAATCAAATTGCTTTCGATATCCATCCTTTTCTTATTCTCTTCCAATCCTCGTTGATTTTGTGATTAAGATATTGTGGAAATATTTGCATATTCGAAGGTATATAATAATAAATTGCAAAAAAAAAAAAAACTCGACACCTCTTATGGAAGGTACCATCACACCGCTGATTGACCATTCAATTTAATCGGACCATTAACTAGTAGAAAGTTATTGAAGAAAGGATTGTCGGCAATAATTTACGTACAGGATACACGTTTAACGTTGTCATTTATGTGATTGCAAAAGAAACAACTCAGTAATTGGTGAATTGCATTAAACTGCAATTGCATTGCAATTATTGAGCGTTTTCAATCGACGAATGAATTAACAAAGCTCATTTGCGGATTGCACATGTTCCGCTGAGATCAATTCGAATATAAGCGTTCTTCGATTCACACTGACACCATAAACCCCTTCAAAGCCATCAATCATTGTTGCAACGATCGTTTACCGGATATGTTTTCATGAAATCCTTCTCGACGAATAATTAATATATTGAGGTCAAGCAGCTTCAGCTTGACGTTGAGGTCATGCTTGAGATCACATAAAAGAAATGATGTCAATATCATGCTGGAGCTATTTCTTACTTATCAGATAAGGTTCTGTGTAAAGAACCGCATTATTTCCTCTTGTATTTCCTATTAAAAAAAAAAATTACCTACGTATTTCAGCCAAAAATAACGCATAGATTCGAATGGAAACCTATGAAAAATGATTATTACTCATATGTAATATGATAGCCTAAAATCTACTAATTCTGATCTACATTTCTCATCGGTGAATTTTTATTAAATTTCATTTGCGTAAAAAAATTTGAACGCGATTTATAATTTCAACTCGAATAAGTCTCGATTTGAGTTAAATAGTTGTGTTATTGTTCAGTGAGATAAACTTGTTATTAACGCGAAGAGTAGTACATTTTAGAATGATCGCATTTTTTTTTAGTTTATTATTGTATTCTTCAAAGAAAATGAAAACGCCCAACCAGTTGAGATTTAAATCTTTAGAGAAATCATTAATTGAAGCTTTTCGCCTGAAGCTTAAGTTCAAGCTCAAGCTAAAATTGAAGTTGAAATTGAACTTCGTATAAATCATTTTAATGAATGCTTGTTTCATTTTTTTTTTTTTTTTTTGCTTATCACATCTCTTTATCATTTTATTATTGCGTTGTGGAGTTTGAAGATGCCAAAAAAAAGCAAATTCTACAGTGTATCAGCATCGATAGATTTGCCCGCATATCACTCTTCGTTCGTTAATCTTTCTTTCATTTCATTGATATTTTGCGAATGATAATTTGCAAACAACTTCAAATCCCACCGAAAACAACTATGATGAGATAATCTAGCGCAGCCGTTTTTCCTATTATGGTGATAACAGGTAATACGGTGAGATAGATAATACGATGATATACCTATATCCCTAAGAGATAATAAAGTAATAGAGGTGTTACGTTAATATATCTATATCTTAAAAAGCATTCGATATTTTCGATGATGAAGCGTAGAAATGTGATGAAAGCGCTTAGCACGATAGATTCGATTGACATTTAGACAAAACAAATTGAACAGAAGTGATGTTCTCGTTTGTTTTTTTTTTTTCGTTACAGCGTTTATGTGAGTTTCTTAAGCCATTACGCCCACCATAGAGATGACATTTATTGAGTCTTTGTTGATCATCGTTATGATGCATAATCGACTTATCGTACTAATGCAACGTTATCACCACTAGAATTGTTTTATTGCTGCATCAATATAACTGATATCTACCTATATGATAATTAAATAAGTCATTAAAATATTTGAAATTATTTTTTTCATCTTCTATCAAGTTTTTTTCAATTTTAATTTTAATTTTCTAAAGCTTAAAATCGAATCGGTCCATTTTTCAATCATTCTTTCTATTTCTATTGTTTTCTCGTTATAATTAAACTAAAATAAACGATAATAATATTGCATTATGCAATCTATTAAATATAGAAACTTTGTAAGGATCATATTGCTAATAGAATTTAAGCATATAGCATATTGATAATATAATAAAGCGGAAGCAATTGAGATGTGCTGTTAGCGGAAACTATTGTGTGCTGCTGTTAGATTATTAGCAACTTCGTACCATGTTGACTCGCATCGGAACACTATTTTCAAAACCGGAATCTGCACTCATCGCCCGGTAAACAAAATGCACTCAACAGTAATCGTCGACTTGTTCATTGAATTCTGTAACAAACGTTCTTCGCATATGGCCACCACCACTAGTCATATCCTCTCTCTTTAATATCTCTTTGCAACAATGGCGAGGCCAGGTGTTACAAATAGATAGTAATTAACCTTGCTTGTACCTATATTTTATTTCGCTATCCTCTAACCTCAATGTTCACGCAGCTCTTTTCTATGCGTTATTAATTTCCACTCTCTACACCAGAAAATATCGCAGCAAATGCTCCTAGTTTTAGAGTGATTTCGAAAGCGCTGTTGATGGTTTTATATTTCTCCATTTTAGTTCTCAGTGGAGCTGAAAAAACTTTTTTGAAAGAGGAGAGAGAGAGCAGCGGGAGATGGTCTCTCCGGTACTCAGGTCACAATGTGCCCGAAATCTATCTATCCATCGTTTGCCAACTAATCGCTTCAGCAGGGTGTCTACGACATCTGTTTTATATGTTTATATATTTTTGCACATCTTCGTGATCTTATAAACTCCTGCTCGCAAAATGCAATACTCACTATATATGCGTTGGTGTATGCTTATCTGTTCCCCGATAGTTTCGAATAGTGTCATAGGTACAGCCGGTTTGTATTTTAATTGCATTGCATTTTGCACTTAAAACATTCGATTGCATTTTTGCTACCGGTCGGATTGCATTTTACACTAGATGATTCATAATTTGCACCACTCCAGTTATGGAAAAATGCGGATATTTTGAAGGTTTGTAAAAAAAAGCCACCAATTGAAAAATGGATAGTTGGTTTTGTTCGGCATTCTTTCTTACTTAACTTATAAAACAATTTCGTTTAATGAGCGGAATGAAAAAGCGCGGATTGTGCTAACTCCTCCATTCTATGCTTCTTATACGCCCTTTGACCTTTCATTGTTTTGATATTTCTAACATCGTAAATAGTAAATTGCGAGTTATTTCAGTATGCATATGACATTAAATAAAACTTTCTTCCAATATATTTAGAGTCGAATTCATATGGACACGCAGAAATGCGTCGCCATATTTATAAGAACTCAATCAATTCATCATTAATAAAATTGACTTTTCGTTCTATCGAATTATGTTGAAATCAAAGGAATGGGAACACTTAGAAACATACTCAAATATAGAAAGTGCCGCTTTGCTTGCACCAACAAAATGTCCTCATTTATCGCTTGACACAAAAAAATCTCTGTAAAGATCGTATTCTATTCAACGATCCCACCGACCATTTCTTCGCCTTACCACATTTTTTAATTGAGAAATCCTCAAACTTGAGATAATTTGCCGGTAATATTTTTCGGGAATTTTCGTAACTGTTAAATTCTTATATAAGTAGTACTGTTTACTTATCTCATATAGTTATATTTATTATAATTGAATATTTATAATCATCGCTTAATTTTTAAAAAATTTTCTCTATTTGAACGATTTTGCAAGATGATTGCTGAATCAATGGACAACGAAAAATTTAACGCATTAATAAATATGCAAAATCTAATATTTCGATTCGATATTGCACTGATAAAATATACCCAAATGCATCTATTAAATATCAAAATTATTACATTATTTCCGTTTTTTGAGTTTAATCATTTTTGCATATTTAAATATAGAAAAAGTTATTTTATTTATGCTAATGAGAAATTAGCACTTGAGCAGTTTTTTTTTGTCGAATAATAAGACAATATAAATTTGTTAGAATCATTTTTTGTATGCTTTACTTTTTTTGAGAGAGAGAGAGAGAGAGAGAGAGAGGGGGAGGGGGGGAGAGAGAGAGATAGAAGGCAATTGATAGAGGATGTTTCTCTTTGCGATGTTCTTTGCACTCTTCTTGTTGTTATAGCCAGTGCGGATGTATAAATTGTGTCTCACCATTGTTTTGTTTTTTTAAGCCTTTTTCTCTCCAACAATTCTCTTTATATTATACATTATTCTGTTGGAAAATTTTTTGAGAAATTTTTTAATTTGCCAAAAATTAAGAAATTAGCAAATTTTTAAGTAATAATTTTCCCAAAAAGTTACCCGAGAAATTATTCCCTACAAAGATATAATAATTTATTGTTGTAAACGTCGTACTAGAATTGCGTTCATTTATTGTAAATGATTTTTTTGGAGGCTGGGGGGGGGGGGGGGGGGAATACTCGATTTATTTGGCAAAAATATTATTTGGGAAATCGTTTTATTGAGTGTACTATTTTAGTTGTGTTAATCAATCGAGAGCGGAGAGCAAAACGTTGATCATAAACGATCCGCAAACGGCCGCCGTTTCGGCCACAATTTCTTTAGGCCGATCAAAGAAACTTTCTCCACAAAAGGTATTAAGCTTTGAATTTATTACTTTTTTGGAAGTCGCAAATTTACCTGCGGATTTTATTTTCTGAAGAAAAAGAGACATTAGTACTCTATACTTTAACTGATCCTTTGATACTATCAATTAGCGTGTGAAACAATATACTATTCCATAGTCGATAATATTTTACCATTCGTTTACCAGTTTTCAACAACAAGTTCACCGATATTTTATCAACCAAACGCGATGAAGTTTTATTTCCTATTTTGTTAGGATTAACTTAAAATTTGATCATTTATGTCGAGTTGCAAATCATTTGGCCAAACTCAAATAGAGTTATGAACACTAAAAAAAACATACACACACACAAAAATTAGCGGATGTTTTCAAGTGATTGGCCATTTTCTGCTTCCTTACAAAAAGTGGAAAATGTGGTTTAGAAAAGATGTCTTCAAATAGTTTTTTTTTTTTTTTTGATAGCATTCATTATGTAACTCATTTAGTTCATTTTTGCAATTCCTCGAAGAAAAAAAAATCAATTACTCCAATATGGCCAAGCATAAAAATGCATTATATGTTTAGAAACATTTTTATGCTCATAATTATTGCAGAAAATGGTGGATTAAATTGAAACAGCTAACGTGAATGCATATTTTAGCGTGCGTTAGATTTGTGGCATAGAAAATGATCTCCTGCGAGATCAGCGTCTCTTCTTGATGAAAGAGAGGTCTCATGAATATGAAAGGAATTTATTCATGTCGTCTTACGAAATCTGCGAAATTATTTTCGCTAAGGCAATGTTTAATCCTATGGGAGAATATTCTTGCCGGATGTTGTTTTTTTTTTAGCTTGGAGGATAATGCTTCTAGAGAATTTATTGATATTTCTTGACTTTTGCATTAGATGGTTTCCGTAGAATTTTTAATGAGCTTAAGTTATGGAATGCCACCCTCCTCCCTCCTTTCCGCAACCTAAAGTTCCTAAAATTCTGTCACCTTTCTCTTCCCGACCTAAAATTCCCAAAATTCTGGCATATTTCATTGTTAAACATCGTTATTTTAGGGTGGAAAATGCTCGGGCGCAACGAGCAGTGCAGTAGCAACATTTGCTGCTCCCTCGCAAGCAGTCACTATACAAAAGCCAATGTTCGCCAACTTTGCATCTACACTGAGTACTCGACCTGTTCTCGTCGTTCATCCTGCACAGAAATCGTTCTCACAGACTGCCATTCATACATACAAAAAATTCTCGTTAGGCGAACCTAATCTAAAATTTGCGACAAGCTCGGCGATTACGTCCTCCGACAATATGGTATCAGATTTGACCAACAAGCCGGCAGACAAACCAGATGCGCAAAGAGACATATCGACACTGAATAGCGCAATTTCAAGGTTCATACATGTCTTTCTTAAAATGACTACAGAGCAATGGTTCATTTTTGTACAATGCTTTATTAGTCCTAATGTTTATTTCCTTCATCTTTATTCTGCATAAAGTAAAAGCTCATTTTTTATGTTGTATTTTTGAGTCATAACTTTTGCTCTAACGATGACCAGTGGTCATTATATTCTGCTAGGTGAATAAAAACTATAACAGGAACTCATTCGGCTTTCTATTTAAGGTGGTCATTTTCCTATCAAACTTTTTCACTCTTTGCCAACTTGTATGAATCTTTCTTATTTAATTTATTCTAATAGTATGTATCTTATTCGTGTTTTCCTTGTGATTAACTCTAATTGCAATTTAAGGGTTTCACGTATCAGCGACGATTCGAGGGAATCGTTGGCAAATCGTCTTAGCAGAGGGCTCGTCGATCTTACACAAGGTAGTAGCGATCGACTACAAAGATGGAAAAGTAAATTGCAAACGGGTCGGCGACCAAAAGACACAAGTGAACCACCACCTGTTATCAGGTAGATTTTGATGTGATTGTTTTCTATGTATATTTTTTCAACCATTAAACGCTGTGCTGAAACTGGCCCTTTTTTATGATCTTGCTTCAGCTACCAATAAATCCTGGCCTTTGAACCTGAAATTCCTCTGGAGGGACTTGAGGATAATCATATTCTTTGGTGTTCCAGAAAGGCTTTGAGAATTAAACAAAATATCATATGGATCATAATAATTTTTCTCTAAGCAATTCTGTGTGCGCACAAAAAAAATCTAATATCAGGTAAACCTAAATAATAGAGTAGAAGGTCATATGCGTGTGACATCGCCTTTGTGACGTTGGTGTTAAAAATCTCACTAAATTATAGTTGGTATAAATATAAAAATTTGTATAGCCTTTTATTTTACTATTCATTTATACGAAAACATCAAAAATGACTTGGAATGGGGGAACAGGTGGAGAATTAAATTATTTCAGGTAATCTATGCACGGAAATTATGTTTTGCATCATCAACGCGAATCAAAATTAGTGGTCGGAGTGTTACTAGGTAGATTTTTGTCTTGGTACCACTCTCATATGGAATTAAAAAATTCTCAAAATTGTTGTATTTCATGACGAGGAAATTAGCTTTGAATAGTTCATTATGCTGAATTGTGGCACATCTGCACAAAAGATGATATTTACTGGATCATCTACGTGGATATAACTCTCTATAAAACATGAATAGCTGCGACTATGAAGTTGTTGAATAAGAAAGAAATTCTTTATTGCAATGTTACCTCTTTGTTGATTCTCACTTAAATCGTAATTTCTCCGTTAGTATTTATTCCGATATCAATATGCATCATCGTGTGTTATTATCAAGGTAGGGCATATAAGTTACATTGCTGTTAAAATAGGCTAATGACTTCTTTCTGGATAGTTGCGCACCTGTAAAACTCTTGCACATTAAGCTGTTTTTCTTTCTAATTGCCTCCTACAAATGTGTCATATTTTGGAGGTCAATGGATCTGATTTATTTAAGCCTTGCAATTTGGGGCTTCGTGCAAAACAAGCCTCTTGCTGAAAGCAATACGATTGTTTGGGCAGGATCTATTGTGTTCAGTAGAATAGTACCGGATGAGGTCGTTAATCGCGTTCTGTATTTAGCGCACTCTAGCTGCTCCGAGCTCATTTCTCTGAGGTACAGCCGCCAAAATTCAGCCATACTTCAACTCGCTTATATGAGTTTTGCACACTTGTCATGCGATGCTATATATATATGGACCTCTCTTTAGTATTTCTATGCGGGTAATATTCGTTCCCAGCCTGAGTTTTTCCAGAAATCTAAATATCATTAGAAAGTTTTTTCTCTAATCTAATGTCCCATCTTCAAAAAAAAAAAAAAAAAAAAAAAAATCAATCTACAATACGTTGCAATGCAATGCAGTTGCAGTTGCAATGTATATTTATAAATGCAATAATTACGCACGCCTCATCTCATTCCATCCTTAATTCAAATTTTTTTACTATCGGCATTTGCTTTCAAAATTTGATGCATATTGGGATTTTATAATGTCTTTTTTTTGAGGATTTTCTATAATTTGCAAATTTTTTTTTTGTGTCTCCACTTTGCTTTCGCAAATTTGATGTGTTTTGGGACTCTTCGGGATGATTTCTTAGCCAATAGAGGAACAATGTAATTTCCAATAAAAGGAGACATCGTATCAGTGATTGATATGTGTTTTGTTTTACTTATCACTTATCATATCGAATATCAAAATGATAAGAGAAATATCTTTCAATCTTAAAAAGGATTACAATTTGAGTGCAATAAATGGTGTCAAATAAGCGGAAGAATTACATCTATGAATTAAATTTAATTATTTTCTTTTTTTGTTTACAATTTTCGATGACGTCATCTATTTGATTATCAAAAGAAAATTTCATTGCTTTGTGTAAGGCTAAAATCATCAAAGATCAACGAATAATTTTTCATGCAAAGTTTTGCAAAAAAAAAAATTAAATAAATGGACTAAATAAACTTTTCAACTAAGAAAATGAATGAGTGTTAAAAGCAACTCACAAAAAAAAAATGTTGCGCTCGTTGCTTTGCAATATCAAAATGCAAAGTTTGCAAGAGCAACGATGTTAGCAAAGAGAAAAAAAAAAGAAAGAAAGAAAGGGAATTCTGTGAAATTGTTGCTTCATCAATTACAAGAAAACATTTCTCGTTGCAATATTTACAAATTACAATCAACTTTACGGCAAGAATATTTCATTCATCGCTTTTTTTTCTCTCTCTCTCTCTCTCATATAAATCTTTCATTTCAAATTTGTTTGTTTTATTTCAATTTTCTCTACACTTAAGAATTGAATTTCTAGAACTCAAATGCTAAAATATAAATCGAAATAGAATATCTCTCGAATTCACAGTTCGCTATGAAAGTTATGGGGACAGTTGATTCGTTGATTGATGCACTCAACGATATCATTCTACTAATGCGAACAGGACTCAGAAATTTTTACTTTTCTTTTGAACATTAGTTGAAAAGATTAATTATTGTAAGTGCATCTAGATATACAAGATCTTGCGTTGATATTAAATATTATAAATATAATTTTAATGCCTGTAGTTGACGATATGTGACTTATAGTAGCATAGAATCAAAGATTAGACTTTTACTTCAGTTTTAAAAGTTAGAGTACTTGTCAAGTGATCAGCTAATCGAACTGACGGTCGTTTCCGAATTGAGGAATTTACGGATCGACTTTAAATTCTCAGGATCTTGCTGAAATGCCAGCAAAGAATAGCGTATGGAGATAGTTAGTGCACACTGGCACATGATTAGATACTTTAGTGCGGTAAAAAGGGACGCAAATTTGGGAATAACATCTTTCGGGTACCTGTTGTTTGATCAGTTGCCTTAGGAAAGAGCCAATATTATGCTGCGAAATGTGATTTTATACTAGTATTTTACGCGTACATAATTCAAATTATTGTTATTTT
Organism: Ascaris suum; assembly: GCA_013433145.1. Classification (NCBI taxonomy): domain Eukaryota; kingdom Metazoa; phylum Nematoda; class Chromadorea; order Rhabditida; family Ascarididae; genus Ascaris; species Ascaris suum. Next base: position 10,906,521 of record CM024175.1, read on the forward strand.
GTTATTTCCTATCAGAATCAATATTTTTTGATGATTTAGCGATGAATTGGAGATTTAAGTGAAATATTCTACCGTGGCTGACTGTTCATTATCTCGCAAGGTGAAAACCTCAATGACCGGCATACTTACATGTACAAACATTTTGATTCACATTTCTTTGGATTAGGGAATAAAGCTGCAATATTTCGGCAGAACATCTGAAATCCTAATCGACAACACATTCACGGATGACCGGTGAAGCGGTCAGTTCCGGTCATTAAAAAAGTGAGCCCATGTTGGATGCATTGACGAGCGATGTGGGCAGCGTGGGAGAATGGTGCTTCGGACGAGTGAACGTATGCTGTGAAGGTGGCAACGTTTTTGGGTCATCACGAACGGCTTTCAAAACGTCGAACCCCTTCAGCGACCTTCGCCACATCTCGGACACATTCATTCGTTTCATTGCCTATCGGCCCACATAGACGTCAATCGACTGCCGGATTGGCGTCGAATATTCCTCTGGATTTTATAGTTTCTCCGTCTCTTTACGCCTCATCTACTTGTAATAACTCTCATTAGCGCTTTCCTTTTGACAACGCTTATTGTCCTCGTAACTTGTTTTTGTTCGTGTAATTTTTAATTGGCCTCAAAATGTTCATTTGATCATTCCAAATCGCGCAATTTTGTGAAAATTTTATTATAACCTGGGAGTTTGTTTAAATTACATTTTACTACTAATGGAAATGATTTTATCCGTTCTAAAGGGGAATATATATAGCTAATCTTTGAGACTATTAGGTCATATAGCTTCATCTGAGTATAAACAAAAATCTTCTTTCTATTCATATACTTTTGAAAAATCGCGCTTACACAAACGCGTTATGAATAGGTCGTATCTTTATATTCGTCTATGCGTCTGTGCATTCGTTTCTGGGCGTGCGTCTCTGCATATATGCTTATTTGTCTATCTAACAATATCCACATAGAAATCATTATAGAAGAGTAAGAAATTTGTTGGCTTTAGTACATATTCTAGCTGATTGCATATAGAAAAAATCAGACTGATTCATCAATTTATAAAGAAAGTCATAGTCAATTAATGATATGCAAAATTTTCATTGCATTTTGCAAGCGTTGCATTTTGCAACGGCGATGGAACACAACGAAAAACGAAATTTTTGTGGGCGATTCATACCTGCGATTGATTCAGCTCGGTTATTATTATCACTGAACGTTCGCTGAAACAGACGGAAAAAAACACAATACGGACGCAAAGACTTCGAAGAGAATACTTAGAGATGTGGATAACATAAATATGTGCTAATTTAAAAATAATAAATAATAAAATAAGCTCTCATATATATATATATATATATATATATATATATATATATATATATATATATATATATATATATATATATATATATATATATATATATATATATATATATATATATATATATATATATATATATATTATATATATATATATATAGCTATACGATGGTCAAAAGAGAATCTTCTTTCAAAGAACCAAATAGAACGAAAATGTTAATAAATAACCAGGTTTTTGCAACACTTTTGCTTCTTAAATATATTTGTATACATTAACTGTGAATAGTTGAAGAGTGCACCTACAGCCAAAAAAGCCGAAGAGCTGTCGCTTTATTTACTGTGCATTTCCAGTTGATTCTCCGGTTAGCCATATCAGTGATGATTGGGTTCTGGTATTTTAACCGTCACTATGATTGGTTTTCATTTTTCATTGATTACTTCTGCATAAATTTAAGTGTATAGGTGAATATTACATCAATTTTCTGAGCAGGTGGAAAATATTTTTTAACGTAGATATTTGCTTATAGCATTTCAAATATCGCTTAGACGAATATGATTCGGGCGTGTTTGATGGTATCTGTGCAAAAATGCACCAATCGGAGCGCTTTACAATATGGCAAACTTGAAATAGGTGTGAAATTTTGACGAGAACACAATGTTTTTCTTTTTGTTGAATATTCACTCTCATTGACATTTTTTTTTCTGATTTTCTATAATATCGTTTGTTTATGATGGCATGGAAGTTGATTTAGACGTTCTATGACGATTTGAATGTTTTTCATTAAAGAGTTGAAGAAATTTCATATCCTCCTAAAGGTAGCTAATAATATGGAAATGCATTTTCAGCTATTTTTTAAATGATAATGCATAATGATTGATTTCATAGCTTTGAGTTTTCAAAGAGATACGCTATTTATGTATAATTTAAATTTATGCATATTCCTATTTAGGGTTTATAGCTGAATACGTTTAAGCTAATTTGAATTCGATTTAATTATCGACTAAGGGAAAAATCTTTCGAGCTAATTGAGAACGTTTTCATTTTCTATCAGATGGCCGTGAAGATTTTAGTGATAATTTTTAATTTTTTTTTTCGCTCGCAACACTTTGCCTATCATAGTCGATTATAATCGTTAGGTGATTGGTGAGGTATTACGAGATTTCCTTTGCTGCAATCGTCTCCTAATTTTTGAGGTAATCATTAGCAAATATTCTCTTCTAAATCAACTAATAATGAGGAAAAAACTAAAAACTAAAAAAAAAACAAACTTTTCTTAATTCTTTTTATTAAAACATCATTGCATTATATATTTTTTTTAACTAGCGGGAATGCATAAATTATAGAAGGGACGTTTTTTGTTGTCTTTAAACGCTACGGAACGATTCATACCTATATAGGTGATTTGATGAATTATCTATTGTGCTCTTATATCGGTTGTTGGGCTTATTATGAGAGAGTACATTTGAGAGCGATGCGGAAAGCTTTCAAATCCATTAACTATCAGTTTATTTTATTATTTTATATATTCGAAATGGATGCTGGCATTTATGATATCACTTTATTATGTTATTCTTACTAGATAATATAATATTAGTTAAATAAACAGTTATCATATCATTCAGAAGGAAATAAATGGATATTTAATTCAAAAGTGATAATCATATGTTGTGCTCTTATCTTCGATAAATAGAGATAACATGTTATTATTATAAAAGAAAAAGAAGTAATTTCATTATCGCAACAATAGAAATCTGCCTCTAGATTGTATACGGTAGTCAATTACCTTAGTCGCACTTTGCATGTCGCTAATTTTTATTGCTTCGGTTAAGTTGGTGACATGACTTGAGTGAAATCGAATGTGAAAGCATTTTCTTCCGTCAAGGTTAGCTGAGTTAAATGAAATCGAACGTGAAAGTATTGTAATAGAATTTCATCGTAAACATCTGATCATCTGAATACTTCATCTTAAGGTATATTAAAACGAACAGGTATTACTTTTAGAAATTTTCCTTCAATTCTTTTTTGAAAAATATCTTTAGATATTTCTTCATTTCTTCATACATCTCAATAAAAATTTCGTATTTGCAATGGCTGTTTTTTTTTTTTGTATTCTCGAACATAATAAGGTACAACTTCGTCAAGTAAATGCGATTTGTTTGTAAGATTGCTGAACCGAATTAGAGCCAATTTTCAACGACAAAATCACCATCGCCCTCAACCTCTCATTCATCGCTCTTCGTTTCTTATTTACCGAAAGTTGATTGATCGATAGGGACATACGACCAAATAATTGACAATTTTCGACTTTTTTTAGAACTTTAGAAGTTCTTTTTTTCCAAAATAATTTTCCTAGTTGGGAGTTATTAGTAAATTTATGAAATATCACTTTGACAGTAAATACTTCATGGAATTAATTGCATTGCAGTAATTATTCATTTGTTAAATTTTCATGACTTTTGAAATAAGGGTTTTTCTTTTATATAACTTTTCATTGTAGTCTGAAATCAAGTTATCATAGTTGTACTTATATATATATATATATATATATATATATATATATATATATATATATATATATATATATATATATATATATATATATATATATATATATATCAAATTTTATTTAAAAATTTCGAATAAAATTTAAATCCACATAGCAGTGTGGCTGTCTATCTTCGGTTATTAATAGCTGAGAACTGAAAAGAGACATGAAATTCAGCGCAGAAAACGGCGTCCTCTTCCAAGGTCGCTTCAGTCTTTTCACGATTCTTTCATCTGGTCGTTGAGTTCATTATGCAATTTTGATGTAGTGGAAGAGAAATTTTTTTCACCAAATAATTGAATGACATATTTTTCGGCGCAATTCCATCCGGCTCTCAGCAATTACCAAATAGTAGCATAGTAACCTAATTCAATTTCTTCTGCATGATTTCATCAAAGTTTTAGCTAACTATGTAAAGATGTCGTTCTTCAATTGTTAACTGTCACTGTAATGCTCTAAAGTTGTTGAATTTAAACGCATTTCTTTCATTAGATGTGCTTAGAACAGCAAATTTGAGCCATGATGTTTATTTGTACGTTTTCGGTTTCAGTCCCTTATTCTATTCATGAAATTTATTCTTTTCAGGAATATGCCTTCAAATTACGAACAATCCGGTCATTCTTCGGATGCCGAGGTGGTCCTCAACTGGACACCAAGTCGCTTCATTCCATTGCAACCGGTAATAGAATTCATTAAAGGGTTTCCTTGAAAAATGTTTGCTGTTATGAAGCTTAAAGCGTTGTTGTATTCAAAAAGAATTGTTGGTTAACGATAGATCATCGAAGACCGCATGAAAGTATACAAGAATAATCCTGTCAGTAGATTCCTTGCTGGGAGTAGGGAGGCGCGATTAAAGGAATAGAAGAAAAAACCAAGAGTATGTATAGACTTTATGATGGATGAACTTTTGCTGTTTGTTTATTTGTTTGTTTGTTTGTTTGTTTGTTTGTTTGTTTGTTTGTTTTTTGACGAATATGGAAATTTTTATCTCTCTTTTAGGCGACGATTAAATAATTGCCATATTTCTTTTGGATTTTTCACACATTAAACTGGAAATGCTCAATTGTGATGCATTTTTTAAAAAAATACTCGATCAAACGATATTTAAATTGGACATTTTTTTTAAAATTTATTTATTCATTTCATTTTTTTTAAATTGAACCTTTAAATGGGTTCTACTGAAAAAAAAATGATGCATTTTGCAATTCTTTTATTTCAGTTAAACTACAATAATCGAATTTCACATCAAATTTCATTATTTTTTTTTTAACTGATTGACTCAAAAAAAAATTGAAAATTAAAATTCCGTCATACCTTCTAGCGACATGTAAAAGTTATCGTCGCCGTAACGCCACTTATTACGATTGGTTAATTGCTTTCAATGGCGCATCCGAAATCCCTCCAGTCAGCTCAATCCATACTTTTCTTTACCTCAGGGCAAATGTATGCAACACATCGTTCTAATATTATTATTGCTAATGTGTTATATGCCGATAATCGCTCAAAACATAACAGCAACCTCATGTCTATGCGCATATATAAGCGTATACGTGTGTAATTGTCGGGTAACTCAATGTTTGTTATCTTTTACGTTGACCAGACATTTAAAGGTACTGCAAGTTCCATCTCTATTTTTGTACCGGTCGGCTCTCCATTTTACATCCGTCAGATCATAAATATGGAATCCTTTATGGAGGATTTCACGTTCGTTCGGATCAGCTAAAATGTAAAAGCATTATTATTCATATTTTGAAGCTCCCGTGGTACTTTCCCCACTTAATATTTTCACCAACACACCTTATTTAGATATTTGCAATTGTCGATCTACTTATCTGTAGTCAAGCTAAATTCTGAACATTATATCAGCTTGCATATTAGACTAGAGCCGTCGAATGCGATTGCCTATTTCGTTTTTTTTTTGGCCAAACAAAGCAAAAATCGTTTTAATTGACACCTGTCTGTACGCAATCATTTATTGCGAACCATTGCAAAAATTCGTTTACGTACTTGATCAATGTTCTTCCGGTTGATTGTTCATTTAATTGTCTCGTTAACCATTGAACAATACAATACGTATCGCATTTAATGTTAAGCCTTTTTTATCAATCATAATTTATTATAGGATCTCTATCATTTTATATGTGTTTTGCAAGTTGTATTTTGATTGCGTCTATTGCAGTCGTCATCTCCAAAATTCACTAGCAACAATAAATCGGCGTTTACGACACAAATCTTAAGGCCACGTGTACTACATCCATCGCTTTCGGCGACCGATATTCTTCGTCCTCCTGATGCAGACAAAGAGTTCGTTTTTTTTTTTGTACCGATTTCTTTCCTCTTGTAATTTTTTTGATTTGTGAACCGTCGTCCTGGAAATGTTCTTTTTTTTTCACATCATATCACATCGTTCATAAAATATTCTCCGTTAAGGTAAACATGACTTTGCAAGAGTTCAAAGTTCAAAAAATATTACCTTCAAAAGATCTTCAAGATTTATGGCGTTATTTATTTAATGCCATAGGATCTTTAGTATTGAAGAGAGATCTACTTTATGTGGATCATAATTATTTCTCATTTCGTCTTTCATCGTTAGCAGATTTATGTTGCGCTTTTTTTTCTCGCCGCTTTCTTTCTTTTTTTTTTTTCGAGGATTATACAATGCTCCAATCATAAATAGAATATTTTGCAAATTGTGCACATATGTTCTGACGTGGATTTTTTCCTTTTTTCCAGAAAGTGCACAATGATTCGAAAATAAATTTCTCTCCTAATCATGATCGTATTGCAACAACTTTATTTAGATCGTATGCTGCTCTTATCTCGCTTAGAGCTGTTTCCTATCTTTGTTTCTTCCTTATTTTTTTTTCTAGTATTATCCAATTTATTAAAGTTAGCAATATAGAGGCAATACTCTCTGAAATATATTTTACTAGTGTATCGTTTTGATTTCATTCAATTCGATATTGTTTCATCATATAAAAAGTAAGCCACATGTGTAGAAGGACAAGTTTTATTATCTTTATTAGAGATTCTTTTTTCATTCCTATAGGTATGTTGACATAGAAATGCTCAATTAATGCAAAAATAAATTGAAAAAAAGCGCAAATTTTGCTGTTTTAGTGTTGATAATTTTTATGCGATATACTTTCAAAAGAATCCTGGTTGAATATTTCCTCGAGAAATGAATATTTTCGATACCTCAAAGCATTAAAAATTTTCTTATAAAAGTAATATTCTCGTTGTTTTTACATCAATTCCGCTCGTTTATTTCCACCTATTTAATCAAATTGTCTAGTGGATCATCTCAATTGATAAAAGCGCGTTGACTCATTTAATAATTTCCAAAGCCGTGATAAAAGCTAAAATAATTCTCACTGCAGTTCATCTTTTTCGGTATTGATTTTGATCAGATTAGGGATTGCGTCTCAATATGTATACGGCACGATAATAGGGCGTCTGATATTGCGATAGAGGGGGATGGTCGGCAGTATCCTTCAGCATATGCTGAGCCACCCTTCATGCAGGGGGGGGGTGAGGGGATGCGCGTGGGTGAGGTGGGGGCAGGTTGGTCGGATAGACTCGATGGTGTAATCTATAAGAATGCGTCTGGGGGGAGATGGTGGGGGGGGGCAAAATCGCCTTGATGTGGCTAAATGCGACTTCACTGCAAATTATTATTGGCATAACGGACAGTGCTGCGTATTTTTTTTTTTTTGCGAGAAGGCGTTGTACAAAAATCAGGTGTTCTATTTAGAGTCAATCCAAGGAATTGAGCAAAGAGAACCTCATAGAAACCGCTACTCCTGAAATCCCTAAGGAGTTTAGTCGATAGAGAGAGAGAGAGAGAGAGAGAGAGTCACCGATGTTTAGTAGTTCAGTAGTGCTCTATTTTGATGTATGCAGAAAATACTGTTTTTTACCCAATGGGGAAAAGAGTCTGTAATAAAGCGTTGGATATAGGAGATCAAGCTTAACATTCAAATAAATCCATCTTAGTGAATCACTTTCGGACGAATATGTAAATGAATTCGTGTGAAATTGGCGTTTATCAATGCACAAACATCACGCAGTTAATCGCAACAAAATATTTGGTATTTAATTGGTGGTGCAGCTAAATAAATAACAAAACAGATGAGTTTCACTCGAAAACAGACACACACAGACTTACTGACAGACAAATACACAACGGTAGTTAATAATGTTTACATGGTTTGAAGGCAAAATAAATCAATTCACTTCTCATAATATCAGTTGCTATATTTTTCAATATATAGTTTTAGGATCATAGTATCCGTTAACATGCTGCTTTAATATGTTTAATACTAAAGTTTTCCTTGGTGATGTTGATGTTCTGAGGAGTAGCTCACCATAAGGAGGGAATCGCGATCAGTGAGCAATAGTATAATACCATGTGGGACGTAGGTAATTACTTTGAAATTTCGGCACATTGTACAAATTCTTTACATTTACATATTATATATATATATATATATATATATATATATATATATATATATATATATATATATATATATATATATATATATATATATATATATATATATATATATATATATATAAAGTTGCATTCAAATTTTAGCATTTCTGAAGGAGGCAATGGGGGGAGGGCGGCACTGTGCAGCATCGGAGTAATCGCGAGCTAACGAATGTGCGCAAGCTACCCAATTTAGTTTGTAGGCCCGTTTCATTCTCCTCTCTTAATTACTTTTCCAAGTGTCCGTCATATCATTTGGATCGCACTAATAGAGATGTCACTTGCAATTCCCTTGATCGCTCCTTCGTTCGCCGTATTTTTCAAAAATCAAGAGAATATAGCCGTTTGCCTCGCTTTTACTTAATGCAGCAGCCTACTCAGCGCATTATTGACAAGAAGGTGTGATATAGATTTCATATGGAGGCATTAAACCCTGAAGGTTTTTGCTGACTTTATCGATATTTTCAGTTAACTACTTTCCTTATCCTCAAATCAGATTCCTCGTGAAATAAAAAAATATTAAAATATCGACGCATATTATTTTGGAGGATTTGTTGAAACGAAAGAGCATAACGTCGAGGAAATACCATCGAACTTCACCATCTCCACCATCGAACCTCCAATAAAAAGATCTAAAACGAATTTACTTTTTGGATTCATAGTATCCTCCATACCTATGTATGTGCATGTCTCTTTGTTTAGTCGATAGTTTCATCTGGGAAACTATAGAAGCTTCAATCACAATATCTGAACTTTGATACGGATGGGCTGCACTAAAGTCTTTTTATTAGCGGTTAGATTATTTACTGTATGAAAGTTGTATTTTTAATACTTATTACTGATTACTACTCGATAAAACTGATCGATTAGACGATGAAAATGCAAAAAAAGAACGCGTATTGCAGTAATTCGACAGCTTATCTGGCGTGTTTTCCTATTTGTTTAAAATTGATTTGATATCATTAAAAACTTTCAAAAATTATAAATCGCTTCAAAAATTATTAGTCATGATGTTACTGTTCATTTATACTTACAATAGAACGCCTAAGGCTTTTTTTTTGTTCGATTAAGAAAAATTTGCATAGACAGCATTAAGGATCATCGCATAGATAATATGCAAAAAAAAGATCCTGACATAAAGAGTCCATAATTATTGTAAGTGAGGAAATTCTTTAGTCCACTCTGTCATTTTTGAATGCTATCCATCGATTCATTCGAACGATGACTTCTTATTGCGATCATTATATAAGATTATTTTCGTGTTTTCGTACTTATCGATAATTAACTTATGCAACTAATTAAAGATTTTTGTGAAGGATAGTGTCGTTTCATAATATTTTAAATATCTTCATTTTTATGTTTTCGTGTGCATCTTGAAGTAAAACTGAGTAAAAAAGGTGATTGTTGCATACGATTATTACGAAAAGAAATGAAAAATAAAGTAAAAATTGTTGCTGCATTTAAAAAAAAAAAAGAGATACATATTTTTTAGTAATCAATTGGATAAACATTACCTTTCTTAGTCATGTGGTCCTTTGAGGAAAGTAAGAATCAACGAGCACTCTGGATGTGTCGCGAGGAGTGCTTTTATTCGACTTCACTGCATTAATTAAAACAAACGCGACTGTCACATAGCAAGATGATGTTGATACTTGCTTAAAAATCCCTAAAAATGGAAAATGGTGGAAAGAGAAGGATATATAGGATGGATGAAGCAACTTTCACCAAACTAACCCCTCTACGTATTTTTCGTGGATGACGATGTGAGCTTTGCGCTTCTCCACTCCATACAACCAGGTAGCAATTATAAGCATACCCGGGTAGTAACACACAAAGGTAAGCAGCCTGGGTGCATTGTGTCAGCATCAGTGGCCTATATGCGTACGCATGCTTTTGTTTACACGGAGAGAACAGGAAATTATGTAAATGCCATTATATAATGCAATTCGTTTCACAAAGCTTCACTGCGAAGGACGCCAACGAAAAGAGGTGAGCTGAGGTGAAAAACGATGGACAGGAAATGGCTTTAATACTGTCTTAATAACATCTAGAGGTCTCATTAGGTTTTTTTTTGTATTTGATGAAGCTAGTCGTCTATAGCGAAAAGGGGGAGGCTTTATTTATATGATACGGTATGTTTCCTGAGGTTAATTATTCATAAAAGGAACTTAACAATCGACGGAAAACGTTTGCCACTAAATTATTCCAATTAGGCGATATCGATAAATATTTGGATTTTCCATTCATCTCCTACGCCTATTGCTATGTATGGTGTATGGTATTGCTTTTCGGGTGTGGAAATGATGCACCAGCTTGTAGTTTTGACCACAATCCTACTATTAATATCCATTCGGTTGAGAGATTATTCCTTAGCTGCGGTTAGATTTGCACCCTAATTCGTACTGTATCGTCAGCCTCCCTTGTTTCTCCTCTCGCCCCTTCCCTCCCACCTATCCTCTCCCCCTCTTCTTCCCTCTATTTTCGAAAAATTTATGCATGATGGAAGTCTTTAAATTCGATCTCTTCATTGTTTCCCAATTTATATCATTAATAATCGAAACGTAAATTTTGTTTCGATTTCGATTTATCGGTTTAGTTTGAGGAGTTTCGCTAAAAATCAAACTCATTCGAGCAGAAATTTTTTAAAAATATTTTTAGATGCTCCGCCTCGACCATTAAAATTTGGATTTTTCTTTGTCAGAAACTTTCCATGATGGTAATACGATTGAGTTGAAAGTTTTCGAGCACTAAACACTCGTTTATTTCTTTCGTTCAAGTGGATTAGCTGCACAATGTAACATCACGCTGATGAGATGAAATTCTGATGAAATATTTGATAATTAGTGGCCATTAAAATCTCTGCTTATTTGAGAAATCCAAAAAATTCAATTTTAATGTCGAAAAATTTTTGGCCAAGCCTAGGAGCTAATCATCTGAGCCCCAGAAGGTAGTCTTCAAAACTTCTGAACGTAATCTCTTATTGTTCAGGAGTTAGCCTATTCACGCAAAGCTGCGCATAATTCCTAATATAGATCCATGAAAATTTTAGTGTAATTTTTTCTTGGTATTGATCTTCTTCTAAATTTCCTTCAAATATCATATCTTCAAACTCGATAGATAGCTTTAAGTAGGGTGCCCCAACTATCTCTGGCTCAGTTGTATTGAGCGCAGCGAATTTGTCAATAAATTTCCGCGTTTTCTTTGAGATATTTCTTTTCTCTTTCTATTTATATCCATTTTAATAGGTTCACTTAATCGTCGTTCACTCTTGAGTACACATTCGAACAAACAAAAAATAAACTAATGAATCAAGACAAGAGGTTTATACAGTTCGTATAAAAATACTTCAAATTATTTATGAAATACATATTCATATTTTCGCGGATATAAGGGAGAGGATTTCGTTTGCTTTTATGCCGCAATAGTCGAGCGCATCTGTGTGACAGATTGTGTCGACGGTGGATTAGAGGCGTAACGAGATGGGGTGACACAACAATAAAAGACATCCTAAGCAGCTGCGTGCATGTGAATGGACACGACAAATTACCCATCACCAAATCCAACTGACCAATTGCCCATCCACAAATCCAGCTGACCATTTGGTCATTCGTCGAAAATTCGCTGGTAATTGGATCGTCGTGATAATTGTTTTTCAATCCTTCACATAAAGGATTAATTAGTTCGTATTTAATTTAGTGCACATCCTCCTTAGTGAGCTAGAGGTTATTTCATTCATCGTTGATCTTTAAATCACCACTATTCCTGTTCATCAACAATCCTTCTATAGTGCTTTGTTTTATTTTTATTTCTATCAAAGTCCTTTTATATTGTTTTTTTTTTAAATCTTCAATCTCAATTGTGAATTTTAGTTCACGTTTTTCTTATTCATTCACAGATCGTCGCAATACGATCTAATCGATCGATAAAGATGATCGCATCAATTTTTCCTATTCGACATTCATATTCTTGTTTATTTCCTTTTACAGGTGTAGTCGTTGCATTTTCAGATAAATGAACCGTATATTCTATAATAGAACATCTAAGTTACGTTAATAAACAGTGATTATTCCTAAATATATTTTTTAGCATATATTCAGTCTATTCTAGCATATATTCAGTTAATATATTCATTTCCCATATATATGTAAGTCCAAGTATTCCTTATCTAGCATATATTCAGTCCAAGTATTCCTTTCTAGCATATATTCCCAAGTATTCCAAGTATTCCTTTCTAGCATATATTCAGTCCAAGTATTCCTTTCTAGCATATATTCAGTCCAAGTATTCTTTCTAGCATATATTCAGTCCAAGTAGCATTCCTTTCTAGCATATATTCAGTCCCAAGTATTCCTTTCTAGCATATATTCAGTCCAAGTATTCCTTTCTAGCATATATTCAGTCCAAGTATTCCTAGCATATATTCAGTCCAAGTATTCCTTTCTAGCATATATTCAGTCCAAGTATTCCTTTCTAGCATATATTCAGTCCAAGTATTCCTTTCTAGCATATATTCAGTCCAAGTATTCCTTTCTAGTCCATATATATATTCAGTCCAAGTATTCCTTTCTAGCATATATTCAGTCCAAGTATTCCTTTCTAGCGCAAACAGAAATATATAGCATCAAGTTAAAACTCAGTGCTCGCCTATCTCTTTCATGTGGAAATATTTATTTTCTTTAATTGGCTTCGAATGTTTCTATCATTTTTGTATTGCCGCAATCTCCATCAATAATTCTAGCAATATTGATTTTAAAAAGAAAAAACTGAAAATTGAAGTTGTATTACAAAATATTATTAAATAAAGGTTTAAATGATGCTGTAGATCAAAGCTATTATAAGGAGATTATTTTTAATTTGTTCCATTCGATGCCATTTAATATTGATCAGTGATCATCGTCGATGTGTGTGATAATCGAAGGTGATGCATTTGCGTTGATGAAGTAGTTTGAATGCTAGGGAACGCTAACTATATGACTATATTTCTCTCAGTAATCGAATATCTCTAAAAAAGGAGTCGATTGATTTGTATAAAGATAACTGTTTAGCATTCTCCGCAATTTCTGTATTGTGTTTTATTTATTTATTTATTTGTTTATTTGTTTATTTATGGTTTATCTACTTATTTGTTTATTTGTTTTATTTTATTTTTATTTTTTGTTCTTGCAGAAGAGCTACTTAGCAATCTCCATTTGAACTTATAATCTTGCTGCTTCAGTGACACTCTGGGTGTATTAAGAGAGATTTGAGTTTCTCTAACAAAAGTAGAGATTTATAACTTTTCTTTAATCTAGTTAGTTAAGAAATATATCCTGAATTCTTTTTTTTTTGGAAGGAGATGGGAGAGTGGGAGGGTGGGGGTAGGGGGGGGGGGAATATCCGATATCATAAATATAAGCTTAATGCGATGAAATCATTTGCTCTGACTATATTATTGATTGGATTTTCGAAGTGCATTGGCATAAAATCTTTCAGATGAAATTCCCATCGGTAACATCCATATTGAGAAGCACTTTTAGCACTACTCGGCTGGAAATACGAACTTTGAAAGTCTTTACTGGCCGCTATATTCCATTAGCATTTATAATTCTAGCCGTGGATCGCCATATCAGATTTTGAAGATTCCTATATTTCTATCGTAGAAAAGATATCATCGTTTCTGGATTAATCCTGAGATCTCTTCTAAGGGGAAGAAATGTGTTTTTTTTTTGCGCTCGACTTAATAAAATGCTCATTGATTGCTTTATTAGTGCCGCACCGAATCTCTATTCAATTCACCATTCGCTAGGCAATTCTTTCAAAGAGTTTCCTCAACAAAAACGGAATACAGTTGACTTCCACAATGAGGATTCCTCTATTCGTTTCTTTATTAAAGGTGATTGAAGTTGTTGCATTTAAAGGTAACTATTTTCCGCTCTTATTTTATTGACCATATTGTCGTAAATGAGATAGCGAAAGGGCACACTAAGATCACTTTGAATCGATTGATCAAAGAATTTCAAAGATCTGAACATTTTTTTTGCACTCCGATTTTTATCCAGTTGGGAGAATTTACAAATTGATCGATGAGCGAAAAGAGTGCTCTTGCAAAGATTATTATTTGCAATCTTCGGATGATTTATCTATCGATATAATTATAAGAGTGAGGGCTGGCAGGTATATTATGAGATTTGTCAGGTATTTTATGAGATCTGTCAGGTATTTTATGAGATCTGTTAGGTATATTATGATGTTTTTATATAGGACGTTTCGTGATTGTTACCCTAATTTGCGTCACTCTTGTATAACTAGAATATGTGCCATTATTGATACGAGGTCTTATATGTGAAGAACAGCGCCGAGTGTTGCAGTTGTTACGCCATTGCAGATCTGTTTTCATGTTATTTAGTCATTTTGTACATTTTCAACGCATCAGTCTCTCGCTTTCCCATTCATTCTCTACCGTCCCAATCTTTACCTCTTCGTTATCTTTTAATATCCTTCCGTTTTCTTACCGTTTCCGGTATCGGCAATGATGCATATTTTATTAATTAGTTTATTTGATAGGTGTTTATTAGCTTAGTTTTATAATTGATAAAAAAAAAACTTCAGCGCTATCCTCATTAGTCATCGTAATAAATTTTGAGTGATCACTGCAATTTTGTTATCGGCTCTCTTCGTAGTTAATAAAATCAATATATTTCCTGAAGTAAATGAACATAACAATTAATTAAATATAATGATTTTCAACTCATTGGCTTGTAGTTATATTGCTATATAGCTGCTTAAATTATCACTCTTTATCTCGATCTTTACCGAATACAATATGATCTCGAAAAAAACCTTCACGGGGTCTACTAATTTTGCAGCATTTTCAGGAGAGTTTTATTGAGTAGAGGTCATATTTCCTCTCAGTTTTGTTGTAGCACCAGTTAATCGCCTTCTATAGGATGTTATATTTTGCGAGAGTGCATACAGGAGCGGCACTGTTTATTCTACGGCTAAATCTTCTTTTTTTCCATATGTCGTGCGTCCCGCCAGATGGACGACGAACTGTATTACTTACGCAAGTGGCCGCTGATAATGCATAACCTTTTACTGCACTAAGCGGTTTTCGACTTCCTTGCGTTGTGAAAGATGTCAGGAACCAAAATAGACTGATACGTTTGTCTGTGGATATGTCTACCTTATTTATTTATTTATTTGTTTATTTACATATTTACATGCATATTTATCATTATTACATTTTATAGAAACCCACAAATATGTCCAACATATAAGACGTATAATTACATGTATATAACTTACATGTAATCATTTAGAGAGCGATATTCAGCAATTTGCAGACCGTTTACACCGGAAATACGCGTATTGTATATATATATATATATATATATATATATATATATATATATATATATATATATATATATATATATATATATATATATATATACTGCAATATTTTTTAATGGACCAAAGTGGAAAGTACGGGCAAGGCGCCTAGCGGAGGGTCTTAGCACGAAAAAAAAAAGAGTAGAGAGGAAGAGATGCATGAAGACAAAGAGAGGATAAGGGTAATGCTAAGTGAAGAGAGTCGAATAAAATAAACTGCAAATGAGCACACGTGCAACGGATATTCTATCGCGCTCGAAAGAAAATACTCCGCGCATAGAGCTTGTCTTCGATCCTTTCTGGTGGATTATCCATCCGTTGTCGAAGTGCCGATCTATCATCAACTGGGGATATCTTGTGCTCAAAGTGATGTGGCATGTGGTATGTTCGTATGTGCTAATTAGCTAAGCAACGTATGTTGGTCGAGGTTCGATGTGCCCTAGAATAGGCGCAATAGTGATTTCTTGTATTCCATTATACCACATGGTATATTCTGGTGAATAACATCAGAAAATAGCTATGTTTACTCTTCTCATCACATAAATATGCACTCTCTCATGTGTCAGCGATTACACTATCCGCATCCCACCTTCTCAGTCTTTTGCTGTAAGTGAAGAAGAGGAGGGAATGAACTACCTTTGATTATGAAGACGAGTAATCTATAGGTAGGCAGTCAGCAAAATGTGATCTCTACATCGGTATGATCTCATTTCTGGTGATCAGCTTTCACTTAAGGCTCATCGTGCGCAATTTCGAATAATTCAGGTTGAATCAATCGTAAGACAGAAACTGCAACTATTTGTACCGATCATATTCTATAAGGTCTACTAGTGAAATGCTTTGCTAATTAAATTCTGTACATTAAATTATGGTTATTAATAATTTCAACTTTTTGTTACTTTTATCATTCAATTTGTTGCAAATATTATAAGCGAGAAAAAAGTTGCAAACCTATTGTGAATATATCGTTTGAAATTCGACTATATTGGATAAATCGCATTATTGAAATTATATTCGCTTGGGAAAAATAACTAATATTAATTATATGGTACGTTTATTTAGAAATCTCATCGAACAAAAATACTCCCGACAAATATTTTATTCAACAATAGTTTTACTGAGTAGTAAACTATTCTTTCATTGTTTATTCTTTAAATGAAAATTTCATTCATAAAATTGAATAATTTATTATAGTGTCGCTTTATTATTGAGTATTCGATTATAGATGCGATAGGAAATAGTAAGGTGGGCTCAGCTTTATTGATTACTAATGTAGTTGGGCGATTTGCGCTCAATTTCAAAAAAAAAAAAAAATGATAGGTCATTATAGGGAAATAACTCATAGAAGGATGTTTGTGATGTGATATTATTGTATTTATTACTGTATTCTTGACACAATAAATTAATTCCTCTATATTTGTCCCATCATTCTTTGATGATATAATTAGCTGTTTTTTATTTCTAAGGAAAACGTTCTAGGACAAACTAGAGACTTGTACGAGTAAAGTTTACTTATATTTACTCCGTCAATCATATATTAAGGGATTAATCTGGATAATCTGATTGTGGAAAAAAAAAAGACTTATTTTATTGCTGCGATTTCTCCTAACATTTACACAGTGATGTTTAGCACATATCGTTGTTAGATGATTCACTTTTGAATGTTGGTGTCTTCAACTGTCAAGATCGACGTGATGATATGAGTGGAATGTTGAAATAGTTGACGCCGTAGCGCCGAGGAGAGAGAAGTGTAAAGAGGGAGGGGGGGGGGGGGGGGAGGTGGGGGGTTATATTTGGAGGGGAGTTTGGTTGATGACAGCGGTTTTTATTCGATGCTTAATCCTGATTTACGTAAATACTTGACGAATATTTCGAAAAGATACACTCGCCTATACACAAAAGAACCCGTTCATTTCGTGTGCTTTTTTTTTCTTCTTTTTTAATCAATTTCTTTTCTACGTTTTTTTTTTCCATCTTCCCGTTGTATTATCGTCATCAAAGAAAACATCGAAAGATTTTTCGTAGAGATTTTTATTGTTATCTTTACGATCGTTTATTACTATCTAACTTCATCGTTGCCGAAATCATTGTTAGATATTTGTTTCACATTTCGATATCGAAAGAAATCGCTCGCGCTCTCTTTCTCTCCTCTATGCATTTTTGCTGCTTTAATTGCAAAACGTAAGTTTATATTTCTTATCATTTATTAATAGAAGCAATGAGAAATTGTTATAACTATTGATTATCGAAAACCCTCGCCGAATAATCTCATCGTAGTGGAAAGAGAGCTATCGGTAAATCGCCACAAGTATATGATTGAACTGAAATTTGGATTTTCCATTGAAATTAAACATCTTCGATTGTGATCGATTAAGGCTTATATCTCAAAAATAAGCTTATAATTGCGTAATGTTACTTAAACTAGGCTTTAATTTTATAACGGCTTCCATCAAAATGCATTTATTTATTGAAATTTTTCTGAGAGATTCTACTTGTATCAAATCGAAGCAGTGAAGATTCCGCATAGACAACGTCTCACTTCCTTGGCGATCGTTTTTCGTCGATTATACAATCCTTCCTGTCGGTTTACAATTCCCTAATTTTCTGCTCGATTCCTTATCCACATATTGAATTAAGTATTGGAGAATAGAGAATTTCAAAAATATTCACAATCTAATCTATGTGCTCCGCACAGTTGGAAATAGTAAAGAAGTTCGATGGTGTTGTGGCTGTCACTAGCTGATATATGTTTACATCATTTTCTTCAATTGTTCCAAACAAAACAGGCAGGTGTGTTTTTGACGTGCAGATGTGATTGACTTGTTCCGAAGGGAAATATACATTCCGTAAAGAATTACAAAAAGTTAGTGACCAGATAGTTTTTCTGATGTGCCAGTCACGGATTGCTTTCTTGCTTTTCTATCACGTTCTCCTCGGTTGATTCGACTGAGGAGGTGGTCGTGGTGAACGTACCCGACCGTCACAGCTGACTGCTGGATGAAGAGTGGTTGGTGTCCGATTACTCGTAATTTCTAAGCAAATTAGTACCATTTAGAGTGGGGCACTGCACACATATCTCTTAGCATTGCATCTGTCTTGACGATAGGCTGCAGTCGATTAATATCCATTCATTGGCATACAGCGTTACTTACTTAATGACATTCTGAGTGCATATATTCGATACCTGTCGCAATTAAAGATGCGAATAATCGTTAACAAAGGTACAAACGATGAAACCTATTATTTCATTTGTATCTTCATTCAAAATTATTTCTCATACTAAAATTATTTCTGAAGGAAAGAATTTCGTTTGATAATATTCGGACAATTTTTGATCACTGCATTGTTAAGAATGATATTTATTTGCTACATGATTTCAAATAGTATTTCCTAAGTCTTTGATTATTGGTGATCCTTGAAAACAATCCTTGGAAGAACAATGACGTGTTCAGCAAAATTCAAACATTGCTTTTTGATGATAAATGCTTAGAGAAGCAGATTTAAACGTGGAAATTTGCATATATTCAGCCATCGTTTATCCGAGGTCATTCAACCGGGAAGCCCTCTGTTTCCATCAATTCCCCAGATAAGAATGATTTTCAGCCTTTTTAATTTAGAGTTTTATGAAAGTCTTGCTTTCATTAATTCGCGGTGAGTTTTGGTGAATCAAAACAATATCTTCCTGATGAGGTGATGTTCCAACACGTATCAGCGTTGCTCTGCAAGCAAGGAAATTTGCCCTTAGAGTATATGAATAACTATGAATGCATAACCTTGCGATTTATTTCCTCATCGATCATTCCTGCAATTATTTTTGCTATCTGCATATTTTTGCAGTTTCCCTCATTTGTATAACCATTGCATTTTCATTTAGAAAATGTTAGAGTTCGACTTTTCCTGAGTTTCCTCGTCGATTATCTGCTAATATACCTTCAAGGGTATAACTGTTGTATATATGCTCTTTAGGTAGCATCAGTTACTTCATCATACTGTAAAGCTAATAATGCACTGTATCGAAATATCTTTCGAAGCATAGTAAAATGTATGCATAGAATTTCGCTTACCACATCATACAGCAATTTCATTAGAAATGCTCGTAGCGGTGCTTGTTCAAAACTTTCTTCTCTTTTATATGTTTGTTTCTCTACTTTTCGGCGTATACGACTTCCTTTCACCTTCTTCCGCTTCTTTCAATGTGGATGCCGTTTGAAACCATTGGGAAAGGAAAGTTTCTTCAGGCCTTCAATGCTTCCCATTTTTCGGATCTTTGTTTTTCTCGTTTCCTTCCTTTCAAGGTTGCAGTCAGAGTTGAAATCATGAAGCGCATTTTCGGAATAATCAACCAACCTGAAATCAGGCTCATATAAGGTCTGCAGGCGGTCTGACGACTTCGCATCACTAGCCGTTGACATCAATAGGGTCATCGATCAAATATTTAACGTTTATCTCGCATCTTATATGTCGTGCGATATTTCACTCTAGGTGACAGGAAGTGCATCTTCGCCCTTTCGATTTACCTTTCCATTTGTTGTTGTCTTGTCATCAAAAATTATTTAGCTGCTAGCGGCATCTGCAACAAAATAAACTATAGTGATTGTATGCTGCAAATTTATACATGTTTCATTGTGATGATTATACTGCAAGAGTGCATCATTTTATGTCAACAACTGCAATATCGAATGCTAAATTCAATAAGTTCGTGGATCCTTTTAATGAAAATTTAATCAAAGCCCAATAAGGAGGAAGCAAAGGGTAGGGGAGTAGGGAGTGGGGGAGGGTGTGTGGGAGGAGGAGGTCACGAATGAGCAGATTGCAGACCAACTGCTATATGTGCACCCATGAGAGCACAGAAAGAGGATCGTTTATGAGTGAGTGTGTGAGGGTGAATCCATCGTGGACGCTCGTTGCATGCGCAAGATTGCTTCGGCATTTAGCGCAGCAGCTAATATCAATTTTTGTCGATTATATTAGCATTGTTCTTCCCCATTAACGATGCTTTCTGATTGTTTATTATGAGGGGAATTAAGAAGTTACGAAGTGAAATATGGAAATTCTTTTTCCTATTTTCTTTTTTTTTTGATTTTTTGTATTTTTTTTCACCTCATCAAGGATTTTTTTTTATTAGATTCTTCCCGAAAATTCTTGTTTTTGTCTTTTTTTAATAAAAATATATATAAATATGAGTGATTTACGATGTTGTGAGAGAATCTCACGGGGGGGTTTTTTTTTTTGTTTTTGCTTCCCAAAATATACTTTTTTTTTACAGCTTTTGTACGACATGAATTGCTGCTTTTAGGTGATCGGCGATAGATACAGCGCTAGTTTTTTTTTTTGGGGGGGGGGGGGGGGGGGGGTTGAAATACTTATAGTCTTTTGTCGTTATTATTTATAGTTTATCTTTGTTCTCTATCATTTATTTAATTTTCATCCCTCCATAACATTTATTCGGGAAATTTTGTTTTATTTCATCGAAATGACGTATTTGCTCGTTTATGTCGAATAAACATTTCATTAAGTTATATATATATATATATATATATATATATATATATATATATATATATATATATATATATAGAGAGAGAGAGAGAGAGAGAGAGAAAAAAAAAACGGATGTTCAATGCTCCATTGGAAAATTTTTTTACTTTATAAATTACTCTAAAGTAGTGCCTAAATTTTTGTCCTAATTGATATTTAGCCTAGAAAATAACAGCCTAGTTAATTCATTACTAAGGACGAGAAATATTTTCATCGAACCTCAGTCTATCAGCTTTCAACGTCGTCTAATACAATGAGCGATATAGACGTCTTCATTAGAGTTGTTATTGACGCAAAAGAAACGAACATAAGGTCATCAAAGGTCATCTACGCGGTCATGAACTTTTATCATTATGCACTATGAATAATGCGCATATGGGTCTATACTTCATTAACACACATGAGACGATCAATTAGAGTGTCTTCATTTACCTGGTAAGCGATTTAATAGTTAAATAAATTAAGCTAATGGCTATATTTCAGTTTAGAGGAATATTCAAATCAAATCATTTCAACAATTTTTCTCAGTCTTTTCAACCAACAATGTTTGTTGTACGTGTTTGTTTGTTGGATTACAACTGACAGTGTTTCTCTTAGATGAATGTTTCTTGGACTGTGAAAACGACATGTGTCTTTTTCACTAATTGATAGCAAGGTTAATATAAAATTAATTGTGATGATTAATAAGATACCTCTCAAGAAGCGCATCAAGGATCGGTAGTGGTAAAGTCGTATTGTTCCGTTTTCAGTATAAGGGGGGTTCAGTGATTGCCTTTTATCCCCTGCCTGTTATTCTTGCATAATCTCCTCAACGTTGCAAATGATTCGGAAGGTGTAATTAAGTTTCATACAGGTGTTTGGATTTGTACAGGTTATTAAACATTCTTTAAGATTCACAGAGGTGTTCGAATTTGTACAAGTTGTTGTTAGGCGAAATTCGTCGTAGATTTCTATGTACGTTAAGAGGTCTTGAACGCTACAAGACTGATATCGACGGTTGTCAACTTGTATTCTCTAATCGATCATGGTGATCATACAAAGCATCACAGCAGAATACTGATAGCCCTCCCAAGTGGCATTATTTGAAAGAAAGAAATTGAAAAGAACAAAATGCACTAACAAAAACCGTTACTTTAGTTGTGATCTTTTGGAGTATCTTTTTATCTTTGAGGTTATCAAATATGATCTAATATCATTTTGATTATTGATTAAATTATGCGTCAATATTTCTCGATCATTGTGCCGATATGATTGCGGCGGTCGAACGTAGAGGCCAAACGACTTGATAGATGCAATTGCTTGTGCAGCAAAAAGAGTGCTCTTTGCGTGGTATATGGGTGTGAACAGTGGTATCTTACATTGTGACAACA
The DNA here is from genome assembly GCA_013433145.1 of Ascaris suum. Lineage (NCBI taxonomy): Eukaryota > Metazoa > Nematoda > Chromadorea > Rhabditida > Ascarididae > Ascaris > Ascaris suum. The sequence continues at coordinate 10,929,158 of CM024175.1, forward strand.
TTTGTGGGAGGTTAACGGTGGGCAGCAACTATGTACCGGTCTTTCCTCTTACGTTTATTGTTCACCTACTTGATATTGTTAACAGTAGCGATTCTCTTCTATATTATTATTTTTATATTTGCATGTCAAGTTTGCAACTTTGTCTCTTATAAAACGATTGCAAATTCATTGAGAGATTCAATTGTCATAGATGCATTTTTTTTTCGATCTTTTATCTAACTATATCGAAAATTTAATACATAATTCAAGGAGATCGTTAAATTTTTAGCTGAAATCCATATGGCGGCTTTAAATCGAATATAACTCTCATATATGACAAGCTTAAAGTTCAATTAATTTCTGTTAAAAGATAATATGTTATGACTTAATTAAATTCATGTGGATATATATTTTTTTTAGTGTATCATTAACGGATTCTGAAATGGAGCATCGTACATTAAGGCAACGCGATGAGAATAGCTCAAAATCGACGAAGCATCTTACAATGCATTATCAAAATATGAAGAATCTACAACATCTTGTACAAACTATTGAAGGTATATATTTATGAATTTGATTGTTATTCTTGAATGCTATTCTAGAAATTTGTTTCGACCATTTCAATTAGGTATAAATATGAGAGAATTAGCTGATATTTATGAGCGAATAAATATCGCTAATATTATTTATGAGGGGATTGAAAAAAATTTTTTTTGAATATATGCTTACAATGATGATTTTAGAGTAGTTACTAAGAATTTCGATGAAACTCACTTAAATGATCATTAGTGATGTTGGCTTAATCACCCTACTTTTAAATCCAATCATAGAGTTCAATGATAAGCTCGACATATTTTTATTAGAGTGTATAGGTTAATAATGCAAATAGTATCGCTCGTCAATCTTGATTTCCACGGAATGGTGTCAGTCAGTCATATTGGCCTAGGATACACCTTTGAAACAAGTTTAAGGAATTGCTTGGTTTAAAGGTCATCTATAGTAGCATTTTGAATTTATAGGAAACTTGTGCAGCCGCATTGTGTAGGTGAGAAGAGTATCCGGGGGTGGGAGGGTGGATAGAGCAGTTTCTTTCGATCTGTTTTTTGAGAATTGCAAAAACTTTTCGTGTAATACAGGAGTGCTGCAATAGTTCATTTCTTCTAGCGTTATGACGTGTTTTTTGTGCTTCAGAAAAGTAAAAATTTTCAGTTACTTCTACGAAAATTTCTACACTGTTAGATTTAGTTTTTGGCCCAGAAAAAAAATTCACAAATAAGTACCCTATCATCATATGATACTACAAAATAGTTTGTGGACCCCTTTGAACGGATAGCGTAAATCCACAAACTATTTTATAATACCATATGATGATAGTACCATAATGATGATTTTTTGGAGCAAAAACTTCCAAACTCGACGAGTAATTTAACTGCAACATTTTGGCAGCAGACAACTTCATTTTTGCTTCGTTTAATTATGAGCTGGAATGAGTTCCAGGTTTTATTCCAAATTCCATCTTTGTATGCGTTCATAACTTTTGTTGTATCGTACATAGTTTCCCTTAGGAGGACCTTCCTTCCCCCCTCCCCCCTTCCCATACTTCTTTGAAACGGACTTCTATGTTTTACGCTTTGAACCATCATAAGATTTTTCCCATCTCACACGTCAATAATGCTTCCTTCAAGTTTTTTTTTTTTTTTAATGAACAGACAAATAGTGCTTTGCTTTGGTCAACTGCCTCTTTGAAGGAATACAACAGATGCACTCAATTGTCAAATTCGCTACCAAAATTAACATACTTTCAACGGTATCGGCGGCATTTTTTAAATACATCGACCTTCACGTTAAGCTGTCACAGATTTAAAAATTTCTATAGCTTTGCGTCAATGGAAGCGATTATAGTATATATCCGAGGTGTTTTTTTTTTCAAAATTTTTCCTATGCGAAATTCTTTTTTCGTAAATATGTTTACAGTATGGAACTATAACTAAAATTCTAGCTGCTTTACGCCTAGTATATTGGATATAAACTTGAAAGAGCTGCACACTTCGTCGTAAATCTAAAATAGGATAAGAAATTTTTATTCATTTTTTGTGATATCGCTAAATTTCGGCGAAAATTTTCTTTCATTTATAGGCTACGATAATATAGCGAATAGCAATTTGCCACCACCTGTTCGAATTACACCATATTCAGGAATGAAGCCACAGGTAAGTGCATCTTTCTTTCTTTTTAAATCTACGAACTATTTTTTTATAGAATGGATAAACCCTCAGGAGCAAATGAAATTGCTGATGTCTCTTCTTTCAACGGGTTTATGATATTGTGTAGTTTTGTGAATGCGCTGTAAAAGGGCTGTTTTTTTTTGTTTCTCTTTCTTTTATGGACAATTTTTCAGTGTGAAATGCTTGCTATATGCTTCTTCTTCTCTGTATGTTTTGTTTTTTTACTTGGACTTGCAATGGATCCATTGTTAGACAATCGCTCTTAATAGAAGCAGTTTTTTCAATGTATTATTGTAAGGACATCTCAACAATTGGTCATTTCAACGAAAGAGTTTAACAGTCTGGTGGTGAACAAAAGAGACAGTGAAAAATTACCACACAGATCGACTACAAAAGCGATTTACATATGATATCGTGGAAAAGATACTGCTTACGGGTCGGTAGTTGACGGCTGTCAGTTGAGCATATATATATATATATATATATATATATATATATATATATATATATATATATATATATATATATATATATATATATATATATATATATATATATATATATATATATATATATATATATATATATATATATATATGATATATATATGATATGATATTTTATTTCAGTGATAGGGTCATTATGCTGTTTGTGAGTGGTGTTTGATATAGCCTATTGAGTATCTAGCAGTTATCGTTTGTAGTTGCAGGGCGTCAGGCTACTAGGCCACTTTCTAGCTATTGTAGTCTAGCGAGCAATTTTACTTTATTGAAGGACTGAGGTCCTTGGATTTTCTGCTAACCTTTTCTCCTTTCCTCCATTTTGCCATCTTCTTTAAGAGAGCGTGCATATTTTTGCATCCTTATGCGTTAGGATGCTGTTGGCCCGTTTGGCCAGTTATATCGTTTCGAAAAGCGCTGTTCGGCTGCTCGTTCGCAGATTAGTGTACCTGCTACCTGTGCCCATCATCTTATATCGCGAAACGCTCACGTTTGCATACGGATATAGTATCAGTCCTCTTTTGCAGCTCAGAATGCATAAATTATATGAGTCGATTGTCTTCTTCTGCAAAGTTTCTTATTTTATAAGCGTGAATTGTTTTTTGTTTAGAAAGCCATTAATGGGATATATCGACCTGATATTAGCCCTGTCTTTGGTGGATTAAGCATGCAAGGAGTCTTTAATTCTCTCTATTTTGTTCATCTTCGTTTTCAGGATTTCATTTTCCGCATTATTTTTCTATGTTTGTATAGGCTGCTTCGGCTGAAAATTGAAAAGACTTCATTATTGTAAGAGATTTCTAGAGTGGTACGTCATTTTGAAGGCTTAATTTGAATCTTTACACAATTCACTTATTATTATTTGATACTCAAGACGTTGAATTCCGGCAAAATAGGTGAGTAACAGCGTAAATTCAAACAAAATGCCCATAAAGAATTCATTTAGAAATTCACATTTATCAACGGGAATTTCTTATGCAGTCATTTCAGGATTATTGTATTTGATTGATGGATATAATATAGGTGACGATTTTGCCAAAATATTGTTATGTTTGATGATTTCGATATACGATGAGATTTCAGCTGAATTTACATTTCTAACTATTTCATCCAGCATTAATATTAACGTGGAATTTGCTCTATTCTTCCCCCCTATGCATCGATTGATTCTCCGTTATTATCAACTCCTCTTTTGATCTTTTTTTTTTTTTATAGAATGGCAAATGGGAAGTTGGAATGATCTTTGCATTCTTTCATGACATTCGGTCAAAACTTTCTAAGTGATCGAGTTCTGAAAGAAATACGAGAAAATTTTCTCGAATGGAATCATCGATCCTTTTCAAATGCATATAGAAACATTAACATCTGCAGTAGGTATATTTTCAAAAACTGCGTTATTTATTTGCATATTGGATAATCTTTCAGCTAATAAGTCGTTAGTTAAGTTAGCACACCAATTTGCTATCTACAATTATAAAAATTTCATGGAAGCGATCGCATACTTACGTAAATCCTCGATCAGACGGAATACGAATTGCATTGCGTATCTATTTGTAGAGCTCAATCAATTTGCGCGCTTCCCTACAGCTTCATTTCAATATTTCGGCGCTCTCTTCTTTCGTCTATGAAATTTTTTCTATTTCGATCCTGTAATAAATATTGCATAAATATCTACGATATTGTTCCGGTGACATTTATTTCTCTATGATCGGATTATGGAATGGATGCGATTAGCCGAAGTTCTTAGAGTAATGGATGAGGTTTATTTTTTCGACTCAACAAAACATCTTTTGGTGGGTCATAGATGATGGAGTGAAAGCTGTCGAATTAGTGGTGTCTAGCAGTGCGGGTATGATGACGCAACGTGGGCTTTGGAGATCATGTTGCAGTCGAATAGGGGTTAGTCTCAACACCTCTCTTAAGGCACACGTATATATATATATGTATCGGTGCTGTAGCAGATGCCTCGTTCATCAGTTGTGCCGGCAACGTTCTCCGCGTGCTTCGCTAAGCTCTTCGCTTTCAATTTTTTTTTTTTGCTACTGCTGCTGAAGTGATGTAATTTTTTAAAGAATTCTATAAAAACAATTCATTTCTAACGTTTAAAAAGTAATTTTTCCTTATTAAAAAGTATAAATTTTATTAAAAATGATTTCTTTTTTTTTCGTTCAGATATTTCATAAAAATTTGCATATTGGCAGTCACAATTAGTGAAGATACTTATGATCATTACTTTTAATTACTTTCAAAATTGTTAGTAATTATTTAATTACATTATTTAAACTGTTAAATCATTACAAAATTTCAAAATTTAATAAACTGTTAAATTAAAAAAAAGTGAAATTTTTATCGACAATCTTAACCATCAGTTGATTCCTGTTCGGTTTTGATGAACTCGAATGGTGATACTTTCAATTACTTTATGAACTTATGCAAATAGTGGTGATTTTCTGGAACGTTTATTGCATCGTCCCAGTGAGATCCTTACCAACTTATGATCTCTCCGGCTACTATTGTTTCAACAATACCATGCTATTGATCGATCGGTCTTTATAGCAGTCTTTAGGAATATCGCATTCTTGATCAATCTTCTAAACGTTCAGCTTAAACGATCATAGCAATTACTTATACTTCATTGCTTCAGCGTTGTCAAGTATGAGAAAGCATCATTATCGCTCGCGCAAAATTTTTATGTGTTTGCTGGAAATTTTAGGGTAGTTTGCATAAAAATAATCACTTTCACGTTTTCTTCAGGTAATTCTCCAGGGAAAATTCTTTTCTTTTTATTAATTGATTTTCTATAGGTTTTTGATGTTTTATCTCTTTCAAATGCCAAAAAATTCGTATTTATAATATACAGCTATTTTTCCCTATAGTATAGGCCTTCAGCTGTGCCTGTACTGTATATGTACTTGTACTTCAATGTACCCGTACTTCATAGTCGGTATACACTTTCGACTTGTATAAACTGATATTCCTAAATATATTTTTGCAAAAAAAAGCAAAATCAGAGAAAAAAACAGCAGTTGATTTTTGTTGCAGAAATCAAAAGGAATTAATCATGACAGGAATGTGATGGCGCATGAAGTAAAGGAATATAATTTAGGGCAGAATTGATTGAGCATAGAGGAGATTTGCTTTATTTATGAGGTAACAATCGAATGTGGTCTATTTTCATTCAACATCTCTATAATGCTCTCATTTTGAAAATCACTCTTAGGCGATGCAAATTTTATTACTTATAAGTATAATATTTTGGGGAAGATTCTCCAATTTAAAATTTCGTTTTATTAGAAAAATTAAATAATTAGATCATCATAACAAATGTCATTAGCAAATAAAGGTGGTGAAAAATTATTTTCAGCGCGATTTTTGTAAAAATAGAAGAGCAAAGTGGCATCACACTCATTTATGCGAGATGAAAGCAAGTGCTTTCAGCAGAACGACAAAGAGAGCATTATATTTTTTTCTTACCCAAAAGTAAGGAAAAGGAGAATATTACTTCTAACAGGGGAGAGAGCTGTGGTAATCAATTAAGATGCTTGAGCATCTTTGAATTTCAATTTTTTAATGATTTTAAGGGATACCAGAGTCATATTGAGTGAAAAGCAAATGTCGAATAGCGTCATTTTTTGAGTTAAAATCACACCATTTTATACGTTTAAGTTAATATAGTAAGGAATAAAAACATATAGCTTTCAAGATAATATTAGAAAAGATACAATTGCTTTAATTGTACGAACGATTAAACTTTATGCATCATTATTCGCTATGCAACGCTATGCAAATGAGGTGTCTCCTTTTAAATGGAATAGACAATGAGGTGAATTCTTTTCTTTTTTTTAATTATTCAGTTTTTTTATTTCAAAGTAAACAATTAAAAACATCTTTGAGATCATTCATTTGAAATGGATCGTTTTTGATCACATCGTTACGTCGATTTTTTTTTTCATTGTAGTTTTTATTCTCATAATCATATATTTATTCCATATTACAAAATGCATCTTTGATATCCTCTCTTCTATCGATCAACTGAACATTTTGGAAAGATCGGAGAAAGGACTTACTCTTTAATTACTTCCGTATCAGTACATGATAATATATTAGTAAATAATGAATGTAGATATATGAATTGTTATCGAAATATCCACCTATAGAAGGCGAAATTTATATAGAAGATTAAAGTAAAGCCGGTAAAAGTTATATCTTTTTGTTGATGTTTGTAAATGATCATGCTCGCATAACTCTGATAGTTGCGCTTTTTTTTTTCACGTCAGCATTTCTTTAAAAAGTTTTGAATTTCGACAACTTCTAATTGTTTTCATCTGCTTTTCCGTTTTTCTTGAGATATTATCTTATGGGTTTACCTTTCAAATCACCTACTCCCACGATCTTTTATAATATAGGATGGTACTCAAGAAAAGTATATGAAGCTTTTGAAGTCAAGCTAACATTCTATTTAGAAAAGTGTTCACTATAGTCTACAGTTGTTTAATTCCGGACGTCGTCTTCAGCATTACAATTACTTTTGTTGATATTATCTTTTTGGAATTCACCGAAGAAGTAAGTGCAAAAAAAATCTCGCACATCACTTCTCAAAAATTTAATAGGATTGAAGTTAAATTCGAAAGGCGACTTGTTGTTTGAGAGTGGAAAAATTCGTTTTTCGGCGTTGGCGATATATTATCGATGCATCGTATCTTAAGCAATATGGATGATGTGTTTGACCTTGAGTATGTCTTGTTGACAGCCGAATCGCGTTGTTAGCGATGTTGTCGTATTTGCAATGAAAAATGAGAGAGAGAGATGCGAATCGTGCACTACAACACTGAACCACCCGCCATCATCATTCAGCCTTTTCTATAACTTTAGCAATCCCTCATGCTCAGATTTTTCATTGTCAATCGCTAGCGTTCAACAATTCACCTGTATACTGACTCTTTCTTGCAAATGTTGGTTGCTGATCAAAGAAATGAAATTGCAATACTGTATTTGCAACACAACACAATAACAGTTTGCAATAAGTTTGCAGTATTATAGAACGCATTTGCAATACGTATATACTTTGGTATATGTTTATGGTTTTGCTATTTGGCTGCAAGAATATTTATGTGTTAGTTGGCATGTTCATTTACAAGGTGATCTTTGTTATATACAATGGTTGCCGGTAATTAATCGGCGCAAGGATACATTGCTCTCTTTCTTCTCTATTCCTTTCTTCTGATCTGTCTATGACTAGGTGACGCTAGCTGTGATCATTTTTCTTTCATAAGTTACCATCGAGTTCACGCTCGCATTTCTTCTTTTTGTTCTCTTTTCTGGGCAATTTATCCGAATAAAGATCCTGGTACTAGCTCTCCTTTTGCTTGTCTGCAGATTTATTCAATTAGAATTTACTTTTGTTCTTCATGAAAGCGCGCAATGGCAAGATCGCAAGTTGGATGCGGGAATATGCTGAAGTGCTCACTTCATTATGCGTTAATTATATTGTGTTGTATTGTTCGTCGAATCACTTCATTCATCCTTTTCATATTGAACGTTATAATGATTAATTATATACTTCGATAATAGCAATGCATGCAAATTGCAATGTGATTTGCAATGCGTGCAAATTGAAATATGAATTCTATAAAATCCTCAATTTATGTACTTGACTCATTGAAAAATTTTAATATCATAGCGAATATTTCAATAATTCATTCGCTTTTATTTTTTCGGCTTTCTATGCATTTTTTTAAAGGATTTGCATAAATTGCAAAAATTACGATTCATTCCATCCGTTTCTCATTTATTTTCATCATGTGCAAACAATTAAAATGAGTAATATTATAGATTCATTACCAACAAAAGTTTAGTGGAAAAACTATGATTTTTCTTTAAGTGTCGATTATGTGTAGGATGTATTTGTTAGGAGCGTAGTGTATTTGTTGTTAGGATGTCCGATGTTGTATTTGTGTTGTCTCTGTCTGTGTATGTCGGTCAGGATGTTGTAGTTTAATTTCATTTCACTTTCCGAATAAAATGCATAAAAAGTATTTAATTTTATTTAATTTTTCATTCGCATATACATCATTTTCCGCCTTTTACAAGGGGATATTTCAATGGCATTTTTATTACACAAAATGGATGCGTTATGAATATTGTTTGCGAGAGCGTTTGATATTATGGTTTCAGGCATCATGGGAGCGTTATTGTATCTTTGCAAGAAATTATTTACTTGGAGTAATTCAGTAAAAAGTGAGGGTCGACTTCATCAACTAGGGCTAATAGTCCATCGTCAAGTTATGCTATACCTGAGCTTTTATTAGCGCTTAATATAGATGTAAACCTTCGAAACACTGTTTTTAGCCTTCACTGCACCTAAAAAAAGGGGAAAAAATTGATTGGTTTTTTAATGCTGGCATGCTCATTGCTTTAAAATAAACTCCCAGTGCAGTAGCATTTCAAGGATAGGTGGCTATGCTGCATACTTGACTCATCTCTAATTAATAACGAAAATTAGAAATATTATACAGATGTGTCGGTCTATTTTAAAGACTCTATCCCAAATTGTTTTATTGAAGTTGGTGAACTCAAAGGGAGGAGGGGGGGGGGGGGGGTAGGTGAGTGAGAGATTTGCGTGGTTAGAATCTCTTGTGAAATAACTGTGTTTCATAAGGTGTTTGAAAATTGCATGGGTACGCTAAAATTGCAACATCTAACGCTTCCGAAATGAAGAATTTTCCTCTGAAATTTCTTCTATGCGATTAAGGTTGTTTCAAGGTATCACCAATATAAAAGAAAAATTTTTATGCATGTAGATCCGATTTTTATTATATATTTTATGCAAAAAAAATTATGCATAAATAGAGTATTATTTATTTTTTTAAAAAAGAGAACACCATTCATGCGGATATAATGCCAATATCATAATGAGCCCATTTTTCTTGAATATCGTTTTTGTTTGTTTGTTTTTTTTTTTTTTTGATAATTTACTAGTAATGTGATCATTTACTATCACCTTATGATAGATGAAAGTGCAGCGTGTAACAATGATCAGGTAGTAATATAGGATTAAGGACGATTATTTTTATTACTAAAAATGGACTTTATTCATTCCTATAAAATCATCTATCTATATGCCTCATCAATATTTGTTGATCGGCACGCCGTATAATTATCGTCTATCCTACTAGACAGCCGACATGCATACATCGATCTTCGTATTGTTTATAATGTATTGCGACGCGAATATTATATGTTGTTCTATGAATAACGGCCTGTTCTTTCATCAACATTTCTAAGTAGTTTTGAGGAGTGACGAACGCGACGATTTGAATTTACGACTGCCTTGCATATTGGCATGAATCAGTTATTGGAATGTCTTTGTATGGTATGTCTCTCATTATATTCCTTTGCGATACATCCATTTGTGTATATATCCCTAAATATTTCGCTTGAGTTAAGTATACTCATTCGTCAGTAGTTCTTATCAGTAGTTTATCAGCAGTTTCGTTAGCTCAGAAAGCTAATTTATAATATATACTATAATTCTATTAAAGAATGCACTAAAAATGTGATGAAATATTGTGGTAATTGCAAGAATGAATGTAATATTCGGGAATCGGCTAACGATTGGTGAGGATTTGAAATGAAAAAATTTTTTATTCGAATCGCAATGACCATTGGTCATATAGGAAGCAGATAAAAGTGGTCAGTTAATCAATCAAAAAAAATGTCTCCATTTATATGGCATGGAAGTTCATTGTGCAATTGTTCAAATCTGTTGCATCAAAAAATTGCCATGTTGCATTATCCAAAATGCAGTTCTCTGATTGTCGTATTGTCTTCTTGATGATTGGACCATTTTAGGTCTTTTTTTTACTCGAATTCTGGAGAGCTTTTTGATAAATGGTAAATCAACAAATTATCCATTTACATGCTAAGAAAAGTGGCAATTCATTTGGCAACTAGGCGATTGGGCAGTAAATTTTTAGTGCTTAGATGCGCTTTTGCTACGTTTCTTTACAAATGAGTTTGCTTTACGAAAGAAACTTCTTTTCCAAAAGGTTTTCAAATGCGCATTACACAGCGTCCCAATCTTGCATATGCACATGTGTCTGTCTGTCTGTGTATCTGTCGCATGGCAATTTTTGCTGACGTTATGGGCGTTAGTGATGATTAAAAAATTTGCATACGCTCGTCAAATTTTCATCCGACATCGATAGACTAAGGGAGGAACGATTTTTTAAAGATTTGAGCTGATATTTAAAACGTGGAAGTTTTTTTGTCTTTAAAATTGTTTTTCATGAGTTATTTTGCGTCATATGGAAATCATTTGGTGAGATGAATGAAATAGCTGAAGCGCATACTAGCGCAGATTTCCTGGCGCGTTTTCCCACTTATTATATATTTGGCTTCCATAATTTGCTAGTTGAGGTGAGCACGTAGTATATTATTGTTGTTGCACGTTGTTCGTCTTTCAACTATGTGAACAAGTCGGCATATTTGCTAATTTATCTGAGCTAAAGTATTGCAATATTTTTCCACATGAATTTTGGATTGCTATTTGAAAGGATTTACCTTTACGCAAGATTGGTTTCTTTAAAACTTGGCAATAAATCTTGTAGTAATTTATATTGGCACCTGGAAAGGTTGTAGCTTAATCCAAATTTAAATTTCTTCAATAAACGCAGCTACGTTTTGAAGAGGGAATATCGTTTATATCATCACGTTTCCAGTACGGATATGCTATAACAACATAATTGCTCAACTCAATTACTCAACAATAAGTTTAAAAAAAACATTATTTATGGCAGAAATGATACCTATTTTAATGATAATTATTATCGTACAATGCTCATAGAAAAAAAAAAAGAATCCAAATCGTAATGATTGGAGAGTATCAATTATTACAATTTTAAAACAGTATGGATTTTATCAATAAGCGGAAAATTTTGAAAGCAAATCTAAAAAAATTCAAATTTGGATTAAATCCAAATTTTTTTTTATTTCGATTAAATTCGGCATTAAATATTAAAAATTAAATTTCAACTTAAAATGAAATAAATTAAAGCGTTTAATTAATCAATCAGTCATTTTATTTATATGGAGCATTTGTTGGCGCTAAAATATAATAATTTGAATGGAATTAATTTAATATTCATTAAAATTACTTGATGGTTTCTTCTCCTTCTTATATTCTATAATGTTGTATTAATGATGCGATTCATATGTTGGAAGATACCGCCAAGTTGCACTTTGAATTTTTTTTTAATACAAATTTTCTTAGGCAATCTCGAAAGCAAAGGATCGAATCGATAGGTCATGATCAAATCACACACCTCAAATAACCTCCAAAAAAAAACAGTCTTATTGAACCTATCGAAAAAGTTTTGACTTATCGATGACGTCATTCGAGTATTCTAAATTTCACACATTTCTTGTCACCTGCACTTTATAGTTAAGTGCTACCTCACCTGAAACATGATCAGCTTATCATGCAGTTTAATCAAAACACTTTTCGGACAGGCAACTGTCGTAAATATGTGTAGGCAATCAAAAATTTTTCAACCTAGAGTCGTCTTGTTCTCGTCTGTCAATTATCTCTCCAACACTCCTCGGCAGATGACTTTTGCTCACTCTAAAAAAAAAATCAACAACACGTGTATCAGTAATTTCAGATATCAGTGATTGAAATTTTCAAAAATTTGAGCCTAGCAACATCAAGAGGAGGGGGGAAGGGGGGAGGGTTGGGTGAGGGGAGAGGAGAGATTACAGTGAAATTTCCTGGAATTTTGGAATTTATATTTTCGATGCCCACATATTCGAAAAACTTCATTAGCGTAAGTTAGTCCTGATCTAAGCATACTGACAATCATTCATAAACGAATTCCTCAACCTTATTTACCAATGTGTGTCTAAAGAGATAATTGGAGAGAATTGCTTCAAAGCCCCATATACCTTGGATGGAAATAGACGACACCTGTTAAGGATTTAGACATTAAGTTGCAAAGCTGTATACTAAAGTTCGCAAAATTGTGCACTAAGTTTGCAAAGGTTTGCAAAAGTTTTTCATAGATTGTTCCTGCGCTTGAAATAAAATTCTTATCACATTTAGGATTCGGATATCATACGCCCGGTTGCGTTTCGGCCATTTGTTCCGAAGAAACCCGAAACAAGGCAGTCGATCACCTCAGCGTCATCATCGTTCTATGTGAAGCATGAGGTCGATTCATCGAACTCACATCAATCGAGGTAAAACAATTCTTCATTATCAAGCATTTCTACCTTGAATAATCTCGTCCCTATCCAACCCAGGAAAATTTTTGTAATTATGTATGCTGGGATTTGCTTCTTTGGTCTACAGGTACTTTTATGACACATAGACTTCCAGTTCAGGCTAAGTAGCTATTCAATTTGACCTGGAGTACCATGAACATCGAAATTTATGCTGTTCTGATGTATTCCGCTGTTCTCTGCCCGCTTTTAGGGATTTTGACAACCATTAAGAAGCCTCATAGTTCACGGTAATATGTTTCGGGGATTTTCATATGATTCCACATCCGCTCATTCCCTTCGCCTTTAATTCTTTCAGTTTGCATATCAATTAAATAGCAACCGTTTCTGAACAGGTTGTTGTCTCATTTTCGTGGAATCCTTCCTAAACATTTAGGACAGTTGCCTTTTGGGAACATCTTTTCGCCTACTCTGTTTTGTCCTTTGAATTTGTCATCTTTGAAAGCCATTTCTCGCAATACTACCCTGTTTAATCCAATTAAGCGTATAAAAGTGCACTTAATTTAAGATGGAATTTTTTAATATAAGGCTAAATTTAATTATTTAATAAAAGGCTAAATTTAATTTAATTAGAAGAAATAAAGAGTTGAATTAATATCTTCTAGGGATCTTTACAGTGCAAATCAATGTGGAATTTAATATTTCGTTTGCAATTTATATTTCTTATGGAATTTAATAAGCAATATTTCTTCATTTACAGTGCAGAACAATATAAGCGATCGTCACAATTGAACGAATCGAATTGCATAACATTGGCAAACAGTCGTCCTCGTGCTATCTATCAGCCTTCAACGAGGTTCGTAAATACGATTCTATAAGCTTCCTTCCAGGAAAATTTTTAATGCAAATTTCTTGTTCTTTTATTATTTGCTTTTGATTAGAAATTAATTTTCGTTGGATTTCATTTGTTGGAATTCTGCCCAGTGGCACTTGTTCCGTCCATGAGCGGCAGTGCTCTTGTTATTTCCGACTTTTGAATTTCGTTGAAAATGCTTATTTAATTATTTAATATTAGGGAATGGAGAGGGGGGGGGGGGGGAATGGCTCCGCTACTTTCTTATGTTCAATTAAACATTGCGTTCACAACTTTGCCCCTATTGTTTGTCTCATATTTTATGGTTGCACTGTTCCAATATGAAACAACTACCACTTTGAAGATTTTATTTAGGTTCTATCGTTCTTTATGCAAATTTCTTTTCGTTCGTAGATGGCTTAGGTGGAAAAAGAGGATGAGGAGGGAAGGAGGGGGGGGGGGGGGGAAATAGGAGGGAACAGTTTTTGGAATTCCACCAGAATGGGCTCAATAAATGGGAACTAATATTGCATCAGTGACCATATGGGTGCATAAATAAGAAAATATAAAAGGCGAAGCCGCAATAAGGGCTGCTGTAAGGGGATTAGCATGATTTGCGATTGCTACTGCCGTAGAGATGGAGTCATCCAGTTCATATGCATATCCTATAATTACGTCTTCGTTTTCGCATTTCACTATCACTCTGAGGCTAGCTGTTGCACAATGGGGTAATGAAGTTAATTTGCTGCAATTCATTTTGGGGGATTACCTTGTAGGTGTATCAATCCCGGAGAATATGATGGGTGTATAGGTGAAAGCTATGCTAAATGCGTTAATTGTGCTGCTTAAATAGAACTTTTATATGCAACTTTTATATCGAGAGTAACCTCAAAGGCCAAAGAAAAGTAGAGCCGCCTTTTTGAGCTTCCAAATGGCTGGTGGTTTTGAAGTTTAGGCCATACTCGGACATCAAAACGGTTGAACCTCACAGTCGACAGCCACTCTCCCGCGTTTTATGCAGCGCTGCTATGTCGTCTGCATTTCAGAAGCGTGAGCGGATCTGAGAAGTAAAAACTTCTACGCAAGATCACTGGAGTTTAAAAGCCCAATATTCCATCGCTACAAATGGTTTGGGCCCATACTCTTCAATTAGCGTTCTGCCGATCGTAGCTTCGGTAGCGTTCATGAAAATTGTTATGAAGCACGTAACAGTAGCATAAATGAGCTACTAAACTTATAGTGCGGAGCCATCGCCATCATCGACTCACTATTTGATAAAATCATCAAAATGCGAGAACGAAGAAAATGATTACGATGTTGTACCCGAATATATCGATCGAGAG
Source organism: Ascaris suum (assembly GCA_013433145.1). Classification (NCBI taxonomy): domain Eukaryota; kingdom Metazoa; phylum Nematoda; class Chromadorea; order Rhabditida; family Ascarididae; genus Ascaris; species Ascaris suum. The sequence continues at coordinate 10,944,276 of CM024175.1, forward strand.
AAGATATTCACCGATGGTAAGCTTTGCGCATCGACTCCGCAGCTATTTCCAATGCGATCCCACTTTTGTTCCATTCGACAACGCATTGCAAAAAGACGATAACCCCTAACATCCATTTATATACTTTCAGTCGTTTAATGTACTTAGTCCAATTCTTCCGCTATGTTTTCAATTTGCCCATTCATTGGGCATTTAGATACCATTATGCACATTTGAGGAATCCCATTTGTTTGAATTCATTCATTCTAATCGTTCGGATCGTTTATAAGAATTTGACGCAGGTAGTGACCTAGACATCCTGTCCTGCGGTAATGCCATAGAAAGTGCATGAAGATCTCTTTGCAGATTCCGGCAGTAGTGATAACTATTCAATTCTTTATCAAACACCTATTCATTCAAATCAGAGCGGTGTTCCATCGCAGACCAACAGTAACGCATCCACCACTTTCGCTGTCAACAACGTCAACCTACCGACCAATGTTTCTAAGGTCTTTAATATCTCCATTTATTTTGTCGTTCAGTTTCTTCTTAAGCTTTTTTACCTTTCAGTTTTTTTCCTTCTCAAAGCTAAAATCCTTTTGAGCTATTGAAATGAATTGTTTACTTACATAGGCTGTAAGTATTTACATGATCGCTGTGATCGATTGTAGAAATCGTCATCATCGCATCATATTTACGGGTCGAACGCATCAAGTGGCAGTCGACATAGTTCAGGAATTCATGTCACCCCATCACCGAGTGACTCGGGCATCGTCGACTATGAAGTAAGAGCTCGTGACATTCGAATTTTTAAGCCTATTTAGTCATCAAGGTAACTGATTGCTACCTTGATTGTTTTATTTCCGTTTTTAATTTTTGCAAAGGTTATCGTAGATGAAAATATATTTATGTTCACTGTATTGTTCGCTGTATTCAACAGTTTCAATCTTGGATCGTAACGTTGGAAAAAAAAAAGAACTTCCATTATGTTTTTGATGCCCACATACTGGTGAGGTCTAAAACCAAGAAGTCCTTTAAGTTGAGACAGTTTGTCCATGTTTTGCCTCTCGGTAACAAGGATATTGGTATATCTCGCCTGTCTCGATATTTCCAGTGCAAATCGTATTCCTTGCCGGAGGTACTTCTTTTAAATAAACTCTAGATGCTTGAAGGTTGCAATTAATATACCTTGTTCAGGATTTTATATCAGCTCAGTATTATTGTCTTATGAAAAAGAGGTAGATTTTTTTTTAAATGAAACAAGGAAATCTGTTCATATATTTTGAGGATTTTTTTAAGGCGATATTGATTTTCATTTCTTTTTTTAATCACTCCAATCTATCATCGATATTCCTCTATATTATAGGAAAATTTCATTCGATCAAACGAATAGTTTCATTGTAGAGCATTATTCGCGACAAGGAAAATGAACTTTCAACTGTAAGGAGTACAATGGAACAGAATGAAGAGATCATTATTCGAGTTTATCAAGAGAAAGAGAGAATGTGGAAAGAACAATTAGCCGATTTGAAACAGAAATTACAGGTATTTTTTGAATCGTTTCCACCTAAATTAATTTAACGGCCGCAATCATAATTTATTACCGTATCAAAGGTAATCAACAATGTAAAGGTCAATTATATGGTTCGATTGCCTTTAGTGTAAATTTTAAGGTCAATTATATGGCTCGATTGCCTTGTTTTATTTGCTGAGTGTAAATTTTAACTTCTTTTTTTTTCAAATTTATTTGCTTTGATTAATGTTATAGGCGAGTCAACAAGGTGAATCAGCGCTACGTCAACAAATTCAACGATGTAATGAGCAACGTGATCAATTTCAAGCAACTATAAGTAATCTCAGCTCTGATAAGAAAGGACTTCAACGAAAGGTATGGATTATTCTTCGTAGAACATTATTCTTTGTTCTCTTTAAGGAGCAATCTGATCTTCCAATTTAATCTAAACTTGTATCCGGTAATAGGATGGAATATTTCTCCATATGAACAACTCAAATTAGCCTTAATATATACTACTTCAATTAAAATTTCAAATGTTAAGTAATTTTTAAAATTTAGACTATTATGCTGTCATATATGGTTACATACGATATTTTAGCAGTAAACATTGAGGAAGGTAGTATTTGTTTATATTTGTGTTTATGCCTCACTATTCGCCTACTTTCGAAATAATAATAGACGCGTTACGATGCTATGAAATTTGCAAATCATTCTACATTCGACTTGTTGCGAGCATTTTGGCCAAAGATTTATTCAGCTGGCCAATATAAAGTAAGCTTGGCCAATTTAGGCCAGAGGATTGCACATGTAACCGGACAGTTGGAAACAAAATGAAGCTACGTTTTTTTTTTTGATTGTTATTCTACAAGCTGATCACATAGGTGACATATTTACTACAAAGCTCTAGTAGTAAAAGATGTATGTCTCATGAGATCCTAAGTAGCTTAATTGAACGAGATTGGATCATTTCCATCTGAAATTCAACCGGATTATGCAAGAGTATATGATTTTTTAGCTGTACGGGATTTATTGAGAGATGGAAGGGGATGCTTCCTGGCAGAAGCCTAGAGAGGAGGTTCATTTGCTGGGGGCGAGGGCGTTTCCACGTCGGAAGGTGCTTTAAACATGGAAGTTGATCAACAAATATAATTACAAAACGGAATGGCAGTTGTAATGCAAAAGGTTTAATTCAGTGCCTCCAAATCGAGCGGGAATGTTTCAAATTCGAGAGCGCTTCGACGAGTTGCTACGTGCTCGCGATGCTGCATGTGAATCATGCCGACGGCAGTCGTCAAGCTTGGATAGCGATCATCGCGCACGACCACCACCAGTGCCTATGCCCAGGCAAACTAAGGTACGTAGTATTAAGCCATTTCTAACCATCTCTGCGATAGCACGAGAGGTTACATGGCTGTACAGAAACGTTTTTGGGGGGTGCTTGGATTTGTGTAGTGGCTAATTTCATATTAAATTGGGAGCTTAACGTGAACCTCAATTGACTAGAGTTCCACGCCTTTGATCAGGCCTATATTCAACCCGTTTATGTGCTGGCTCAAGTCTAGGGTCAGATTTTGTCGACCCATATAAGCGCTGGTTGAATTCAATCGGCTGAAGTTTATATGATTCTTCAACAGCCTGCGCGCTTGGAGTTAACCCTGGCGCGATCACAGCTTATTTCATATATGGCCAGCGCTTCTGACTAGGTCCATGAACAGGTTGCTTGGAAGGAATGTTCAAGAAGTGAATCAGTAAGCATATGGAAATCTACATTTGTATAAACAGATTGGAATCCATAATTGTTTGGTTTTCACCTGTTATCATGCACGGCTAAGTTGTTTCAGGATTTACCGTCTCATTTTTACTTCACAACCAATAGGGTATAAGGACAATGGTGGGCTGATAACGGGACGTTGTGCTTTAGTGCTGTTGGTGAAACATCTTGAAGAGCCCCGATTCTAAAAAAAACGACTCTTCTTATCTGAACGTGGTTCTTCGTAAAGAAATCACTGTAGCTCTACTTGATGCCTGAAGAGCAGCCAGAACAACGATGAAACAAATATATGTCGAAATTGACATTCCGACATGATTCGTTTTGTTCACTGATTGCATTTGAGCTTTCGTATCTTTCTTACCCATTCAACTTCAGGAATGTTTTGCTCAACGATTCGAAGATCATTCGAGAAGCATTAAGTTTATGAACACTTGGCGGTGTTTCTATTTCTTTTAATACTTGGCGACGTTTTATTTCTTTTATTGTATAGTAAGTAAATCGTCAATAAACAAAAGACTAAATATTGGTACTCAATTTTAGTGTGTGTGTGGGTGGGGGGGGGGGGGGGAGGAGGGATATTCAAGTCTAATTTCCATCTAAAATTTTTTGATGAAATCAGCGGCTATTTCACTGTTTGAGAGATGCGAATTAATTTCACCGTATCATAAAAACATTCACATAATGAATACCTAGTGCTATTAGCCGATCGGATATTTCGCGGCGAATCTCGTTTCGGTTTAGGTGATCGCCTCGGGCGATGCTTTCATAGTGAATAACTTTGCGAATACATCTAAACAAATCCCAATTATCACCACAAAAAAATTGCATTGAATTTCTTCTCTTTTATTGAAGATTCTTTCTTCTTTTTTTTTTGTAATTTTCAGATCCTTTCTACACTTTTCAGTCAGTCGACAATATTTCCGCTTAGATCTTCTTCCAATAAACATTATTTCCTCTAACTCCCTAGCTGACAAAGGATTAACAGAAATGAAATACTCGCGCAGACCTATCTTTACCATCTGAAGGCCCGCTTCAATGCGTCCATTCACTGCATCCTTCTTCGTATCTCATTTACCTCATGTACCTTCTACCCTTCCACCCAACCACAGTGAGTAGTGCGGGGTGCCTCTGAGCTCAGAACTTGAGGTTGAGGATATGCGTATGTGATAGTATGGTTTGCATAGCGCGCAACAATTCAGCAGTCATTTGTTAGATGGAATTTTTTTTTGGTTTCGGCCATATTTCGCAGAAATTTTAGACATTATATCAGAGGTCTCGGAAAATGTTAGGAGAGGTATTGAGCTTAGATATCAAAAAGGCCAAAGATCAAAATATAAATGCAAATTTCAATATGTAAATTTAAGGAGTGGAACGTGGATCGGGATTTACGTGCTGAAGTTGAGCAACTTCGTGGTGAGATATCCACACTACGAGATACGCTCACCGAACAAATCGGACTATTCACAGACGAGAGAAGACGCTGGGAACTCGAACGAAACAAGGTATGTTAATTGTTTGTGAAAAAAAAAAATTGTTATTTAATTATGGAAAAAAAGGGATTTAAAAAAGTTAATCGGACATTTTATTTAAAATAAAAAAAAATAAGAAAACATGCCATCTCATTTCGTTAATTATTCTTCACCATTGCATTGTTTCTTTGGTGTCGACAATCACAAATCTTCTTCCATTTTTATAGCCACAAAGGTAAAGAAGTTTTCTTATTGATGTGATGAGATTCTGTATTGAATCTTCATGTAGTATAGCGCATCTGTCAAGGGAATCGGTACTTGACGTTGAGTCTTTCTAACATGATAGGCGTTATTTGGAAATGTTTGGTCTTCATTGGCGTCCCTTATTCACTTCAAGAACTTCATGCTTTTGACTTAATAGTGAAACTGCAACACATAAAATGTGCGACTGTAGTTAAATAATCGAGTGCGTTGCTTTATGAAGGTGATAAGGAGAGGTATGAATGAAGGGGGGGGGGGGGGGGGGAAGGGGAGAGTTTCGCTCTGTAATATTGGCATTGCAATTTTTGCAAATTTGCTGCCAAGGACAACTTCCTCTCTACTTCCAGTATTTAATACATGTTTAGTACATTGCATCCAGTGGGGCGACTAGATCATCGCAGAATCATTGATTTCTTCATTGAACTATTTGGCCTAGCATAAGTAAAGCTCTTGAAAAAGTGGCTGCACGGTTTAAACGCTGTTTAAAAATGCCGCTCGATAATATTTTCAATGATGTGCAAATATGGCTAATACACTAACTTAGTGCAGATAGTTTCCGACTATATAAGCGTCTGTGGAGTTTAAAAGGAAAGCGATGCGAGTAAGCCTTGTTTAGGAATGATGCTTTCCCGTCTTAAAATCATCGGAAGTGTCCGCACACTCTTTAGAAATAAGCAGCTAAAAAAGTCATTGCTTTGCTAAGATGAGCAGTAGGTTTTACCTGGCATCGGTCATTTCGATGATTTGAGCATATTGGATGGGGAAAAATTCCGAAACGCATCACGAGACGAGGTGCAACCAAAATAGCAACAAACGTTAGCTGTCTTAGAAAAGATTACTTGAGAATGGAGTGATTACAATAGAGCTTCATAGCTTATATTAATCTTAATGAGTGAGACATCAAATGCTAAGAGGACACTGGTAGGAGCATCCTCTGAATGAATAAAATTGACATATAGTAACCTGAAATAAGAGGACAATAAGCGATCTATCATAGAGATGCAATAATGCAACACGTTTTCATATTTGTCTTTAAATGTGATCTTGAATCGTTAAGCAACAAAAAAAAAGAGCAGGTTTTTCCGAATGTTGCATAGAATGCAATGAAGATTTCGTCGTTTATCGCGTAGCCACCCACAGTCCTTATTTCCGGAGCATCAAATTTTTTTCTATTGTTGTTACTAATAAATCAACGAAAGAGAAGAAACACCTTTTTTTCTTCATACAAAAGTTAAGTTATATTCATTTTAGTGATTTCACAAAGAATTTTTCCTAACATTTTTTTTTTTTTTTTTGAATATTACATTACAACAATCTATTGTTCACGAGAATCTGTCAGCTGCGTTAAAATGTCAACGTTCATGTTTAAAACTTTTCTAGCTCAACATTTTGGCGTTTATTTTATTTTATTCTCATTGACATCAGAGCGCTTGATTTCTCTCATTATATCTTTGAATATAACTTTCATATTGTCTATATTCAAATGCATATTTGACATTAATGCAAATGACATCGAAACTTCAACTGTTTCAAAAGACAATGTTGTGTCTTATAATGTTGCATTAATTTAAGCTCTACGTGTAACGCATTTCAATTTTTGCGAGTAGTGTTTCTAACATGATGTTAATTCATCAAAACTGATTCAACTTCAAAACTATTTTTTGCCTACTTTTATCATTTTATATGAATGTTTATAGTAAAATATTTTAAAATTTACAGATGCTAACGTCGAATAGTATCCGACCAACAGCGGTCAGCGACGCACGAGATATCACCGCCGATAGTCGGATCCCATCGAGTGGTGCACAATGTATCGTTAGTGGTGATCGACTCATTTAAGATGATGCATGAGCCACTCATCAAGCGACATTAACTTTTTTTCTTCTCCACTGTGCCACACTGCAAACTTACATCGCTACATTGTATTCTTTTTTCTGTGTTTTTATTTCTTTATCGTGTACTACTTGCAATTAGACGAACAATATGATTGTATTAAATTTCCCGGGAAAATAAAGGTGAGATTTTTTGTCGATTTGAAATTGGGATTTTTTTTTCAAATTTTAGAGAGAAATTCTAGAGGGAAAAATTTTCATATTTTCGAACCTTTTAGAAAACTCGAAATAATTTTCCTATCTAAAGAAGCGTTTTTTAAAATCATAAGTTCGCTTACGATTTATGGAATTGTCCATCTCTTTCACCTCCCTTCAGTCCATCCTCAAGAATGGTCGTTTAAATGGGAATACTTGTTTGTGATTCATTAGTATAATTCAGTTTTAATTTGAATTTTTTTCTGTTTGAAAATAGCTATGAATAAGGCATAATATTAGTGTTATTTACTGAGCGCTTTTATTTTATAAATTGGAGTCCAGTGAGAAAAATATAAAAAAATTATTCCACTCGTTTTTTGTGCACTATTGATCAATGATTGGATGAGGACTTCATTATTGATGATAAGGGTTGATGAAACTTTCCAGTGATAGTTGATCACTATCCTAGCGCGAATGTATTTTATCTTATGTGGCATTCTTTTACGACAGGAATCGCTATAAAGTAGTGAATTACTAACATTTTATCGATCCCCATGTCAATGACTCCCGAATTAGTTGAAATAGTGGAGTAAGGATGGGCATTGTATAAATTGCAATTTTTGATTATACTTTTCACGGCAGTTGAATTGGAAAGGAGATGGTTTTTAGCTGAAGTATGCAATTGCGATGTTGTATTGCAGTGATCTTCATCCGCTGAAAAGAACTTTTGCACAAACCATTGCCATCCAGAGAGTTTCCATCTAGCAGGCAGTCTACACGTTAGTGTCCTTCTTCTCCTCCTGCCCGTCCTCTTTTCTTCAATGAACTCAGCGAACATTAAGAAGCGACCATTTCAGGTAAATGGCAGGCAGAAAATCCACCAAAACGTCTTTCCTTCGATAACATATTTAAATTTGAGGACCAATGCTGCACCGAACTCCGCCACATATACAGCGAAAAATGAATTTCCTCAGTAGAAGAAATGTGCGAAGGTGATTCACAATTTAGTGTTGGAATTGCAGTATATCCTTTCTGAACGAGGGTTGTTCCTTTCCTCCTTACTACTTAACTAGCGCGCGTTACATCTGTCCACATACCACACTTTTCCTCGTCATACGAGAGGTTTTTAGCAAAAAAAAACGGATTGATTTCGCCGCTTTCTGTACTTCCGGGCGCCGACTTCGAGAGTTTTTTCTTGATTTCGCCGCCTTCTCTCCATCCGCCTGGCGATAGCGCGAGTCTTCTGTTGATTTCGCCGAATTCTCTCCTTCCGGGCGCGGATGTCGCGAGCCCTGTGTTGATTTCGCCGGCTAAAGTCCTCCCAGGCGCCAATTTCGCTGGTTTTTGTTGATTTCCCCGCTTCTCTCCGTCCGCCTGACGATAGCGCGAGTCTTCTGTTGATTTCGCCACCTTCTGTACTTCTCGCGCCGATTTCGCTGGCTTTTTCTTGATTTCGCCACCTTCTGTCCTTCTGGGGGCCGATGGCGCGAGTCTGCTGATGATTTCGCCGACCTGTGTCCTTCCGGGAACCGGCGATATCAACAGAAAACCCGCGCCATCGACGGCGAGAAGGAGAGAAGTCGGCGAAATCATAAGACCCACGCCATTGCCGCAAGGAAGGACAGAAGGCGGCGAAATCTCAGCATATCCGCGCCATCAGCGTCTGGAACGATAGAAGACGGCGAAATCAAGAGTAGACCCGCGAAACCGGCGGTGGGAGGAGAAAAGTGTTCGAAATCATCAGCAGATTTGCGCCATCGGCGCCCGGAAGGACAAAGGCTGGCGAAATCATCAGCAGACTCGCGCCGTGGGCGCAAGGAAGGACAGAAGGGGGGATGTCATCAGGGAGACTCGCCCCATCGGCGGCGGGAAGGAGATAAGGCGGCGAAATCAACAGAAGACCCGCGCCATCGGTGCCCGGAACGACAGAAGGCGGCCAGACCGTCAGCAGACTCGCGCCACGGGCGCACGTAAGGAGAGAAGGGGGAAGTCATCAGGAAACTCGCGCGATCGGCGGCGGGGAGGACAGAATGGTTCGAAGTCATCGGCAGACTCGCGCCATGGGCGCACGGAGGGACAGAAGGCGGCGAAATCAACAGAAGACCCGTGCCATCGACGACGAGAAGAAGAGAAGTCGGCGAAATCATCAGCTGATTCGGCACCCGGAAAGACAGAAGGCGGCAAAATCAATAACAGATTCGCGCCATCTGCAGCCGGAAGCACAGAAGGGGGCGAAATCAAGAGAGCACCCGCGAAATCGGCGGTGGAAAGAGAGAATGGTTGGAAGTCATCAGCAGACTCGCGCCATCCGCGCCCTGAAGGACAGAAGGCGACGAAATCATCATCAGGCTCGAGTCATCGGCAACCCGAAGGGCAGAAGGCGGCGAAATCAAGAGAAGCCGCGCGAAATCTGCGCCGGGAAGGAGAGATGGGTTCGAAATCATCAGCACATTCGCGCCGTCGGCGACCTGAAGGGTAGAAGGCGGCGAAATCAACAAAAGACTCGCGCCATGGCCTCCAGGAAGAACAGAAGGCGGCGAAGTGGATAACAGACTCGCGCCGTCGGCGCTCAGAGAGAGGAGACGAAGAAATGAATAAGAGGGTGGCGCCTTTAACGGTCGGAAGGAGAGGAGGCGAAATAGTGGATAAGAAACTATTATTTGCTCACTTTGCATACATTCGTTTTCGGTGATATTCTTCGGTATACCCCATAATACTGAAGTAAAAGTCGAATTTGCGCACTCGAACAGCCAATGCTGCTACCACTCTCCTTCCGGTTGTGTCACTTGAGATGGTCTATGAAAGTTCAACGAACATAAAGTGCAGCTGAACGACCAAAAGGTTATGCTCATCATCGGATCAGATCTTCTTTACTCACCTCATGTACCGACATTTCAATTTCCAAAAAATAAAATATTCGCAACAAAGACCGTCTATTTTTCTGTCTTTCATACGAAGACCAATCGAGTGATAAGTACCCCAGACGGTTTATGTAATTATAAATTTCCCACAAACCTCATATGTCTACAGGCGTATATAAAACATTTCAAAAAGAAAAATATGAGGCGTGAAAAAAATTCCTTTACACATGTTGGGTGTGGCGTTAAAGAGCCAACCCAAGATATCTCTGTGTGATGAAACAGTGACCTTTTGCTTTTATAGCGTTGTGTTTGCGTGCCATGTCATTGTTCGTATTCGCGTCATGTCATTGTTTCAACTTGTACTTTGGGTCGGCCGAAGCCTATATAAGGCGGGCCCAGCCCGTCGAAGTCAGTCTTATCCATCGACTGTCCGCAGGCCGGCACCTCTTGCTCCTCGCTTCTACCCTCGGTCTCCTCTCAGCGATTTCTCGGCTAGGGATACAACAACACATAAAACAGAAAAAATTAATGGATATATTATTGAAAATGAAGGAACACATATGTTGACCGGATGCTCGACGATAATATAAACAATGAAGTGCTTTATTTATTGCATTGTTTGCTTTTAATTTTCTTAACTGGAAAAGAAATAGGTTTTAGCAACGAAGAAATTTCGTTTAAAACGTCTAAATGTTACCTAAAACAAGGGAATAGAATTGATTTAAAGTGGGACGTAGTTTTTCCAAAGTTGCCTATACGGGAGGTGAGGCAGATAGTAGTTCGGTAGCCAAATATCTATGAAGAATTCCCTATGGGAAGTTGGAGTTGGTTGATCTCTTGCAGAAAAAAAAGAGGCGAAAGAAAATAAAAGCAATATTGAAGAATGGTGAAAAATCAAATATTTTATATCTGTAGGAAATTGATAACTTCCATATGAATTTGTACTCAAACTTGGTATCGTATCATATTATGTGCATAAATTTGGCAACCTTATTTCCCATCAGACATTTTCCTCTTTTAGTGCGCGGAAACATCGAAGCAGAAAACGTATCGACACCTGTATTATCTATTGTTTATGGCTTACTATCACTTATTACTAATTAATGCTCATTATTCATTACGAATGATGGATTATTTTGTGAAAGAGATTAGAAAAAACAAGCCGAAAAGAAGTTAGAGAGATGAGAACAGAATACAGAAACGTGGATTTCGTTTGAAAAATATGTAAGAGCGGATCCCTATCCGTAGCTGTAAGTAAGACATGGGGTTATGGTTCTTTGAGTTGCCTGCAGGAATGGAGCCCACTTATTTCTCCTTCCTACCCGTTTCCTCCCTCATATGTGTCCCAGACAAGCATAAAACGAGTGTGTTTTCTAGGGACACAAATATATAGATCTGCTTCGATTTTGATGACTTTATTTTGTATGATTTTTCAAACATTTTCTTTCGCGAAGCAATGATCGCATTGCAATTTGTATTGGCACCCTTGCAACTCCTCTAATCCATTCAAATGCAGCCAACAGAGGAATGACGCGGAAAAGGCACCATCTCATTCCATCCTCCCCCCCCCCCCCGTCCCACTTCAATAAATCAGCATTTGGTGTTGTTCGAACAGCAGGAGGATGGCTGGCCTGCTAGATTGATCGATGCATTTGATCTAGGCCGTATTTAGGAAATTATAGGTCTTCTTTTAGGCCTCTTTTAGGCCTCTTTCAGGCTTCAGGTGAACTAACGATTTCGTTCTAAATGAATGACACATGAAAAGATATTCGGTTTCAAAAAAAAAAAATCTGCGAAATGGGTGTCTCATATGGACGATTAGTACGTTGCGTAATTGCCGTCAACTCAAGAAAGCGATTTTTAGCAGCGTTATCCTGAGTAGCTCATAGGCTTTTCTCTTCATTCATACACTAAATGCATCATCATCTTACAATTCGAAACAATACCCCTCATGATGAAAAACGTTTGCATTATGTGAGAAAAAAAGTTGCGAACATATAAAATGTTGTAATCCAACAAAAGGATGTGCACAATTTTGAATAAATTCAAAACAAAAATCTTAATGATATATATCATTCGTCTATATTCCGATATATTAATGCCGATGGTTTTAATTCACGATAACAATTATTCTCGAAAAAATTTGCACAAGGAATATTGCTGCGAAATAATGAAAAAAAAATGATGCAACATTCGTTTAAAACGATGCAAATTTTCATCTCTTCAGCAGCCATCATAACAACAAAATCTAAACATTATATACCTTATCAATGAAATAAATGCAAATATTTGTGCGCAACGCTTCCGATTCCTTGTCATTACAATGAATTATAATAATGATTTTGTGAATATGAGCGAAAATCACAATTTCGAATTAAATAAAAATCTCACAATAAAATAAACATCGCAAATCTTCTAGTTTTTCCTATTACTTGGAGATGTCCGCTATTTCTAATGGTGAACTTTTTAATCGCTTCAAATATCAGATTCGGGAAATTAATATCAAACTGCTGATTAAAAAATACTTTTAAAAAACATCGTTAATATGGTGGCTATGATATTTCTATTCACTAAAAGTTGCATAGAATTCGCACGAACGTTTGCACTTCGATCTATAGAAATAAGGAAAATTGAATGTGAATTATTAAACCTATATATTTTAATTGTTTGCATCGCGAGAATATTATTTTAAAAAATATTCATAATGAAATAAAAATTTTGCAAATTTATTCAACAATTATGATTTATTTACGTATCTCTAAAGAAAACTATTATCTCGCTTGATTTAATTGCAAATTTTAAATCGACAAAACGCAATAATAAATAAAATTTACCAACATAACAAAAAAAAAAAAAAAAAAAAGAAATTGACGATTTGAAGTGCCATTCGAAGTATTCATAATTATACGAGTGATATTGTTGTGCAACAACTTGATTCTTATATTTCCACTTCGTATATCCTTCTAAAAGCAAAGCAAAAAAAAAAACCCATAGACAAGTTTCACACACAATGCGCTAGAAATTTTTGCACATTTTATGATGGCGATTGCTTCATTCTCTTGGAAATGATTAATGCGTACAGGATTGTATGCACTTATAACAGCAATACGCACATCACTGACCGGTTCATTCATAGATTTTTTTTTTCCCTCTTGTTCTCTCTCGTTGGTCGTAATCTTGTATGTGTCAAACCACTATGACCAACATTTTTGCTCTGTTTCAAAATGACCACATGAGTCGAGTCCCCTCAAAGAAAAAAAAAACATGCTAGAGGGAATGCAGATGAAAGTCTTATAGTATGTCGAGAATATGACATACTATAAGGAGGTCTTGAATGAAACCAGTGTAACGATTTTACTAAGATCGTAGACAAATGCATCTAACATAAGAACAACAACAAGAACTACTTCCTATGAAATATGCAAATTGTTAAATTTGCATATATAACGATGCTAGCATCAGTATGCTTATTACAAGAAGCATAGAAGCACTATTTGGCATATCAATGCACTATAATCTTTTAATGATTGAAGGGCATTTAGAAAGATGAACATTTCTAGCAAGCAACCAAAAATTACCAACGATTTTTCTTATTCTTAACTTAATAGTTATTACTATATTTTTTTCTTTCTTACTATTATCATATTCATTAATTCTATAGCAGTGATTTTTTTTCTTTTCGCAAATAATAACGAAAGGGATTTTAGTAAACGCATGATGGTAACATGCATATGATGGGGTTATTTATTTCGAGAATTTATGCTTATGATAAAATAAGGGTTTTAATTTTTTTTTTTTCAAATTTGTTTATTTTCTCTCGACATTTAGCAAGAAAGTATTTGTTTTTTTCAACGAGGTGATTGAATTTTACTGATTGCAACATTGTCACGTCATTTCATCTTTCACTCTGATGTCACCTATCGCGACATATCTAGGTGTACCCGTTTAATCGTAAATTAGAAAAGGAAATGCAAATATCTAACGAACGATCAAAAGTAGAGGAATTCATTCAATTTTCTAACAACACAATTTTGCATAGGGTATTCTTTCGAGAAATGAGCCCCATTTTTTATAATATAGCTTAACCAAGTAATCAGTCGCATACCACACCTTGAATACTACGCGCATACCACACTATATCGCATATCACACATTGAAATAATAAATTCAACAATTCAAAACTGTATAATAATCACACGAGTCAATCTCTGAATGAAATTTTTCTTGCTTAGTGAATCGATTGTTGAAAATCTGCACAAAATGAAATTCCATCGCTTCAGGGCATTTCGTAAATTGCTTCTTTTTTTTTTCTCTCTCTCTCTCTCTCTCAATGCATAACATGTTGTCGTTGATCGTCTAAACGTAGAGAATCGAAATGCAAAGAAAAAAAAATGTTTCACACATTCATTGGATGCCGGTTTTCAATAATGCATCCTACAATGAAAATGCTTCATTCACGTAATAAATCCGTAAACGTGCCTACCATTCGCTAAGCAATAAAACCGATCCCGTCGTACTGAATTCGATCATTGCTTCACCTTCATCTCTCACCCCTCCCTTCCAACTCTTCATTGCTCACTTCTGTATACTTATTAAAATTCGATGTGCTCATTTTCGAAAATATTTACTGCTTCTGCTTTCTTCATTCAGTTATACAACTAATAAAACTGATATTATGTATATTCGATGATATCATTATTGCTTACAGTATGACTGTTGTTATCTTTTTTTAACTGCATGACAAATTAGTGATTGCGCTGAACGTTCGGTAGTTCGTTGAAGTTGATGCTTCTAGAGAGAAACAAAAATGTCTTATCAATGTCCTTGGAAGCTCCTTCAGTACCATACCGCTAATATTTTCTCACTTATGTTGAATCTACAAAATTTCCAAGCACCAGTATTCTTTCAAGAGAATATATTCATTTATATGTCTTTATCAAGTAATTGTTCAATAGAGCTCGAGCTAAGGAAAGCTAGATTAACCCTGGATTTTTAAGTAGAGTCCCATTTCCATCTGTTTACCTAGGTCTTGAAGGCATATCTTGATGTAGAATGTTAGAGGCGGCCTCTTTCAGTATAATCGCTAGGTACCTGGTTCTAGCGTTAGGAAGATTGTTGCACTTCCTGAAGACTTTATTAGCGCAATTTTTATTCTCATTAAAACTTTACGACATTATTAACTATCATATCTTATGACTTAGTCTAATCTTACTTTTTTCCACTATGCAGATCATCGGTATGCCGATTAAAAAAAAACTTCATTCCTCTTTAAGTCCATTCGGAAGTAAATTTATACAGAGATTCTCCTGGAGATCGTAAATATGCAAGAAAATTAATTTCTGAGTGGGTTTGAGTGGGAGGTAAGCCATACGAGCGATGTTGAGGAAAAAAATGGTTTTATCTAGTCATTTGAATAGAGGAGGATTCTCTTGCTCGTACAAAATATCAATTTTATATTGTTGAAGTTTAACGGTGAAGCTTTCCACCGAAATATTCTTCATTAATCGTTCTATCGATATTTGCAGGGCTAAACGGCGCCAAGTATACACCCAGCGCCATGCATACCAATGTAAGTTTATCTTATCAATTAAATATCTGTACTTTTGCGTCGTGCATAAGTCAAATTTCTCTTCTCGGCGATATTTCCATATATAAGAATCCTTTGGCTATACTATGAAAAGTGGCCCCTTCTAGTTGGCTGATGAATTGAATTCCCGAGAAATGAAAGAGGGAACGTGTTAGAGGATATTACGTGACATGCGCTTTTATAATCCACGCCTGTGGACGATCAACTTTATAAGCTATCAACAGAGTAATAAATCTTGTGGTGTAATGTAGAAGGTTTGACCAGGCGTTACAGGAGCAGCCGGCGCCTTTGGCAAATCATTTATAATGAATTCTTTTCTGTGTGAACTGATCCATTAAAAAAAATGAAAGTCAAGTTGGTGTAAAATACAAGAAAATTTCTTAGAAATGTTTTAAAATTTATAAGAATTTGATGGACAAATGTGAAAGATAATTTATTAGGTCACAGGTCATGCCCACATATATGCAATACTCGCTAAAATTTCTCACTGTTAACTTCGATCGCTCCTGAGCTAAAAATATTAGAAAGACAAACACACATACATGCGTACAGACATGTCACAAAAAGAGACGCGCAGTGAATAAATCTAAAGATATTCCGTTTAAAATGTGTTCATCATATAAGGCATCGTTGATGAGGAATATAAACAAAACCAGATGTGAAATATCAATAAATCGATATTTCTAACTCCCAGTATTGATAAAAAGAAATGGCGAGCAAATTGTGGTAGATCCACTACGATCCAGTATTGCTCCAAATATTTGAGGGCAGCAATAGAAGTAAAAGAATAAACACATTTTTCACCAATATCAACCCCACTCCATTTGGAGTCCAAAAGGAATGTATTAGATGATTATAAGGAATTATTTGACAGCAAATGTGGCAACTTATTCGGCGGAAGCTTTTTGTAAGTATTTCTCTGCGAAAAGCCATTTTTATAGCAGAGAAATTCGACACTCATGAATTTTACATGACGTCAATAATAATGCTGCTTTACTGTAAGTTTGTTTTTTACCAGCTTACTTAACACAATTCCACCACCTTGGCTGGAATTTTCTCGATATGGCTACTTCCATATTTCAGTGGCTAGAATCACTCGAAACGTAGTTCAAACTAGCTAGCTATTATTGAAATATGCCAACTGGCACGGTTCAGGCTGAGCTACTTTATCAGAAAGCTCGTTAAGTTCGATGTCTCGGTTGAGATACTCTTAGTTTTACACATTTTTTATTCAGCGTTTTGGCCGTTGCTCGCAAATTATTCATTTATCCACTTGAAGAATAAGTTCATGAATAAATAATAGAGCAATGCAGTAACGGTAAAAATTAATATCCCCATGATGGTGTAGTTGGGTTTTTGTCCTCAAGAATATCATTTGATAAAATAAGTGCTCGCCACTCTTCATTGGTCACCTGGTCAAAGTAGGCACGTTTGAGTAGGTAGGCTCATTTGAGTGCTAAGAGAAATTAGCGAATATATCTTTAGCCATTTAATCGGATTTTGCTTATGTGATATTCTGAGAAGTAGACGGAAACGCAATAGGAAAATTATTAGAGGTTATGCTCTTTTTTCCAGCTCATTTCACAGAACAACAACTCCTCAAAAACAATGAAACAACGTCTTATATGTATTTTCTTAAGCCAGCGATTGATTTTCATCAGAAAATTCCCTACGGTGTGCACTCCAAACATAAGTAGAAAAAAACTTAACGTGGAATTTTGATGATATTTTTAAGCATCTATAAATCGCACAGGAAGTATCAAGTCGAAATAGACAAACAGACCGACAGTCAGACACGTTCTTGCATACACAGACATAATTTAGCTTCGCAAGTAAAAAAAAAAATTACAAATGATAAGCGAAATGGGAATTACTTCAAAAAGTGTCGAGCAATTTGATAACGCAAAAATAACGCAAAAAAAAGGTATGAAAAAATTTCTATCAACAAATGTGGAAATTATATACGTATTGCACCATTTATTTATTTAAACCACAAGAAATTTTCTTGTAATATGATGTTGAAAACTTAGAAAGTTTGATTTTTGGGAATTACGAATTTGATACGAATGATGCGTCGAATAGAATATTTTTACGCAAAAAATTTGCCCACACTGATAATTTGTCTTATCATCAAGGAACTCGCCTGTCTGTATCGAGATACGCAGCTAAGAGATGAGATACATTTTGAAGAGACAAAGTTGGGAAGTTCGGAAAATGCGTTGCTAAAATTTATATGGGATAAATGCTTGTACAATTGAAGAGAAAATAATATTCACTTGATTCTCATTGAGGATAAATTCTTTATTGGTGGAATTAAGCGATAGATGAATATGCTGATGAGTTGGGATGTTTTTTTGAGTTGACCATTACGAATAAAACTGTTTTTTTTTCCAAAAATCTAAAATGCAAAATCAGCTTTCGGTAATTTGTTTCAGATTTTATTATTATTTGCGGTGATCGCTTGGATAAGTTGTTTGACAGATGCACGCAATCAAACGTTGGCCACCATGAGAAATAAAGTATCGCCAAAGGCAATGACATATGCTAATGTGGTTTTACCACGACGTAAGCATGCATCTAGTCGACATCGAGTTGCTGGCTTCGCTACGAATGTGCAATCACCGATCCACTATAATAAAGCTTTCAACCGAGCAAGGTTAAACTTCATGGAGCTTACACTCCCGTAGACTCTAAATAAAGTGTAACAAGGTAATTAGCACTTACAGTAGGGCATCAATATTGACAAATAACACTGAAGTATTTTTCAGGCGTAGACACAATTATATCACTGGTTTACTAATGAAAGGAAGCCACTATGCAATATGTGGGAATGAAGTCGGTTACAGTAAAGATTACGTAGAAAACACTTCGTTGTTTGGAATATTTTCGGCATCCAAACATGTCTGCTGACTTTTACAAGTTGACGATTCCCTTGATAGGTAACATTCAGCAATTTTGCCATTTTTGTAATACATCCGAATTTAGAGGTCAGAGATCATAACGATGTATAAAATGAATTTCCACTTTTCGGTTCGTTTCATGGAGGCGCCATTGGTTTCAGAGTAGGAATGAATTCTGCGACAGGTGGCACGAATTCTCTAGCGACGGTTGGCAGGAATTCTCTGGCGACAGGCGTGAATGCTGCAGGGCTTGGCGGTGTTGATTTCGATCCAGCTTTGCTTGGTGGCATAAGAGGCGCTCCTGGATTTTTGATTCGTGTCAACATTGCCACCTTCCGATACGCATCAGCGTTGGCGCGTCAGATTCTGGATAGGGAAATTGTTCGAGCACGTATCCCACCAATAACGGAAAAAATCGAAGAGGTTACATTATGTGGCTTATTGGTCAGGCAACTTACAACATTAAAGCTTAAGACGATGAATCTTTATTGACATAGGAACAAGGAAGACAGCAAGCGGATATGAGACTGACGTAGCTGGAAGTCGAAACGACTGTAAAACATCCAGAAATATTCACTATAAATAGTGCCTACTGTCCTGCCTATAAGTACATCTGATGGCTACAAAAAAACATTTGCGGAGTAGCTTAGGCTCATGGAAAAAAATGACGCAGTCATTAGCAAAATAATCCAGCTTACTCGCTAGCGGGGCATTTTTCTGCACGGCACTTGCTGATAAAGCATAGTTTAGCTTGCTGATCGCACCTGGTGTGCAGTTGTTCGATTTGCAATAGCGGGGAAAAAAAGACTATTTAGGAGACGGCATCGTTGCAAAGTGTAGTGTATACGCCCTATCTGTATCGTTTTTAACGTGTCTCTATCTAGCCCAATCTATTTGCACTGTTGCATTTTTCATACGTATAAACCTCCTCAAGCCGTCGTCATTTTATTGCTTCCGGCTATTATTTAGCCATAAATTTTCAGCAAAGAAAATAGCGGAAAACCTTTGCAGCTAAATTAAATCATCAACAATGTCATCAACAATATGTTAAATCATTAATACGAAGTAATGATGACTGTGTTGCTAGAATTGTCACATAGAATAATGAAGTTTGAATGATTTAAGCGCATTGGATAACGTTTTTAAAAGATGCTGCACCTTGTTAATTACCTACAACGTCACGTTTTTGAATAGCGTCATATCTGTTCTCCAGACTTCCTCCTCTTCACAATATAAAACTCCTATTCTTGTTATAAAACGTTGCAATACTATTAGGCTATAAAAGAAGAAGGTAGTAATTCTGTATGGCATACAATATGAGAGACAGCTATCATGCTTTGTGTTTTCCCTATTGCTATCATTTCAAATCAGCCGAATGTCCTGAGACAATTAGTGTTCGGAATACAAATTCTGCGTTCTTCAGTTGCAAGGAGAAATAACGGTATGTAATATATATGTCTCTTCGTATCGTCCACCATGCGATGTGTCCGTCTATCCGTCACCACCGAATCGAATCGTCCTTTCCGTACAAGATTTAGATATTGGGTATGAACTTTGATTTTAAGTCAAGAAACTTTGATCCTCTCCCTCCCACCTCCCCCTCTTCAAATAAAACAAAAATAACCGTTGCACTTTTTCACCAAGATGCAAACCTGAACTATTTCATTTATTGCATTGAATGCTTCAGAAATATTTAATTGTCATAGCTATCATAAAAATCGTTTCGAGTAAATGGGCGAGGAATTTCAATAGAACAAGATGTCATTTTTATGCTTATCTTGATTTTGAAGCCGCAAACTTATCTATTTCCGCTTGAATGGTTGATTAAAGAAAATTAAGGATATATAGGTGGGTTCTATACAGATACGTTGGTTCTTTTATAAACTTCAGCTACCAAAGCCTATTACACATATACTTGAGCTTGAACTCATGATCAATTTCACCCAACTCTTTGCTCAGTCGACCGAAATCTATAAAATGCATCGTTGATCAGAACTGCTTACCTTCAAAGGTGTGGATTTGATTTGTGAGAAAGACAAAATTCTGTCGATAAAGAAGGCAACATTTTATTAACGATAGTATTGCAACGGTAAGTGAAACGATAATTGAACGCATTTTGCATTAGTTCAATATGGGCTTGAAAAAAGTGATAGATCCGCCTTAGCCAATAGAAACTGACCACGATGGGTTCAAGATGATTGCGTTTGCTGCTAGGGATCTTCACTGCAAATTTTCAGATCGGCCAACAGATGACCATTATTGGTCATTACTATTGCCTGAAAATGACGCATTTTTGAGGTTTTTGATAATTTTCAATGAATTTATTGCTTTTCGTTATATTCTAAACGTGAGACTATTATTGCCGTTTTCAAAGATAAAAACCATAATTGAAGAGCATAACGAAGCGTTTATGAATATCATCTTACAGAATAACCGGAAATTTGGATGGCGAAATTAATCTTTTATTTATTCCGATTCCAATCTGTGGTATCGTGCACGTGAATCTTTACCATGTAAGCTATTGTTTTTGTTTTCGTAAATGTCCGCAATTACATGCGCTTCCGCTTGTGATGGTGCATTTATACCCAGGCTGCTCATCACCTTTTTTTAACTATGAGCCTTTTTATATCGGTCATTGCGGTCAGTGAAGAGTGAAGAACAAACCGGAAATCGTCCTGTTTTAGGTATACTCTCGTCCTGAAAATAAGAATCGGTCGTAAAAGAAAAACAGCTCTAGCTTGAATTCAATTTGATATCTCCTTCATAGTTTCGCTCATTTGTCGAAAAATTTTTGCAAATAAAAAAGAAGCTACGAATATTTATGAAGACGATATGCATATGATAAAATTTTATAGCAAAGAAGTAAAACTACGAATATCTAACCTATCTCATGCTGAGTAAATGCAAAAGTTGAAGGCTTATATATAAGCGCTAAGAAAATATTTTAGAGCAATACTTTCATGAAAAATCTACAATTCCTCATCATTTTATCTCAATATTTTCACTATTCATGAGCATTGAATTATATCATATTTCTAGGGAAATTAAATTTTCGCATTCATTTCTGTGAGCTATTTTTTCTTCTTTTATTTAATGTTGGCAAATATCAACGCGATTATGACTCATTCAATCCCCCATATGTTGATTAGTTGGTCACTGATAAAATGGTTTTCTTTTGAAAGGTCGTCGAGATTACAAAGCTCACTTGTAGGTTGAAACATCGTTTTTGCGCTCTATTAATATGCATATGCGAGCATAAGTGCCATCTCCGTCACCTCTTGTCGCCAAGTAAGCGAGAAAAGAGTAGAATAAGTCAAAGGAAGATTTCGAGCTGTCGAAGAAAGAGCAGTTGCAGGGAATGAGTTCACTAAGCCCAAAATTGAAGGAACAATTTTTATCACCTGCTCTTTCCCTTCGCCTTCAACTTGGTCAAGTCGCAACCAGCTCCAAGATTTACGGTTATCGAAAGGAAGAAATACAGTATGGCTGAGCTGAAGTTATTTATATTTGCATAGGCGTTAAGGCTAAGCTGAAATATATGCTTTTTTATGCTTGCTGACAAGTTGTAAAGGCTTTCAAGTTTACTGCAATGGAACAAACGGTGGATTTCCATGTGAAAAAAAGTTCTACAACGAAATGATCACTCTCAACGACGTTTGCAGGTATCCCTTAATGTGGTTCTGTCGATAATGATTGGACCTGATGGCCAACCGTTTATCGCTGTTGAGAGCTGCACTGCATGTGTTGGATATGTGGATCTATGCATTGAATGTGGAGGATTGGTTGGAGCAATTGCCAATCTCCCCTTATTCAGGGTTCGTTTAAAATCACTACGATATTTTATCGTTGTACTGCTTAATTAAAAAGACTCTGTTGTCGGCGATGATTGATTTTTATGTATGCGTAATTTTGCCTTTAGTTAACACTGATCTTCTTAGACATATTATTTGTCTCTCTATTCGTCAGCGCTTCAAAATTTTCTGCCTACGTTAATTTCAGATCACTTCATTCAAAAACACATATATATGCAGCTTCAACTGACTTGTGATGATATTACCAGAACGTTTGTCATATGTTAGCACGGAGAATAGGATTGCAGCATATTGCGGAGGAGCGCATACAAAAAATGATACCGGATCGATTATGCAATATGGTTCCACAATTGGTGAACGAGCGAATAAATCCCTTGCTGAGACAATTACCACGCGGCATTCCACTCACTCAAATCGTCTCGATAGCCGGTAGTCTACTCGGCGGAAACGTTCCACCCATCGTAAGTTTTGCCGATTCTTCTGATGTAGGGTGACGCTAATTGAGGATTTCCAATCCGCTGTTTCTTCCCGCGACCGGTGTCCTAACCATACTGGTCTTGTTGATTCTTGTACTTTAAAATTTGAAACGTCATGACCGTAGTATTCTTGTGGATAATAGTACGTCGCTTGTATTCGAGATCGTAATGGACATGCTACTGATGTCGAGCCCAACGATTCAGATATGATCATGCGTCTTTTCCTTGGATCGGAACACTTCTCTTGCAGTCCTCACTCATTTAAAAGGGCTGTTCCACTTTCATTCTGCAATAAGAAGAATGTGTCACCATTGACCTTAGTCAGCACCCTAAAAAAACTCTGAGGTTAAATCCCGATACAGGAGCATTGACTCGTAACTCATTTTGACGACATTTTAATGCCTAGATAGCATACATTAAGACGAGAGTTACACAGTAAGACGGCTTGAGCCATGGTTGTCGCGGAAGAAATGTACCCTTCTCCTTTACCAAGGTCGTTTAGGAGATGGGATGATAAAGGAAGGGCGAATTTCTTATCCGGTTCGAAAGCTGGTGAGAGTTTACGCAAATAATGTAGATCAGCCGTTGAAGGTGTGAGTTGAAGTAACTCACTAGAGGCTTCTCTCCTGTCTTTCCTTATAGTACGCTCGACGCACGAATTTCGCTTGTACTGGCTAGCAGGAACTCTTCTACTTGTGATTCCTTACCACTTCTCGACGATTACTTGTAAGCCCACCGTTCTGCTTTTATAGTAGTTACTTACTAACTAATTCCCTGCAGCAGTAAGTTTCATTTGCAGTAGTATTTGCATTTTCCTGCAGATACAACTGCAGATGAATTTTCATTGATGGTATTTGTCTACATTTGCACACTCGTGCACTCTAATGGACAAATTGGATAAAATCGACCGATTGAGATTATTTGAACGAAGCCAGGTTAAAAAATATTTTCGAATTTTAGTGCTACTCTCCGATGTGTCAACAACGAGACAGTGCTACTAGTACGGCAGCACCCACCGAAGCGACCATTTCTTCAACATCTGCGGCCCCACCACCTAGCACTTCTCCCCCTTCAGTTGTTCGCGTCAATTCCGCTGTTGGGCCGGTTCCATTGCCTATAGCCACAGGAATGAACTCTGCATCAGCACCTCGTGCACCAGCACCTTTAGCATCTGTTGATTCTTACCGTTACAGACGTGTACTATCTGCAGGACGATCGATTAAGGTAAACTCTTGCAATCCTATAAGCATGATCTTTCGAGCAGACAGTACTTTTATTCTCACATACATAAAGTTTTCCGATTACAAGAAGAATGTGGAACATCCCTAGAGTGCGATCACTATTGCTGTAGTGAGCAGATTGGCGGCAGCCAACGATGAATTGGAAAATCACTATCGATGACAATATGGCAATATGGTTACATGAATATTAAAGTGTTAAGAATTGGGTCGCGATTTTTTTAAATGATAAAAGTTTAGTCCAAATTACTTCAACGGTATAAGCCATAAGCCACATCATATTCTTCGCATCTATACCTATTTGGATAATCCTCAATTTTTTTTGCTTCTTCAGCCATCGTAGTTCTTTTATACTGTGACTATATGGTGAAGGTGCTCGGCTAAGTTTTCAGCTGTACTATGTAATATAATAGGGAAGTGTGTATTTTTTTTTCTTATTTGCGCTCAAACTGTTTCTTTATAAAAGGGGGGATTTATGTGTCAGCGATTAGCACTTGATCATGGCCATTATCTCGCCAATTTAGCGCAAGTGGTGAATTGTTATTTCAGTGTATGAAGTAATGATCGGCGTAGACATTTCAAGTGGATAGTTGCATATTTATTATTTTCGCTGTCATTTACAATCGTTTCCTCTCCATGTCATTCGTTTTGAATTTTCAGGCGAAGGCTCGATCGGTGCATAATCAACATACACGATCAAGACGTGCTTCTGAGCGTGTCGTTCCCGAAATAGAAGAAATGCCAATTAGTGAACGATTCAGTTGGCTGCCACCTCTACATGCAGAAACGCAACCACAAAAAATTGTCCCTACCCCGCAATTGCATCAAAATATTCCGCACAAAGCCTACGCTTCGTCGGTGGTCTCTTTGGCTTTCCTGCCTCCTGCTAACTTCTTCGATCAACTTGAACTAGCCGACACGGCACTAACACGTCGCAATGGTAGTGTAGCATTAGCTCATGGTGTGGCCATTGGTGGTGTTGGTTTTCGTGAGCCACTTATGGTCGGGATGCGAAGCGCAGGCGCTGGAGGTGGATTGGGGATGATGAGTCAAGTCGGTATACGAGCAGCAGGTGCAGGCGATCCTTGTGCGGTTTGCCCACCAGGCAGTAGCAATGATCCACTTGGTGCTGTGATGAGCCTTCTAAGGAGCTCATTCGACGTTGTAAGTTTTTTCTTTCCACATTTGAAACATTTCTATCGTCTTATCCTTATGCAATCGGTATCAAAAAGTATGGAAATTTCGTTTCTTTACAAAACGAGTAGGAAAAGAAAACGTACAATATTTGAATTGAACTAAATTCTTTACTCATAACGACAAGCAGGTATATTTATTTTTAAAGTGCTTCTTACAATTAGAGAGAGGATTTGTCTCTTTATAACGTTAAAGAGCGCGACATTTTAAATGACCTAACCTATTTTAAATGACCTATTAAATGAAACTTGAAATTTAAAACTATTCAACGCTTGAAGAAATATTCTTTCTAGTTTCAGCATAGAGTTATTTCAAAGTCTTCTTTCAAATAAACTTTTGAGATGTTATGAAGTTTAGATATATGATAGTCTGCTAAGGAATTATGTCAAAATGCCAAGAAAAAATTGCACAAATTTTCCAATAAAATCCACGATAATATGTTTAATTTTTATTGAATAATAGGAAGAACAAATTTTTGAAATCGTTTTTTTTTTCTTTTACCATCAGCACGCTTTCCTTTTTCTTATTAATTTGGCACACTTGAAATATTGCTTATCGAATGTAAATCTTTATTAATGCAGAGACGACTTTCGGATATGATATTATCGTTACGAACGGTGAACGGCTATGCATCACAAACCGATTTTATGCTTGGTTTGAGTGGTGAATTCAGCCCAGGTGGTAATGGAGGCACACCTTTTGGACCATTTCCGTTGAGATTTCCATCGCCGGTCGGCAATCGTATGATAGAGGTGTTGATAAGTGATTATACTATCAATTCTCTACTCTACTGGTTGCATAGGTAAGTGAAAAATCGTTTGTTACTAATCATTGTTGTATGCTTCTTATGCATCAAGCTTATTCCTTGATTCATTTTTAAAACAAGAAATACTCGAAATACTTTTCAACATGCGAAGTTTATTTGCAAGTTTTTTTTTTGCAGTAAATCTTCTCAATCTTTCTGTCCATTAGCTCATTCTATACCATCTATCATAAGAGAAAATCTCTATGGTTAAAGAAAAAGTATTGAAAAAAAATCGAAGAGATGATTGCATCGATGGGATTTTTCTTTTGGATAGAAACCAAAAAATCAAATTTCATTTTAGGAGAGGATTCCTCGGTTTTCGTATTGGTCCAGAGACGCCAAGAATCGGCGCACTTTTAAAAACGACATGTGAAACAGAGGAAAGCTCCGAAGAATCTACTGAAGAGGTAAGGAATTATACTTATATTACATTTTTTTTTCGTTATAGTCATTGCAAGTTTTGTCATTATATCATATTGATATAATAACCGTTGTCATACATATCATTGTCATCATATCATATCATATTGATATAGTCATTGCAAGTTGTTATCATACATCATATCATATTGATAGCTTTTATAAATCATTAATTTCTTTTAGTTGCCGAATTTCGAAAAATTGGGAAGGCGATTTTTTTTTTTTTTTTTAAATGAATTCATATTATCTCTTAAATGAGAATTGATTTAGACGAAAGAGGAAGATAATACAAGACGAGGAAGACGATTAGCATTCCTTCGTATTTTTCGACGACAAAAACGACAAGGTCTTTCGTCGCTTGATTTAGCCGAATTGGGTGTTTGCTTTGGTGATATGATGCCAGCAATAGCCGAAGAATATCCCAACAAAAATCTTTCACTTTTCATTCATACGGCACGTGCACCATCGATTCAACTTAGAGCCGGAGGTAATTGATATTCGCTTTTCTTTTTTTTTCTCACAATTTCGGATTTTTCATTCTCGACTAGGGAATTTTTTTTTTCTTCACTTCTTAAGTATCGCAATTTTTTTGGATTTTTTATACTTTCTTTTTCATATTCTTCCTTATAAATTTTGATGTTTATTTCCTTTGTTTGCTCTCTCATTAATTTATACTGTAGTATATTTTTCTCATATAGAGTAATCTATGATAGCCTATAAAATGACCTATAAAATGTTTGATAGGTTTGGTGACGGTCAATCTAATTGCTTATGCGGATATCTATATTGATCAAACAAATACTCGTGTTGGTACGATAGTAGTAACGGCGGTTATCCAACTTCAAGTACGAGTTGTCGGTAATAGACTAACTGGAACAGCCGAGCTAGAAGTATTACAACTCACCGATCGCGATAAAACTCTTGGTCTACCGCAAGATGCTCTCGATAGTTTATCAAATCTTGGCAAAGATGCGGTTGTTAAGGTGATTACTATCGCATTATTTTGAATAATTTTATAAAATTTAGGCCAATTTCACACTCAATAATGATTTCATTCGAGAGTATATCGTATTAACACATTAGACAAACCTTTTAGTCAACGTTCGAATTTTAATTCACTCGTTACGAAATATTCATTTCGAATTTATTTCAATCCGAATTGATATTTCCGCTATTTATAGTTGATTTCGACTCGAAAAGCTCAAATTAACTTAAATTTTATTTGCTAAAAAAAATATAATAAAGTATATTTATTCACTAATCGTTCAATGGCGTATAAAAATAAAACGAAAATTTCTAATAAATCATTTTGAAGCTAATATAATTCGTAGGCGATAGATTGCCTTGACTTTGACGGAAAAATGACGAGTTGAATCTAACAACCAAATCATTGAATCTGTATAAATCACAGAGAGAATTTTGTTTTTCAATATATAATCGATAAATATTATATATATTTAAAAGTATATTAATGATATATGTTTTGTTTATATTATTTGCAAAGATGATTAATTTCTAGGCAGCGAATCAACAACTTGCTAGAGGTATGGAATTGCGTTTACCACCACTAAATCTTCCTATACAAATTATGAATCCACAAATTGGAATGGTCGATCATGCAATTTATCTCGCAGCCGATTTCCTCATACCAGAATCAACACTTGCAAGTTTATCCTCAAGTAGATAAATTCCAATGTGCGAAATGAGAGTATTGTTGAAATGATGTCGACTTAATCGGCACATTAAAGAAGGCAATCTGATTTTAACTTCAATATCAATGTCTGTCGTATATACTAAATGAGCTAAACTAAATTAGTAACTATAACATTTTATTTCTTTGATATTCTAAAATGTTGTGAATTCTTTTAATGCAAAAAACAAAAAAAAAAAAACGAATCGAGCTAATTTTAGCACCTCATCCGAACCTTTTTCAATCGTTTTGTTTATCGTCATGCTGATTAGGTGAAGGTATTTTGTATAACTTATATGGCAAATGTCTGTATATTGTTGTTGCGATTGTCTAACAAATAACGATGATTATGCGATGGTTTTTTTTTCGTCTTTGAAAGCGCCTATAAATATTATTATGTATAAATGGTTTAAATTTGTTCGCGAAAGTATTCTTTTTTTTAATGACGTAAGATCACGTCATCGCCATACTGTCTGGATTTCGTAGATATCTTTCAGTGAGGACAAGTTATGTAATATCCATCGATTGAAAGGAATTGCTGGAAAAATAAAGTAATCCAATGCGGAAAAACACGGACAGAACATGAAATTTGAAGGATAAGTTTTGAAGGATAGGCAGTAGGTGTTGATATGGAGTAATTATCATAAGTTTTCTTCACACATTAAGAGTAACCTGAGGTACGCGGTTTGACATTCTAAGACGTCTGACCCCTCATTCCGAGAAGTCACGGAATATAGAAATTTGCTCATTAAATATGCGTTATGAGCGTAAAAAGTAAGATCCTAATGCTTAGTGATTTACAAAAATCGCAAACATTTGGGGCAATAAGTAGACTTTCATGCGCCATGGCCATGGAACAAGAAAATTAAGCTTTCTTCTTATAGAGGAGGTTATTTCAAACCTTCTGGGAGATTACAGGTTAGTTTCACAAGAATTTTCGCATTTCTTCAGAAGGACAAGTGCTTCCTTGGCGTTAAGCAAATCCAGCGCACCTTTGTTTGCTTTCGTACATGAAGAAACGATTTTCGTTGGGAAAAATAGAGGAATAGGATTTTTACCAACAGGAATTTTTTTCCATCAACTTCAATTATATAAGTCTATGGTTGCGATTATATGAAAAATGGGCAACGCTAAACAACTTTTTCACTACGTTTATTTAAAGCGGAAATGATCATAGCGATCCCTATTGTGTTGTATTGTGCTCATGCATAGCAAACGAAAAATTGCTCACAAGAACAGTGTTCGAATAAAAGCAACTATGGGTAATTTAGTCGAGAAGCCGTTTATAATGTTTATTGATTTATGAGCAACGATCTCGCTTCCGTCAAATCACCGCGCCAAAACATCGTCGCCTCCGACAATCATTTAACGTTCGGAGTTCAGCGCCGTCCCCGCTCCTCCTGCGGAGGGGCCCCTCGACCAAAAAATCTGACGCCTCCCTCCCCGGGTGTCCCGATGGTTTTCGTCATATTTTACATCATCATGACCTGATTTCCACTATAATTTCCACATATTGAATAAATCTTTTATCGTTTTATCGTTATTTCAATAAAGATTTATAGTTCTATTCAAAGAAGATTAGTGTGTCGCGTCATCGTATATTCGAATAAACGAACCAATCATCAATTCTTCAACGTTGATCTCCTTCATTTGGGAAGCATTGACTGCTATCACTAGTGTCAGGAATTCGTTTCATACCGTATCGTCTGCGAAGTTCGAGTTTCTTCAATCTTTCTGGCGATTGCAGCATTTCCTCCTAGAATCCCCCTCAGTTAAAAGAAATGATTTCTTGAATTAAGTTCAATTCTTATATAACTCTATTTAATTTCGAAATTTGAACAACTTTTTCAACGGTCCTTTATATTTCACCTGTTGAAATAATCGTTGATATATTCCACTCATCAATTTGTTTTCCATTGTCGATTATATTTGAAAAGTTTTGCGTATAACGAGTAAGCAATATTCACTTAGAAATTAATCTCACAGAAAGAAATTCTTTGGTTTTTCCGTTATGTTATTTTGTGAAAGACGGATGAAGCAAATTCCCGATCCTTCCCTATGGATCTTTGTGAGTGTCTATACATCTGTCTGATTGTATCTACTACTCGTAAATCAGAAAAACTCTTGGATCATTGGGCCAATTCTTTGCCCTTAATTCTCTCGTACTCTTTCATATACTATATGAATTATTGACGCCTGACAGTGTTATAGAATTTGCAGTGTTGTTTTATTATCGTTTGACAGCTCTATATATAAGAACAAATTTATAGGTTCGGATTAGCAAATTTCGTTTCATAGTGGAGTAAATTTCAAAACATTTTGTGGATTTTCCTTGAATATTTGGAAATGGGGTAGGTTTCCGATAGCTTTGCAATTTCGTT
Organism: Ascaris suum; assembly: GCA_013433145.1. Lineage (NCBI taxonomy): Eukaryota > Metazoa > Nematoda > Chromadorea > Rhabditida > Ascarididae > Ascaris > Ascaris suum. The sequence goes on from CM024175.1 coordinate 10,974,663, forward strand.
CGCTCAAAGTTATATTTGGCTCAATTTTATGAGAGTAATGCTGTTGGCCGAGGGAGGAAAATATGGCCAAGCCATATGCTAGCATCGGCTTTGATTCCGCTGCGTATTAGAAAATTTGCCTTCAACATTTACTGTAAGCGCGGATGAACTCATGATGCTATTTAAAGTGCCATTTGGTTGTCTCTCTTCATCTCGCTATATTTTGGAATGATCGTTGAATGAAGGAATCAAGTCCACGCATTGTATGCTTCGTCCGTTCACTTCATTCACTCTTTCTAAGCGCCTAGAAGCACTTACTAAAGCACGACTGGATGCATGCTTTCTTCTTAAGCGCAATTCATGTTTATTTGAGCGCGGAGGGCTTCTACTAGGGTATGCGCAAAGTCTTGCTATAGACTTCAACTTTTATATGCTCACAAGACCTTTATTATTAATTCGACGGTTACTTTTCACAGTCTATTTGACAGGTAGTGATGTTGTTTATGGCACCTTTCATTGTCATAAACTTGCGCGTTGAAGTAATGCTCATTTTCTGGTAGTCAAATGAAGAAAACGTGACATAATTTTCGCTAAAAATATACAGGAAACTTTTAACGAAGTGAAAGTATAGTATAATACAGGTTACCGTAGAAATGTTAACTTATAATACAGGTAAAAAATTATTAAAGTAAAAGCATAGATTAATCGCACATTGAAAGTGTCTAGTAGCTATGATTTGAAGAAACCACAATATAAAAAAAAAAAAACGTATCTGAATGTATACTTACTCGTTTGATGATCTCTCTTGCTCGAATTGCTTTCATAAGCGATAATTTTTCATTGCGAATCATTTCTTCATAGGTATAAATATCAAGAGTAAGATGAGCATTACGAGCCTTTCGATCACACCATGGTGTACAAATCAGCATCATGAATACACCAATCGCCGATGTCACTAAACAATCTCAATGTTGATTTAATTATTCCAGCTAGGAGTTTTTTTTTTTTTTTTTTTCAACGAGAACATTAAATACTAACGACTTTATCTTATTGCTTGCTAAATTCTAGCATATTTCTGCGGCAACAGAATATACAATAGCGAAACTATGATTGAAAACAATCCTGAAATTCTTTAGGACGCGCAGAAAAAAGGTGTCTTTTTGCCGTTTACATCAATGATGACATGCGAAATGCAAATGCAACAGTCATGCAATAGTCATAACATAAAAATGAACATTGAATGAGGCATTCTTTTTGATTAGCTGTTCATATATATATCTTATTGATTCTCAGGTATTTTCCATATGTAGTTGAAATGATGGGGAAATGGATTCATCCATAAAGCATTATGGCATTCATTCTCTATGATTGAAAATATTTCATGAAACTAAATAAGGCATAAATAAACGCATCAAAATGCTTATAATAAAACGACTACAATAAATAAATATCAAATTTGAGGCATTTATCTCATAAATTTTTTTTTTTTAATCTCATAAATTATATCTCATAAATTTATCTCATAAAAATTTATCTCAATTCATAAATTTTATCTCTCTACATAAATTTTTTTTTTCAAAACTTTATTTATGCTTAGTGTTATTTTTATTCCGATTGTTGATTTAATTCGCCTTATGTGAATTTCAATCGCCTTCATTGAGCAATGAATTTTTGAATTAAAAGTTTTTTTTTATGGCCTCTTCTAAATCATAAAAATTTCTTATTTTGCGCTTTTGTTTAAATCACCTTTCTCTCTTTCATTCTTCATCTCTTCTCAAAAAAAAAAATCATAAACATAATGATTGTGCATAAATAATATGACTAAAAAAAAGCAATTTTACGCATATTTCAAAGGAAATAAACCTTTGCATGTTACTATATTTTAAAAAAAAAGACAACTTAATGTGCTAATCAGTAAAATCAACGGTAAGAGAAATTGACCCAACGAAGGAATTCCAACGATCATTAGTAGTGATGGCGGACTCAAGAATGAGAATGAAAATAAGCCCCGACCAACATCATTGCCTTGCATAATACATAGAATAAATTTATTTCCAAAGCAGGTGGAATTTTTCACGCAAACTGAGGCTAGGCTACCCAATTCCCCCCCCCCCCTCCTCCCACCTTCCGTCGTCTCCCCTCCCTCCAGATATAATTGCTGCATGCGGAAATGCTTATACTCTCTCATTAAGGCTTGAAACAGAGCCGTAATCAGTTTGCCTCGAATATACCAATACAAATAAATTCTAAATCGTCTCTTCTCCGCTAACCTGCAGTTGTGATGACTAGCTTCTTGATCAGGCTAACGTTGAAATCCTTGTAAATAGTAAGCATTTCATGTGTACTGTTGTTGTTCGCATATTTCGTTTTATTGGAAGACACATTCACATCGGCTGATTCAGTGGTAGTTAGCAGCGCAGTCGAGGTTGTTGGTGATGGAGTAGTCTTTGGTCGCCATATATGACCCAAATATTCACCAGTGTATGGTCCGATATATGACGCGGTTGGATATGAAGTTGGTGAATTAACTGACGCTACACGAGTACTTGTTTCCAATCCATTCACGATGAAGCTGATACTACTTACTTGAAACATTATTCACGTTATGCGTCAATAAATATGAAAAATACTATCGAGAGTTTATAAATTACCTTCTTTTTAGAAGTATCCTCCTTCGCTAAACTCCACTTCCCTATGGTTCTAAAAGTGACCGTAGACAAGAAAGTGACCACCGTCGGCTTTTTATCGATAGACGAGATTTCTATTTCCCATAAACAGGAAGGAAGAAAAAAAATGCGGAATTTCCTTTCAGGATTTCTCGAAACAACGGAAAATCCTGAATAAAGGAAACTCTTTATTTCTCATTTAAAAAATACGATGAATTCCGCAGTTCAACATCCCATCTATATTTTCTCACAAAGCACTGAAATATCTCTCTTTCTTGGAGGAATAAGTTTAGAAAAGGTTTTCATAGGTTCCTTTATAGCGATCTATCTCAATTTCATTTTCTAATGGAGAAATTTATTCATAATAGAAACATCTTACCATTTAAAGAAACAAGAAGAGCTGCAGTCGATCTCATACAGATGAATGCTTTATACTGAAATATCAAACAAAAATTATGTCGTTCCAAACCTTAAGAGCTTTTATCATCTCTTAGCAACGTCGATTTCGAGTTTACGGAAGAGAATGCGATCTGCTAATTGAGAAAGCACTGAAGAGAAACGCTCATTTTCCGCTTAAAATGTTATGAATTTTCGAATAAACTATATCAGTTCACATTTTAATCAGTTCTATGCATATTTACTTTATCATGGACCGTTTCTACAGGGTTTGGCGATTACTACGAGCCGTGGCGCAATATTACTCACCAGTTTTCAGGCGGATAACTTCATATATTGCGACGCAATATTGACAATAATAGCTCCACGCTGTCACTTCTACCGATTTGGTGAAGTGCTGCTCAGTTTGAATGATGAGGCAACGGGTCCCTGACACTTTTTGCGGTTTAGGCCCATGTTGAGAAGAAGCGAATGCATTGTCGGCTAACGATTCGCAAAACAATCACTGATAAGATCCAAAAAATTTTCCTTTTTGAAATTGTTTTAACTTAGAACTATTTATTTCTCAGAATTTGCGAATTCTACGAAACAAAAGTGTCAATTATCTACCAAAAAGTATGCCTTTAAATAAGCTGTATAAAAGCACCAACCTATGTGAATAAATTCCATTCGTTTGTTCATCCGTTCAACTGCATGCCCTTAGCCACAGTCCATAGTTGTGTTTTTGGTGGGTGCATTTAGTGTTGCACCACATATATTCCTTAGGAATCACAGCATCGAAGGCTGGTAGTTTTCTACAGCGAGCGAGATAGCCGCGAACTAGGAAGTTTCTTGACCATGAAAATGAAGAAATCTCAGTCAGTCAGAGAGACGGAGAAGAAAGGTGAGATGAGATGTTCAACGGGCCGAAAAAATATTTTCTCCACTCCTTTTATTAGTCAAGTTTCCGAATGCATGCTCAGTAACCTAGACTTCAGTAAGATAAGGTCTACGAAGGATGAGGAATGTTGAGTGAATGGCCTAAATCATCTTAAATTTATATGCGCGTATGCAAAACTTTATGCTGCTTTCTCGTCATCAAACTGGGAGAGGGAGAGGGAGAGGCCAATTACATATCACAGTTCAGGAAATAGAAATTATTCCCGCATGCAATTCAACCAGTGCCCATTCTTATTTGGTCGCTGTACTTCTCATATAAGTTTGCCGATTTGTTGAATTGAATGGTCAATACGATTTTTTCCGAATGATCCTTTTTCTCAAGGATGAGTACGAGCAGATCGCAATGCAGCAAAAACTGATGGCGAATAATCACGTGAACGTCTCACCATGCCACTTCATACGACTCGACAGGACTCAGGGAGGGTTTCACTGACCTCCTCTTCAGATACCCAGTATTCACGTCTTCCGCATTGGACGACAGTCCCTTCTGTGGCTACTGCCGCGTTACATGCGTACTCGCTAATAGCATTATTACGGAGAACGCCGCAAAAATGTTGTGTCAGGCTGAACTGACAGTCGCACCGGAGTGAGTATCAAAACAATAGAAAATCATGGACCAAACTTTACCTGTCGCTCGCAATAGTTGGGACACATGGCCTGACTCAGACTTTCCTGCTGCTTTACCATTTTTCTCTGCTCCAGTCCCATCAGCAAAAAGAATCATGGGCGACAAAAATATTACTCCACTTCACCCTAAGATCCCGAACTTGCTTTCTGGAACGACCCGTACACGCGAAGCAGCAGCAAAACTCTGGAAGGCATGTGAAGGGCATAGCCTGCTTGCGCATCCTGAACATCCCTTATTCTAATAAGCCCAGCAATGTATGTAGTGTGGGAACGATTCACGAATTTATTGGTGTGATAACCTTTAACGCAGAGTTGATAAATGTTTAGAAAAATGAACATAGGAAAGCGTATAACTTAAGCGTGGAATGTGTGGAATAAAGCTGACAAAATCGATTAAGTGAATGAGAGCATTAAAATGAAAGGCACGATAACAGCATATATCAGCAACTAAAGCAGGAAGAGTACAAGAGTAGACAATCGAGTATGGCGAAAGCCATGCGCATGGCTCTGAATTGCCAGAGCATCCTGCACTTCCTAAATGCAACCAACCTCCTAAAATTGTCGCAGTCTCAATCCTTGTTTCATGAACTCCAATTTGAAAAACTATATTCCAAAGTTTGGACAAGACTCATCTTCCTCCATATAATGCAATTGAAGTGAGAAATCTACCACTGAAATAATCCATCAAGATAAAGTGATTTTCCAAAGAGTGTAACACAAAAAGTAGGAAAATTAAAAGCTTTACAAGCAGACATCATTTGGTAAATCAGACGAACATATATATGAATTAATTAAATCCCTATCAATGAAACACTTCAAAAAAAGATAATAATAATAATAATTCAATTTGCTAAATTGAACGATATGCCAAAAAAGACAATTAAATGCAATAAGACGAATTTTAGAATTTGCAGCATTTTCTGCAGCAATTAATAATCGCCCTTCTATAGTGAGGAACCACCATCTTGCTCATTAAAAGCCTTCGAAATAACTTTAATAAACTTTAAAGAAAATGTCATTACTAAAGCTGCATCAAGTGTACAGTAATTTTGAAGACAAAAAACATATTGAGAAAAAATGATAGATAAATAAGGCATCAAATTTTTTCTTGATGAAGAAGTTTCCCTATACTGAACGATGCTATCCACCTGTTATTGTCATCATTGCAAGCATCGCAGCTCAGCCCAAACCATATGTGCCAAATCGAAACTCTCGTAGATAGTCATCAATCTTTTCATTAGCGACACTGCAAACAAAATCATCCAAATATATTAGCTAGTTATTGGGCGATACTATTGATATAAACCTGCATTTTTCACGGCTTCAATCTCCGATACTTCCGATCTCTTGCCTCTTCCCTATTGCATTTCATAAGAAAAACAAAGTTTCACTATTCTACGAGAACTTTCTTCCTCATGCCTATTTTCAATTCGGCTTAATCGGTGTGCGCAGTAGGCTCGCGTAATTTCCTAAAGATATCTGCCACCGTCCATGCAAAATCTTAATGCCTGATGATCCACCTAAACGCATTACGTTAAAAGATGCCGCCCGCATTTTGTTTCCAAGAAAGGAAAGGAAAGAAACCTTGAGAGAATAGCATCAAAATAACCTAGCTCAAGTCCTGTTCCGATCACGATCAGGATTGGGTCCTATATCAGTCTCGAGCCATCGTCTCTTGGAAGCAGATTAGACCTCGCCTTGGTAATGTATTTCGACACAGCCTTATTGGAATCAGCTACCTAGTCTTAAACCAAATCGTTGAAAACAATCACTTCCGCGACTTCGTTCAAAACGACGATTCCTTAGGGAGTACCTCATTACTTCTATGAAAAAATTTCCTAACGTTTTTTCTTTAAAGCATGAAAAGCACACAACGTCAAGTACCAACCAACATTCATCCGCTGTTTGCTCTCATGAGCTGGTCTCAAAGCTTTATCGACCGCCATTTTTATGTCATCCATTTGTGTCTTCGTTATATCATGCTTCCTCTTTGAAATTCCGGTTACCAGCATTCCCACCTAAAGAAGTTCCAGTTATTCTCATTTATTAATAAACGAAACAAACAAAAATTATAAAAAACTAATTAATGCATTAGAATAGAAATGAATGGGTACCTGATATCTGACGAAAACTGCACGAACACCGCAAGCCAACGATGGGATCAAAACTGAAAGCGTATCCCCTCTGTTCCTGCTAACGTAACTGACCAAAAGCATTAGATGCGAACTCTGAAATCACATCAAATCGACTAACATTCGTTCGCTCTATCTAATGATATGCAGCGTTTTTACAGCCATTTTCTTGTAAATAGAAATACTTCAATGCCCCTCCCTCTCCCCCTCGCCTGCAAAATCGATAAAAGCAACAATCGCTCAAGACCAATTCGAAATTGGTGTCTATTCAACGGTGGTATTAGACTCCGTTTCCCTTTCGAAAGCTTTCTTGCGAAAGCGAAAGCGCTAAACATGCAAAGCTGGGTTGGAAATAAGCCACGTGGATATGGAAAGGAAATAATGAAGACTCAAACGACAAAAGCAAGCCAAACAGCAACAAAACAGGAAGACGGCTTCCAAAATTTTCATACTCGAATGTCGCTATTCAAATTTGTGCACAAATTTCATCACTGAAGAGAGAGGAATGTCAGTATTTGTCGCTGAAGCCAAAGAGAGGCGAGCCCCCTCCCATCATCCCTTCCCTCGTTCTAAATGAGGGCTATAGTTGTAAACTAGAATTTTCAACTGAAACGGCTATGATTATTATAGGTGAAAGCACTGAGGAAACGTAGACGGGTGAATGTGCGTCAAAAACACACACAACAAAATATATTCTACAAATATCAGCATAAAGAAAGAAATATTCACCATCAAAATAGAACCTGAAATGTGCATCTTTCATTGCCACTCGGCTCTCATCTATATCACAATATTTGTGTGCTATGTTACGACCATTCTAGCGATGCTAACCACATAAAGAAACGTTTCTTTGTAGTGATCACTGAAGGGATGATAACCCATCCTTGCACCTCGATTCACCCCACGAAACTATCAGTCAACATCGTTGCAAACATAAGATTTCCGCCTCTGCGACCGAACAACTTCATAATATTCAGGAACAACTAGGATAAGCCATCTCTTCGTGATTCTCTTTCTCCTATCCTTCTGATGATACCATCGGAATAACTTCATCACCTATTTTACTGTCTCAAATTTCACGACTTAATAAAACATAATGAAAAACACTTACAAGGGAAGCGCGAACGTCGTTGTGTTCAGCGAAATAGCGCTTGAAGAGGTCGTGGAGGTGAGGAGTCTTCTTTGGCACCGAATTAAACTTCGTCATCGCAACACGCCTGCACATCGTGCACAGATCAGCAAGGTCCCTGAAATGCAGTCATGTACGTATCAGAATTCTATTCGAGTTCATATTTGCGTTTGATGTCATATCCGCAAACGGAAATAACATCTTATCGATACTGTTTTCACAGAAACTACATGGTGACCGTCACTGCGGGCACAAATAAATGGGAGCAATCCCATGGATTTCGGTCCAACATAGTTTCGGTCACATCAGGTCCTCGGTTCAACGTACGGCCCCATCTAAAAACTGTTGCTCCGGAACTTATACTCAGTTTGCTAACGCTTTCTCACTGTTGCAGCATATTTTCATTCAGCAAATCAGCATGAAGCTTCCGCACGGCAATAAAAATTTGATGGTTCAATCAGAAATAATCTTTTAATAAAGAGGAGTGACATACAATGACAGCCTGCTCCACACGTCAGCTGCGACTTCGTTGAAACTCGACGAAGATACTTGCAATCGCATATCGTTGAGCGTATCCATCAAACACTGGATAAAACTTTGCTGAAAATGCAACAGTTTGGAAGAGCAGAAAGAATTCACAAAAATTTCCTGCGCCCTATAAACCCTCGAATCCTTAAACTAAGACATTGAAGGCTTGAATACTATGAGTTTGAAAGCGAACGTAATGAATCAAACCGGTACCTCCGATCACTAAATAAAGCTCTGAGTTATTAGCTGTTAAGAAAGCAAATGCATCATAATGACTACCTTTCATCAATGAATAAATATTATAATTGTGAAGGAATAAATATCTCTTCATAGCTTCCATTTCCGCCTAGGTGAAGTTATCACATCGCGTGAAGTTTAGAACTTGGGCTCATCATATGCTCTACGGATGCCGACCAGCCCATTTACCCATTCTCGCAGTTAAAAGGAGGATCGCGACTTATCTCCTTGTCTCGATGAGGATGCTGGTTGGAGTTGCTTCTTAGGACGGGACCAAAAATTCCGGACGAACTTTTCGGGGCCAAAAATCCGGGACCATACAAATGCTCACCAGTTACCAATAGGAAACGATGAATCCGTAGAAAAATAGGGCTCACCGAAGTGGCAAAGCGAATTTCAAGATAAACCTAACCATAACACTATGCTTATTATTTCAAGATTCGTCAATGCAAATGAAGTATGCCATTTCAAAAGTCGTCGTTGGCTTCGATAAACTCAAAATTCTTGGAACTTCTCCTTCAACTTCATTCTATCGAGGAAAGATAAAGTGATACGCAGTAAGCATAGAAAAGAAAAACCCAGCATTAAGCACACCTAAAAGGAAATTCAAAGATAACCTATAAAAATACAACAATTCTTATCGCTGCAAAAAAAAAATCACCAAATGGACACTACCAAGCATTTTATGGCTCATCGTAACTACAAACAGTTATATCTGCGTAATGATTTACTGCTATTCACCTGCAGTAGTGAACATGAGTTTGCCACTTTCCTCTTCTTTTGTGAATCTAATGTCTTTGTCATAATTTCCCTTGTAGACCTCCAAATACTCCCTTGACAGCGGCATCACAGAACGAAAGGACGCTTTCGAAGAACAAGTCCGTCGGACCTTAAGCAGGTAGGTCTACAGTAGGCCTGCATCCTTACCGCAGGTGTAACACTGCATGTACATCCATCCTCATGAGATACGTGAATGGTAATATGCCTCTTATAAAATGCATTGCGCGCGTTATAAAAATAAATATTAACACCGAATAACATCTTCACTTATAAAGAAAAATGAAACCGTTGGGTTCGTATAACTGCGTCCTTTCAACTGATCTAGCTCGGTGCCGAGTCGCTCAACGATGGTCATTTTTATGCCCGAATATCGACTGCAATCACTGAGTCCTCTCGCAAACTTAGCCTTAAAAAAGAATTTCCATTTCTACCAATATCAACTCCTACCAACAAATCGACATAGACACGCATAAGCATGGGTTTTGGTGAACAAACCGAGATGCATATTAGCGTGCTTATATAACCATCTCATTCCAGACCGCTATAAACATAAAATCGTAACCAATTGAATTCTTTACCCCCTCTCTCGCTCTCCCTCAAAAGAAAATTTAGTCATGCAACAACTCTACCAGGGCTCTACCTTCATCAACCCAATCAATGCTACACGGTCAATTTTTTGGCGTCCCTTTGATGGTATACTTCAGTATCCACATCAAAACAAATCAACCATATAATTTGATTTAATAAAAATGGAAAAAAAAAACGTTTACTGCCTTTTCATTAGCCAATTTCTCCTCCTTAAGCTGGATGGCGTATCGAAAGCAACTCTTGACGGTGAGCTTTGATAAGCACTTCGGACATCGCAGCGGTTCTCTCAGGCGCAATTGCCCCATGATGGCCGCATCCGCCCGCTTAAATACTACGACTTTGAACAATAGATACAGGACCACACAAGGCACATGAATAAAAGAATGTTCTTTTGAAGTAGATATCTCGCTTTGCCATGCACTTTCGAAAGCAGTATCTAGTAGTCATCGAAATTAGTGGAAAGAAGATGAAGGAAACGAGGAAAGATGGAAGAGAGAAGGAGCGAGTGAAACTCAAAAAGCGATTCAGATCTGAACAGCATCCTTTGCCGACTATGCTTCTTAACGATAGTTCGTAATACCTCTTACCAAATCCACATCCTCCTCCCCTGCCCCCTTGTCTAGAGGAATATGGAGGACAGATTGCATTGTGAAACAAAGTTTAACCTGTAAACAACCTAATTTGAAAGTGGAATACCACAGTTCAGGCTGGAGTCATGTTGCAACTCCGGCGGGATGCATGGAAACGGAGGCCGACTTGAACGTGAAGGGCAAGGGATAGTCGAAGTATTTCATTGGGGAGCACCACAGCTCCCAACAACGATAGAGGCGGAGAGAAGTATCAAAAAGGGCTGCTGGTCTGGGAGCTGTCGACTGGAAAAGACTAACTCCGAAGGGCTGAAGCCCGACTTATATAGGTCTCAGGTAGACCAAAAGTACCTAAGTCGATCAATAGCACTGCGCGAAGAACAATGAAGAGGGCCGCCTATACAAGCAAAATGATCGCTACAATTTAGATCACAAATAGCTTTAGATCGCAAGTAGATATCTTGGGTTGGCCCTTCAGCGCCATACCCAACAAGCCACCAATCCTTTTACGCTTTAAGCTCTCGTCTAGTCTCTAAAGATCTCTTCGCATCTATTAGTTGAACCATTACAACCATGGTGAAGTCAAAGCATAGTGTCCCAACTTCGACCTAGCGATTTATGTTGTCCTATAACTAGCGGAAGGCAATTATCACAAAAATAAAAATAAAAATACCGCAACTAGCAGGAGGCAACCGCATCCTTCGATCTGTAAAATTCTATCCAGTGATGCAGCCGCCCCGAATAGTTCTCTCCAGCGATCGGGAGTACATCTTCCACATAGTTCTATAAATGAATCCCCGTTTAAGTGGATTCTGCAAATTTCCGAATGAACACTTCGATCCCACAGCAATCACTCTGCACCCCGAGATGCCAGCTTACCCCTCTATCTTATGCTTAAATACTTCCAGGTGGCAGTTCAACCCAAAATACACGAGTAATAGTTATGCAAATGACTGTATAGCAATTAATGAAATCCCGGCATAGGTATATCACCGATAATACCGGATGTCACGACATAACAAGCGTCTTCGCTAGGACATAATAAAGTGAGGGTGACGTTGACATCGACCTAAGCTCAAACAAAGAAAAAAAAATCTTCTGTTCCACTTTCGCGACGTTAGAAAAGTGGCTAATAAGTTTCTTTCAGAAATGACCATCAAGAATATCATAGTCGAAACCGCTACGCAACGCAACTATAACGAGGTACGCAAACATGGGCGATAGGATTGTGCATAGCTTGAAAACCAAAGCACCAATTCAAAGAATTCGCGAATAACTCACTCGGACATATTTCACCGCAGAGTCCAGCACATGGATGCCCGCAAGGTAGCTTCTTGTCGCATTTATGCTCACACGGTTGCACATTGCACGGTTGCCAGCAGAGACATGGACATGAACGATGGGCACACGTGTTGGCGCATATTTCTGCACAGAAGAAACATGCCTCATTGCACTTCCGTTTGCGCACCTGCAATTCAACATAACGTGAACATATAGAATACACCTCCTATAGATATAAAACATACTATACAAACAAGAGGATGAAGAAAGCACATTACTACTTGAATCACGTTATTCAAAACTATTTTAGAAAATCTATAATTAGCACTTGACTGATAATAATAAGAATAGTGAGCAATATGATAAAAGCAAAAAGAAGATTTAATAAGTTGACGAATTATGAAATAAAATAATGAATTAATGAAACCAACTGAACGAATTAACGAGTAAATTAATCAAATAGAAATAAAATACTGACAGTGAAAAATAAAACAATGGTGAAATATATCAGCGAAAATCAATGGAAATTTTTTTTTAAAGCCAAAATTCTCAACAAATTTGAACGCTATAGTAGTTATAAGAAATTTCTTACACCAATCCACCATCCAATTCGATCCGTTATCAGCTAACCAGATGCGCCATCCAGCTCAAGTCTAAATCGAACATGCACCTACTTATGAATAGTATCGCACGATCGTTGCTCATCCCGCAATCGACCCTACTACTTTCTTCAAAACTCCTTTCAACGGTAACAATAATAGTAATATCGAATAACCAAATTCGGCAACCGTTGGTTGTTCTCCACAGCACATATGTTGACATTCATGCAGGCATGTAGCTAGACATGGTTCACAATCCTCTCCACACCTCCGTATGCATTTGTGACCGCATTTCAACAACTTTCCACATTGTGCTTTGCAGTGTTCATCGCACTTGAGTCCTAGAAGAGACAATAACGAGTCAACGATATATGCATGCTGTTATAAACCACCGTTGTGGATATTTAAACGACAAAATAAAAATTTCCAAGATCAAGAATTCATGAGTCCCTGTTAGGTACAGTCGTCATTATGGTCGCGAATTGGACTAGATTCAATCCATGATCATGCAGCGATCGGTTAGATTCCGTCGTAGTTTTTGAAGTGAACCACTTGATCGGTCCAAACATCGACAACTACATGAATCAAACCGGCCCTCTGTTTCGGCAGCAAACAAAATGGATCCAAACACCTCACAATAAACAAAAAACGCTGCGCCTTCTACTTCTGTTTTTCTTGTATCTACATTCATTTCTTAGAAATTTACATCTCTGAATGACTCATTTTGCCGTCACCAATTACCGAAAACTTTTTGCAGTATTTGTTGCCCAAAATCGAAACAGTTGGTTTGGGAAGATTTCGGCAAAGAAAGAGGGGAGGGGAAGGGGAAGCACTTTCGATATCACAGCATGACAGTTAGTCGCTCACATCGAATGTGCTCAAGACTTTGATGGTCGCGGCAAAAAAAACAAAATGGAGTAAATTTACTAACTGGAGACGCATTCGCAGCACTCGCTCTGACAGAGATGCCCACAGGGTAGAGGCCGTCCACATGGTGCCTTGCACGGCGCCTCAATCATTGAACATTCCACAATTGTCGAATGTCCACGAGGGCATAACTTCTCGGAAAGCACTCGGCATTTATACTTTGTCACATCTTCACTACACTTCACTCCTACTCGATGTCCGCACGCCAACTGCCGTTCCATGGTCTGAAAAAAAAAAAAAAATTTGACATGTACGGCTCAATAACCAACTCCCTGGTGTGCTCTATATACTTCCCTAAAAAACAAGTATGTTTATCTCACGTACAAGCCCTGGGATTTATAAATCCCTCGAGGATGCGACGAGAAAGAGGAAGACTTTGCTGAAGTGAGGACAACTTTTGCTCCCTAAACCCTAGGAAAGTACAATAGCGATATATGACTTTTTAGACAGAGGAGAGCCACTTTGTAGTCCAGAGAGTGATTCTACGACGTGTGAAAGGTGTTGGTGACAAACTTCAGTCGAAGCGATATGATAGCTGTCGTCTGAAACGAGACCAACTAAGAAGGAATAAATAAGCGTCGATCAATATAGATGTGGCGATGTATATGCTCACGACAGGTGACAAGATAATTTGTTGGATTTCCCTCCAAATAACCTATACATGGTACATCAATGAACTGAGAATCTCTTTTGTATCGATTGTTTGGAATGCCTTCACTGCATCGTTTTTCAAATTTAATCAACGCATTCGTTATCAACTATCAAATCAATGCCGCATTATTCATTCATTATTCCAAAAATTTCCTCTATAAATATATACTTTAATATGAGCCCTATCTATGACCAGTCATACGAGAATGATCTACAAGTACATATAAAGAAAATATACGCATGTGTGCAGCAACATCGTAATTGCTGAAATATAACCCCTTTATAGCAGCCTTCCCGATCGAAAGGTTACGATGCAGCAATGCAGTTCTTGAACTTAAGTTTCTCCTAAATAAAACATTCCCCGTCTAAAGCTTCATGTTCAATACTCGGCTAAAAAAGTACCAAAAAAAGCCAACCTGTACACATTTTAGAGTACAAGGCTCGCCACATTTGTTAGCGCATCGATGTTTACATTCAAGTATCTTCTCACAGCGATGTGTACATCCCCGCTTTCCGTATAAAACACATGCGACAGCAGCCGAGTGACCACATGGAAATACTTCACTCACAATTGAAGTGCATGAACCACATGGCTGTAAACAATATAAACACAAGAATGCAAATACAAACACAAAAAAAGTTGACAAATAAACATAGAAACGAAAACATACAAACATTAAAATATGAACATATAAAAATATAACAACACCGATGCAATGAACGAAATAAAGCAGCATCACACAACGATATCACATAAATCGGGCAATATTTCAATTCAAAAATGAATCTATAAAACGAATGGTTCAGCAATTACTATTTAAAAAAATCTTAAGCAACACTCCGATCGCCAAAACAATTCCACTGACAGTAAAATCAAACAATGAATCATTCGCATAATTTTAATTCCTCGACTTAAGCGTTTAGCCATTACATATAGATAAATGCTTTCATCCAACAAGATGTAAATGTACTACTATCATTGATTATTTTTGATCAGTTAATTGATCAATTAGAATCGACTGATCAACCTGATATATGGAAGAAAGAATGCAATCACGTGAATCATAAAAGCAATTGTAATGACCACTTTATTCCAACAAATAACCAACAGTTAGGCTCCTAAACATGCTTACTTCTAAGAAGAGTTGGTGAGAGAGTAAAATGAGAATAATATGCGCCTATCTCAATGGCAACCTAGATTCGTATGCGAGAATTTTATACTAAAAAACACTTTCTAAAGGGTAAAATCTATCACAAACATTCTCTTACGTTTTCTCTAAATATACGTTTGTTATAAGCATAAAATTATAAATCATATAAACAAACAGACCCTAAACGCCAACATTTTTCGACAATTTAATTGCAATAGAAATGAAATTTTCAAAATTTTTAATGACGATAATTCCCAATCCCAAGAATTACCCTACTTCCTTAGTTACTATAATCTCTTTGCTATCTATGGGAACTTATTTAAACACTTTTATTGCAAAATATTGCGCCAGGCAGTTTCTTTAGATGAACTCTCTTCAATGCTTTAAAAAAATGCCCTACGTAAATAAGAAATTAAAACATTTCGCGCATTTCAACTCTTCATAGTTCCCGGCTTCCTTTCTGGTCATTTGCGCCGATTCAACTAGAAAGTGATGTACCACCATTCCCCAATGTTCGACAGTAAAAACTGAAGAATATCACGATTGGATACGATTGATATAAACGACCTTACCGCAGCATCACATCAACCGGATGTAATAATCAACTAATAAAGCAACAATTATCCCATTATAAAGGACGTTTTGATCTATACGTATTACAAAAGCATGATGAAGTTGAACTTTACCTCTCCACAACGTTTTGTACATCGATGTTGAAATCTACAATTGCAAATTTTGTTGCATTGCTGTATACATGGCTTCATATGTTCTTGATCGTCTCTGCAAAAAAAAACGAAGCGAAGCCATCAAACTTTTATGAAGCGTTGAAATAAATCCTCCACTATTGAAATCTAAAGCACAAAAAGCAAATCAAATAAGAGTGCAATAAATGAGACGCAATGAGGACGCTTTTTTTTTTGAAAAAAGCATTCCAAATTACGAAAAAAACGATTGCTCAAATATGCTAAGAAAAAAAAAGGAGTGAATCAACAAAACTTCAAGCCGACATATACAATATGATACAAATTTATTACTTTAAAATGTACTTCAAAAACTGCATAGTGCATTTACCCAGTCGAAAGGATTATACAAATAGAAAAAAAAAAGTTCAAAATTACTCAATCACGAATTCTGTAAACGAGAAGAAAATATGAAGAAGAGAATTCCTAGCAAAGATAAAAGAGCAGAAATTTTATCAATGAAATCCGTTCTTATAGCGGATTCACGAATTACTCGCCAGCATCAGTTATATAAGTATCCGAAATTTCTCGAAGTCAACGAATCGGCGAGAAGAAAAAATTCCATGAAATAACAAAAAAATGTTGATAGCAAATCAAGTAAAAAATAATGATGATCAACTAATAAGAAAAAATGAAAAAAAAAACCAAAACCCAGCACAGCGAATAAACGAATATATATATATATATATATATATATATATATATATATATATATATATATATATATATATATATATATCGCATTCGCCAGATATTGCTCCATTTTATTTTTATCGTATGATAAACCTAAAACTAATAAGAGTAATAATATTAATAGAAAGGACTTATAAATTTCATTAAGTTCGCAAAAAAGATTATTTCCTTCACTTTCCCTCCTTTCGTCTCCTTCCCCCCTGAATCCTAAAAAGCCCACTGAAATTTCCTTAGCGCCATAGGAAATCAGTGTGCATCGAAAAAGCCGACGCAATCACACATGTACTCATCTCACGGTTATCGCATTGTACAAAATAACATACATGTGACACTTGCGGCCACAAAGATGGCCACACTTGAGTTCGACGTTGCAGTCGACGGTGCATCCCCCATCTGGAGATTTCAATTTGAACTCTTTAGCATCGTATATTTCCTGAATATAAGTATTAATCATATTGAAGAGGAAGAAGAATCCAAGCTTTCAAAAATGTTTTCGGATTTCCATATGATTCCATATGCCAGAAAGAGCTGTTTCAAGCTAGAAAGATCCCCAAATCGTCTTCTCGCTTCTTGTTAGGTCATAACGAGAAAGTGTGTTTGCATAAGAAAAATAATAAACTGATTACCTAACAATGCCTGATTTCCTTCAACCGCTTAATCTCCCCTCTTTGCACCTCTCGACGAAGTAATACGGCGAAGGCTTTTTCTACAGAAGCTCTCTACCGAATTATTAGCGCCTCCCAATCCATAATGAAATATCCATTATTCACAGGGGGAGGGGAATAAATAGAGGAACGTCGAAAACCACGCTTCACAAAGCGAACACTAGCATATCACAACGATTTCTTGAAATATGACCTACGGATCCAAATGAACCCAAATCTCCACTAAGCTCCGCTAAAAATGAAAAAGAAGACTGTCAGTGACCATAACTGAAAAATGGCGCTCATCGGAACCAAAATATATTAAGTACCATATATAGTGACGAAATATGCACCCTCTCCCGAGCTTGCTAATGAATTATATATATATATATATATATATATATATATATATATATATATATATATATATATATATATATAACGGATACCTGCGGTATTCTGATAACTGCAAGCAAAAATCTACCTGTACGCTTTTATGGATGGAGCAAACAATAGGAAAGCCTTCTCCAATGCACTCGTTCTGCCGTAATGACTTGTCGATTTTTGCCCACAGACGAGAATGATTTGCAAGGAAATCGATGTTACCCACAATATAAAAACCAATCTTCGCACGTGACAGTGCCACACATACTCGATTCGACACCTGTAAAGAAGAGTGATGTAATCGAAGAAACGAAAACTTTAATCGACGAAAAATCCGAACAAAAAAGGATAGTCAATTATATATAAAGCAGATGCGACGCATAAGTTCCTCTTTCCGACGAGCATGACCTCTTCGTTCTGTTCCCGATTTTAAAGAATGGTGCTATCATTCCACCCTGCCAAGATCTATGTAATATTACAGCAATGTGATATGAATTCAAAATTGCAACACGAAATGATAGCTCACCAATGCCACCTGGAAATGCATCAACTTCTAATGCTTGGATTCAACAAAAATAACTAAAATAGTTTTTGCCAATGAACAAATAATTTAATTGTCTGGGTTGTCTAGAAAGCAGTTGGAGGAACAAACCGCAAGAAATCCTATCGTCTCCGAGGGATATGAACGAACGAGGCATAATATAACGATGTCATTCTCCTCGCCTTGATAATTATCGACATTTTCGACCCTCGGAGTATCAGTCAAGTCAAATCGACTCTCAACTGACATCCTCACATAGGCAGATTGAGCCGAATATGTGCAAAGGAGTGTTATCTACAACTTATCAATCAATCAGCCAGTATCAATTCTGCAAAACTTAGTACAAAAAATCAATGAACTTAAACATACAAATTGTGTAGCTCATCTTTTAATCAACTGCAAAAAGCTCAACATCGTCCAGGCAATGATTTCTTTTAAATAATGGAATAAAAAGATAAAAGAAATTCATACAGGTAAACGAGTTTCACTTATATTTCACAACTTCAATCGTAATTTCGGGAATATAGCCCCAAGTCAAGAAATAACCTCAATGAGCACTAATCAGATGAAAGGACGCGCCATTAAAGAAACAGAACAGGCTCTATCACCAGCTTCTCGCATCAATAGTGTTACGAAAGTGGAAGAACGCCAACAGAGCGCCCTACTCTCCTTCATCCCTATTTCCTCTCATTTTCATGTTCTACTTCTTTCATCTGTAACCTTCGATATAACCCTCAAATTCTTTTCTTTTATAGCGCTATTCCTAATTAGTCACGTCTCTCACTACTACCAGTTCAAGCATCATTCCTTCTCCATGAACGCAATGTCATCTGCCTGCTGATTTGTGTTGTTGAAATGAATTGCAGACGTGGGATCATCACAAATATGACTGATAGCCATAAAAACTGATATCAACCAACAAAATATTCAGCAGTTTTCAAAAGCGACAAAACATATACACCTTTAGAAAGATATAACTTATTATAAACAAAAGCATAAAAAATAGTAAATACGTATCACAAACTACATCCTCCCCCAGTGAAAAAAAAAACATCTGCCCATCCAATCCTGCCAACAACAAAAACGATTATTGCTTATAAAGTCGCCACAAACACTGTTACCTGTTCGCCAGAGTATCCTTGTTTGCATAGGTAAGCTGCAAGTTCGACGGCAAAGTCGCCTTCGAAATTGTTACAATGTGACATTGAATTCACTTCCGTCTCTGGTTCGTGGTGGGTTTTGAAGAACAAGTTATACTTGCAACCTGGATCCATATTATTACTATATTATGAACACCGTTATTACTCGACTACACTTACCCAACAATAAACTGCTCTACCATAACGAATTGCTGACAGGATTAAATGCTTGCATAACCGCATCCTGTGTTCCAAAACACCAAGGAGGCATCCCAACATTCACAACTGCATCCCCGACAGAATTTTGAATAAAAATGACGTACAGAAAAAACGGTTCTTCGAGACGAACGGCAGAGAGGGACAAAAATTACAAAAACGAACACATATCACCAATAACTTGAAAAATAAGGAAACGCCCATCTCGAAGGCACTTATCCACTGCTAGAAACGGCACATAAACAATAACTTTTTCGCATAGCTTCTTCTTATTCGCTGAATCTTTTTTACTCCTATCTCTAAAACATTCTACCTATCATCCTTGCAACTACGAATATGTTTCCTGCTCGAATATGTTCCGTCTTCCCTCACTGCGCATCCACGAAAATGATTTCGTCCACTCCCCTCCATCCCTCTCACCAAGCTTCCCTTCTATCTTTTCTTCACCCTTGAAAATCACAATATCGGCCGCCCTTTCGGCACACGTTAAGTGCTCTAAACTTTTAGAAAATTCCAGAGACAAAAGAAAAAGGAATCAAACATGAAAACGACAAAATACATTGTGCAAACATCTCCAATGATTAGAGATTAATACCTTTCACATCCGGATAGGTCCTCACATTTTCGGCATCTTCCAACAGAGGATAAAAGATAGGCATAAGAGGACCGGATATCGATGGTGCCATACGATGTTGATAAACCAACGAGCTATATGGATAATTATTTTTCACTAAACGTTCAAACATGGAAATTTCCAGTTTATATTCTCGTGCCAATACGTGTACTGCTGAAATAGATGATTAAATTATAAATATATTACAAAATCATCGCTTATGAAAACACAAAAAATGTTTACATAAAAACATTTGAAATTTTCGAAGATCAAATTCCCTCTCTCTCACTCGCATTAGCATGCAGCAACGGCGTGTTTCCCCCTCTTATCCAATATCTGCACAAAAATCGCCCGATGCCTTTATCGTGCAGGTCGAAGATTATCCAATATTTGCACAAAAATCGCCCGATGCCTTTATCGTGCAGGTCGAAGATTATCCAATATCTGCACAAAAATCGCCTGATGCCTTTATCGTGCAGGTCGAAGATTATCCAATATCTGCACAAAAATCGCCCGATGCCTTTATCGTGCAGGTCGAAGATTATCCAATATTTGCACAAAAATCGCCCGATGCCTTTATCGTGCAGGTCGAAGATTATCCAATATCTGCACAAAAATCGCCCGATGCCTTTATCGTGCAGGTCGAAGATTATCCAATATCTGCACAAAAATCGCCCGATGCCTTTATCGTGCAGGTCGAAGATTATCCAATATCTGCACAAAAATCGCCCGATGCCTTTATCGTGCAGGTCGAAGATTATCCAATATCTGCACAAAAATCGCCCGATGCCTTTATCGTGCAGGTCGAAGATTATCCAATATTTGCACAAAAATCGCCCGATGCCTTTATCGTGCAGGTCGAAGATTATCCAATATCTGCACAAAAATCGCCCGATGCCTTTATCGTGCAGGTCGAAGATTATCCAATATCTGCACAAAAATCGCCCGATGCCTTTATCGTGCAGGTCGAAGATTATCCAATATCTGCACAAAAATCGCCCGATGCCTTTATCGTGCAGGTCGAAGATTATCCAATATCTGCACAAAAATCGCCCGATGCCTTATCTAAGTAGGCTAAAAATGCATAGAGGCTTGATAATAATAATCAGACGGCCCTCTTGTTTCATACACCTAATAAATCTTATAAGTCGCAGAGGTAATTGCGATTTATGTACACTAATAGGGGCAAAAAAAGTAAAATGCCGAAATTGCTTTCTCATGTCACCGACTCATTGTTTTCAAAAAATGAAGCATATGCAAATATCATCCAAAATAAAGAGATCTTATCTTCCCTTCTTTATTATTGCATCTTATCTTATCCAATATTTCACAGAAGTCGCACGCTTCCCATGCTGCAATATTCTTACAGAAAAACTATTGGTTAGCATAAGAATTATCAACTCAACAAACAGGTTCAATCATCACTCATCAAGCACCTCTTAGCTAAGACATTCGGGTTATGGCTGATTAAACGTTAACTCACCCGGATTTGGTCGGAGTTGTTGATGATCTCCGATGAGAATTGCATGTTCACATTTCTCAGTAATACTAGCCAAAACGTGAGCCTCTAGTACTTCGGCCGCTTCTTCAATGATAACGATCGGACATGCGAGTCGTTGTAGTAATGAACGTGATTTAGCTGCTCCTGTTGTTGTCGCTCCAATTACCTTTCAAATACAAAAAAAACTCTACAACTATAATTTATTAATTATATCACCAAATTTTACAGTAAATAAATAGCAAATAAACCCATGAGTTGAATCTTTACAAATATGGTGTGCCTGTGAATAGAAGGTTATGGCATATCACAAATACCCATCAATTCATTCCCCATCTTCTTTCATTGCTATGCTCAGGACATCCCACACATTAGAGAAAAACTACAACGAAAAGTTATGAAAAAAAAAAGATTAAAAACAAGGCTACAGGCCACGTAACGAGTCATGTTTAGACAAGAAAAACTGAAAATAATCTCACCAACGCCTTACGAAGAACAATCTCATCGAGCTTCTCATAGGCTTCTTTAACTTTTAGCACATGCTTCTGGTAATGTTGGAAAAGAGTGTTGAGTTCCTTATTGGCTAGGTCTTTCAACTTTTCCACCCAGAACGCATATAACATCCATCGTCTAGACTGATGAAGTGTATCAATATTCTTTATCGATGCCGCTTCTGATGATGATAGTGCTTTCGCCTTAAAAAGCACGCATAATCAAACCACGATGTTCAAAGAGGCAATACTCCAACACCGAGAAATCATTTCACTTACAGAATGCTTCGAATTGCTTTTAAAGTAAATAATGGTGTAGAATATTTCTCCTTTTGTAATCAAATTATTAATTAAGCAGAGCAAATTTGGCAACGAATATAATTGCAATTGCAATAATTTTTATACAAATGTCTATACTAGCGATATAGAGAAAGATCAAAAAAGCGCAAAAAAAAAAAATGTTGGCGAACTCAGATATTTTGGCAACGAAGGATTGACTAGAATTATGGGAGCTGCGAGGGGGGGGAGGGAAGGGGATTACTTTAAGCTTGGCGTGAACCCCTCAGCATGAATTTATGTTCATGCCCTTCTTCCCCCCCCTCCTCTCCACCTCAATGAAACTCTTTCATTTCACAACATCCACCATCGAAATTTTTCAAGTAATGCAATTGTGCAAAAAAAAAACGACACCTCCTTTCCAGAGATCATACAAACTGACAACTGGGGACCACTATCATCGAATCGCTCGAATTTTTCCCAACACATTTCAAGACTCAAATATTTAAAAAATATAAAATCAAATTAACAAAGAATAAACAAAAAAAAAAACTGAGCCGAGAGGAATACTTACCTTGAGGATGTCACCTTTGATTGCGTTTAATCTTGCCACGATATCTCGATTATATTGTATCTTCAAAATGCTCTTATTATTGATTACACTCATTCTAAACCTAAGTGCAAAGATAACGCTAATATCCTATCCTTTTATTTCTGTCTTAACAAATCATCAACGATACTTTCATTCGTGTGATTGGCAAAAACAAAAAAAAAAAAAAATCAGCGAACTAACCGGTGCGTGAAACATTTCATTCGGTAAATTAATGACTTGTCTAAGTTGAAATTTGCCAAAAATTTTGAAAAATTCCAAACAATTTTCATTAAAAAGACTAACCTGTATATGATATTTTCCTCTTGAGGTGATCGGTGGAAATATTCTCACCTCTTCAGATTTACAACCTCGACCATCTTCATCCAAATCCCACGCACCGAGATGGTAATGATCACTAATGTCAATCTCGGATTCCATTAGCGCTTCCTGCAAACAACAATAAATTTATGAATGCATTCATTACCGACAAAAAAACTGCGGATTAAAATAATCCATAGAAATTTGCAATGTTCATGAAAATCGATCCAAATTTCGCCAAGGTTTAAAAGAGAAAAGAAAGTTTATGAATGATGATCAGCACTTCAAATCAAAGTGCTCTTTAATGAATATAACAATGATCCAGAATATAGTTATGTAAAAACGTGTTAGGTAGCGAGCCGAACAATTGATAATTTGATAGTCGAAAATTTTTTAAAAAAAAGCTCAAGAGCAAACAAATGGACTATATTTCCGTCACTGATTCCAGTTCAGTACAACTCAATGATTGCTTTAAATAATCAAATCTATTCTTGCAGAAAATAATGAAAAAACTATAGTTAAGGCTGCAACCAAGTTCAAGCTGGCTAACGAATGCTAAAATATGTCGAAGATGAAACAATGATAACCGCATAAAAGAAAGCGAAGTGAAAAAACAACACGAGCGATTGTATACAAGAGCAACTTTCATATATATATATATATATATATATATATATATATATATATATATATATATATATATATATATATATATATATATGTATATATACTATCAGGGAATGATGAAGCCCATGAAGCGCACCCATTGTCAATTATCCAGCAAGCAAAGGGATGAAGCCTAAAAAATGAACTAAACAAACCTCTATTTCCTTCCACGTCATCACCGGCTCCACATCGCTAGCAACCTCTGATTCCTCACCACACGCGTTTGTTACTGAAGGATCACTACTAAATCCGCAGGCAGTTTCCTCTGCGTTCCATTGTCCCTGTGCGTCATTGGATCCCTTTTCCACACTTTTCTGCAGATATACATTAGCTTATTATATATAATAGGGAAGGTCCAGTCCAAAAAAATGATCACAAGGTGACTAAATCTTAAAATGCTGCTGCGAAGTGCCGTAATTGAAGAATAAAAAGTTGGCAAAGCAAAAACAAAGTCAAATCATCTAAGAACCGCCATATTATTAAGTTATAGCAATGCCCACATTTTCAACTCTCTCTCCCACCGTTCAACGTTTGTACACTTCACCCATATCTTATCGAATCAGATAAGCTACCCGCATATTCTTAACCAAAAAAGGTTGCATAAGACAATAACTTCATGCAAAAGATTTGATGACAGAAGAAATACAGGCAGGCATCCTGGAAGAGGTAATAAAGCTATTAAACACTTCGTAATTTCGGAAGACTGCCTGCTACTTGAAAAAGCACCGATCACAGATATGCCTACTATAACAGATGCTCCCCCAACTGCATTCATGTGATTGTGATGCTCATCAACGGAAAACTACATCATTACCTCCACCTCTCATAAACAATTGAATAACTTAGTTCAGCCAAGGAACTTATTCATTCGAGATCAATCCGATCGGTGGATGGGCATTCCGATGGCATAATCCTGCACCTTGATGACCAGTCCACCATCTTTACCCCAAGAAAGGGATGGTTGATGCAGACGTTTACCACAAACCTTGCAAAAACAAAAAGTAAAACCAGGCAAAAGCTAACCACAAAAGGTCGCTGTTGAAGCGTCAAATCTTGCATGCTCCCATCACCAACACCGTCCTCTGGTGACAGCGCTCCTCCTGCGCTTCTCTCTTCCTCAGCAGATGCCCCCGTAGTCAACCATTCTGATAATGTTTCATCCATCTGCATAATGAACCACTAGAAGAACCGACTGTACCAAAAATAAAATACGTTCATACAATTATTATTTGCAAAAAAACAAGTCATATTGAAGCGATACAAATTAAATAACCAAAGGTTTTCTTTATACGCCAGTGCTGAGCCGGATGTGATTTGTGATATTCCGTAACAATATTGGTGAATCGTCAAATCATTCCCCTAACGTTTACATCTCCCTCTCAATCGTTTCCGACGAATAGAGCACGTCTTGACAAGTGAAAAGAATTCAAAGAAATGGAATTAGATGGCGTAAAATTTTTTTACTGCTTTCCTCTATCTGTGCAGGTTTGTGAAGGTTCGTTTATGAACAAATTTGTGCACTCTTCATCAGTGTTGCATCATTTTATGATGTGATGCACAAAATAACGGGAAGGTTTCTCCACAATATAAGATGGAAAACAACAGAAAGCGAAAGAGACGGAAAGAAAAGAAGACAAGAACGGCAGCAAAAATGAGAGAAACCAAAGCATACCGTTTGCAATCTTCTTGAAGTCCTTCCAGCCTTACGCCTAAGATTGCTGAACTGTTTTCTGTGCTGTTGGGATATCACCTTCGACAGCCACTCGTA
Source organism: Ascaris suum (assembly GCA_013433145.1). Classification (NCBI taxonomy): domain Eukaryota; kingdom Metazoa; phylum Nematoda; class Chromadorea; order Rhabditida; family Ascarididae; genus Ascaris; species Ascaris suum. The sequence continues at coordinate 11,000,439 of CM024175.1, forward strand.
GGTGATAATATCGCGCTTACGTTCATTAAGTATCGCCGAGCGTTCACCGATTTTCTTTATGATCTTTGCACGTTGCCCCATTATAGTATTTTTCTAAAACAATATAAGGTAGTAATATTTCACACTCAGTGAGACTCTCCTCAGTAAAATGAGCATAGCTTATTCAATAATGGTTAGCCAATGAAAACAGAATTAATTAAACATTACACGATGGGCAGAAAGATTCTGCCCAGAAATAAGGGACGATAGAAGCCGAAACAGCGCTGAAGATCTTCTATGGACCCATCCACAATTCTCGAAATATTCGACAATGGCAAGCCGTTAGATGAGGAGGGAAAAAGACAATAAAGAGGATTGCGCGAAATCTAAAAGCAGGACTTTCGCAAAACGTTTTAGCCGTACCGGAAGTATTTCTTGAGCGCTTTTTCACAAAAGCTTCATCATCTACGATGACATGACAAATGTTATTAACCATCTTCCAGATGCTTGCTGCCTCATAGTCCCCCAATTTTTTACTCAATAGCCTCATATGAATAACCTATAGGTATATTAGGTATTAGTCTACAATATTTAATAACCTTTCAAAATTATCTTTTCACTACCACTAAAGTTCATCGCAGTTATGTTTTCCTCGACTCCAATAGAAATTTTTTATAAAAACTCCCATGAATTTTCAAAAAAAAAAAAAAAATTGAATCCCTAAATAAAATTAAGAAATTCTATGATAATAAACATCTAAATGCAATATAGAGAAATGATAAATTTATTACTAAGAAAAATGATGCTAAAAATTCAAATACAAAAATCGACAGACTCACTTCAGCTTTTGCAACTTCATCAATAAGCTCGTCAAAATCCTCCAAAATTTGTGCCTTCATGCATCTGCAATATAGAAGCACCAATATAACTCCCTGTTTAACTCCAAATTTGTGAATGTCCTCTATCAAGTGATATTACTTTATGACAAATCAACCATATCTAAGCTTGTTATTATCGTTCCCACTGACTATTCTTTACATTGCCACTCATAACCGCTTACGCCCAAAAACTTCCATAACGGACTACAAATCTTTCCCTCAATAAGCTTTAACTAGTTCTATAAGAGTAGAAAAAGATAAAAGACATCCCCACATGTGAATTCTAAGAAAAATGAGCTAATATGAAACATCTTTAAAACCATAATGTTTACCTAACCATCTTGCCCGACTATAAGAGGCTATCAGCGTCCCAAGAGAGAAATATTAGACGTTAACAAGGATAAAATTGAAAATATTTGACAATTCCATAATATTCTGTTTTGCATTTGCATCAATTATTTCGCATTACATTTGCATTAATTTGCAACTGCATTTCGATTAATTCGCAGTTGCAATTGCATTCGCATATGCATATTTTGCATTAATTCGCAAAACTGAAGATAATTGTTTCGCATTACAAATAGTCGTATGTAATAATTCATCGAATAATTCTCGTATTTCCCCACTTATCATTCAAAATATATTCCACATTGTGCACCTCTCCTAACAATTCGATGAAAAAAATTCAACATTATTTGAACTAGGTAACCTACTAGGTAATGCATTCTCAGATGCAAAAAATCAGAAATAATGAATCATTAACACATGAGCGCAAAAATCATTAATGTGGACAGGTAAGGTGTATACCTTTGAAGTAATTCGTTCTTACATCTACCACCCAATCGTACCACTGTCGGGAATCCCTTCGAAAGCTCGGAATCATTGAAATCTTCCAGAATACTCTCCAAAAATTGATCAAGTGCGTGATTTGTATAACATACAACTAACAATGGATGAGTACGTGCCGGATTCCATAGTTGCATATTTTCAAATAAAACTCGCACCAACACACGACCGATGAATGTTTTCCCTTCAATCAATTATTCTCTCAGACTTAAACAATACCCAAGTCATGCTTCAGGTAACGATCAATTTCATCAATTAACCTTTAACTGCAACAGGTTTCTCCTTAACACTAAGTGTTAAAAATAAAAAAAAAAACCTTCGAAGAGTGGAAGAGGGAGGGGGGCTGCATACCTTTCCTCCTTCAGTACAGCTCTTTCCGTTGGAGATATCTTTTCCTGTCGATCCTTTGATTCCCTTTCCCTCGAATTAAGTTCCCCCTTTGAATTCAGCCACCCCCCCTCCATCTGGCGAACTGATGCGGCACAACCGCAATCGTTAAACCCAAGGAATCACAGTATGTTTGCGTTGAGGAGGTAAGTCAACAGCGAATGAGAGCTCACCTATAACCTTCTATGATCTCCTTTAAAAATATAGTCGCCACGAGGCTTTGTTATTTTTTAAATTACAGTCATAGATCTACTAATGCCAGCGAATTATTTATTACTGCACCACAAAACATTCATATCTATTGAATGTGTCCTGACTACAAAAAAAATCTTACTTTTTCACTCCCATTCTTCAACACATCAACTTGTGGTGATGCTGCATATAATGTTACCCTATCATAAACATCAAATCCCCTATGAAGTAAAATACCAATATATCAATAACTATTTTTTAATTAACGTGCAAAGAGATGAACATCGAACATAACAAGGGCAATAAAGTGACACGAAAAAAAAAAAACGCCAAACACAAAAAGGCCAAAATTAACAAAGAAAAAAAAAAGAACAAAAGTTGGAACTCCTTACTCATCGCCAACAATGTCTATCAATACTTTTTCTGTGTAAGAGCTATAAGAAATTATATGTCGCCGGTCACCCACTTTCGCCTCTCATTACACCTACCTTACCACCTCCTCCAACCCTTTAAAATAAACAAGAAACGAATAAAGATGAATAAACCTGTTCCAGGTGGGCCTTGTAGAATGGCAAGCTCGCTTTTGAGTGCATTCACTAATGCATTTCGCTGATGTTCATCGAGACCCATCTTTTCGCCGTCCAATGTGTACATCAATCTTTTTATCGGATATTAGTACCATAAACGCTGATTTCTGTTGGAACTGTTTTTGGCGCTGAAAAAAAAAAACACTCAGCAATACCACAAAAAATTGGCATCGATTATCACGAAAGTCTAAGATAGGAGGGATGGGGGATATGTGGACGGAAGGGGGTACAGCGGGGAGAGGCAGGGTGTATGGTCACAGCGGGTCATCAAAACACACTGGGCGATCTAGTGCAACCCAGCTATACATGAAAATGCAAACAATATTTTAACCATCGCAATAATACCGCCGAAATCTGCTTCACCAATAAAAATAGCGGTCTGATCTTTCGCAAAGAACCAATCAAAAATGCCAAAAGTCTTATGAATAAAAGTCTTATCATTACTCGATACTAGCAATGATAAAACAACAACGACGATATCAATTAAGACGCAATTGATCGCGAGTTTTTACTCAATAAACATGCTTTATATATGAACTTTATAACTTCACGAACTGTCAGCAAGGAAAGATTCCTTGCTCCCTCTCTTGTATATGGACTAATGAGGCATGTCTATATCCTGTTTGGTATTACAATAAAAGTGCTAACCTTCATCACTATCACTATCATGTGTATCGGTTGCAAGTGGTCGAGTGAGATAAGCAGGAAGTTTCACCTCTGTTTCCGCATCTACCAAGTAACGTGCGAATGGTAATGGGGTTTCATTGCCAAAATGCTGCAAAAAAAACCTGAGAATAAGATGAATAAATGAAGGAAAGTAGAAACTGCATTGGTAAAAATATAAAAAAGCCAGTACTAAGAAATCACTGTGGAATATTTATGCTAATTAGGGGTCGAAGAGAATGACTCCCATGTGCTATAACCAAACAATGCCCCTTATCTAGGCAACACAGACATTGCCACTACTCGCTCGTTGACAAATGAGACAAAATTGGATATCCCATGTCGCGCAGACCAGACACATAACATTTCAAGGATCGATGCAAATCATATATCACTACCATGGGCGGCAAAAAAGATTCACTGTTACTAAATGAAATGTGAAGCTTTCATTAAACGATAGATTCAACGATAAATTCTCACACCCATCTGTCAATTTCAGCAATCATCGGGACGTTTTCGAATATGGATGCTGAAGTGAAAAAAAAAACAAAGTTCCTCGAATCTTCGAAAAAAAACTAGAATTCCACAAGCCAAATCCTGGCGAGGTCTCACACTTACTATTAAAAAAGGAAGGTCGAATCAAAATATTCGATATCACTGAATACATTAAAATGGTCGTAATTAAGTGATAAATAATGCATGCTGCTATATAATAATAGCAGCATGAAGAAAATATTAACGCAATTAAAGAACGGTGAAAAAGTTTTGCCTCAAATTGCATCCATATCAATAGCGCAGTATCGATCATAAATGCAAGCAACACAACAAATGAAATTATACAGGCAAAACTATGATGATCAATAATAAAATAATAAAATATGATCAAGCATAAATAAAAAAAATAATGAAATGTGATCAAAGCACAAAATTGTGCCTTCATTGACCATAAAACTATCGATCATAGGAACAAAAATTTACTTACCTCATAATTAATTAAGCAATATTACCTTTAAAAAAACAACTTATTTAATTTCATCGCTATCTATATGAGGTGAAATCAGCAACGAAGGAGTAACGAATGAACAATTAACAAATCTCAAACACTCTTAACGAAAGATTTCCTCAACTTCCAATTCATTATTATTCGGATTATTTAAAAATCAAGCAAAGAGGCAATACTTCTCACTGGAAGATTATTCCGAATTCGATAAATTCGCCCAAAGAAAAAAAAAAGGTTTATAGTCTCAAATATAGCCTCTTTATGTTAACCTCAGAAATTGCTGCATCCTCAAACACTTCAACAAAACACTTCTATCTTTCGTTTTTTTATTCACCCTGTAAGAGCGAATCCTTGACAATAACCTATAATCTTTTGACTTCTGACATAACTATACCTAATAGTTAATACCACCCGATAGAAACGCAAATAACAATCTCATCACTGTGGCCATATTGCCGGCACCTGTACACTTCTTTTAGTGACCCTACTTTCCATCTTACTTCACTCTCTAAGAGACGATGATAAAACACCAAAAAAGTTTTTTCAGTTGTCATCCAATGTTTAGTATCATGCAGTATGCCACTGTACTGAGCCTACCACCGTCGACTCGCCGACTGCCATATTTCTTAAGCGACGACCCCTATGTTGAGTGACATTTCCGCCGACAACACTTCATCCGATTACCATATGGAAAGTGAAAACCAAATCTTTTGAAATTTTACCTTCAATACTTCAAGAACATGTTGGTACATCTCGAAGTAGGCATTCGATTCGACAAGTGTATAAATCTTCGCTTTCGATACTTTCGGTTCACTTTCTGAGGTAAACGATACACCGATTCGTCCCTCCGTAAGTCGGCTGTCTGGACGTTCCACTATCGTTGCGAATAGTGCCTCTTCTATAAATGAAATAACCTCATTACCATTACGTTTTGCATACTGGTGAAATTTGACCCACTGGACGAACACTGAAAAAAAAAGACCCAGAAAAATGAATCGAACCTTTAAATCCATCACTTGAAAATGCCACCATTTGTCCGAATTTCAGCTTCTGTGATGAGGCATCCAAATAATCCGTCGAAGGCTACAAAAAAAAAAAAATCAGCTCTTCAAATTTCTGCACTTCAAACATCTCAAACCTTATCTCCTCGTTTCAAATTTTTCTCTTCTCCTTATGCCCATTTCATACCACTTAATTTTCTACCAATCTTTTAGTTTATTAGTTTATTTCTACCTTTCGATCCTAGTCTATTTATATTTCTACCCCTTCAGTTTTATTTCAATCAATCAGTTTATCAATTTCAGTTTATTCCAGTTTATCAGCTGCAAACATTACTGCTGTACACGAGCACGCGTACCGCCTTATGACGCCAAGGTATTAATAAAGGTGATGACACCTGTTGCGTTTATAATAACGATTATTAGGTATAAAATAATTACCTCAATAAATAATCACTTATAAGAACTTCCCACTATGTGGATCCTTCGACTGTTCCTTCAGTTTGCATGAGCACTCTTACAAAAATTCTTCATACATCTGCCCATCTCCCAACACTTTTCACAATCGATTAGAAAGACTTTATTATTCTCACATCATCTTATTAAATTTCCAGCCAATAAAAATTCAAAAAACAATCAAATAATATGCAATTCAAATCTCGCTTTCAACTCCAAATATAGGAAATAAAAATGTTTACCAAAGATGCCAATATATTCACCTGAAATTTGATATACCTGAGAGTTTCACCCGAACTACGCTTGATTTGTGCACCCTCGATACGAACACCGCTAATGATCAATAAATCCAATTGCTCATACAAATCTCGTGATCGTGACAAAAACGCATCTGAAACAACCTAATCAACTAATCAACCAACAATCAACCTCCCTCATATACAAAACAGTAAGTAGAGTGTCTATGCTTAGGTACGACGCATCAGCTCAAATTTAGCCTCCAAATGCTCTCTCTTAGAATGCCGATATAACGCTCAATTCGGCTACTCAATAATCCACCAATTTCGAGTGCCATCAAGTCTGGCAAACAAATAACGACAATTTTTTGCATCAATCCAGAGAAGCTTTAAAGCCTAACTGACTCGTTTCTTAAGCTGAAATTCAAATCTCTACAATCAGTTAGAAGGTAAAACACCTCAATATGAGCGAAAACCTGAGAAAACCTTGGACATGTGAGCATTAGTTCGAATGCCCGACGTACCATTAGACAATTTCATGCAATCCAACCGTCTAGCAGATAATTCCTCAGACAGTTATATAGAAGAAACATCGCATTTTCAAAAAAAAAAAAAAAAAAACTGCACTAACAGAGGGGATCAAAGAACTCGAATAGAGATTCCCCGTAGAAATAGAACGACTAATCAAGCATAAAAACGCTGGCGAAAATGAGCACATAAATAAGAGCTACAACTCACAAATTATACTTCTCCTATTATTAAATTAATAAAGATATAACAATGAGTCAAAAATAGACAACGTTTGATCAACATGACAGAGAAAGAAACATTTTACCCGAATAATGTTCTATGAATTCTTGAGATTTTCGAATTTCTAGACAGGCAATGCTGTTTACATGAAGCTAGCATTCTGTAGAACTATCGTACATAAAACTGCTTATCGCACCAAACTTTAAAGGCCTTTCACCCTCGTTCCCCTCTCTCTCTCTCTATCGATATGCCTGATGAGTTAACAAATAATCTCTCCTTCCAGTTCTTGTCCACCTTATGACACCAATACATATAACAATAAAAAATGTGCACTAAGTATTGGTATAGAAAGGGGTTGTTGAAAACGAGGAAATTACGATCAGATAAAACTTGGAATGATGACTCACCATCGTTAATGTGTGCCTTCCAAACGGCGATACCATCACGCATCGGACTCACGAAGTCTTCACGTAATAATCGAAATTGTACGTCCAAATATTGTTCGATATCAGAGAAACTTCCTTTCTCTTTGTTACGTCTCAGATATGGTCGCACTATAAATAATTACAGTACTATGATATGATTACAGTATTTAATTACGGTACTATGATATGATCATGGTACTTGATTACAGTACTATGACACGATTACAGTATTATAATGATGATGGTAATGAACAGAGTCATTATTATACGATAAGGGCTTCTCATCTCTAGAAATGAACGGCTGGTATTCTATGGTTGAGTTTCTCGATCCAAGAAAGACAAATTCTTGTTCAATAAACATCGCAATTTACGTCTACAATCTTTAAAGTAAATCTCTTACTTGCTCAAATAAACACAATACCATCTCGGTTGGCGATACTTTATCGACTATCCACCAGAGCATTTCACCTATTAGAATTTCGATCACTTAACACCTATATGTGATTACACATATCGACCAGGTTCATTATTGGTATCTCAGCAAAACAACAAGAGGTACAAAAACATAAAACAAGATAACACAAACCAGGATGTATGATATCACTTTGTACAAGCCGAACAGGAAGTGTTCGAAAGTCTTGTGGTGGTTCAGTCTGATCACAATCAACCCATGCGGGTCTATATTCTTCATCGTCCACGTCAAAAATCGCCTCCTCGTTTGAAACGCTCTAAAAAAAGACGATAACACTCTTTAATTAACGCATAATTACTTCAACGAATCATGAATATATAAGTAAAAATATTACAAACAGATGCACAATAGGATATTTAATGCTACTACTTGAGAATGATTGTTCGCAAGTTATATTATTTTACAACGACATACAGTTATTTTATCATCTATTATATGCAAATTAAGAAATTTACGCATTCGAATATCATTAAACGATAATCTAAATTTGAATATACATTTTGGGTAAATAATACCATCTATCGATGATTTAAGAAAATATTTAGTAGCCCTGTTATCCTTTAAAAAGAAATTTCATATGAGCTCGAAAATAAATGTCAAACGAATAAAATTCCTAGGCGATATATGTCAATGAAATTTCGAGGACCCGAATAACAAAACAGAAAGCCACCGAAGTTTTCAGATTTTCCAAGAAACCAATATCCATATTTCAGAGTACAAGCCTTCACCTATCCAATCACGATCACGATCACATTTTATGAAATTACAGTGCAACGATTAAACAGCTATAGAGCCCTACCAACAATAATTCCTCTCAATGAATATACGCATTAATGAAACATGCTCAACCAATGATCGTATATATGTACTTTCGAGAACGATATAATCATGAGGCGTATGTAACTTATTTTACTTCCGTTCATCAAAGCTTATAAAAATATTTCAACAATTCGACCAACAAAATCGCTCGGAAAAACGTTCACTCATACCGCCTCCTCCGATTGTCTTACATCCACACCTTACAAATGCATCCCCGGGAATTCGTTGAAAAATTCTTGAGGTTACCTATTAATTGCTATTCTATGCATATGCACATAAATGCAATCAGTACTTGATGCAGTAAGTAAAACAAAAACGTCAAAACTTACATCAACCGGAAACATCTTCAAAGTAAAGAGAGTTTTACCTCGACTCTCTAATTTATTTGCAAAGACCTTTCAACTTTCCTAACAAAAAATTTCTGGTCGTTTCATTTTCTTCACAAAGAATTTCATATATTTTTCACACTAAATAATGCATAGATCCTTTTTTAAAAAAAAAGATGAAAATCTGAACCGTTTGTCGATAAGTTGCATATAAGTAGAAAGATAGAGGTGAAACCTCATTAAAAAAATCTTTCAAACAGTTACAATAAAATGAAGTAATAAAAAGTAATATCTAAGATAATATCTAAGCCGAAAATAACAATATCAATTAGTCCGACTGAGAATGCAAGAGAATAAAATATCACCAAAGGTAGAAATTCCTTAAAGAATGTGGAGGTGGCTTCATGAGAGGAGTAATGGAATGGACGGCTAGTTGTATTTTGGTGTTTTTCAATATAGCATTATAGTAGTGATTAGTCTTATAGTGGTGGTTTTCAGTGAATTTTACCGTGTTTCTCTCAGTTCTGACTTTATAGAATATATGAGATCTGTGAATGCAAAATCAACGAGAATCCACCGATCATTTATGAAAAATCGCGACTAACTTCAAAATGCACATCCAACGAGTCCATCAGAGCAACTATCTCATCGCGAGCCATTTGTGGCACCTCCTTCCAGAACTGATCGGGAAGTCGCTCCAGAAAACGCTCCACATCCTTCATCAATCCTTCCTTAACACAATCATCTCTCAAATAACAACTCATCTACAACGATTTCTGCTCCAACCTCATTAGCCATGAAGCTTCTTGAAGAAACATCTGTTCAGCGTGATGGATGGTGAAACATATACGTCGTATTTTACCGTTCACCATGATAAACAACTCACCGAGTTTCAGATACGGTCACATATGAGTACTGCAATATTCACCTTCTCGAAATTAAGAGAACGGAAAAGAGATGGTGGATGCTCATATGCAAATTTAACCGTTCTTGACCGACACACACATCTCCCTTCCCTCTTCATTAAGCATCGCATTCTTTGAGTGGATACGACTTTTTAATTAGAATTTACAACGTCTGTAAAGTTTGACATGCCTGTTTTACTAAGCATTACTTAGCATTTTCATCTCCTATTGTTGGCTTATATTTGAATATCACATTTTTCATTATGATAGCGGTTTTTGAATAAAATTGCAGTAACTAATAAAATTGGAGAAAAAATTACCGATTTGTTACTCCAACCCATAGTAATCAAAAATTACAACGTTTCTCTATGAAATAAATAAATGTTAATAGGAATTTAGTATCCACTAACTAACCATTCCATGCGGATTGAACGGTCGAGCAATATACAACAACTTGAGAAGATCGCGTAGAGAATATAGCATATCCCAATCCCAAAACGATGAACTTTCAACAGCAGGAAAAACTCCTTCGAAGAACACTCGTTGTGGAAATCTAAGCATATAATTCAATTCATTATAGTAAACATGGATCATTTTAGCTTTCACTAAAATATAAAATCAACTAATTTGCATCTGGACGGCCAGATGAAGGTTATAATCAGCTTGCCCACGATAAGTAGATGCTACCCCAATCATACCAACATTTATGTATATACACGTATCGTCCTCTCACAAGGCCACTTTAAATCATATAAATATTTCAAATTCATATGCATAAATGATTCCACCCAGGTTTGAATATAACGGGAAGTCATAAACGGAATGGATTACAAAATTTCGCAGCAAAAAGACATCATTGACATAGGCACAAAACTCCCTTCTTTAGTAAGAATCAGCATTTTCGAAGAAAAAGTGTCAGAAATGTCTTCCCCCCCCCCCCCCCCCATCGTCTCCTTAAAAACTATTACCACTGCTATCAAGCTGCGATTAAGACCAAAATAAACGAATTCTAGATCGTTCACCTTTATAAAATAAATAAATACACAGCAAAACACTAACCCACTAGTGAATAAACGTTTAGTGAACAACGCAACGTCATGTTGCTTATCGGGTAATTTGGTGGAGAGTGCCGCACATAACAATTTCAGCAATCGACCATTCTTTTCACGAGATGACCATGGCTTGCTTAGACGATTTTGCAAGCTGGTTGTGTCGATATATGTCAACTGCAATTCAAAAAAAAAAAACATATTAAGCGTGCACAGATGGGAAATGAATTTCTTGGATTCACTCATAATGGAGCTTATAAATTTGAGCCATCTCTATTAAACCAGCCAATGTTCACATCTGATGATAATGTGTGATCGACAACTTTTATCGAATATTTATATTTCATTTATTCGTTATTTATGTGATAGCGCTATTTGTTTATATTTTATCATTACCCTATATTTCATTTGTATTAGCAAAAATATCGCATCATAAATCCGCATATATTCTTACGAAAAGGGTGCTTCTAAGATTCATTCAAGTGCACTTAGTGAACAGATTTGGAAACACTTCAACCAGGCATATATACACACAGTCCAAAAACAGCTCATTACAGAAGTCGAATCATTTACGAACTATTAACTTAACCAACTGACTGATATCGTGCATATCGAGAGACCATCTAGACTGCGAAATTCGTAAGACAAGAAGCTTCACCTATCAAATAGAATCCCAAAATCAGCCAATTTCTTTATATTAAGAAAAAAAAAAGACGCTCTGATGCAAACTACGACCAACTGAAGAAATCCGGTTGTTAAAGTTCCTTAGCATTTTCAATTATTTCATTCAAAATGCAATAGCATCAACAATATCTCAAAATGGTTCGATGGTATAATTGCAAAAAAAAAAAAACCCTGAACGGCAATCAGTGAATCAGGCGTGATTTTCGGGGTTTTTTTTTCATATATATATTATCGCATATCGTTTTATACAAGCAAAAAACAGCGCCACTATAAAATTAATTCAAAAATTAAACGAATATTGGAAGCAACATAGGACATCATAAATGCTTGAAGTGAAATCATTTAAAACAACAATACGCCATAAATAATAAATTCTTCCAGATCAATTGCTATATTCTGAACGATAGAACCCTATTGGAACTACTTTTAACAAACAACATCCGAAGGACATAAATAACCAAACATATCCTCCTTGGCTTCAATAATTCATTAACTCAATGGACAAGGAAATGAATTTCCTTTCTTTACAAACCTTCGATATGCACCTCTACAGGTATATAACACTAACGGAAAAGCAATTACAGTGTAACACTAGTGATATGAAAAAAAAAACAAAAGCAAATTCAACGAAAAAGGTAACTCTAGGTCAGCTGAGCGAGCTTAAGGAGAGTTCCCTCAGTCCTTTCTAGCATCCTTCAGTTCATACAAACTGCTCAAACATCATTTTACAACGCTTTTGCTAGCCAAAACATAATTCAGAAAGAAATGAGGTTTGGTTTATTTCCAAAACATGATTAATGAAGGATTCACAAGCCTCCTTCATCCTCTTATTTGAAGAAATTGGTTTTAGACAAAACCATAGCGGAAACAATAGACGGAACGAACTGAGCAAGATCCAACTCGAGGAAAAGTGACTGAAAAAAAGGGAAGTGCAAGAGAAATTAGCAAAGCATTCAACTGAGAATGGTAATAACCGACAAAGGACAAGAGGAAATAATACAGAAAGAATGAAAAATACAACAAAAGAACTAACCAAATCAACCTCAGTGAGAGGCTCATCCAATTTTTCAATATCTTCGAGTGTCCTCATTAAAACCCGGAATCCAAGCGTTGTATTTCCTTCATCGTCCTCCATCATTGTTTCCTGCTCGTTCTCTTAAGCAAAAACGTCAACTTATTTGAATGGATAACGACGTTTCGACTATAACGTTGCGCCTCTGATCATCTTATTATTTCTTGAAGACTGCCGAAATCACCAGTCTCATTTTCAACGCTATACGGAGAAATTTCGCGCTATGAGAGTCACATCAACGATCTCCCATTCGATATAAAAAGTACCCATAGGTAAATTTCCTGCTGCCATTTCATTTTCTTATTCTTAACTCAAGCAACTTCAGTATATATTTAAACTATTTTATCTATTCTCTTCCAAAAATTTCCCAAATATCACCAATAATTTCTCCGCAAAAACAAAACGATCTTAACTTATATAAATTAGTCATGTGGAATAAAACGAAACACTAACCCAAACGATAGCGATCAAATATACTATCATTATTGGAATTTTGCGTGAAGCCGCTCCGCTCTATCATATTCCTGTTCGACTCATTTACCCGGAGGAAAGATGACGGTGTCGAATCATGAGATTGTTCGAATCGAGAGTCGATCTGATTCCGCGGTGAGTCTGATCCCCTTTGCAGATCGCTAGATTGGAATTGCGAAGGCGACGATGCTGATGCAATTTCCGCCATATTCGATGAGCGTAAATCCGATTGCGATGAATCTAAAATGGTTTAGCGATCTTTTTCAAATTTTCAGAACAAATACCCGGTTAATTAGATATTATTTACCTTTCATATACATAAATACACCTAATTCTACACCTTCACCATCATTCCTAACATTTGAACAGCAGTACTTTTGTATTGTGCCCAAAAGATTTCTGGAACTTCTTCCCTCTGCCACCCCCTCCCCCCCCCCCCACTTCTTCCATTCCTCTCTCTATTTAAATATATATGCATATTTTCACGTTAAAAGTTCCCTCCAAATAACTCCACAAAAAGCCTAGAAACCAATCTTGTCCCGATATCGTTAAACGAATAGAACGAACTATTAAGTTAACCATTAAACAAATTCTATGGATCAAATCCAATTAGGTTCGATCGCCGGAATTCATATCGTCCGTATTGGATGACTCTTTGGAAGATTTTTATCGCTATAGTTTCCCAACCATCCGAATATCTCATTTCATTCCAACAGATTTCAAAATTATAATCATTCCGATGATTTCAAATCCAAAATATATCTCTCAAATAATCAAAAAAAAAGCGGAATAAAATTCGAAAAATTTCAGAAAAGTTTAACCGACTTTTTTTTTCGGCAGCAAAAGCATCGGAATTTTTTTCTTATTTCTCCTTCAAAAAAAAAAAAAAAAAGAAAACAAGCTAGTTTCTCCACTGAACCACTCTGAATACATTTCAGTGATCAAAAAAACAAACACAAACAAACAAACAAACAAACGAACAAACAAATGAACAAACGAATAACAAAAAACAAACAAACAAACAAACAAACAAACAAACAAACAAACAAACAAATGAACAAACAAACAAGCAAACGAATAAACAAACAAACAAACAAACAAACAAACAAACAAACAAACAAACAAATGAACAAACAAACAAGCAAACGAATAAACAAACAAAAAACAAACAAACAAACAAACAAACAAATAAATAAAACAATCAAATATCCTCCGAACGATGAAATTGAACTCGTATATATACATTGATTCAAAATCAACACAATGCACTTTCGTCTCTGTATTTCCATCCCTCTATCATATGTCAATTATGCAATCAAAATAAATACATACACGGTTTTCTTGGCATCTGGCATAATTCCGGAGGATTTTCGTAATCGTCGATAGTCGCCGACATTTTTCGGAGCCATTCGATTATCTGCATGTATGAGCTATCTCGCGAACAAGCGATAAATTGATCGCCACTTACGTCCATAATGAACATCAGCTCCGAGAACGCCTTGCAGAATCGCTCCGAGATCGAATGTTCCCCTCAAAAAATTAAATAAATAAATAAATAAAAGAAGATAAAATAATTTCCGCTAAGCAACGATTTTGCATAAATCAATGATCAGTAGAGATACATCCCCTTCTTTTATAAGGACATCTTCTATTCCAGCACAATGACTATGATTGTATGATAAAAAAAAAAATAAAAGAATGCTATAACAAGAAATAAAAATATAAGCATACCACTATCGTTGATGAATACAACGAGCATAAGTGGTGCATTGGGTTGCTGCTCACTATGCAACTCTCGCACTTCGTCGAATAAAATCGACAAGTTTTTACTGAAGAATATAGATGGATAATCACTGAGGCGAAATATCGCGAACACTGTCGACTTCTCAACAAATACTTTCGCAAACGACCTAAACGATTACAGATGATAGGAGAAGACCATCACAGCAGAAGAAATTTAAGGAGGGAGTGGGGGGAGGGGGGTGGTGGAGGAAGTGGGGAGAGAGAAGGGTGAGGGATAGGACAGTGGAGGGATGAGGGAGGGGATGGGGAATGGGGAGGTAGAACCAATCCCAACACTTAGAACAATCGCTTCATGAAAGTTTTATTCTTAGAAAATATCTATCAAAAATACATCAAATTCTTAATCCTCTCTCTCTGTTTTGTTTAAATATCACCGATGCGATGTCTTTAAAAGATATCAAATATATATTTCCATTTGCTGAATAAAATTCATTTCCACTCTTTTATTTAGAACTACGAAAATAATACCAAAAATACACTGATATTAGATAAGAAAATTCCGAGAAATATCATAGCCATAGTAAATGTGTTCGACTATAAAATCCATCTCCCTTCTACCGCTTAGCTAATTAATGCACATAACAGCTAGCACATACAAATGAATATAAAAACTGAAGGCAAATGCTAAATGACGTTTCTTTAGAAGCATTTAAAAAGAGCAAGGAATGAAGGTAGAGAAGATGGGACAATGGGAGATGAGAGGAGGAGAAGAGTGGGGAGAGCGGGAGAGGGGGGGGGGTGTGTGTGTAGGAGAGGGGAATGGACTCAAAAATTCCATTTCGAAGATTACACACCGTATTAAGAATCGAAAAAAATTACGAAAAAAGGAAATTCAATGATTGCTTTAAACGAACTCAAAAGAATATTTAATTCAAATAAAACATTAAAACATATTCCATGAAAGTAATACTGTCACACAAAGGAGCATTTAAAATATTCCTAATAAAAGATAAAAGAAAAATGCTCGGCTGAAAATTGGACATGGAATTAAGAAACTAAATAAATTCGATTCTATTCATTAATAAAGACGATAGTAGAAAATTGCAAGCATCAATAATGGATTAAAAGCAATCAAATAAATTCAACAATATCAATTAATCATAGATATTGGGAACAAGCGCATATAAAACGTCGAAAATATATCAAATCAGAAGGCGAACGATTCGATTACTTAACAAATTCAATAGCTCAAAAAAGTGTTCATTTCCGCTTCAGCAAAGAGAGCTAACCAATGTTCTAATGTGCAACTTAAGCAGATGTTTTACGGATTGGCAAACACCACTCACGGAAAAAGAAAGCCAATCGATAAGACTTACAATAGTTCAAAAGATCACCTTGTATTTAGCAACGGCATCACATGAAACAATCTCCGATCGTTTGCTATAGTTTCTCGTTTATAAACCAACCTCCCTCCCTCCCCCCCCTTCCCCCCACCCCCCTGAGTTCCACTTTAAGTTTTGCTTTGAAAATATGTTGTTGATTATCAGAAGTTCTAAACGCTATAAGCTAATATATAATTGCTCTATTCCTTACTTAAATAAAAACCTCCGCGAAAACAAACCTCTCATGTCGAAAAAATAAAAATCCGTTCTGAAATTCCTAAAAGCCATAAGCTTTCATTCTAACTCTATATAAACTCCTTCCAACGCGAAAATCATTACGGCAAAGAAATAAACAAGAAAATAGAAAATATTTGAGCGATATTCTCTATTATTAATAGTCGTTAAATTCAGCAACTTACCGAGCAAGATTGCAATCAATCAAATTTTTGTGCCGATCACCATAGATGACAACAGCCCAATCACGCTCCATTATAGTGAGGCTATAAATTGAAAAAACCGCTCATTACAACATAAATATATGTATATAGAAATGAAACGCCGCTCATACAATATCGCCGATAAGCAACGATAAACACTGATAAAAGAACAAATTTTCGATAATTTAAGGAGTGGCGAGACTTGGAGGGGGGGGGGGGGGGTGGGGAGTGGGGAAGGGAGGGGAGCAGGATATCTTTTTTTTTGACCACGTCTTATGAACCCCATCTCCCCTCACCAATCTCCGCCTTCTTTCAATTTTTTTCCTTTCTTTCTCTTCCTTTTTTTTTGCTCAAAACTCTGCAAAAATTATCTCTTCAATGCATAGCCATCATGCAACATTCAATCTTATCACTTATATGGTAAAATTAGTCTAAAATTGAATGAATAAATATTCTCTCAATGAATTTTTTTTGAGTAAAATAAATAATCAAAGAAATTAAAAAAAAAAAAACGCAATAAAAGAATTGCAAATAATATTTGCAACGATTGCAAAATTGCTCAATGAATTCAAAGAAATTTAAAAAAAAAAAACGCAATAAAAGAATTGCAAATAATATTTGCAACGATTGCAAAATTGCTCAATGAATTCAAAGAAATTAAAAAAAAAAAACGCAATAAAAGAATTGCAAATAATATTTGCAACGATTGCAAAATTACCCCAAGATATCAACTATCGCTCAAAATCATTCAATTGTTCAATTAAAAACAACAACAACAACAACAACAATAACAACAATAATAAATATATCTATTTCATAAGCGTCGTTAAGTAATTTTCTCCAACAAAATTCCTATAAAGAAAGAATCATCTAAATTCATATTTTTTTAAAATTTCATCAATTATAAAATTCATCGAAATTCCTCTCAAAATATTTGAATTAATTTATTTAGAAATTCGTCAATTAATTCGAAATATTACTAATAATGCGCCTTTGGCTATTTCATAATTTTTTGCTTCGAACATCGCATATCAACGTATACTTCATTAATACGAATCTGCAAATGCATACAAATAAAACCCATACTAATTCACCTTGGTGGTCCAATCGTCAACGTACTGGACATGGGACACATCGATGTTCACGCTTCAATCCCCCCCTATCGCTCCTCACCCTCCACTCTTCCATAGATGAAGAACCAAGACGCAAGCTCCCCTCCTCGCCGTCCACCTCATCTCAACCATACCGTTACACAACTGAATTCAAATGGCGTTTTCAGCTCCTTATAAAGGCAATTAAAGCGCGCGAATAATGGGATGAATCAATTTTTGGTGGGAGCGAACTGATACGAATTCCGCTAAAAGCGATAGGTATATGCGGATCAACGGTCGATTTTAGCTTGATCAAAGCCTTTGATGTAGATAACATACTACTCTATGCATCAGAGTAGATTACAAAGTAAAAGCAATAGTATTTTATCGCCAAATATCGGCAATTCGCTTCATTTTATCAACCGAATAAACGGGCTATTGTCGTATATTGCTCTAACGCCATGTCATAAGAGCGAGACGACGAACATCGTATTCCCTTCTTTATAAAGCACAGCAGTTAATTTTTCCAAACCCATATGTACCGGAATGGCGAGTTATTTGAAGTGAGAGGAGAGGAGACAGCGTGAGAGTAGGGTAGGGGCGGAAAGGGTGAGGATTTATGGTGTTCATCAATATTTCGAAAGGGGGCATTTTTTTTTGGAATTGAAAAATAAGAAGGAAATCCTATCTCATTCATCATCATAAGAGATCCGATATCATTATCTGGAGACATACCTGAGTGCAATCTCTAATTGAAAGCTTAAATCGATAATATCAACGGAAATATTCAATAAACAAAGAAATGAATCGACGCATTGAGCATCTTCGTCGATTCCTCAATTACCTTCGGAGCATCTTTAAAGGTAACTAATATTTTATTTTATAAACTTAAAAAAACTACTTTTAATATTTATTGATATATATTGAGATAGAAAACATTTGATAATTTAACACTATAGACGCTATTATATAGAAGTTAGGTTTGTATAGTCCGATCTATCGTTAAATTAAACGACTTTATAATAATTGATAGGTCATCAATGATGTAATGCTTAAGTGATAAGAGTAAATACATATAAATTTGAAAAAAAAAAACCTTTCTTGATAAGAATCTTATAATATTGATTAGATATTTGAAGATGGCCTCCTAAAATAATAATTATAATTTAAGATTAAATAAAAACTATTGATTAATTATATATATATATATATATATATATATATATATATATATATATATATATATATATATATATATATATTGCCATATTTCTTTATTCTAATAATACGAATAGATCAAATAATAATAAGCTAAACATTTTTAATTATTGCTTTTTGAAATATTATTATTGAATATTTATTGAAATATTTTGATTAATTTGTCTAATAAATAGCTATATTAGCGGTATATTCGGCATTCTCATTCGTTTCATCAATTGACTTCGAGGAAATTTTTTGAGAAGGGGTTTTATTTAAAAAGAAGAGCATTCTTAAAGAAAGATAATCCTAGAATCCAGGTAAATATTGAAAACACTAACGAAAAAAATTGTTCAAATACGAAGGATATGATTTTGAAAAGTGGGAATTACTTTCAGTATCAAGAGTGGGACTAACGAAATAAGCAGAGATGATGAAAATTAGTTGTTTTGTTTTCTTTAATTTTTACAAGGTGGCACTGCAACAATTTAGAGATTGCATTCTTCGTCGGGAAAACCTGAAAGTAATACGATACAAAAGGGCAATACTAAAATAAACTATAAAATAGAGTATCCACGAATCTATTAAGCGTGATATATGAGCTAATGTTCTTTGTTTCAACAATCGAAAATGCTTATCTTTCGACTTTGAATTTGATGCGGTGAATAGAACGACTGATTACATTAAATATTAAAAATAAAAAAAACACTACCCGCATAAAGATCCGAACTCGAGACCTTCCACATACCGCGCAAAAGCACTACCAATAAGCTATTGCAAGCGCTTCAAATTTTACTTAGATCTCATAAGACGTTGATTGTGATTAAAATTGTCTATCTTTTTCACAGTAATTTATTGATTAATATATAGGAATCGATTTTCATATAGTGTTGAAATTTTCAAAAATATTGATTGATTTTTTAAATTTATCTAAGCAAAGACAAAGGTCGAACATATTCAACCGGTCGAAAAAAAAAAATTCAAACATTATCACCAATGCGAATATTCCTTCAAATTCGAATCTTATAAATATTCAAATCTTATAAATGGCTAAATCTTTAACTCTCTATAACTTCTATAGGCCATATCACACAAAATACAATGTTTACAATTTTAAAATCACCTTCAACGTTATAGTTGGATTATTGAAACGAACAGAAGCACTGAAAATAGTAATTTCTATTTTTAGAATTGTTGCAAGCCAAAGCATCATTTCAACGAATCGAAAAAAAAAGCCATTTTTATTAATTAAAAAAAATGCGAGATGATGAGTGGCACGAGAAAAGAAACTCTTCAAAATTATAAGGTAAAATTTAAATTTGAATAAATATTGGTAAATATGTGCGCATAAAATTATGCAAATATGAGGATTAGATATGTAAATTCTGAGAAATATGAACGGATAGTAAAGAAATTAATATAAATGATTCCATATAAGCGACTGGGATTTATAGGTTAAGAGGGAATACTGTGCACAACTTCCTTTCATATCCCTTTTTTAAGGCCGTTAACCCACTTCCATATCCAGTGGTTTTATTCAACAAGTAACTGTTAAGCTATCAAGCTATATGAATGAATAGGCAACAATTTAAGGAAGCAAAAACAAGTATGTTTATATATATATATATATATATATATATATATATATATATATATATATATATATATATATATATATATATATATATATATATATATATATATATATATATATATATATATATATATATATATATATATACCGTTTCAGTAAAAGTATACTGGGACAATTTAGGAATAAAAAACTTTTATCGGTCAATAACGCAGCGAGAATGAGCCGCATGTAATGATTCAGATGGAATTTTTTTTTGTTAGCGGAAGAAAACGAAAAATTGAGAGAAGCTGAGCACGACGATCGTCTTATCAGCCAATTCAGCTCTGTTCGCTTCGAATGATATCAGAAACGGTTTCAATAGTACCACCTTCCACCCCCCCCCCCCCCCCCCCTCTAAAAAAGCAATAAAGGAGATAAAACAAATGACTCTTTCAACTGCTGAGAAACTAAGATTTATTTTGAGGATAAACGCATAAATTTATATAAATTGAAGTGTCGAAGCGAAAAATGCAGCCCAACGAGAAGAAAGCGTGAGGGAGGGGAACGGCAATGGGAGAAAGAAGGGTGAAGAGAATGGAATCGTTAAACACCTATCAACACTTTTGCAGCTGAGTCGACGTTGTGAAACTTTTCACTCAATCAACATACTTAACGAGTCATACAAAAATAAAAATAAAACTAAAAAAACGACATATCTATGCAAATAAATTTCAGCATTTTTGCATGAAAAATAGAGTCCTTTTATATCTTATCTCTCTATCATTCGAATATTTCTTATCACCATCGTTTTCCATTCGAAAAGCTTCCACTATCAACTTGACTATTGCTATTCACAATAACTGGCTATTTTCAAGGAAATACTTTCAAGACGATTATATAATAATCGAAAGAAAAATAGCGTCGATTGAAAATACAAATGAGCATTCCTCCTCTTATATTCAATGAGAAAACGACGCCGATCGTCGAATAGATAAGCGGGATTCTCGCTCTATTCTATGAAAAAAAAAAAAAAAACCGGCAAAATGGAAAATGAACGCAATTTCTCTCGTTCCCTTCAAATCTCTATCGTTTAGATATAACACATTACACGATCAACTTGATTTCTAATTCGATCTCACAAGGAAATTTTCCACCTATCGTATTTTCATTTCAACATGATTGAGGTAAATTTTTCTCGTCGCCTATATTCTACTATACGTTAAAATCTTCATTAATATGTTTAAATTCATTACTCGATACCATTTACTAGGTAATAAAAAAATGTGCATAAAGTATATAGCCTACAAAAAAACCTATCAAATGGAAATATATATATATATATATATATATATATATATATATATATATATATATATATATATATATATATATATATATATATATATATATATATATATATATATATATATGAATTTTCTTTCCTCAAACATCAATAGACCATCATCGTTGATGAAATTAGTCGATCAGTTATAATATTTTCAATGACAAATTTAAAATATATGAAGTCGTTTCAACATAACAAATATTTCATCGTTTTTTTTTTTGCTTCTCTTAAAAAAACAATAAAAAAAATAAAAAAATAAAAAAATAAAAAAATAAAATCCATAATGATTTTGGGAAATTAATTTACAAACATATTTTATATATAATTTGTTTTCTATATCAAAATTTTCTAAATGCAAACAATCCCGCCTCCCCCCACCCCCTCTTCCTTGTCCTTCTCCAACTTTTTATTACTTGAAATAAAATAATATGTTCCTCGTTGAAGCCTAAAAACCTGAGAGATCCTCTTTCATCTTATATTCGAATATACTTTAAGCGCACAACGTTACAATTACCTAGACCTTTATGTGGGATAATTTATGAAATACAATCGATGCATCATACAATTCTTAATTCTTTTTCGTATATCATACGTTGTCGTAAACCATCATAATCGTTTCGTATACTTTAATAGATTTCAATGGTTTTAACGATGAAATGAAACTTCATATTGAAAGGATTATGCGCGTTTCGTTAGGTATTGCTAGATAAACCTAAGCCATTTCCCATAAAACTTAAGCGATTCAATTCTCATCTAAGATCTATTTGTCAATTCAATCGGCGGAAATAGCAATCGGCTATTCACTATCCAAAAATCGATCGACCCAACAAATTTCCCATAAAAACCATTCATCAAAGGTGTATAGCAATTACATTGAAATAAAATCGCAACAATTTATCAATGACTATAAAGTGAATTATAAGTAATAAAATTTAGCATTAATCTATAATATGCTTCAATATAGATATTTTAATGGTAATTGTAATACCATTAAAAACTAGTTCATATATTCTCTTATTGAATTATTTCAGCTATAAAAAACAATCGATCAGAAACCATAGTAAACAATCAATAGCAATTTCAACAACACAATATAATATGATGGATTTTCAAATGAACATATATATATATATATATATATATATATATATATATATATATATATATATATATATATATATACCTGGATGCCACAATTTTCCAAATATTACACCTTTCAGAAGAAATTGGCTTAAAATATGCTCTCGCTTTATTTCCTATTCGAATAATTCAACAACATTAATAATGACATCCTTAATTAAGCCTTAAATAATACTTCTTATCCCATTTTTTTTCTCCATAATTTTTGAAAAGGTGAAAAAAATTCCATTCCTTTTTTGTCGATTCTTTTTTTTTATTTGCATTTTAAAAAAAATCTATCGAATTATTCAAATTATTATTTAAATTTGCATAAAAAATCTATCAAATTATTCAAATTATTATTTAAATTTTGAGGTGAATAAAAAAATAGAAACTTTTCAACAAAAAAAAAAAACGCATAATCTTGAAAAAGAAATAGATAATTGTTATGAAGAAAGAAAACAAAACACAATTATAATTAAAATACAACAAGAAGAAAAACAGAAAAACTATAGAAATTTGCAATTTATATATGCCTTATCGTTTATAATTTCAATAATATATTGCAATAATGCAATAATTTCTTCTAAACGAATATTTATTCGATTAGTTCATTTAATATTGATCAAAAATTTCTTATTCATTTATATCAATCGACACGAATAAATAATCTCGAAAACCATATTAGAGAGAATAAATTTCAATAATAAAATGACCAAAAATAAAGTTTAATTTTATAATTTATATTCAAAGAATTTATGAAAGCTACTTTAATCCACTTCACATATTAAAATCACCCATAAAAATATACCAAAATGCATAGAGACTTTAATTTCATATAGGCCTTATTTCCTTCTATTCAATGAAAACAATGTTTATAAACAAACAATTGATAAATAAATCAACTCAAAGAATACGCCCTTTCTTTCTAGCCTTTTGTAGCTTTTTCTTCTTAACTATATCCCTTCTCGCTTGTATATTTGCTATCCTTTTTTCTTGTTGCTTAGCTTGCTTCTCTTTTACATAGTCCATTCTTTTTGCCCATTTTTCCTTGCTTCTCTCCTTCATTTTCTCTTTCCTCTTCATACCTTTCCTCAACAATTCCGGATTATCCTGAAAGGAAAAATAAGTCCTGAAACAATTCACAGCTTGCTGGCAATAACGGCTATTATTTCATGCTTAATTCCCAGGTAAATGAATAAAACATAACGCATCAAATAATGGTAATTGTCCCTCTGAAACCGTTGCCTAGAACGTAACCAATAGACCATATATAGATTATCTCATATTCTATGAACTCATTTCAATTAATTTAATTAGCTATATACGAAAGAAATTTCGCCAATAAGAAAAATCTGCAAAAAAAAAACATCCTCTATATCAATGATGAAAAAAGAGTTGAGCACACGAGGGAAACAAGAGGAATGAAATAATTAAAAAGAACATTAAAAAAAAATTAAAGCAAGATCCCTTCAGATAACAATGCTAATTTTATACTTAAGAAAACGAATCCAACACAAAACATTCTCCGTAATATTTTCGAAGCTTCGAGATGATATTTCACTAAAATACACCAAAGCAAAAAACTACGATGTTGACATTTCAAAAAATTCCAAAAATTCTCTAAGTTCGATTAAAAAATTCTATTCAAATTCCAACGACGAATGCATCACTAAATGAATTCCATCAATAATAGAAAATCTCTAAAATTTAATATTTACCTTAACTTTATGCCCTTCAACTCGACTCATCGCTTTATTCCAGCGAATATTTTCCTCAATACGAACCGCTTTTTCGGGATTTTTCTCTCGGATTTTCTCGATTCGTTCTTGTCGCATTTCCGCTTTCTTTAGTAAACGTCCATAATCCTTTCCGACGAATTTATCTCGTTTATCTTTCTTCTTCTCTTCCTGATAATAAATTATTTAATTTTTTTTTATTCGTACCATTTTTTTTCTATATTTCACTATAAAATCATAAAATAATCACCGAAAATAAGGTTGAAAAATCAGGTTCAACCCCTTCAAGTTGTTAAAATTGCAGCTTAGATCATAAAATATTTCCGGCTAATCCACTTAAGCATTTTCCCTTCCGAAAAAAAAAGTTCAATTTGACTGCGCAAAATTAAACTCATAGAAATCTTTGCAAACACTACACTAACGATTACACAAAATTGATCGGATGCAAACAATTGCAAGCAAATAATAATGACTAACAGATTCTACATCCTCAAAAACTTATCAAAATCTCCTTTAAAAAACAACGCTGAAGAATTCTTCTTAACGATCATTTTTTAAGACAATAATAAAGTTTGACCTCAGGTAAATGGATCGCTTATGACTGAATTCGATAGGTCAACCAACCAATCTGAGGTACTTCACTAAAGATTAAATCCATTAGACGGGTTCACATATCGATAAATCGAAATATATGATCTTATAAATGAGATAATATAGGCAAATAAATCCATAAACAATTCAATAGTTGTCTAGATTTCATAAAACTAGTAACGTGAAGCACTTACCTGTTGATCATCTTTTACAATAAAGTCGAACTTCGAATAAACCAATTGACCGGCATCATTTCTCGGGTGATTCGCCGATAATTCACTCCCTTCACTCTTTATGCGCTTTGCTGTTGGCTCTTCTATCTTCCTATTAAGAAAAAAATCCATTAGAGAAAAATATACCGATCCAACTTAACGAGTACCTCTCTATGCCAAAATATTGCTGAGAATATTCAATCATCGATCTATCGCGAGAAGACACAACCGTAAATATCAAAATTTCTACAGAAGATCTTAGTATCTAATATTTTGTAGATAGTATGGAGACGAGGTGAGAGGAAAGGATGGTTAGGGTTGGGGGAGGGGGGGGGGGGAATGCAGAAATAAGCATACCACAACCTACTTTCTAAACAACAATTTGACGCAGATCATGCCCACAGTTTCCCTTTCCCACAACCCTCTCCCCCTCGTAACTGCCCTTCCTTGAAGGACCTGACGCCCCTGTCCCTTATACTGCACCCTCGAAGGAACTGCAAACTTGCTCACAATCAGGAGGAGCAAGGTAAGGGAAAAGGGAGGGAGTGGGCCGGGCGAAAATCCTTCAATAGGACAAACTAGTCCCCGGGGATAAAACTGAAGCCAACAGAGGCATCTCAAACATTCTGCTTCATCGACTGCCGCCGACATATCAGCCAAAATAGCTTGTAGTCTGCAGCTAAAAGTGTGGCTGAAAAGGTCGACTGGTGAAACCTACCCCACCCGGTCACCCCACAAGTGGACAGGTTTCCGAGAATAGTGGACAATGGCTTCCACCCAGACCACCAATGAAATTTATTGCAATAATCTAATATAAAAAGCATTTCAAAAAACAGATCGCTAGAGATTCGCCCTCTTTTCCAAGAGTATAAAATAAAAACGTCCTAGTTATCGACCGATGAACTCAATCTCTGCAGAATAAAAACTACTGCCACCACGAGAAAAGCCTTCCAGCTCATCAAAACTATAAAAATGCGAAATGCTCACATCGTTTACACATGCAGCAATAGATAATAAATGCCCGAAAAGCAAACATTTTAGTAAATTTGCCCGGGGATAATTCGATGTTGAATAGTTTCATAGTTCAATACTCATCTCTCAGTAGATGTATTTACATAACGAGAAATTTATGCAGTAGAATTTAGTTTCTGCCCAAATGTGTTACAGTACAAGTTCAACTAAAAGCTCCGGAAGTCAATAGGCTCTTAACTAAAAAGTACAAAAGCTCCGGAAGTCAATACTAAGAGGTACAGAAGGTACAAAAGGATAATAACTTAGGCAATACCAGTATCATTATAAATTTTAAAAAATAATTCAATCGAATCAATGCGCTACTAAAAAATAATGAAGTAGTAATGATAAATTCTCATCTATAGAGTATAGAATTCTCATCTTCATACAAGATTTTCAACGTGCAAATCTTCTAAAGGAACAATGAAAGAGGATGGAGATCACATACGAACGACAAATCTCAATGAGGAAGAATATATGAATATGGGGAGAGATTCAGTGCTATTCAATATGCATTAAATAGGAATCGAATATTTCGATGCCAAAATGTTTCAAACACAAAAAAAAAAAACTAACTGAATGTCTTGCGACATACGTTTTGCCGCTCTTTTCTTTTCCTTTCTTTTTATCACGCTAGCACGACGTCGTAATTTTCTTTGTTCTTCGTATTGCTGTGCCGATTTATTACCTTTGCGTATACCTGAATCATATAAATATGTATTTATATTTATATGTTTACATAATTGTACTTCCATAGCACATAAATATAACAACATAAAGAACCGGATATAAAAGGCGTAATCGATTATGCCACTCTTCCGGCACTGTAAATATGTAACAATTAATTTCGCATCTCATTTTTATGCAGACAAATATCCCCACACAAGTGATGAATATTCATCCTGCTATAACTAAAAAACTACACCGACGGCAGCAAAAGATCCCCAGAATTCACTCTCGGCTGGTCAGCATTCATGCTTCATGCTGTATCGTTTTGTTTCACCTGTTTTCTAAAATATTGCATTATCCTAAGCAGACGTTGGCTAATTCAATGTTTATATCTCACACCCGGTCCCTCTCTCATGCTTGAAAAGATTATTCTTTCACAGAGACCAAACACTCCATTTCCTCCCTCCCTTGTCCTCCGCCACACTAAAATAGCCCCAAGCTAATCGCCAAAAACATTGCAACTCAAAAAAAAAAACATCCGGGTTCAATATGCGAATCATATGTCAACAAGAATTCAAACATGCAATTCTGCATCTCTATTGAAATGCAGCGACCACGATCATAAATCCCCTCTTTCTACGTTCAACATCAAACTAACTGAGCAATAAAAGCGCTCTGATATCCTTACTTCTTAGTTG
Organism: Ascaris suum; assembly: GCA_013433145.1. Taxonomy (NCBI): domain Eukaryota; kingdom Metazoa; phylum Nematoda; class Chromadorea; order Rhabditida; family Ascarididae; genus Ascaris; species Ascaris suum. The sequence goes on from CM024175.1 coordinate 11,028,441, forward strand.
TTGAATCCTGGCCTGTAATTTTTGAAGTGCAAGACGACGGCCTTCTAGTGGATCGACAAATCTCATCTTCTTATCGCTTTCAGATGCAGATGCCATTAACGCATTGCTATTTTCCGACGTCGTAACGTCTCCTTTATTTTTTGACCGTCTTTCGGCTCGCAGTCTCTTCATTTCGGCTTTCCGCTCACCTGTACTCTTTGGCTTTGATGGCGCAGATGAATCTCTAAAAACAATCTATTTATTACTTATAAATGTAAATTGATGTGCATCACAAAGTTTCGATGTCAATCCCATTCCAGCCTCCTTCCTCTGCCTTCGTACCCTCTAGACCAGTACTCCCTCTCTCGCATATAATAAACTCTTTGATAAACTCCTTTATGCACTTTGAACTGCTAAAAACGATCACGACGATTCACCAAGTACCTCATATGTGTTCCTTCCTCTTTTCTTGCCATCAAATCAACAAGTATTTCCCAACACGAATCGCAACTTAAGCAGTAACCATGGCAGGGCAGCAGATAAGGTGAACAAAATAGTGAAGGATCCACACAATCAAAACATCTCGATATCACCCCCTCCCCCTCTCCTCCATAAGACAAACTGCAATAAACCAAAAATGATAAGTATCCCCTTCTATTCCTTATGAAACTTCATCAACACAACACGGAGTACCAAAAAACAAAAAGATGGAGCCCTAATCGAACCATAGCATTTTATTTTTCAGAGGTATGCTTTTATCCACTAAATTATCGACGACCTTTCTCGCGTTGATTATTAAATTTCCCCTCTTAAACTGTTACATCTTCAGCAACTGAAATTAATATCCATCTAACCTCTCTGCTTTTGAGGTCTGTGATTCCAAGGTCTTTTCACTACCGTCATTATTGTTCCTTCCAGAAACGGTACTTTGCTCATCCGTTTCCATCGGCTCGACAGGAGAATCACTTGATGGGGATTCCTCCCCTTCATCAGCAACAACGCTGATTTTTGCCTTCTTCACCGATGGCGCCGATGGCGTTACAACTGCCGCACTCTAAATTGAAGTTTATTTTAGATTAGAAATGCTTATTTTCCTTTAGAAATGAACTAAACACAACATTTCGATGGCCGATTAAAAACCTTATCACTCTGTTCTATTGAATAAACACCATTCAAATATTATCCCATCTATTTAAGAGAAACTATATAATGTTTTCTATTCAAATTCACAAAAAGCGGCGAAAAAAAAATCGAACATCGAAGAATTCGAACTGATGAAAGCGATGAAGGCGTTTGCTGTTGTTCTTCATTCTGCCAAAGCTAGAATTTTGAATATGGTTTATAATTCAGACGCGGTAAAACCTTTCACTGCGTTGACGCTTGAGAAAATATCTCTTCTAATAAACTCATCTTTCATATAATTCAAAAAAAAAGAACGAACGTGGATGCTTGACAGTGGCAATGCTATCGTGGGAGAGAGGAAGGAAAGAAGGGAAGAGAAGGGGAGAAGGGCTGAAGAGGTAAGGAGAGAGGAGGAAGGGAAGAAAGAGGGAAGGAGGGGGGGGGGGAAGGGGAGGTGGAAAAGAAAGGGGAAAGAAAACGAGGAAGAAAAAGGGAGGTGGATGGAGAGAGAGGGTATCCAAAAGAAATGGAAGGCAGCCGTTAGGACAGCATGTGGATATCAGAAAATAAAATACTCGATAGACTCGATAAGCGCGAATCCACTCCAGAAAAAAAAAACTAAGTGTAACGAAACTTCACATAAAATTATTATGCAAATGCGATGGACAACCTCAAGCGATCAACCTTATCTCGACAACAAGAAAAGAACCTTCTACCTGAGCTAGCAGGATCATTGTTACATTTCTGGGAGGCCAGCTCCAAAGTTAACTCACCATATCAGATACACCAACCACTGTAAACTATAGTCTCAGATAGGTGAATTTCTTGTCGTAGATGAAGGGGGCCAGCTGCAACCTCAACGTTGCAAAAAAAGTGCTGCATTGAACGAACACAATTGCACAGATCATTAATATGCAAAACTTCGATAAAATTTACATAGGATCTCTTCACAAAGCACCACATTTTTGATGCTCTCTCACTGCACTATTCCAGGTCTATAAGCTCTTTACTATTCATGAACCTAATATAGATACCAAAGCAATGATGGATATACCTCTTGCGATTGCAATGTACCGGGCAAATTCGACTGCGTCAACTTCGTGTTTTTAGAGACATCCCGCTTCGGTTTAGTGTTGATCCGCGTATTGGCCATCCAATCCAGCACGTCACCCACTCTACGACATTGGCCTTTCATACCGCGAGCCAGTCTTTGTTTACTGGCATTACTTAATTTCATCTTTTCACCTAAAATATTGAGAAGTTCCGATAATGAGAGCTCATCCTTAACGAATACAAAAATGATAAGTAAAGGAACGAGAAGCATGAGGATGGGGTTGATATTTCCAATCCTTAGCAATTGTTTATTCGACCCGCCAACTTATTAGAGTAGAGAACCTTCTCCACTCTTTGATGGATGCTCGCTGTTCCATTTTTAAATCCTCTTATCGTTTAACCTCTTCTCACTTTTAATTTTGAAATAATCCGTGCGTTGTTTCTGGGAGCATATCAGAGTCCCCTTCCTTCCTTCATTTCTATTAGAGTTAGGAAACAGAGATCGAAGGAGGGCGGAGGTGGAGGTGGGGTGGGGTGGGGAAGGGGGTGGGGAGTGGAGGGAAGGGGATTGAAATGACAGATAAAGAGAGCAAAAATCTAAAACGTTCAAACTTTTCCCATACTTCGGGGTAAAAATATTCAATGATAAAATCCAATAAAATGATATTTTTAAAAAACCCCTCTAATTAGCATTATTTCTTAACTGAGAGCTTAAAAACCTAGATGTAACAACTCCTATGTGCAATCACTAAATACTCTCATATCATAACTCGTTAAACATACACTATCAATAACCTCACTATTAATTTTCATCAATTAAGCGATATATCTTCAATCGCTAGTCCCCATATATGCAAATTTATGTCTATTATAAATATTATGCAAATTTATATCTATTATAAATATATCTTATCAATATATGCACTTTATTTTATAATCGTGAAAATATTTACCACTAATATGCATAAATGCATAATGTTGGCCATTAACGCTGTACCAATTACTTTAAATACAAGCCTAAGCCTATTATTTTAAATAAAACGATCAATAAATACAACAATATCAGCAATAATCGAATTCAGCCCTCGTTCCTTTTCGCTAAATGAATCTAAGAAGAATCGGCCGGCCCCTATCGTCAAGTTTATGAAGCCTAAAAGCATTCATAAAGAATTGATCCTTATCATCGAAATCATAAACCGTATAAATGTTCGTGAAAAGTTGCCTATTACCCACTATTAACGAATTCATGATCCTCATTTTAGAGTCACAAACTCAGATCTCAAAATTTTAAACGAATATTCTAAAGCTTAAAATATTCACTTCTATCTTCTCTAAATTTTAAGAGCTAATCTATATGGAACGATTTTCTCAAATAGGCGAATGCCTTCTATCAAAATCTGTTGCAAATAACTCCCAAATTTCAATATCGAATTACAAATTCATGCAATATTTCCCGTTTAAAAACGATTTGTTAATTTCAATCTATAGCTCAATGATTGCGGCTCATCAGCGTTCGACGGTCCGGAGATTAGCCGAGCCTAAGCCCAAACGTTTACGCTATCGACCGGCAAGAAATAGAGGCTGACCTGAAGGCCATAGGAGCCACCTGGATGAGAGAGGCATTGGGTCAGGCCAAGTGGAAGCGATATGAAGAGACGTTTATTCATAATGAATGCTTTATTGATTGGAATAAATAAATAAATAAATAAATAAATAAATAAATAAATAAATAAATAATAAATAAATAAATAAAATAAATAAATAAACAAATAAATAAATAAATAACCTCAATGGTCGATGCGTTTCAATCAATAATAGCAATCAAAAAATGCCAATCATCAAGAAAAAACAACCTGGCGTAAGCCGCTGATTGACCATATTATGCTTTCTTTGTTTCAATTTCTCCATTATATCATCACTAAATCCCCAATTATTTATCGGTATCAGATTGATATGTGTACGGATTAGTTGATCAGTGGCCGCGATCCGTGCCAATAAATGCAAATCGGATACCTCGCTTGATCGCATCATACGGTGATCACTTTATATCGCTAAAAATAATATAGACATAAATACACACAACATCCGTTTATAAAAGAAAAAACAAACGCATCGTTGAAATATTGCAAAAGAAATCCTTTCAAATCACGCAAATTTAAGATGGTACTTCCCTCTAATTAAATCTTAAAATTGGAGAATTTCCGCTTAAAGAATAAAGATAAAAGATGATCGTCCAATATATAACCTACCTGAAATTGAATTGCAAAAAAAAAAAAAATTTCATCAAATTTATATGCAAATTTTTTTAGTTTTCTTTTTTATTAATGAAATTTTCAACTAATATTCTGAAGAAAAGAAAAGAAAAAAAAATTTAATTCACTATATTATATCTATATAACGCATATAACATATAATCTTTCATCTTCGCAACTTTACAATTCATAATTATCTCTACAAAAAGAAAAAGATATTGATGCAAATAGTCGTAATCATAATTTCTTTTATCAGCGATAAACGAAATAAACGTCGAACTCTTTTCTTTTTTTTTTCGGCAATGAAAAATATTGAAGGAGATTTTTGTTAGAGATGGGATTTGAAGCAATAATAATTAAATAATCCCTCATTTTCACTTATTCTATAAAAATCACTCCTTTTGAAAATTATTGTGGTACTATTATACAGGTAAAAAATAATCCCCCCCCCCGGTGCAACAACAAAACCCCCATCCCCTCCGCCACTCGGAAACATCCAATCACTCCCCCCCTTTCCCAATCTACCAACAAAACCCCCATCCCCTCCGCCACTCGGAAACATCCAATCACACTCCCCCCCCCTCTCTCCCCTCAAATCCAATCACTCCCCCCTTCCCCAATCTACCAACAAAACCCCCATCCCCTCCGCCACTCGGAAACATCCAATCACTCCCCCCTTCCCCAATCTACCAACAAAACCCCCCCCCTCCCACCCGCCACTCGAAAACATCGAGTCTAATATTTAAGACCTTCAAAACTCTTTAAAGCTAAAAAGAAATGTAACATCAACGACTATATCCGCTATCAGGAAAGCACCTCCTTATATTTCGTCCCCCCTCAAAAGAAGTTCGTTTTAAATGAATCGGGTTCGGTAAAAACAGAAAAAAAAATTGAGATATTCAATTAGAGGTATTAACATCGACTCTTATTTGCTGACATTGACGATCGTCGTTTCAAATTCTCGACACAACGTTGCGCTTATTATTTATTTCAATTCAAACTATTTCAACGATAATATTATCCATCATGATGACTCTCTACCGATTCCACCAACAATATGCAAATTTATTAGCGGTGATTATTGATTAACTATAGAGATACGAGTAAAATCGAATAAAATAAAATGCAAATATTTGAAATATTTAAAAATAACAACGATTATAAATGATTTTCCTCTGTTGATCCCTATATCTTTCGCTTTTCCCATCTCCGCTCATTTCGTCGTTTCTAATTAATCGCCGATATCCTTCGTATAAATCAACTCTCACCACAAATACGAATCAATAGAAATATAAAACCGAATAAAAACAATTCAAATATTATCGTAAAATTTTTCGCATATATAATCGCATAAACCATACTTTAAAAAAAAAAAAAACTTTTTTAATGGAATCTATTTCGATCATTAAATATTATTTAGTGATCGATACACATATTCCACTATCTTAATTTCCGAATACCAAACGGATGAAAATTAGAAAAAAATTTTTCAAAAGAGAAGAAAATTTTTCATTTACAATCGAGAAAAATATTCGAAAAATTAAAAACCCTATAAAAATTTGAATAATTTATTTCGTTTAATCTATTATATCAAAATGAAATGTAAATATATTTGATCAATTAGAAAAATGATGAATTCCACTCACTATATTATAAATAATCGAATCATTGAAATATGGCATTATCGCCATCTATTCATTCATAAAGAAAACGAATAAAAATAATAAAATAACAAAAAAAAAAGAAAGAAAGAATTTTTTTTTCTTTTATGCAAAAATCTCAGCAACAAAAAAAAAAAATTTGCATATTTATGAATTAAAGCAAATAAAAACGATTAGGAAATCAATCATCAATAAATATTGATCGAATAAATAAATAAATAAATAAATAAATAAATAAATAAAAACTTTTTTCCACAATAAAAAAAAACATTCCACAAATTCATTTAATTTAAAATAGTTTTTTATTTTTATTTTTTATTAATTCAAAATTTATTGCATATTTAAGCATTTAAACAATCCTATAATCTATTCCACTATTTAGAAATATATAATTAATCATTATTCTTATTAAAAGGAAATAGATACATATTAATAATCGAATTACGAAAATTTCTAATCGAGTAGGAATGCAAAACGAAAGATACAACAAAGATTAAATCGTTTCTCAAACAACCGATAGAATCTCTCTTATTTTGATTTCCAACTAAAATTCTTCCCTAAACAAATACCATGGGAAAATTCCATGCATCTAGAGTGATTAGAGTTGAATCGCTCTCAAAACTGCGTTCTAAATACTCAAATATATCTGAATAGTAAACAAGTAAACAAGTAATAAACAATAAATGAATTCATAACATAGTAAATAAGCATGAATGAAATTAAAAATATTCGAATATTTGATAAATATTGCAAGAAAACAATCATAGAGACCTATTCATTCAAAAAAAAAATTCTCTCCTATAAAATTGTGAGATTAAATTGAAATAATCAATAAATCAATAAATCAATAAATCAATAATATGAGCAGCTATAAAAACAATAACGATAATTGTGCTACAAATGCATCAATAGATTCAATCTATTTACGAACAAATTCAACAATAAAAATGATCACAAATATTTATACAAAAATATTCGAATAAAATTTCATTACAAAGCGAATCAAAAATCAAATTGCTAAAAAAAAAAAAAAAAATTTCAACTGATATAATATTAGCATATAATTCAGCTGCAATGAAACACTAAAGCATTTTCCATAGTAATAATCCGTAATGAAGATTTCAATAAAAGACGATATTTAAGTATTTAAGTACAAATACTTGAATTGTTCACAAAATTACAACAAATTTCATTGATCGATTTATTCTCTTTAAAGATTTATTCAATTTCAATAAACAATCGACAACAAAAAAGGAATCGAATAAATTTTCGAAACAATCAAATCCTTCAATATACTCTGTAAACTTATATTTGTAAGTAAAATCTTTTTAATTGCTTATTCAATCAAAATATATATATTCAAAAATTACTAGTAAGAAATAATAAATAATTATATATTCTCTAACACTAAAATTCCGCCTTTTCAACTTATTTCCACCTAAATTAAAACCTAAAATTAAAAAAAAAACCTCATAATCGTTCGTTTAAAAAAAAAAACACACCATTCAAAATGATTTCAAAACAATACACTTGATTATAGAATTGAAGAGAAAGCAGTAAAGAATACACAAAAACATTTGCAACGAATCGCTGCAATAATCCAAATTTCATATTTTCATATAGAAGTAAACGGATCAGCATCATTCTCTCCATGCTATCATCATTTTTTCTGATATCACTGATAGGCAAAATCAATCAATACATTGCCCCAGGGCTTATATTCCTTCAAAACTCTCTAGAAACAGAAATCGAATCCGCAACCAATGGAATATTTCTTTCCGGATTTCGATCCAAAACCTTTCCGGATTAGTGCCATTTGAACGAGAGAAAATCCCCCACGAAGAATGACGCTGTATGCATTCATCATTGTTGGATATATAATTAGTATTTTGCATGAATTACAATTATTTCTATTGAGTTACTCATTCTATTTCATTCATCATTAACAAATAAGCAATTTTACCTGCAACTTTTCAGGTGAATTCATCTTCCAATCACTAACTGGCCAATCCTCAACAGTAAGTAAAACCTAAAATTCAGCCTAATTTTACTCTTCAATAATAGTAAGCTTATGCGACCGGAAGTAGCTCAGTACTGAGTCGTGTCTGTACCATTTCTATTCTTGTCCGCAAGATCATCCATACATCCTCCGATAATTCTTTCAATCCGGTATAGCGTACTCTATTCACGTTAAAAATATCCACTATAAATGAGCAAGTCTGTTCCTGCAATCCACAGAACATTCAGCACTTTATATGGCAAATCATAACATATTCAACTTTCCATTCAATCAAAAACTATGCTCTCTTCATTTTATTCATCTCCGACCCTGTTTTATTGCCGAATAACCAATTTGAGTTAACGAGACCGGAAATGCTGCTAGCCACCTTTTTTCTTCTCTATATATATAGCACATCAGCACAACCGAATGATCCGTACCTTTCCGGTAAGGAAACAGAGGACACTTCACTTCCTCACTGAGGATCAATACGACTAACGAAATGATGCTACCAAATAGTACAGCGCTATATTATCCACTAAAAAACATTCAATGCATAGTCCGCTTAAATAACCATAAATTTCAAAAGACAAAAAAGGATATGTGGAAGCATACGTTAGCAGTCAGAATTTAAAAAAAAAACAGTTATAACTTGGAAAATACTTACTGCTGCCAGAATTACTTACTAATCTAGTATGCAAATTTAGTCTTCATTTAATATGCAAATTTATCCCTTTCATCCTATCGACTCAAGAGGAATTTTCATTTACCAAACTATGAAATGATAGGAAAAATTACAAGCTTTCTTCTGAATGATCTTCTAATCGCATATTTAGCTGACTAACAAAGAAACCTTTTCCTTGGCGACATACCCTCTTCCACCAATCTAATCGTTATGCCGAAAAAAAAAAGAAGAGGATAGGCGATGAAAAAATATGTACATAAAACATACCTTGAAATATTGACACAAATCGCGCATATGCTCATCTGTGCCAAGAAAACCCAACGTGATCACCGGTGAGATAACCTCCGATATATCATAGAAATGCGATATAAAACCATTCGTTAGCTGAAATTAATAGCACCCCAGTTACGCAGGCCAATATTACCGCCCTCATCTCACAGCTACATCGACGCAAATTTTTCTCGTCCACCTTTAATAGCTTATTTTAACTTCCGATTAATTGGAAAGAATTAACACGATAATTAAATTCTCAATAATTCCCTTAGAATCAAATTCAACTTCAACTAGTAACTAACAAACTCAAATACGGAGAACTGTATATGCTCCAATTTAAAACGAGTAAAATGTCTTACAGAAAGTCTCGCTCGTTTTGCTTTTAACATTGACCAAATAACGGTCGTCAGAGTGGATTCCTTCATCGATTGACTTAGGAACATATTTCTTGTGACAGCAAGTACGGCCGAAGGTGGTCGTGATAGATCTTCGAATGAGTCAATCAATACAAAATCCACCATCACATCCCAGAATCCAAGTTCCGGCACCTTAAATAATATCACCGCTAAAAATCACGATTGAATTGGTGACGAGGAACGTAAAAGGTAAGACCTTACCTACCTTTTATCCATAGAAAAAACCGGCCCGGCTATACTTATTCCAGAAACAAACACCTCATTTAATAGGTAACAGGAATGCGAGCAGCAATAATGGAAAATCCAAATGATAGCAAGTCGAGTAACGCAAAAGTAAGTGAACTGCAACGGAAATGAGTGGAATAAGAAAGAAATAGGAATATCGAATAAAACTTCAATGAAGTAGAAGAAATTAAATTCCTCTAAACAATATCTTCAATATTACCAAACAATTAACCTACTACTCTTATTTGCACATTGCAATTTGCAATATTTGCAACGATTCTTGCAATATACAAAAAATTAAACAACAATTGCAAACAACAATCTCCGCACAACTAACCAATCTTCCTGCCTTTCGCCACCAAATCACAAATGTTTCAAAAATGTATTATTTATTATTCGTCAATAAAACTAATAAGCTCACTCTTCTTTGTTTCAACTCCTCTTCGACGGTTCGCAAATTGCGTTCATCCATAAGAAATTGTATCATTGAATCATATGCGACATAGAATGGGGCCGGATCTTTTCGTGCATGTCGCAATAAATCAGCAATGAGTTGGCGACCCGCTTGAGCTAGCCACATTCGATTATGCTCATCTGATAATGCCACCTATAAATAATTCTTCACTATTTGCTTTCCTCTAAAATTAAAAGAAGAGGAGTCTTTCTACAAAATCGGCGCATAAAATAAGAGGGAATACAAAACAACAACAACCTATCCATCATAAATAAATGACTTCGAGTAATTGCAGCAATAACAAAAAAAAACGACCTGCGAAGTCCTAAAACTTCATGACACGCAAGGAGATTCATGCCGTGACACCAATAATCCACTATCTTTCATGAACATTTAGCTTCTGCGTCGCTCCATGCTTCATTCAACTCGTGTATAGCCTCTCCCAAAGCGCAAAATGCTTGAGCGGTGGCACAGAAGGAAGAGGCTGGGGAGGGGGGAGGGGGATGCGAGGACTCATGCCAGGATTGCGAGGCGGGATAAGAGGAATTCATGAAGTTAGTTTCCACAAAATTACAGCTACAAAAAAAAAATGCAAACATAGCAATCCCACCAGTATATATAACAACAAAATGAAAGATGATATATTAAAACAAAAATTCTACATCAATCAGCTCACTTAGTAAAGCAATTATCCCAAATTAAAACGACAATTCAAAAAATAATAACTGCATTGAACATCGATCTTCTTTATCGAATATTCCAAACAACATCCCATTATCCATAAAAACTCAGAAAACGATTAGCAGATTGTTGTGTAGCCGCAGACTTATTCACACTCAATTCACTTATCAGTTGAAGCTATAAGATATGCAAATTGCTTACATTAAACGCTTGTCGAATGCACCAAACTTTTGCCTTGAAATCAACTTCGCTCTCACATGCGCAGAACTCAGCCCTTAAAATTGATCATTAGACGACGGAAAAAGCTGTTGAAAATATATATATATATATATATATATATATATATATATATATATATATATATATATATATATATATATATATATATATATAATCAACCGCGTTATTAACTAGTTTCTGACTTCAGAACAATACAACTTGGAAACTCCGAGAAAAGAAGCAACAAATCGACAGAGGGGTGATAAAAACCCCGAGTTGCTACCAGCAAAGATAAAAATAGTTTCGAAAAAAAACGAGAAATATGAAGAAAATCAAATCAGATAACCGTTCGAAAATCCCCATCCCTCGTATTCATAACTTACAAAAAGAAAAACTCTACAACAACAAAGAATGTAAAGCAACCAAAGAAATACCGGCACTTTCGATTGATAACCTCTCCGGATGAAGCAGCCGCCACTCCACTTTGATAGAAGAGCATTTGCGTCAACTCAATTTTCAATGGATCCCTCATCAAGACGTCCGCATCGTCCAATGATACCGGCTACAACGAAAAAATATTCCTTCGATTCATAGTATAAAACGAATACCTATACTTAGTATATCAAATGTTGATACGATATGACCTACCTATTCTGGAGGTGCATTGCATTTAAACAAATAGGCAACTGGTTAAAAACCCCGAAAACGCTCAGGCACTTTCAATCATCCAGCAGTGATTTTGCCTTCAAATTCGTGCTCAGGTGTTAACAAGTGCGTCTGCAACGACCTTACAAGCGCATATTACCTACTATCTCCAGGAAATAACAGTATCCTCAAAAAGGGATTGATAAACTCATTTACAAGCAACAGTGCCATTCTCTGCCATTCAAAATTAAACTGATGCAAAAAAAAAATGCTAAACCTCAACGGCCTTTCAATCTACCAATTTTTCTTGCGCAAAACGCTGCGGATTACCTTTGCTTCTAATATATTTGCTTGCTGTCCTACGCGAACTTCTGCAACATCAGGAAGAAGAATACCTCAAATCCGTTAATTCACTCAGTCTTCAACGCACGATTTGCACGCACCTGGGATGTACCGAAAGTTTACAATGCCTCAATAATTGTACCGGTTATCGAGCTTCAGCGGATTTAATACTGTATATTCCATAAAATTGCAAGTTTCACTTTCCACGTTCATAAATTCCCTAGTCGAATTTATAGTCATTTCATCAAAATTTCTCTTCCTCTCTAACATATCTCAAAAATCCGATTAAAAAAAATAATAATAAAAGAACTCAATCGCAAATGATTTCACAAAATGGAAAAGAAATTCAGGACGAAAATTCCAATCTGAGAAAACTTTATTATGTCACTGATAAAAATGGATAAAAAGCTTAAAACTTCGGGCTTATAACTTACAAGATCTTCATATGCTGACATAAAGGAATCGTCAGATAATACCGATAGAGTACCCGCACGTGGTGATGTTGCATTCGACCACATCGCCGTTACTAAAGAATAAACATTCAGCAACAATAATACCGATTTCATTTCAATGCTTCTCATGAATGAGATTGCCATTAGAAAAGAACAACTGATAAAAATATCACAAGAAAACTTAGAAAACCCGAGGAAGTCTTGCAGAAAGAAAAAAAAAAGCATGAAAAACACTACGAAACAACTGAACATAACAACTTATAATTTGCACTCTTATCGAAAGACACCACTAAAAAACCTTCAATTCCTTAATAACGAATCATGATTCCTTCTAAATGTGGTATAAGGGTATATTGTTCGCTTTAAATAGCAATAAACCCCCTCGATCCCCTTACTTTTCCTACAAATAAGAACTCCATGTAAACGCGCAGAATGCGGTGGCATTTAGCGATATATAAGGTGTACCTCACATCTGTGCCAAATGTAAATCGTATTTCAGCAACTAAGAACGTTTGCTTTTTCCTCTACCCCCACCCCCCCCCCCCCGTTCCCACCTCCCCTGATATCACCTATAAGCATAACAAACTGCAATCATAAACCTGCTATACTTCTTTAGCCTAACTAGTTTATCCCTGAATTCCTAGCATTATATGCTAAAACTTCAAATCTTTTCTCACTGCGGACCGCTGGTCTTTCATTACTTCTGCATATAATCTTCTAGTAAGGCGAAAAATGCTCCTTCCATTGTGAAAACGAAACAAGCGATCTATGTGGGATAGGCGTGCAGGGTTTTCGACGCACACATCCTTTTCGCTTTTTCCTTCTCGGCACAAGTCTCCATGAGCTACACTTTCCCAAATATAAGAAGCCCAAAGTTATATTCCAAACATTCATGTTTACGAGCGATCCGATTTTTTGGAGCGAATACTGAAAAAGGATATTCGAAGAGGAAAGTAACTTCCCTCTACTTTCACTCCTCCCTCTCAGTACACTTTGTGCCAACATCTCCCACTTATGGGTGAGAAAATATATCAAAATTAAGCCACATAACCTACTTACCATATTCTTCAGCTGTGCTCTGCAATAAATCCTTATCGTAACCACCCTCAATCAAAATTAGGTTCACATCACTCTCCAAAATGCGCAACCTGTAATGTGACCTTAACAGTAACTGCACGTTTTCGCTCCATATATATTACTGACTTTAACAAGAATGAAGCAGAATGGAGCGTCAAAAATACAGTAGCGAAGTTACTATTATAAAAGATTCACGACGACAGCAGAAATGCGATCGCACGTCAGAAAGGCTCTCACCTTGGCCACTAATCAGCTATTACAGCTCAACCATACCGTTTTTCTCCAGGTTTTGCTCAAAATCATTTCGAATTTCATAATATCGCAGTTAGGAAGTAAGAACAAAGGCGCTGAAATATTATCCCACCAACCGATACAATTGATTAATCCATCAACTTCTTTCTATCCTCTATTTTCATCGCGAAATGCCTCAGAAATGAAGCTTTCATTAAATCACCACCGTTCATCGGACAGCTAGCCGACACAGTACGACCCTCTCTTTACTAACACTGCAAGCGTTAATAACTACTTCTGTCGTCTATTCGATGCCAAACAACAATGCGGATCCGAACTCGAGTGCTTCATTATCCTGGCGATGAGTTCAACGCAATCAGCTATGACATCATCTAAGATCATCTTATTACCAGTTCAAGGGATTTCTTCAATTATTACTCTCACTGATCCATACTTATACATAATCATTTGCCCTATTGAAATATTTCCCCATTAATAACTCCAAAAAATCTTATACAACTAAGAACTTCATTAAGCGTTAAAAGGTCATATTAAAAGAAATAATAACGCAGCATACGAATCGAATCCATAATTTCCAACGAAATACCTGTCGAGGACTGAAGAAAGTAATTCTAAGCGTTTACGATCCTTTTCGGAACGATTGCGAACAAATTCCAAACCAGAGAGTGCCCTTTCCACACATCGGACCAGCTCTTGAACTTTATCCAAACCTTAAAGTACAAAATTAGGTAATTCCTCATTCCAACAAGATTCCACAATTATAGCAATGCCCTCCTTGGATCGCTCTGCCCACTACGGAGCCCATCTGGTTCTAATCGATACAGAACTCGGGCTCTGACATTTCTGGTCCTCTTTGCGAACGCATCATTTCCGTTGCTCAACAGCCAAAAAAAGATGACCATCTGAAGTCCTCACATCGTAATGACGATGATGCCCCTCAGTTGCTAGAGCAAGCAGAGCCAAGGAGGGAGGAAGAAAGTAAAAACGTGGAGCAGGGAGCATCTTAGCTTCCCATCGAAAATATTCACAGGAACTACCTCTGACCGGTGGAATACTCGATCGTTAGAATCGTCCCCCTCAATAATTAAAGAAAAACTTCTTATTCCTTATAATCAATTCAAACAAAGCTTTAAAAAACAAACTCGTTGCAGCTAAACATTGCTTTTTTCTTCAACTATTAAAGGTATAACAGCAATCTCTTTATCATTAACGCTCAAACTCTGAAAAACTTGGAATTATGCCAAATTCGATTAGAAACTTCGGCATTTCATTCAAGTTTATCTTTAAAAGCACCGAAAGCAGAAAAACCCACGCTAACTGGATTTATGCAAATTATGCCGCAGGCAAAAGCTTGACGTTGATTTTGATTCTAAAGTTACATCGAAGAATGACCTACAAAATCAAATCGGCAGGATAATTTTTCAACTGCCACCTAAAAATAATCCCTCCCCCCCCTCCTAATTTCTCTTCAATAAGGTCAATTTTCCTCTCTAATTTTGAAATATTCTATTCCAATCATTTATTTCACACTTAAAAAACACCGCTCGCGCACTCATAATAGTGCATATCAACTGAGAAGGGACCACCTATCGATAAGTTTCTAGCATATTTTATAGTGACGAATAATCGATGTCATTAAGAATATACCACATGAGATGCGGAATAGGTCATACAAAAATATTTGAAATTAAGGGCATTTCACTATCGTAACCTTTTATAAAAAACACTTTACTTGCGCGCTTGCATAGAACGAGACAATGCGGAATAAAATCACATTTAACCCACATGAGGAATAAATTCGACAGCGTTTGGCATTGAAGCTGAAAATAACCCTAATATACCACCCACAATGACTTGCTTCAAATATTCAAGAAAACTTTAAAACCTTACTTGAGAGGATATCAATTTCGGTGGGTGGTATATTGGCCGACCTCAGGGAGATGTGCCTTTGACCTCTATCACTCAACGAAGGAGTCGTTGTACGTCTCATACGAGAGCCACTTCTTGCTGAAAATAATCTCCTTAAATATATCCACTAAAATATAGGAAAAACTAAACTATATGGCTCTGTATTTTAATAAAAATATCAATTCTAAAATGCGTTCCGTTTTTATGCAACCAATTTTAAAACCAATAGCTCAATATATATCTCTTCACTCCTCTCTGCTTAGAAATAAATCATTCGCAAATCATTGCTATCACCTCACTTGCTGGAATAAAACTTCCAACTGCAGCAAGAATATAAGCTTATCATATTCACAGAAATCGAAAACTAATTTGCGGATAGTTTCGAACAACCATTCCACCCACCTCCACCTCTCTTTAGAGAACTACTTTCTCTTTCACCTCAGCAAACTGCCATATCAGGAACGGATGCAAGTGTTTCCTTTCATCCCACACGGTCAGTTCGACTATCAGATAAAGAAACGATTCGACCAAAGAGGAAATCCCTCAAGCTGATCACCTACCAAAGTTCATCGACGACAAATACACAGCAATATCTCTTCCGAAATACTATGTCAGCATCAAACTTTTTCTTGCAGTAACAGGGAGGAAGGGGGTAAGATGTGGGGACGAGGAGGCAAAAGGGGAGTGGGCAGATGAAAAAATTACGAAGAAAGAAAATAAATTCATCAGATAACCTCGCGATGAGGCCCACATAAACCATAGGTGGTTTCCGATTTAAACGTGTAAAAATAATTCTCCTCCTTTCTTCTTCTCTGTGCCTAGCACTCTAATGATGAGTGGCTAGGTAAACACTCACATCCAATCTGTTAAATACAAAAAAAGAGACAATCAATTTGAATGTGGTCGATTATATGCTTAACACAATTTTTGATATATATATATATATATATATATATATATATATATATATATATATATATATATATATATATATATATATATATATATAGGGTAATAACCTAGTCGCACTAGACGATGAGTCTCGATGTTTTTAAATATTAACTGAAAGACAATACTTCCGATATTCAGCTACTAGAATTTCATATTTGTCAAACTCTTTCTTTGGAAACGAAACTTCTTCCCCGTGTTATTTATATACCTGAGATTGCAAAAAAAAAAGTTTGCATACCTAGGACTATCGTCAAAAATAAACTGCAAAATGAAAAAAAAGGAGCTCAGCAAACTTTAAAAGATTTTTTTCAACCGAACAAAAATATACGAAAAAGTGGCAGCATTTCTCTTCATTTGTGAAGAAATTAAAATCGAAGAAGATTAGACGGGAAATAGGAGAGAGGTAAACTGAAACTTAAAACGATGATTGAATGGAAGCGTTAAGTGATCACAATATCAGGTCAGAATTTCAAAAATCATCAAAAATTAAATTAAATTTAAACGCTTTTCGACTATGTCCAATATATCTATCACTGCTCAGTAAGTCGTGTTGACTAATCACGAATTCAAATATTGTTTAGGCATTAGAATGCCCACAAGCATTGCCTAGACAAGTCCACAGCAATAGTCAACGATATGAGTCACCGTAAATTGGTCTATTCAATTCTAATATCTATTAGATCCAACTATGGTTAATCCATCTTGTAAACCATTATTTAAAACTTATCTATGAACAGAAATTTGTTCCGAACTGCATAGAGGAAGATAGATTTCTATCATCTTCAAGTAAATAGTCCAACACAATGTATCTATTCCTTTAAAATTAGAAAAGACACCGGAAGTATTATGTATCAAAAACGGAAAATTCGGCTAAATTAAGCAACATTCTATTTACATACTATGCGCTTGGAATATAAATTCTTTTCTAATATCAATAAAAAAAAAAACGAATAAAATAAAATTTCAAAGATAATAAAATGAAATTTTCGAATATAAGCCATCATAGATTAATTGAAAGCCTTAACTTAAAAAAAAAAGAAAAAACATTTGAAATTGAAAAACAACGAATTAGCGCAATTCATTTATTCGATACAATTCGCATTAATAAATTAAACTCACAATAGATAAATAATTCATTTCGTTGTTGAAATTCTTCGATTTAATAATTAATTTCAATGAAAATTTTAAATAGTATGAATTCATCTATAGAATTGAGAAAATATAAATAAATTCTAATTTATAAAATAAAAGAATTCTGTAATAATTTATTATTCTAATGTGTATTTGAATGAAATTCTCAATGAAATTTTCACTTACGAAATTCATGATGGCGCGTTGATGACATAAGGAAACCATTTGGAAGGTGATCCATCTCTTCAGAGTCATCTTTCTTGCGCCAATATCTGAATGATTTTATATGCAAATGCATATGATGCCGCTTTTTCTCTTTAAATTTAAAAGAATCAATCATTTCTCTTTTCCCCCCTCTCTGTTGCCCTTCTTAGTGAGTGACAAATGAGTGCATATATTAATAAATAAATAAAAATATCAGTATTTATTACCACCTAACTATATAAATTAGAAGAAAATAGCCAAATTGCAATCCGATATTAAATAAGAGAGAAGCTAAGAACCTAATGGGTCAATGTAAAATGAAAATAAAATGAAGCAAACCGTTTGAGAAGATAGCCAACGAGTACAACTCCAACACCGATCGATGTAACAATAACAGTGGTCTTTCGTATTGCAAAGTGAGTACTCAATGAGATTCCTGGATTTGTTGGCATTTGTGGTTAGAGATATGACAGCAACGATCACATCCACTGCAAAGTTGAGGGGAAATCATACCCGCGGGTAATATAAGACGACAAATTTCGCTTAATATAAACATGCATTCAATCGATAAATAATAGTGCCAATCTAGAACCAACAATTTCATAACAACATCCAAGTAGGAAGAGGTCAATAGAGAGGATGGAAGATTAATACCGCAAATCGAATTTACCCAAATTTCTGCCCATGAAGATGATTTTACCCGTGAAGGAAATATTTACAAAAATAAAAACAATCACATGATGAAAACCTTGTTATGCATTGGAACCCCATAACGTTGTCCCGAAACCCTCAAATTAAATTTCACATATGCGACAAATCGAATTTATAAACAACGAACAAAAAAAGACAACATCATACAGTCATCATCCTCAACAATGTTTTGCCTTAAGTGAGGATAAAATAGGGAGGGAGGGAGGGAGGGAGGGAGGGAGGGAGGGGGGGGAGGGGGAGGGAAACTCTCACTCTTTTCTTACAGATTGTTTTGCTTAACAAACTAAAGCATAACTTTCCGCAGCGTAGCAACCGTCTATCGCAATTCAGACTTTTGCGACTTACGAGTCCGCTCATCGAGGTGAGGCAAACAAAGCAAGCGAAGAATTTTACAGCCAAGAAAAAATCAAAGCTAGGGCACTTCAAGTTAAACAGTGGCGATTTAAAATCAACTATGTCTTATTTTTACGAAGACGATGGGTGGAAAGAAGAGAAAGCAAGAGAAGTAGATGAAATGCACCCTCCCCTTATTGCCCCCGTCCCATCCCCTTTCGTGGATTTGATGCTCGCTGCAATAACGAGTTTAATTACGAAATCTACGATCATAGATTGAGTATTTTATGCGTTGCATTAAAAAAAAAATCCTATGTTATTAAAATTAATTTCCGTAATAATCCTAAATATAAAAAACATCTTCGCAAAAAAAAAAAGATGGAAAGAAACCAACTTAATCTGCTGCGAAAAAAACCTTTCCGCTGATAACAATAGAGACCCACCCACTAAAGATTAGAGCTAATTGATGAAATAATCGCTTTATCTAACATTTAAAATTAAAACCCGTTAGAACACTCATTAATTTATCTTTTCCGCTCTAAACAATAAGGGATTCAGATTTATTTCTGGAAGAACACCTGCCTACTTGGAAAATACCTGAAGCTTCCAGAAATTCCTCAATCCGAAGATTCACTCTACTTTATCACAACATACATTTCCACATAAACGCAAATAGCAACATTTTTTAGTAGCCCGAGGGAACAATTAATTTTTGCAATATTTCAAGAATGAAAAACAACTTCTCGAAGAAGTTTATTCCTTGACCAATGGTCAGTTTCCTTTTGACCTATCACCACTTTCAAAAATTGCTATCTAACCATCACAACTCTACGTTTATTTCTTAAATTCCAATGAGCTCTTTCGAATACAAACTTCTTTTCTAAACCCGTCTTGCAATACAAAATACTTGGAGTTCGGTACTACATCTCGTCCCACAAGAAATCTCCGGCTAACCGTGAAGGTAGAGAGCATTTGGATGAGCATGAAAATGATGCGAATTGACATGAAGGCAAACATAACGAGTGCGAACTATGAATGCGAATACGAATATTACAGGTACGTAAGGATGCAGCACCTGGTCGTGCAATGCAACGGTGCGCGATGGTTCTATCAGAAGGATGCGTAGAAGGTCGAGAACAGGATTGAATTTATTACAGGTGGGGGAAATTGTTGCCGGAGATTTGTGGAACGTGCTACATATGGGAAACGTTATCGTTTGATTTTCTGAGAAGCTACAACGTTGTGGAGTCTCGGTGCTGGTCTACAGTATCATGTCCAATATAGACCCAGCCGAAAAAAAAAACGAATGTTAGATATTGCTAGAGCATATCGAAAAATTTTTGTGGAACAGTATCATCCGAATTCATTTCAGCGAAACCCTTCTAAATCTTCTCTCCTTTTCTCTCCATCTTTTTCTCTCTCTATCAAAAAAAAAAAAACCCCTTGGGCATTAACAATTCGTAGGTATTTCATTCGAAATCAGATACGATTCGTGTGTTGTTGATAAGAACGGACAAAAAAAAAATTATCACCCTTCGTGAACGAATAATTTCGCTAACCGCAACGTTCGCTCAAAATTAAAACAATATTCCCACGAATACACTAAATAAACGACAAATCATTTTGAATGAAATCATGAAAGTTATTTATTGAAATATTATTGAAATAGAATTTTTTTATTTTTATTCAAATATTTATGCGTTTATTTTGCAATAATTGGCGGAAATGCCCGTCAATATTTTGCATGTCTGTGTCGGTCTGCCGACTAATATCGGCATATGTTCGAACAAGAAATATTATGACTAGAAACAACAAGCGCCGCTATTATCTAGGTAAATCGAAGACGTCATATTGCATTCTGCTATACATACTCTGCGTCATCATATATGCGTCTTATTGCCATTGGTTCTATAAGGATATGATTCTGAACTTGAGGCTAGTTTATGGTCACTTCATGGTCATTTATTACCGTACCCTTGGGAAGAACTCGAATAAACGCCCTTCTACCTCAAGTACACCTCATCGATGCCCTCATATAAACGTATGTAAGCATTAATGTCTCCATTTAAAATAAACCTACGAAATCGGAAGTAAATGCAAAAAAAAGACATTTGATTTTAGGCTGTCGATGGATTTATGCATAATAACCTTATTAATTAGGCTTTTAAGCACGCCAACCAAGTAAGTCGATTCATCGAGGATCCTCACTCATCGATCCTCAACCATCGAAAATAAATTCGATTGGTAGTGATATCGATAAGTGATCGAATCCAACCGATCAAATGTACTCCTAGAAATGAGAGTATTTTGACCGAAAATTATAGCAACAATTATAGAAATCGGTGGGGGGGGGGGGTTCTCTTTGTTCATATTACTGTAGTACCTAACATAGTTGACAAATCTATTACTACTAACGTTGTCACAACATTAGCCATAATTAATTCGAAATCACAATAAAACGAACTGTTGAATGAAAAGCGTTAAGCGCTCTTAGCATTTAAATATTAACACATTAAATATATTATTTTATTCCACATATAAATATCAATATCAATATTAATATGCTCATAAATCAATCTTTAATATTCCACTGAAATAATTCACATTGCTCATTTATATTTCGTATTGTTTGCTTATGATGATTATTTCCACTTGTTCGGCTCCACGTTTCTATATTCCACTTGTTTTAGGTTATACTAGTTATTTATTTGTTTATTTATTTATCTATATAGTCAATCATTTATTTATTTATTTATTTATTTATTTATTTAACTTGCTGATTGAAATACGTTTTATAGTGTCGCATATGCTCAACATAGACCGTCAAACAAGGCTAGAGGGTGTTATCCCTAGGAATAATCGGTACGTATGATCCTTTGAATGAGGCGGTAAATTAGTCATCACAAAATTTGGGAAGAGGGGGGGGGGACGAAATAATGGAGATCATCCAGATGATATAATTATTAATGCAATTCGTTTTCCCACCTGTTGACCATTGATATTACCTCCAAAAATATATTGCAATCGTTTTCGACTTTGAAATATATATTCCTATTGCAGAAAAAAAAAAAAAAGAAAAAAAAAACAACAACAACGATGCAATCAAGCATAAATAGCATTCGTTTAATTCACAATACCCATATTATAAATTCTAAGGCAATATGCAAATTGCAAAAACAATCAATATGCAAATTACAAAAAAAAAACAACATTCAAGTGCAAAATACAACCATAAAATATATAAATAAATTTTATCTTATCTATTTCGTTGAATGTAATAAAATTTCTACGAATATTGAAATAGAATTGAATTTCTATTTATTTAAAATATTTTCTACGATCATAAAAATAGAACAAAAATTAAGAAAAATTTTCAAATTCAATAAAAAAAAAAGAAAAAAACAACAAAAAAAAGTGACTTAAATATAAGATTTATTCCTCTCTGATGAAAAGACGTGACTAAAATAAATCAACCTATTCTATATATATATATATATATATATATATATATATATATATATATATATATATATATATATATATATATATATATATATATATATATATATATATATATACGGGATCCCATAGATCTAAAACACTGATATAACGCCTAATTATTGGAGGTTATCATTGCAAAAATAAACAGCAATAATAATTTAATCCGCAAAAATTAAAGCGTTATATATTAAATATACTTAGAATTCGTATATAACGAGCAATCAACTTGCAACAAATAATATCACCTTCAAATAACAATTCATTACTCTAATAATATTATATCGTCAAATAAATCCATAAAAAATTGCATAAAACAATTTTGCAATACAAATTGCATTAAAAATTTTGCAACGCAAATTGCATTATCTAATTTCGTAATCGAGAAACGCAAAATCAATCCGAAAAAAAAAAGAGTAATGCAATGCAAAAGACGAATGATGCAATACGATACTGTATCGATGCAATACAACACCATAAGTTTCATCTAATTCAAAAAATAAAATTACAATTCAATATTATTTAACTAAATTGCAAAAAAAAAAGGAATAAAGAAAATCTTTATTTATTTTTCCACTTTAATTCTATCCTAGAGTAACTATCTCAAAACTGCTAAATATTTCCAAAAGTAAGTTGAATTCTATAAGTAACAAAAAATTTGCATAGTATACCATCAAAAGTAATCAATAATAATAATCGATACAATTAAGAACATATTTGCGTCAGCAGTATCGGTTTGTTTGATCAGAGTAAAAACAAGTTGAATTAATGATCGAATACGAGTACAGCTCGTTCGATTTGCTCCTGAAAATCGTAACCTGCTCATTATGTTAACGCCAAAGAAATTCAACGGCCTGAGGTCAACCACCTGAGGTCATGCTGCCGAATCAAGACCTTCATTTCATGCAAATTCAACGCAATTAGAACTGCCATCTCTCAACAGCTGAATGCATCCTTATTGCTGCTTGAAGATACTCGTAACAGTATAACGCAGAACGTCAGCAAGTATGGATTTTCCCTCGGAAGCCACTTGTGATTGATGTTATATCCAACAATAAAAAGAATCCCGAATTTTTCTGCAATTCGAAAATCAACTACTACGAAAGATACCTTTACAAGTAATGAATATTTAAAAAATAAAACGAAGACTAATAGGTTGTGATCATTCCTTACGTGCATCAAATTAAGCTAACTCCTCAACCTATTGTCAAAAGAGTCAACTAGCCAAAAGTTTATCGCCTAATTCCATCAAGAAAACCGAAATTAAAAAATATTCAACAACAACAACAACAACAACAACAACAACAACAATCATTTTCCACTTTTATACCAGATCACAAACTTAATCATATCCCTCACTGATCGCTTTATCAAAACTTCAATTAATCGTTTCTTTTACAACTATTGGAATGGTAAACGTTCAAAAAAAAAAAAAAGAAAAAATATTGAAATAATTTAATTTCAATTTTCATTTCCTTTCTAATAAAGAATAATTTAACTGCAAATCATAAGTGTATTGAAAATTCCCTTCAAAAATCATTCTAAATCTCCAATGACCAATGATTACTCTTTTGTAAGAAATATCCAATCATCTATATTTACATTCATAAAAGATGCTCCATGTTCTTCATATTTATATACTTATATATTTCCATATTTCGAGATTAAATTCAAAAAAATTCGAAGCAAAAAAGAAAATTGATTTCGACCTTTCAAATTAAATTTTTTTTTTGCCCTTATCAACTTATGAAAACAATTTAAAAAAATTTACATATTATTACCTAAAAGAAGATATTAGCGTAAAAATATTTCTCAAATCAATATCCATTTTTATTTGTTATCTATATTAACATCGTCATTCAAAGTTTTCGTTGATTGATTTGAAGAAATCGATAAAATGATTTCATCATTGATCCTTTTATAAGCTTCTTCCATAATTTTTCGACATTTAGCAATAAGCTCATCGATATTTTCGAATTCTGACGTATCAACTGCAGGCAATGCTTCGATTATAACACGACCACCATAATCGAATTTAAATTCCGACTGAAAAAAAATATATCCCCTATTTCAAATAATTCTATTGAAATTGAAAAAGAAACAATTAAATTATGAATTGCCCCTTATTTAATTTCAATTTACTAATTACGGAGAAAAACCTTTCAATTAAATAACATTCAATTTTTTATTATATAAAATCAACTAGGAACAAAATTTCCACAAATCGATGAAGCAATAATTCCGCCTATAATCTTCTTTATTGATATTCTTGCTTCAGGTGAAAATCTAATAATCTTCCATGTCAAGAAAACATTTACAATTGTATAAGATGACTTCATCTTCTCTTATCCCCCTTCTAACGCTCATCACCCCTCCAAAAGAGAGAACCGACGCCTAACTTGGTTAGTCATTATCCATGTCTTTCGATCTCAACCAGGCTAATTTACAGCAAACAATACGAAAAAAAAATCAGTATTTCTAGCCAGGAAAAAAATCCACAGCAATAAAATTTCAATAAAAAGAAAGAATGTAAAAAAATTACCATATCGTAAAAATTTTTGTACGACGAAATAACCAACGGAACAATTGGAATCTGAAAATATAATAATTTATGCAAATTTATGCAAATTTATGCAAAGAAATAAAATCACCTTTACAGAAACAAAAAAAAAGATAAGTCGAAAATCACAAATACGTCTAAACGGCACTAATTAGTTTATGCTTGACCTCGTTCAGTACGTTGCGACTAACGTGATGGTACTGATAACCATCTCTTTTTAATAAAACATTCCCATTGCGGTAACAATATATGCGATGAGTTTAATGGAGCAGAATAAAGCACGATTCACGCTCTACAACTTCCGGAATACTCCATGTCTTCCGGAATTTTTAAGCAAATTTCCTTCAAAAGAGCAAAACCAACATGCAGCCTAAGCTATGTTTATGATCCCCAACGCCGAAAAGCAAATAAGCACTATAATACTGCGCTTTTCTGCAATAGTATACTTGCCAAAAAGTAAGGTAGTAGAAAAGTAAGGCCAACATGAGTATGAGCCAAGAGACTCATTAACGAAGTACTCCTGAGACTCCTCAATGAGAGCATCCGCAGTGAAGATTTCCTCAAGTAGTACAAAAAACCAAATCATTTATAATTGCGCACAAATAATCATCAACAGGTGAATCAACAGGTGGAGGTAAGTCAATTCAGCCAAAACACCTTGATGACATCCTACATTTGACGGGACCCTATTAATGAAACTGTATTATGTGCAGGTAGAAAACGACTGCTATACTTTAAACGAGGAAACGAGACAATCAACCAACAGCATTACACCTGAAATCGGCTCACCAAACGGTGACTTTTATGCAAATTTAAAGAGGTCTTAGAAATAAGTGGGGAAATGCGTCAAGAGGCCAGCGCGATATGCGCTTTTGAGCTTGAGTCCATCAATACGAATCGCCCTCGGAATGATCGAAAAGCAATTTGGATATGTCCGTTAACGCGACTACCAATGAAATTGCCTAGTCGTAAATACTATCGACTAAAAAAGATCGTTTCAAACCAACATCCTAATCACGAGATAAAATTTGCATATGCAAATTAGTTGGCATATTTACGCACTAACTAAAAATCCTACAGGTGATGAACGAAAATGAAATTATCTTAACGGTAGAGATATAACCATCAAGCTTTATTATCGCCTTTCTTGATATTCATAAATTGAAAGAGCAGAAAGATCACGGTGCGTACCATTACCAGCCCCATATGAAATTATGAATCTATTTTTTAAAATTTCTCTCTCCATTAGCCTTGAATATGCGTATACAGTCGCATCCTTAAATTTGAATAATTTTTTAACCTTGAAAAAATTTGCATATAAACTTTCAACCATAGAATAAACTAAGTAATTCACGATATCGATTCATTTTCCGCTAATGTTGATTAATCCGGAACGCATAATCGAAAATTTGAAATCCATAAATCAACGTCTAAGAAATCAACCTTTGCTTGACGTGCAATAACAAATGCTCCCTTCTTAAATGGTAGCATTGTTCCATTTGAACTACGAGTTCCCTCCGGAAATATCCAAACTTTTCGCTGAAATATGGAATTCTTTTAGAAAATCAAAAACAAAATAATCAATAAAAAACCGCAGAAAATTAAGACAATAAGTGTGAACATTCAAAAGATCCATGGTCTTTGTTACCGCACAAGTTGGGAACACAACGTTTCATCACCGATGACTTAAATTACGCCTTAAAAAATATCTATCATATATGCCTCATCTCCGATCTTATAGACATAGTTTTATGGTCGAACCACTACTTTTGAGAGAATAATCCGAGGTGAAAACGTTGCAGTAAACTTGCTACTGCTTTGATATGATGGCAAATTTCAATGGCATTTGGGAGAAAAAAGGGGAGATGGACTAGGGGAGAGGGGAATGAAAGAGGACGGGGAGGGGAGACAAATACACTATTATTCTCATCTCTCCGCAATATTTGTGCATAATGCATTTCTCCATAAGCGACAATCCAATAATATTTCTAACCTCTCTACATTTCTAAATAAATCTCTGCATCATTCCACGGAAAATGCCAATAATTTATCCACCTATATTTATCTAAAAATAATTAATTCATATATTTGTATCATGAATTTATATAATAAAATATCCATTTAAATAGTCTGATTAAAAAAAAAAATCATTCAAACACCTCTCATATTCAACAGCCGGAAATTCATCTCATTTTAAAATTCCATTCATTACAAATTTCCGAGAAAAAAAAAATGCAAAAACAAAGAAAAAAAAACAATTTAAGAAAAAATTCAACTAACATTTTCTTTAATAATCGCATCAGCAACTTTAATTAATGATTTATGTGCTTCTGCCTTGTTGAAACGATTGATATAGATCGAATTTGAAAGGAACGTACAAATATTAAAACCGGGCACAAAACGTAAACTGCTCTTCAATAATACAACACAATTCTCTGGCCATACATAAGACATCGCTGAAAAATATCTTACAGAATAAGTTGGAATGAAAAAACTTACTTAAAAAATTTCCATTTTTATTGCTTCGGTATATATATATATATATATATATATATATATATATATATATATATATATATATATATATATATATAATAATATAAACCAATATTTAGCATATAAATATGACCAATAGAAACTCACAAACAAAAATATTAACCTATATACGAAAAAATAGGCAAGAAGCAAATAAAAACAATCAACTTAGCTAAAACTTACAAAGAACATCCAAAGCACTTTGATGATTGGCGATTAAAATATATGGCTTATCGGATTCAGTATAGTGCATATTTCTTAGCTCAAATTTTGTTCCCATCCAAAACGTCGAATATTCAAATATTCGAAACATTCGACTGCAATATTAATTATTATCAATAATCGAAAAAATTTATGAAATAATAGAATCAATGATTCAAAAAATTGCACAAAAATTACAACAACCTCAAGTGGAAATATTCCATCATCGGCATTTTTCTTTGACTTAACGGCAATTATTAAATAATCATGAAGCTCAGCCATCTCAATCTTTCCATCTCTAAATCAAACATATAAAAGACAATTCTCAACTTCCGTACAATTCATTTCTCTTTTTAAAAAACACTCATGCAAAAAAAAAAAAAAAACCGAACATCGAATTCCCACATAAAAATCAAAAAAAAAAATTTTTTTTTCTTAAACAAAGCTATAAATTCTCCGCCAAAAATTGGATAGATATGATGCCAGCTTATGATCATCCCTCACATTTCAATAATTTACTGCTGACTCCGATCGGATTCACAGGATGATACGAATACGATCATCAAAATTGGATAATTCGACGCCGATTGAGCGTTAACGGCTAGGCGTCGAATTAAGGTCATTAAAACACTAATAAAAATAGAATACATATGGTTGTTATTCGAATAAGATAATAAATAATTACAACAAAAACTATTCTATACTGATATTTAAAAGAACGCCGAATCCACTTCCGTTGATTAATTATTAAAATTTGAGACTCATTTTTACGAAAATTGCTATTAGATGCAAAAATAAAAAATAAAAAATCAATTAAAACTTACAAATGATTCTTTGGAGTTCTTCCATATGGTAACGATATTAATGCACCAATTGTTGCCGATGCAATAAAACAAGCACCATAAAGGGCTATTTTAACGCGAAAACGAAATTGTGCAGATGTGATCCAAAGAATTGGCACAATAAATATCAACATGATCAATAATATACTCAAAAATCCACCTATAGACAGGTCCATTTTGGCCACTTTCTGAAATTATTTACGCACAAATTTTGTCACTTTACAGGACAAAATGGCCAAAATACCGATAATAACAACGGCTCTTGTAAAAATCGACAACAAACAGCGATCGAATAAATGTAGCACAGATTCACATACAATATTATTATAGTATATAAAGAATTCAATAAATAAATAAATAAACAATAAATAAATAAATAAATAAATAAATAAATAAATAAATAAATAAATAAAGCATGTAAATGCGGCAAAAAGGTTAGCAGAATGATCTTTTTTTTGCATTTTAGTAGCCCATCAAGGTGGCCGTCAGCGAGTAGTCGAATTCGATTTCCGACAAAAATTTCTTAAAATCCATAGTGAATTGTGCATTTATTGAAGTAGAAAATCTACATCACAATATGAAAATATTTCATGAATTTTGCATTCCATTGCACTTTTTATATGCAAAAAAAAAAAGTTTTTTTTTAAAGCTACAATAGCTATTTCCTTCAGATCATATACACATTCTATTTCTATTTCTTCCGGCAATCTTTTCTTTGCAAATAAATCATATTCATAGGCATCGCACATATAATCATCCCTTTCCGATAAACATTTCCAGCAGAACTCGAGCGCATTTTGCTATTTCTTTCTTCCCATTTAATTACCCTCAATAATTACGCATGATTTTCTCACACCTGATAACACTTCAATCTTTTTTTTTAATTCAAGAAAACAATCCCTTTAAAATACGAGCGTAACTCTTTCTTTCCATCATTCACGCACAAACAAAGAACGCCAATGCACTATCAGGTATACGGAATGGAAAGGAAGAGCTGTTGGCTTCAATGCTTGCTATCGTAGTTCCGAACGACTCACACTCACCACATATATCGCAAAACTATTTACTAGAAGTTCGAGGCAAAAAAAAAACAACTGTTCATACAACATTCCACTTTATTTATTCACAGGTTTTGGTATCACTAAAAAACTATACTCCCAAAAAGAATAATAAAGAAATACCAAGTTTATTATAAGGTTTAAAAATAGTTCCAGATAAAAACGCTTTAAGCCAAAAACCGACCTCAGGTAAAAAAAAAAAAAGTGAAATACAGCTGCACGAATTACAATAACCACTAAAATATCTGTACTACCTTTATGACAAAAGCGACAAACACAAAATATCTTTCAAACATTGCATTTTGATTGACTGAATGTCTCCGATGGAGCATTTTCGCTCGCTTCATATCATAAATCAATTAACAATAAAGATAGACAAAGATAAAGATAAAAAGTTGCCGGTATCGTTTCCAATAAACGGGTCGTAAATATCAAAATTATAAATAAAATAATACTTGCCGAAATGCTCAGATGACTACAAAAAAAAAGGTAAAATAACGTCGCTAAGCGGAATATTATCGGATAATAATGAAAAACACTCAGAAACGATTGATGATTTTAAAAAAACTCGTGATCAGAACTCGAACTCAGTTTTTGGTGGTACTAACCAAACCTCAGGTGAAACTAAATTATCGGTATAATAAACTGCAATTAAAATTTAAAAAAAAATGAATTTGCATAATAGATGAAATTTGATGACTAGTTATTACTGCCTAAAGACAAACAAAAATGCGAATATGAACGAAGAGTGATGGTTCTAGTGAGAGCAAACACCTTGAATGAAGCATAGAAAGAAACTTCTGTTCGCGACAAAACTCAATACTAAATAAATATTTATATAAACTCTATTACTATACTTTAAAAAAATCAATGAATGGATAAATGACCTATATTCCATTATGAAACTATCTGTTATAACTTTAGGTTTCATTTCGAGAACAAACAGAGCATCAAACGATTTGATAAAATAAAGAAATAGAAAGACTGATTTAAAAAGCTTCCAACTTAGGCATGAAATAGAAGATATCAATAAACGATTATGATGACAGTTCGGTCATAAACATTATCACTGATAAACTTCATCATCGGAGTTCTATCTCAACTACATTAAATCATTTCTATTTTAATCGAAATTAATTTCCTATGAAACAACTATTATCTATTCCTTAACGAATGATCTTTTTGCCCCCCCCCCCCCATCAACAAAAAAAAAAAGAATGGTAGCACAGGTTTCTTCCTAGGCAAGTTTAGCATCAATAAAGAAATAAACAGTTAAAGAAATACAAAGAGAGATAGAAAGAAAGAGAAAAATACACAAAGTGAAGGCATTAATAAATAAACCTGGAACGTAAGTGCTGCATTTAAAGCATTCAGGAAACAATCATACCGCCTTTCATCCAAAGCAACCTGAAATTGAGCGTACCATCGTCGAGGTACGAAATTCAACATGATATATTCACTTCTGTGCGAGCAACTCTTTTCGAACAAACAAGTCGACATTCAATCGTTGTCCTCATATTCTTCCCCATATATTTCATTTAAGCCTATTTAAGAATGGTGCCATAAAAAATTGAACTATCAAACAAGTATTCAATTAAAATATACACAACTATTACTTAAATGAATAAATTTTAATTTAAATTTAATTAATCAGCGAATATTAACAAAAAAAAAAAAGAAATCACCAAATTATATCGGTAAATGACAGAGAGCCAATAAAAATGCAGATAGGCACATTTCTGAATCAAACGTATGCAAAGAGTGGATGACGATTTTCAAACATTTCAACGTCACAATATATGCGCCCTATCAAATACAAACTAAAAAAAACTTGCCTGGCAAATATTTATGAACATAACGGTTGAAATACCTCAAGTGAAATACATCAGTGACCCGACCATCCAACTTACATCAAAACATCTCTTCCTTTCTGAGCGAATATGAACGATAAGAAACCAAAAATGAGATATGATCTGGATGAACGTTATCCTGCGATGCATCATTCGACAGCAACATCCATCACTAAATAACGACATCACCAGATTAAAAAAAAACCATTTTGGTAAATAGAGGGGAGATGCAGGGAAGGAGAGGAGAACGGGGGGAGGGATATAGGTGGGCAGGAGGAAAGCAGAGGAAAAATTTCAACAACAACGATTAAATCCCAACGCCAAGTGCGAATCACAAAAGCCTCCGAAAACACCATCAATGAACAACAACTATGAGCAGCGAAATACTTAAGTAGGCGCCGCCTCAGATCAAAAACCAATTGCATTACCCTTCGGCAATAACTTGCACCTACCAGGTGTGCATATCACATCAACCAGTTTCACACTCTACACATCTATCAAGGTGAACTCATAAAGTACCCTTTTCCTTATCAACAAAAACCATATGAGCGGCATAATATATGCTATTGCATTGAAAAACTAAATTTACAAATGAAAGATAGAATATGCAACGAAATGTCTTCATATTCTAATCAGCTTATAGAAATCGTCCACAGAAGATCCTTTTTTGGGGTGGGTGGGGTGGGGTGGGGGTGAGGGGTGGGGTGGGGTGGGGGAGGGGTGGGGTGGGGAGGGGAGACAAGGCCCATATAAAATGGAAATTCGATAGCTATAAAAAGCATACAATCCAATTTTTCAAAACAAATCTCTACAACCGTCTCGAAGTTGACGTGTCAATCTACATTAAAAATGACAGAGGAAATCAATCCGTTATATACCTATAAACATGAGGTACCACCGTTACCCTAACTTCCATGATTCCTAGGTAAAATTATTAGGCAAACAAACCGACAGACAAACACACAGACAGACAGACATGCATAAATGCAGATGTTGCCATGATCTTCCACAAAGGAAATCTTCAAAAGCACACCAGAACAATATTTCTATTGGAAATTAGAACTGAAGCGCCGCAAAACATCTGCACATTATCAGCACCTCTATTGTGTACTCAGACTGTTTGATACGTTATCAGGCCATTACGTGAACGTCAACGCTGATATAAATTTATTTTCATATTTCACTTCAATTCACCTGATCTTTTATGTTCACTAAGTTTAACCAAGTTCCTTACCTAGTTCGCCAACTCAACTTCATCAAGTTTAACCACTTCCCTCATCTAGTTCGCAAACTTCATTTGTTCCAACTAAACTAAAAAAGATTGAGCTCAAATTCATTTATTACTATTCCACCAACGTTCCCTCAGCTCGAATTGTATCTTTCTTCATTCTCAGTTCCTCAAATTTTTCTTGATATGAGTGCAAAACACGTCATATAGGTTCCAAAAACAGAAAAAAAAAAAAAGATTCGCCAACACTATTCACTTAAGAATCGATAAAGATATATAATCAGTAAAAACTCTAAAACATGACAGCACGATTAATCAATTATTTGAACGGATAAGAAGACATTCAACACATTTGAATAAAATCTCCAGGTAAAAAAAAGAGAAGATTTTATCCATTCCTATTCATGAAAAATACCATAAATTCATTAAATTATAAAAAAAATTCTAAGTTAACCCGACTATTTCCTACTCATACAAACTGAATTCCAATGGAGGAAAAAATTGCACAACGATAATCAAGGTAACTAATTGAAAATATGATTCTTCATCCATTAAAAAGTTAAATCCGATCACCTTTATACATGAAAGATGATCAGATTTCAATTCCCCTTCATAGCTTCTTCGATGCTCGGCTAGAGTCTTTAACAATTTCCCTTCGAACGTTCACGGCAATCCAATAGAATGGCCAAAAACTATCGAAATACCATAAAAATAATGATACATTTTATATAGTACAACATAACATTTACCCTATTATGTTATCGCCCCTTAATATAACGCAAAATGGAACGACGATAAGATCAGATTCAAAGGCAATTCTCTCATAATGGGATTTAAATCGAGAAGATGGAGAAGCAAAAGAAAACAACTACATGGATGGCTCATTCAATTCTCTATAGTATCTTATTGAATTAAAAGCCAAATTGAAAAAATCTAAAACGTCTGTCGCATCAACCTCTCTCCCTCTCTGCCTACCTAATTCTCCCCTTGCTTAGACCTCATCAAGCACGTCGACTGTCCCACAATCCAACCACCCGATGTGTCCTCTATTTTAATACATCACAATGCGGTAATATTTTGACTGCTGTCTATATTTTCCCATGATAACCTATATGCATCGCTATAAAAATAACAAGAATTTGAGCAAGTTGGTGGCAAACTTCTTAAACCTCATTAACGGATCAATAACAGGTAAGAAAGAATGGATGGCAAAACACCTTAAAGGATCAATGACAGGTAAAAGAGAATTTCTGAATGAGGTCATCAAGTATCCTCATCTTGACGAAGCATAAAGTACCATCAGTTGTTGAATACTTGTTAAAAGTTGCTGCCATAAAAATAAACTTCTAAGTAGTGAGCCTTACAAAGAATCTTTTATTAAATGACACTAATCAAACCTTATATAACGAGGAAGTCGCCACATCACTCTCTCATAAAAAGGTAATCTGTGGCGTTTGCTACCTGTGAGGTAACAAATCAAAAGAATACAAGGATATAAGTGCACCTGAGGGAATACACGAGTATAAGTGCACCTGAGTAGCATTATAATATCAAAAATTCATAAATTATGATACAAGAGTAATGGCAATGGCTTCATATAAAAATAACGGCAATATTTCTTCTCATTAAATCCTCATATAAAAAAAAAAAAAAAAAAAAAAAAACAGGAGCCGCTTAAAAGAAAAAAGATATACGAAAATTTTTAAAGCAAGAAATAATTGCAATCGAGTGTTAAACAAGATAAAGAGAATATAATATGATGATAGCGATAAAGGTACAATAAAGGTAAAGGTGTACAACACACCTTTAAATGCAATTATTAGCAAATAAGTTGAGTGTTAATAAGTTCGAATGTCAATCGAGCAGCAATATTATTTTCGAACAATGCAGATGAGTCAAACATCATACTTCTTAAATAAACTAATAGCACAAAACAAATAAAGGTTATATCCCACTTTTTTCAAACACTGTAAAGACCTTCTTGTAGAAAGTGAAGTACACATCTCTTCAATAAATCCATCTATGTTAGATCCCCTATATAAGACCAGGTAGATTCCTATACAGAAGACCAGGTCGCCGATCTAGAAGACAAGATCCCATACATAAAACACCACAAACCTTACACAGAAAACCAGAATCCTTAAATAGAAGACAAGGTCCTCTACATCCACGACTAACTACAATCCACAAAAATACCATAAAACAATCAACTTCAATCGAATAACTTAAAAATCTAGTCAACTGATGAATGCTCATCAAAGCAAACAATTCGAGGAAAAGTGCAATATCATCACTCATCTGAATGTTTATTATTAGCCGCTATACCTATGTTTTCATTCGGGAAATCACGTGTACACATTTTCCGCTTAAATTTTCACATCAGCCCACCTCTATACCTTCTCTCACACATCTGCTGTTAGCCAATAAACATGCTTCTCTGCAAATAACTACAAAGTATAAAGTTCACTTTTGTGCTTCCTTGCAAAGGTGCATCCTTGTCGCGATGTGTTTACACCTACATGTTGGTTTGCATTTCAGCAGGCTGCTTTCGACTGGAATTGCTGCGAAAAAATGAGAGCATTTTTAACGCATTGAATTCTTTAATAATGAAATCGAGTGAGTGAGAGGGAGACGGAGATAGAGAAAAGAGAGAAAGAGAGTTGGAAGAATTAGGAGCTAATCTGCAACCAATCTCACAAAAATTCTCTGACATTTAAAAGTGTTCATGAAATCTTCTTATTATTCTCAATCTCTAATCCGACCGGATACGGTTCAAAATAAACCGTCCGGTTTAGAATTCCAAGGAATCACCCTCATTATTAAAGAATTCAATGCGTTAAAAAAATGTTCTCATTTTACCATTCGACGATCAGTCCGTCTAGTGCATCAAATTCCAAAAGAGTTGGCTAAAGTTACCTAAGTTGATACGTCTAATCCAATATTGCAAAAACATGAATGCACTATGACCAATCAATAATTGGCAAAGCCAGGAATTTCAATTTCGAGATCAATTTTCAGGAATTTCCGGACGTTTCAATTACCTTATTTTCATACATATAATCGCCGCACTTGGAAGACTATGTCAATAAGCGCTGGATAACACTATTTAGGCATTCAAAAGGGTAAATTCTAATAAGTAAAGCACTTAGGCAAAAGGGTAAATTTAAAGATTAAAAAAAAAGAACGTCGAACGTTCTAACGATTAGAAAAAGCGGATATAATTCCGGACAGACGATGTTCGCTTCCGGAAAACATCGGATATCCGTCAAAAAACCACTCCAGAAAAACATGGTCCACTGCAATCCGTTCTCTCTACCAAAACTGAAATATACCCCCCCCCCCCTCCCTCCCTCGGCCGTGTGACATTATTGCGCTTCCAGTGCATCTTCACACGGCACTGACGTCAGGCTAACCACGAACAAGACAAGCGCAGCCGATAAGAACTGCTTTTTGGTTATCACCCTCTTAGTTTTGCATATCATATAATCAACAGCCAAATGAAGGCTATGCAAAACACAGTGTACCGACTTTTACTGGAAAAATTACCACAAAAGTAAAATTGAATGGTAATTTCACACCTGTTTTAAAATTGAATGATTTTGTAAACAATGAAGATAAATATGAAAAGGTATTTTCACAGGTACGATTAGATTACATTAAGCTATCCTAAGCTGAAAACAATGGCAGACTGATTTTCAGCGATCTCCTTATAAATAATAATCCCTAAATGAAACTTCGCCAAGTTTAATCACAGTCACGAGCATTGCAATAAAACGAATCAATAAACTTAAAGGCAAGAAGAAAAAAGAAGCAGAATTATGAAGGAAATATATCAGATATGACGATTAACTGACAACTGAAAGCGAATGGATGAAAACACGGCAAAATGTGAGGAAAAAATAGATTAAATTTGCATATAATTTGTCCACATGACTTGCATTTTTACATACCAACCGGTTGCACAAATTGGCAATAAAGAATAAATATTTTGGAATATTTTAATTTAGTTGATAGATGATATTAAATTAAAAATTAATCGATGCAAAATGTATAAAAAATGACTCGTATAAAATATATGCTATATTCATTGCTACAACAAAAAAAAAAGTCTTTTTTTTGCATGGAATATATATTCGACAGAGGAAATATGCAAACGAATAATAAAAACATCGTAATCATAAACATAAAACGCAGTGATGCTTTTAAAATCCTTTAAAAAAAATCAAAAAAAAATGCCCGAAATCATAAGGAGCGGAGTTATCCAGGAATTATCCACGATTGCAGACATAGCAGAATGCAAAAAAAAAAAAAAAAGAAATTTGTTACAATCGTTGAGCAATTGATATTGCATCCACATCGGATGTAAAAACTTCTCGGAAAGCTTTTCTTCTTTCCTAACGTCTCATTTTGAAATGCACTATTCAAGTTTAATCGCCATCTTTGAAAAGATCTGTTGCGGTGAACGACCGTGTTGCAACTCAATTTTGCATAGATCGACTTCGGTGATATCTATTCTTCTCTGCGCCATACTATTTCGCTGTTCCTCTATTTCTGTAGTTGCTTAATTCAAACCGGTTATCCAGGGTGCATGTTCAGTCGGTGATATTGGTGGGTTTTTATCCGACGTGTGTTCAGTTACCCAATTGTTTGGTTAAAACTTCGCTTCGACTCGAATCGTCTCTTTTCTACAATCAGCCAGCAGTACAACAAGATCTATGAGGATAATCGAAAGAAAGTTCAACGGCGCTTCATTAAAGCTGCTTTCGTGAAATCAGTTCATGGATCGTTCCAGTCTATTTTATGGATCATCACTGCCTATTTGTAATAGGTTGGCATAATTTTTGGAACGTCATTCACAAAACAGAACAAGAAAAAGCTCTAGAAGATACCTTGCAACAACCCACTCAGAATAGGATAAAGCGAGGATATGGCATTTCGAATTTCTTTTCTGTATTTAAAAAAAAAATTTTTTTTAAACCCCACTAAGATGGCATCACTCACCCAATAGACCTTCAATTTCAGCAATTTTCGGCTATGGCATCGAGTAGGTCGCCATAGCAAAATGAAAATAGACCACATTTCCTTGAAAACCGCTATTAAGAGCTTCATTGCAGTCATGATAAGACGTGATATGCTGTCTCAACATGGATTTCTCTTTGAGGCAACAGTGTTGATTCGTTGATGATATTAGGAAAGCTGAGATGACTCAATGCGGATTTGTGCAGAAAAATTTCGAGCACGCAGCAAAACGAAAACACAAAACTGATAAACACATTGAAATAATATCAAAATGCACTGAAGCAATATGAATTTAGTGAAGGAATAAAGAAATTCGTTTAAAAAAAAAAAACGGCTGCCGGAATTTATATATGGATAAGAATATGAATATTGATTAACGAAAGAAATTAAACTTCAATATGATTTATTAGACCCGATCGTTGAACTCATAGCTTGGCAAATTATTCAGTTAAAAAAAATGATCAAATAAAGCCTATTAAGTAATAAATTGCAGAGCTAATGCGAAGCTTAGCGCTTCTTCTTTGTTTATTCTGTGGCAAAAAAAAAAGAGAAGGAAAAATTGAGGAAATGGATTGTTGAATCAAGATGGTGAGGAGTTCAAGGAAGTCATGTCACCTCACCTTTTCATTTAGACCATAAATAAATGAAGCGGATGGAACTCTCTATCTACAAGGTTAAATTCGGAAGAACAAACATCAGCCAGTTTTGCTGCCGGATTTAGTGCTTACTTTCTTTTTTTTTGCATATTACTTTATTTTCCGGACGTCAAACACTCCTTTTCTTGACATCCGGAAAATTACATAGTTTGCTCTCTCGTAGAGTGGATTTAAAAAAAGAAGTCGGTAATTTGCTTTCCGATATTCTTCCGGAAACTGCTAATTTATGCGTCAATTAGCAATTCCCGAAAATCATATCTTGCATTTAGTTTTTCTCAACTTCAAACAAACAAATATGCACTCTCGACATCAATAAAAATATAACAACCCGAATTCCGTCACCGGTTTCTGCCGAACACCTTCATAAAAGCACCCTTTTACTATTCGAACGCACGACCGATGCACAACGACGGACGAAACTAAACTGGATAGAGTTGACAATAGCAATTCTTATATACCCTCTCTAGTATCAACGCAACACTTCGAAGAGCATTTAAGAAAGCAAGTTGTTCAACGATCATAGTTAAGCTGCTTTATAACCATAATCGAGCTGCATAACGATCAAAATCGTTACAAAAGAAAAGAGGTGATGTTTGACTATGGTTTTGCTGGTGCAAATGATTAGAACCACTATTATAGTATGGATAAAAATAAAGCCCCACAAGTGAAGAGTATAAGTATATGAAGCGATCCTTGCAAAAACAGAGACGTTATGCCTACAAAGCAATCTTATTAATTCCCGAATTGAAAAAAAAAAAAAAAAAATAGAAGAAAACGAAATACAAACGCCTAGCAAATAAGTTATCAAAAGCGCTTTAAAAAGTCTATTCTAGTTGCCTCTAATAGTCTTGGATCAATGCCAATTAATCGAAATAGTGATGAAACTGCTTTTATCTCTTGCAGCACTAAAATTTTAGCGGTTTTTTTTTCCGTGCAAAAAAAAAAGAGGAAATTCTATCGAATTGATAATTGTTTCGTAGAAAATGAATGACATCAAAAATGAGCGGAAATATTTTCGGCTATTTATAATGACATCAAAACAACCATTCATCGTTTAGTATCGCTTACTACGCGGTCGGTTTGAAGAGAGCTCCTAGCAGACTCTTTGGCTTCGTCCTACTGAGTCACTCCGACCAGGGGCCTCATCGGGACGAGGGTGGTGCAGCACGACAAAGCTCTCCACTTCAGCGGAACAACGATGAATCGACTCGTCAGTATCCGATGGGCAGGAGAGGTGAGCCTAAGCCCTAACTTTCACGCTACCTCACAACTTCACCTAAGCGGAAGTGGAAACGACATGAAGAGACATTTATTCGTAATGAATGCTTTCTCGATTAAATTAGAGTAAATAACATTTTTGAGTTCATTTATAATTGAATTTAATCGATTCTCTATACTTATCATAGTTGTTTCTTATAAAAATTCGTTACTTTTTATAGAATTAATTTCGGAAAATTTTCGTTGATATAAAATAGAGAATGAAATAATATCATACGGTAGTAATCGACATTTTGAAATATTTCATCGAATATTTATCTTTTTAGGTGATATTTGCTGTAGAATGATTTCCTAATAATTACAACTGAAATATTTTCGCCAAATCTACCAAAGAAAATTATGTATTTTGGCCAAATATGGCCAAAAAAATTAATCTAGAATTTTTATGGCCAAATATGGCCAAAAATTCTCGAATGCATCAATAATTTTATAAAGAAATAATCATGAGAAATATTCGAAAATAAAAAATATTTAAGCCTAATTGGATGGGAAAAAAAACGATTAGCAAATTAGATGAGGATAAGAGCGAGATTCGCTTTTTTTTTTTATTTCATTACAATCATACAATTACTCACATAATTCGTATTCGATGTGATGCAGATGCATTACTATAATTAATGCTTCAATTATTCCACTCATTGAAATAATGATTAACGCAGCTAAATCAGTGTAAGCTAAAATTCATTCAAGTTTAGTCAAGTTGGAATTTAGGCTGAATTTTGAAATAAAATTCAACTTGAAATATTGTATTTATTTAAATTTTAGAAAGCTTTAATCATATATAGTGATTCTACATTTTTAATTTTTTTTTTCTGCGCACATACATATATTTAATAAATTGAAGTTAGGCGGGCATTTTCTATGAGGCATACTTTTATTGCTCGCATATATTTCAAAATTTGATCTTAGAATTGAAATTAAATGTTCTAGATAATTGTTGAGTGTGATAATATATCTAATAATTATAATTAACTAAAATTTAAAAAAAATCCTTTATTCATTTCCTAATAATTTCATTCGTATCGATTAATATTCATCATCATTGAGTAAATTCGAGAAGAGATATTCAATTTTTAAGCAACACATTTTTTTTGTGAGTGTATAAAATTGAATAAATATTATGCTTCATAATGCAGTTCTTAGTCTGGAATTGATTATATCGATAATCTCTTCTTGGAAGACAATGATTGAGGATATTGCTATCTATAGGAATAGAGGCGATCGAGAATACGGAACAGATTGTGCTTTAGAGGTGATTTATCTTTAAAGCACTTATACTTGCAACAAATTTAGTTGGCAACAAGTAAGCACAAAGATATTTACTCCACCAATATATAACTTTGCAATTGCATTCTTACTTTAAGAAAGGTGTTTTTTCTCACTAATATAAAGAAAGAACTAATTCGTTATATACTTAAACGAATAAATTTACATCTCATTAGGACTTATTTAATTTTATAATTCGTTTAGAATTTCCCTTCAAAAAGATTGTATTCAATTTTCAATTTTTATACTTTTATAGTATTTTTGATTAGCTAGCATAATTTGTCGAACTATCGCCTTGCTACATCTATTTTAATGCTAATTTTTCATTTTCATATGCTAGCATTGAATGATTAGAGTGAGGCCTCAATAATAAATTTGCATATAAGATAGCTAATATATAGGCTATAAGAAAATTAGCTGCATTATTTATATATAGACCTATAAATTCATTTCCTTCTATGTTATTCTGTGGATAATATCTTGATGTATTCGATCAAAATACTGATCACAGATGACGGAGTTTTTCATTTTCAGCGAATATATAAAGTGTCATACCACAGGGTAAGTTTTTTATTTCCAGCCGGTATATAGTGAGATGCTATACGGTGCGGCAAGTACACTTTTCTATCCCTTGTCTATTAAAAACAGTCAATCAAACATTCTTCATAGAGAGATCAATCTGCTAATGCTCGTGACAGATATAAAAATCTTCTAAATTATAGTAATTTTTCATTTTTGGAAATTTCAAATGCAATTCTCGTATGACTCAAACATTGCTCAGAGCTAAAATAAAATAAAATATTATTGGTAAGCGTTGTGCTATTTTATCCTTATAATCGGTTGCTTTTTTGAGAAGCTGAGATAGTATCAATCGATTATACTTAATATGGTTTTGATTTTCGAGAAAATTTCTTTCAATCGTACGTGAAAAAATGCTCTCTGAGATAAGTTCTAGGTTTACTATAATTTTTGGCAGTTATCATTATAACAGGCTATAAAATGCTTGTGACAGTATCAAGAACTTATCCTTGCCTTCATTTTCTATATATATATAAATATATATAAATATATATAAATATATATAAATATATATATATAAATATAAATATAAATATAAATATAAATATAAATATAAATATAAATATAATAAATAAATAAATATATATATATATATATATATATATATATATATATATATATATATATATATATATATATATATATTATATATAATGTATATATATATTTATATTTATATTTATAATTTATATTTATATTTATATTTATATTTATATTTATATTTATATGTTGAATTTTATTTATATTATATCAATTAATTTCAATAAGAATTTTGCAATATGGGCACCGCTAAAACGAATACAATTAATTGAATATTATTTTCATCGTTTAATGCAATCGAAATGAAAATTAATAATGAAGATTCAATAAAAACGCTTACTTTCATAGAAAGAGCGAGTTGAATTATTCTAATAAAATTACTCATTTATTATTTAATTCTTTTGAAATTAGAGATTATCTTACTTAAATAACATTAATAGCTTCTAAAATTTTATTCGATTTTGTGAAATAGATTCGTAATTTGGCGATTTCTGTTTTATTCTCATAAAAGATAATTGAGTCGGCTTAATTTCTTTCTATTACATTTGCAGGAAATATTTGAAGAATGGAAAATTAACGCTTGTTGGATTTAATGGCAATCGCTATTTCCTATTATCTGTAATAGTGATTAAATTCAAGAATTTTGAAGCTTTTCTTTTGTGCTTTAAAGTATTTCAATTATATATTTGAATTTTTAATGAATTCTTCGATTATAATCGTTCATTGAGGTAATGGACGTATTTGTTTGGCAAATAAATCGTCTAGTTAAATTTAATATAGTTTTTTCGGTTATGAAATTATTTCCCTTCATATTTTAACTC
Source organism: Ascaris suum (assembly GCA_013433145.1). Taxonomy (NCBI): domain Eukaryota; kingdom Metazoa; phylum Nematoda; class Chromadorea; order Rhabditida; family Ascarididae; genus Ascaris; species Ascaris suum. Next base: position 11,071,397 of record CM024175.1, read on the forward strand.
TATTTCCTGATTTTATTTGACTATTTAGTGTGTCGATTTGCTAGTGCTTTTCTTATGGGCGGATGATCACCTGAAATTATATACTTTATTTATTTATTTATTCATTTATTTACTCAGTTATTTATTTATTTATTTGATTATTTATCTATTTTTCAATATTATCGTCCTAAGATGGGGAAACATATAGAAGTATATGAGCATGAATAGCAAGAGCGAGCAAAACTACTCTAATTCCAAGTCTGAAATCGTCTCCATAAAAATATTTGCTTGGAAGACTCTCCTAGCTTTGCCGCATGCAATCTTACAATCTACGATATATTATTAAAAACCCTTATTGATTTCTTTATAAATTTTCAAAACCTTTCAATTAAATTAGAAAGTTTTTTTTTTGTGTGGGTAAAATTTCATCGTAGCTTAATGTTCATTTAATATTAAAATATTTTATTGTTTTTTTTTTAAATTATTATTTTATTATTGAAGTATAAGATTTTTTTGTGAATAATTCTCTAAAATTCATAAAAATATTCGTTTTTTTTTGTTTTTTGCTTTCATATAGCTGTTATCGATGAACGAATTTACGTCAGTACTGTAGAAAATAAAAAGTGCATTTTGTAAGCATTGATGTGAGAAGTTTACAAAGTAATTTTTATCATACATTTATATTGTCTTTGATTATCGTCGATCTTGTATAGATATAGCTTCATAGTATACGGTACAATATTTGTTATATCATGCGTGAATGTTTTTGATTCAGGCGTAATTCAAACTCAATAAACCGGAAACGTTACCTATTGAAGATAAAGTTAAGATAAATAAAGATAATCAGATAATTAGGTAAACGTTACTTGATGTTATCTAATTACCTAATTAAGAACAAAATTCCATGAAATTTTATTTAACATAAGACAATGCTTAATTTACCACTTTTTAATTAACCACTAATTGTGTGTACTGTTATATGAGAATTTAATGCGTTGGAAAGCTAAAAGTTTTAATGATTTGATATTGGTCATTTTTTTTTAATAAAAGAATTTTTTTCTTTGATTTCGATTTTTTTCATTTCTTTGTTTTTGTTTTTGCTTTTTTTTGAAACTTTTTAATCTGTATGATGCGCTTTCCTATTTACTGAATTCTAAGTTATGTCTTCATCGAACTATTAATCAAAACTTTCAATTATGCAATTTTTTCTTAAAATATTTAAGCTCATCTTTTCGTTTCTCATTTTGTTAAAATGAGCTTCACGGAAAATTCAAATATATCTTATATACTTTTTATGTTAGATGTTAACGAGTGATCAACGTTAAAAAGTGATCTGTTGTGATCAAATCAGTTTTATCGATCGTAGTGATCGTTGTAACGTTCATTTGTGTAACAAGTTGTATGCTCATAATTGTTTGATCTTGATGTGGTATCTTCCCCGTGTGGATTATGATCTCCCCATGCATTCAGGGCCGTAGCCGAAGATATAAATAGGCTGCGGTGTTGCTTGCTATTCAGTGTGTGTGTGTGTGTGTGCAGTTGTGTGGCTGCGGTGGCAGTTTTTTTTTTTTTAATGTTCTAGGTTTATATTTTTTCAGCAAATGTTCTAGGTTTATCCCGTGCAGAATTTTCGATGAGTAACAAAACGTCAATTCTATTAGTCTCAGATCTGATTAAACGAGAAAAAAGTTTTCATTTTTATTGAACATGAAAATAAACTCATTTTCATTAGAAGTTTTTTGGAAACTTTTATGAAAAATTTCACTGAAATTTCCGTCTTAGACATATCTGTAAGGAAATTCTTATCGAAACTCGTATAATTGTGCAAAATTTCTAAGAGTGATCATTAATGCATAAATGACAATTTGTTTTATCGTTAACCGCATCATTGAACTGGAGTTATTGCCGATTATTAATGAACGTTGATATATCATAAAGGATTTTAATTGAAATATTTCCTTGAAATTTCTAATTTTTATCGATTTGAGCATTTTTTTTTTAAAATTAGGCGGAAATATATTCGCTAATTTTATCGGATGATTATATGCGTATTTCCTGAAAAGAATTATGAAGTTTGTGGACAATACAATAGATCATTTATACCAACTTTTATCATACTTCGTGTATTTGATTTTATTAGGTGGATATTTCCTCTTGTCTATTCGGTGCATAATATGATGCATTTTCAACGTGTTTCTAAACATGCAAATAGTACTTTGAAAGAAGAGCAAATATATACTGAGAGAAGAGATTTGAACGGATGGATGAAGTATAAGCCTGAAAAAAAAAGGAAGTTGACCACTTCTATATGGAGTGGTTCTTATATGATCTATACTTATGCTAATTGGTTGATATTCAGTGTTAACCTTAATTAGAAGAGAACAACTTCAACGAAATATTCTCTACGATCCTCAACGGGTGGAGGATAGGACTGCTTATCTTGAACGAGTGGATGATGAAATTGCTTATCCTGAGCGGATGGATAATATAATTGGATTCTTTGTTTTCTGGAATATTATAACTACAAATATTATGAGTTATGTCTATACGAAAATTTATTCTCCTTATAAAAATACAGTGGATTAATTTATGAATATATAAGAATAATCTAGAAATGTTTTACCTGAGAGCTTAAGTGGAAATTATATATGTAATAATTATTATGCATTTCATTTAGTACACTTTGAAGGAAAACGTTTTATATTGAGATAGCAATTTGCTATTGCACTTGTCGGAAATATGCATATCACTTCAATTATATTGTCAAATTGTTCAAGCATGAGGCATTGTTGTCCTATTTGCCTCTTAATTGAACCTCAAACCTCATAATCCTAAATTATTGTTCTTGTAGATGTTTTACATGACATGCTAGTATGTGTTTCACCTACCTTCTTTTATTACAGAAGCAAAAATATTAGGTAATTCTTGTCGATATTATTAATACTTGATATATAGTCCTAAATCGTAATATTAAGTATTATTGTCAATATTCAAATATTTTGATATCCTATCAGCGTAATAACTGTCATTGAGTAATAATGTCATAATATTTTATAGTCGAATATAATTTGCATAAAATATTTTATGATTTGCTGTTATGAATAACCTCATGCAAATTTTGTTCAATTTAATTCTCTTCAATTTTTCTTTTCATCTTGCCATAGATTTTGCCAACTCATTATTTTCTACAGCAACTAACTTTTTACATTTATTTTTCGATTATTTGTTAAAAACTAAGCTGCTTTCGCTGGAAGTTTGATGGGACACAATGGTAGTAATTCACTTCTTTTCTTTTATTATAGGTACAGAAATATTAGGTAATTCTTGTCGATATCATTAGTGCTTGATATACGATTCTAATATCTGATCAGAGAAGTAAGTGATAAGTAACTTCCTAATTTCAGTTTCATAAGTAGTATTTTTTAGAATAGATAGTTCTACTAGAGATTTATTCATTTCAAGATTACTACCTCATTTCGAATTCTTTCAAGTTTTAGTCCACCTCATCTTTAAATATATTTGTTATTTATGCCGCTTTTCTATTGTTTTTTGAAAAACATATTTATATATCATTAAATTTATTCATTACTATTTGTAAAATCGATAATTTCACAAGATTTATATATATATATATATATATATATATATATATATATATATATATATATATATATATATATATATATATATATATATATATATATATATATATATATATATATATATATATCTTTTCTTAGTCATCTGCTTCATAGCGTTTCGACGTTTCCACTCAACTCAGCAATATCATTTCGATCTTCTTTGACGTTGATTAAAACCAATATCGCATTTTGTATGTTTGCGGATTTATTTTCGAAGAAGTGTGCTAAGTTGACGTCATGTCTAAGTTTATTTATTCCTCCGGTAGTTTCAACTTGTGCAATCAACTTGCGCATAAACTTATAAAATTTGCTGAATACGATGTAACATCATGTTCTACATCATAGTTCACATCAACCGTATAACTTTTAGGCAGTTATTGATATTTAAAAATGGAAGAAATTCCTATAGATTTCCTATCGGTTGTTTCTTTCATTTTTTTCACCGATTCGATAGGAGTAGTGAAAAAACGAATCTTTTTGAGAAGAAGTGAACAAATGATGAGAGGAATAGCGGAAAGTTGGAGGGGTTCAGTTAAAAATATAATAGCAATATTATTTATATTTATTATAAGTTAGGAGATTATAAGATTATTTAGTAATTGACTTTCCGCCTATTCTATAAGCCTTCTTTTCTATCCAAGAAGATAGCCGACTCAAATTTATTCTTTTACCTTATTCTCAATTTCCGCTTATTTTATCTCTAATAATGAATAAATCTACTATCAAAATCCAAATTAAAAAAATATTTCTTAAATAAGATAATAGCGCTATATTTTTTATTATATTCTTGCATACCAATCAAAAATGATGGATGACTAAATAAATGACAGCTTGATCTCGACGCCTTATTGAATCCAAAATTTTGATTCATAATTTAACGTTTCGATAAGACAAATGCAAAATTATACTGAATGTACAAATTTCATAGCTAATGCAATCATATACCTCTAGAGATTTAATAATTCTACGTCATATAATTGGTAATTACATGACATGATATTTATAGAATATGGATATGCTAATATACGATAATTATATAATAACGTAAATTAATAATTATATAATATGAAACGAATTAGCTGCCCTCTTACAAAACAAATCGCATTATAATGACGCCATACAAGTAACCAATAATGAATATTTATATATATGGAAGTGTTCATACATGTAATTGGTTCATTTATCTGAATTTACAGACAGTAGTATTGATAATGTGGTGTTTGGTGGTTTGTCATTTATTTTTTCGATCATAGGTTATCGAAGTCAGTCATATTTATGAATATATTGAAATTATTAAGTGCATAAATAAATAGAATAAATTTATAAATAAATACATAAATCAATCAATCAATAAATAAACAAATAGGATAAATGAATGAATAAACGATATAGCTAAATCAATTTTACGCAGCAACTCATTCAATAACTATAACATCAATAAGTTGATCATTTATAGAGTGATCAATCGATCAGCGGAAATGAAAATTTTTCTTCACTTCTTTTGAAATTTGATACAATTGGATTGATATAATGCGCTAAATGTCAAAAAAAAAAGTTCATTTATTGGGAGATTTCTTTGCATAGTTTTCATTTAAGAGAAAACGAAATGATGCAAGTATCGATAGCTATTTATTCATTGCGATTACAATTAGTAATTGAGGCGCGAATCATTTCACAGCTGTGTCCTCGTTTCGTGAAAATATCCAATACTATCATAAAGTTGGCAATGCTTAAAATTTTTACAAAATATGATTGATAATGAAATTTAAAACTTAATAATATTGGAATTTAGAATTTAATAATATCGAAATTTGGAACTTCGTTATGAAGAAATATTTAAGGAAACAACTCTTTTGAAGACGTTGTGTATAGTCTATATATTGACACTATATATTTCTTAAATTTTGGAAAGTTTGATGTGAAATATTTGAATTAGACCTCTCTCTCTCTCTCTCTCTCTCTCTCTCTCTCTCTCTCTCTCTCTCTCTCTCTCTCACTCACTCTCTCTCTCTCAACTCATCTATATTAGAAGCATCCAAGAGGAGCTAACACAATTTGTGTTTTTTGCAAATTCAGCTTTTCATGTCCACTACTTTCGTCAGAGGTCTCAATAAATAACATTAAATTTTCTTAACCCTAAGAAATGATTTACTCATTGCGCACTTTTGAAAATTTTGCATTTGCATGTTGCATTATAACGAAGTCGTTTCTTTACCGTGCATGTGTATGTCCGTTAAGAGTTGTCTGTATATGTTTCCTAGTTGTCCGTGTATGTCTGTCTGCTAGGTTGTCTGTGTCTGCTAGGCTGTCTGTGTCTGTCTGCTAGGCTGTCTGTCTGTGTCTGTCTGCTAGGCTGTCTGTGTCTGTCTGCTAGGCTGTCTGTGTCTGTATATGTCTGCTAGGTTGTCTGTATATGCCTGCTAGGTTGTGTGTACATGTTTGCTAGGTTATCTCTATATGTCTACTAGGTTGTTCCAATTCATTTACACATCAAGCTAGCGTAACCTAATCTCCTCTTTCAAAATTTCAAATTCATTCCGAAAGGAATTATGGATAGCTAAATATGAGAGAACGTTTTGTACTTAGGAGGATTTTGCAGCAATCAATTTGATCGAATGAATTCTTTGCGAATATTTTGTACGAGTAATCAAATCGCATGAAATTTTATTGCATCGTTATGCACGTCTATTTATATTGGCTAACAATGAAGTTGGCTGGTTTATTGAGACAGAAAAAAAAAACATGGAAGCATACGTTGTGCTATTTCCTTTACAAGCCACTTCTTCATCTATAATTTTGGCCAAGTTGATTTTGGCATGATACAATCTAGCCATTTGCTAAATGCATATAAATTTTTATACAAACACCTCAAAATGTTTTAAAATTTACTTGTGCTCGATTAATAAATTGAAGAAGTAGTACGTAAATGCTTTTCACATAGGTTTCTATTTTATTTCAAGCAAAAATTTCACACATATAGTTTTCATTGATTGTGAAGGTGAAATTACCGAATATGCGAGCCGACAAGCCCAACAAACCGACAAAAATACATAATAATTTACTTTACAAGCTTTGAAAATGCATAAACTTTTTAAAAGATGATACCCGTTCGTATGATTATATTGTTGACTCAATAGGAAATTCATGGTTGACCCTCATTCTCAATCGATCCGGAGATTTATTGGCCTCTCTAAGGGATATACCAATCAAGCACAGCAGTTCGCAAAAAGTAATCGAGAAATCGATTCATTATCGCCCACTTATAGCCGATTCGTTTATTCGAAACTAGTTTATACTTCGAAATGCGAATAATTCGGGATGGAAATAAAACATTTGCTGTTATATCATACTGGGTAAAATCTAGCTTAGTAGTTATATTTATCTCAACTAGTCTCATAATAAAAATATAATCTAATAGTAAAATACATTCTAATAATCTAACAGAAAATATATTCATATGCAAATATATCTGTATGAGAGTTTGATATTAGCATTTAATTAATACTACAATAGATGAAAAAAATTCGTTTAAAATATGCAATTTAATTGTAATAATTTACTTAATAATCAATGTTTTAAACAATATTTTAAAATATTTGCATGAAGTAGTTTTGTTTTTTTTTTTTTTTTTTTATTATTGTAATTTAATGCGATAACTTGCTTTCTTTTTTTTTGGAATATTCTTTAAGGATTTCAACATTATAAGTATAGAATCGTAAATTTTTTACCTACTTAAATGAACAACAAATGATGAATCCTATAGGGAAATCAATTTCTGTACCTTTCAGAGACAAAGTTAGCACTTGAAATATCGGCATTTCAACACTTCCGGATGCCTAAACACCTATTTCATTGATATTTAATTATAGATTTCTTAAATGCCTTCTTCGATCGCTTTCATATTGTGTTTTTGATTATCTCGGGTTAATAATTCCATTCACTGCGTTAAATAATTCAAGCTGGAGTTATAGACAATGAAAAGGAAGTATTAAATATACAGATTATATATAATTTATTTATTTCTTATTCTATATTATGCATCCCATATATATATATATATATATATATATATATATATATATATATATATATATATATATATATATATATATATATATATATATATATATATATATATATATATATATATATATATATATATATATATATATATATATATATATATATATATATGCAGTTATTTTAAGACTCAGCATAGACTCATTCTTTGCTATTGCAAATTTTTTGAGTCTACGTTTAATTAGTTTACCTTTAATTAGATACGTTTTAGTTATAAATAAATGAATAGCATTTTTCGTCATTTAGTTTTTTTTTTTTTTTGTTTTTTGGAAACGATCAACGTCGGAATCTCTTAGAAACTTCCACTTTACCTATCAATCTATATGGCAATTTCAATTCGAGAATCACATAGCATACTTGTAGCTTTTTCGAGTACATCTATGAACTTTCACGGACTCTCTTTTCCATATTATCGGATATTCTTGAAACATTTATGCTGGATAAATTGAATTTTGCAGTTGATTGGGTCGCAAAACGACAGTTTTCTAGAAGATTTGTATGAATGCTTTGATTAAGAGGTATTTACATTATTGTGCATATTTGTTCTTGTGGTTGTGCTTGGCCTCGGAAGTTGTGTGCAAAAGTACCACATCGTGCATAATGCGCTGTCACGTTTCTCGCTTCATGCGTTTACCTGAAGTATTTCATTAGCTACGGTACCATGCTTTTGAAATAGCATCTCATTGTCTATTAAGGAGTCCAACTAAAAGTATCGTATGCTTTGTGCAGTCAGGTTATCTCAACAATAGCACCTTTTACACCCTATTACCCAAGAGACTTGATAGAGGACGATCATAAAATTGACTTCAGCTCACCTGGGAAAACTCAAGGAAGTTTAGACCCCAATTTAGGAAAAATAGTCTAGGGAGTAGACCTCAACGACTACGTTGGTCTCGTTCTCGATAAGAGTAAGGCATTCAGATCATGTGACCGACTAATAGAATTGAGCATGATCAATTATATGCAAATTTAATCTATTTTTTCCTCACATTTTGCCCTGTTTTCATCCACTCGCTTTCAGTTGTCAGTTAATCGTCATATCTGATATATTTCCTTCATAATTCTGCTTCTTTTTTCTTCTTGCCTTTAAGTTTATTGATTCGTTTTATTGCAATGCTCGTGACTGTGATTAAACTTGGCGAAGTTTCATGTAGGGATTATTATTTATAAGGAGATCGCTGAAAATCAGTCTGCCATTGTTTTCAGCGTAGAATAGCTTAATGTAATCTAATCGTACCTGTGAAAATACCTTTTCATATTTATCTTCATTGTTTACAAAATCGACTAGGGAACAGGTGTGAAATTACCATTCAATTTTACTTTTATGGTAAGTTCTCCAGTAAAAGTCGGTACACTGTGTTTTGCATAGCCTTCATTTGGCTGTTGATTATATGATATGCAAAACTAAGAGGATGATAACCAAAAGCAGCAGTTCTTATCGGCTGCGCTTGTCTTGTTCGTGGTTAGCCTGACGTTCGTGCCGTGTGAAGGTGCACTGGAAGCGCAATAATGTCACACGGCCGAAGGAGGGGGAGGGGGGGGGGTGAGATATATTTCAGTTTTGGTGGAGAGAATCGATTGCATTGGATCACGTTTTTCTGAAGTGGCCTATAATCGATCAATTATTTTTTTCTGTCATTACATTGATGCTGTTGTCGCACATCGCTGTTATATTAGCTGTCTTATATTACTTCTAATCTGCAATCCTTAAATGTTTTAAGCGCTAATTAGATTTCTTCGTACTACTAAAATAGATTTCACTAGTGGATAGTACCTAAAGATTTCGTCATCGAACTTTCATTTTTCGATTTTGTCGAATAGCTGCTACTTATCTGCGCTTTTCGCTAATTTCGTTGCCGCTCACCTGAGGTGATAAGCAAACGATAATTCAAAATCCTAAAGCGAAGTCACGTTTCTGTAGTCATCGGAGAATGTTGATTACATGAGCGTTAAGCATTTGCTTCTCCAAACATTCGCGCTGATAAAGTCCGGCGTTGAACTCGTTTATTAGAAGTGATAAATTGCTTATGTCAAATACATGATTTTGATTGTAAACTTGTGCTTCTGAGGATGTCGAGAAGTGATAACATCAATGAGTAGAAGGGATTTAGTGTGATCGATACGCTGTGTTGGAACATCATTGTGAATATAACATAAATTCCGGAAACTTTCTCCGGAATTTCCTGAAATTTTTTTTTTCATATTTTATTAAACAAACGTATCGAAGTATTTTGATATTGCCGTTGTTAACAATAGCTCTATCATATTCTGCGTAGAAATTCTGAAGAAAAAATCGCCACATCAGAGAGCAAAATATGAAACTATTGATCACTATGACTATTTTCCGTGAACACATCACTGTTTAATATTTCTTTCAAAATCTCATAGTCCTTCTTCGAATCTCCTAATTTGCAATAACAAAACCTGTGCTGCCTTCTGCAGGTGATTGAGGGAAAGGAAAGGGGGGGGGGTACGAAGAACGAAGAGGGGATAGAAAAGAAATTTTTCTTTATATATATCTCTGTTATATAGGCTATATATATATATATATATATATATATATATATATATATATATATATATATATATATATATATATATATATATATATATATATATATATATATATATATATATATATATATACATATAATATCTCTGTTATGTATGTGTGTGTTTGTATATGTAGGCTAAAAAACACACATCGGATGTGATCTGATATGGGAATCATGCATCGAGACCATATTTCTCATATTCGCTTCAAACGATATTAAAAAATTCATCAGTCGGATTTCAATGAAATTGTGTTTCAAAGTTCTGTCACAGGTAAATGTTAATTCTAACATTGACTTTCATTAAAAGATTCACGCAATCGGTTTTCTTTTCGATAAGGAGTGCATTATATGAGTTGTTTTAACTGAATTGCGAAAATTTTTATCGTATCGTTCATAATGATTTAATTTTTCTTTGTCTTTTAAATGCTCCTTGTTGATTTTTTTTCTTGTCTAACGAAATCTCCACAAATATCCAGAACAGAAAAAAAACGACTAAACGTTCTCATTTTTTCGTTTATTTACAAACATCTTATTTGTGCATTCATGCAATTTATATATATATATATATATATATATATATATATATATATATATATATATATATATATATATATATATATATATATATATATATACACATCGATATCACCTGTAGAATAGTGATTACTAAAGTAATCTTTATATGTATCAGTTTGAATGATTTTCATTTCATTTTTCATTCATTTCTATTCGATTCGCCTTGTTGTTTGATATTCCTAAACATCTTTGAAAATAAACAAATTCAAAAATTAATTAAACAAAGAAATTCAAAAATGAATTAAATAGTATTATATCATGATCATGATATAGAACATAATTTGATTTCCATACAAAAATATGAAAAGAATTTAAATTAGCTGAAGATTTTGAAAAAAAAAAAAAAAAACTTCACAAGAAGTGTTATTCTTTTCTTCGTATTATTGAATAACTTTTTTTATGAAATCTTTTGAATTGAGAAAAATTCCCATTGAAGTGTTTCATAGATTTATTAGCGGCGCAAATTCAATGTTTTTTAATTTAATGTTCATGAAAGCGCTAATCGATCATATATCTTTCTAAAACGTTTGCAAATTTTCTTTACTTTAGCAAATAATCGAAGCATCATATCTGTGCGGCATGTATTTGCGCGTCTATATCTGTCTGTCTACCAGATAGATTCAAATCGCGAGTCATTGCAACTAGAGCCGCAAAATTAGTGAGGTTATTCTTAGCGCTATTTCATATGGCATACATCGTCAACTATATTCAATCGTTCGAGAGGAATCATTACAAATTATAAGTGTTAAGAAATTTCCTCGAATTTCATATCATAAAACCTCTCTCTACTCGTTAGCACTAGGAAGGAAAGACTGAGATGAAGAGGTTTCATTTTCACACCGATCGAATCATAGAAAAACGAATTTTTTTTTTTGTAATATAGGTGATCGAACCATTTGATTGAGTTTCTCCTCATGATCCTTTTTTTCTTGATTGTTAATCTGTCAGATCAGCAATCACATGATTGAAGTGCATTTTGTATCAGATACATTCAACAGTCCTTAACATTAATGCAACTATGCAAAAAAAAAAAAAAAATGATTGGTTCATATCTATCAGTGCAAATATTTTCAGAATTTTGTTCGAAATTTTCATTACATTATTTCTTTTCATTTAATCATTATCTCTATCTTATCAGTAATACCTTTTCTATTTATATTTCTTTTCTCTTTGGCAACAACGTTGAGGGATATATTAATGCTAAAATTATCAAACTTAGAAATCAACTTAGAAATCCGCCTTTTAAGTTTCAATAATTTATAGCTTTTTTAAATGGACAAAGTCATAATGGCTGATTCACTTTCACTCATATCCTCTTTTAAAGACATCGGAAATAGTAATAAATAAGGGAATATTTTTTTTTCGATGCTTTAAAATGAGATATAATGATTTTCATGGATGTAAGTTACCGAGGAGACTAAAATAACATTTAAATTATATAGTTGATTCGAATTTTTTTTTTAATAGCGTTGAGGAAAAACATTCAGAAGAGAAAATTCAGTTCCAGTAATAAACTAACTACAAAATTATTGCATTTTGATAGAAACAGTTATACTCATAATAATGCTTTAATATCAGATCATTCGAAGGGATATTCGTCGATTTGGTAAACAAAAGTGTAAAAATTACGCAAAAAGAAATGTATTTTCGACGATATTTGCAGCAAAATGCACTCATTAGTCAACTTTCGATTTCATTCTTCATAGAAATACATTCGCCGCAGAAGCTTACTGATTTCAGCAAATGATATTACTTACATCGATCTAATAGTATACAGTTGTCTAATAGTACACAGTTATCGAAGAATTATGTCGCTAATTCAATCCATTTATTTTCGGTGTATTATGTAGAGAATATATTTGCAAAAGTTATACCTATTGCAGACATTTGCTTGAATAAAGATTTCTTGAATTCAATGATTTATGCAGAGTTATATTTCGATAAATTGACACACTATATAAAAACTTATAAAGCTTTAAATTTGAGGTAAACATGTTTAATGTATTGTATCATTTCATCTACATGGTATTTCTTGTGTAGATTTCACGTTGAGAGTTTCCTTCATAATTTCTACCACCGCTTTTTTTTAAATACTGAAATGGTTAAATGACAATTTTTTTTTCCTTTTTCTCTCATTTCTCCTCTTTTTAGTGCAAGTTATAAAGGCAGAAAAAGGAAATCGATACGTAATTATTGCATATTAAAAGTTATCCGATATTATAGACTTCTCTTTATTACTGTACGATATATTTTCGCAATATATTCTGAACTAAATTCGTGTGAGTTGTTGACACAGTGACAAGGCCGATTTCTGCTATGATGTGATCGCTAGATAATAATATAGTAATTCAATTGCGTTTTATTTCCAAGTTCGTCATGAATTAGTAATATATATATATATATATATATATATATATATATATATATATATATATATATATATATATATATATATATATATATATCGTTACGAACAATTAAATGAATATATTTATTAGTTCAATGCTATCGGCTAGTGCAAATATTTTAATCTGAATGCAATTTGATTAGCAAATCGCATTGGGAATATTTTTCTCCACGCTTTCAACGCTCATAATAAAAACTTTGAGCTTGATTCATTAATATTGACAATGACGATCGCTTGAGAGATCTTTACATTGCAAAATAAAATATTAATTATTGGTGTTTAGTGTATATTTTATTCTTCGATTTATTTTATATGTTTACATATTTCTTTTTTCGATGTATTGTGTCTATATAAAACTTTCGGCTATTAAGCAGAGTGTCGTTTAAGTGGCTAGAAATGTGCCTATGTTCTAAAATCCAATCCATCAATTCCTTTCACTTCTTGAATCGAATTTATTCGCTATTCGTTTAATAAACTCCAATGAATCTGCCGACGAAAATATTAGCCAAAAAACGTTTTGCACTCACTATAGAACTTATCAGAATTAATAACTATAATGTCTTAATATACGAATAACTCATTCTTCCCTTACATCGGAATAAACTCACTGATAACTTGTATCGGAATTAATTGACTGTAAATTCGTCGAAAGTGCATATTTTCTAGCTTGCATCAATTTCATTTCCATGTGATTTGCTCAATATTCATCCGATAAATACTTCCAATTGTTGTGTACTATGTTCCATATATTTACCTGTTATATATATATATATATATATATATATATATATATATATATATATATATATATATATATATATATATATATATATATATATATATATATATATATATATATATATATATATATATATATATACAGTTCATAAATATTTGCATATTTAGGCGTATCATTAACGAAGGTTTCGTTTTTATTCAACTTATTCACATACTCATATATGAAATTTCATTTATTTTCTTGTTTCATTTTATAGAAACATAACTCTAAATTTTAAAAACATTCGCCTTAAAGGTCACTAATACTATTTCCAATTGTCAATAAAAGTTGCATCAAAAAAAAAGCACGATACTCTATTTGCGCATGAAGTAATTTGCATTGTAGCGTTGCGAGAATATTTCAATATTCTTTCGCTCAATTTTGAAAATTAGAAAGGAAATGAGGTGTTGGAGGAAGCGGTGGAAGGGGTTCGGGGGACAACAATATGAGTGAGAATGGATGACGATAACGATAATATCGATTAATTGATATTTTCAAAATATTATCACTATCTTATGTGAATATAATAGATATGCGCTTTATGGATGTCTAATTTTTTTTCCCCTCTTTATAATATTAAAGAGCTTATGAGAAGTATTTGTATTTATTATATAATGATCGAATTATGATGATTTAAATAAATTTGAAATATATTCCGATAAAATCAAAACGTCTCTAATTCAAGAAAAAAAAAGTCATTTATTCTATTTTCCTATCATTGTTTTTTTTTAAATCTTTTAAATATGCAAAATTTTTTCATTCTTTTAAAATATGAATAATTTTTATTGACGTAAAAATTATCATAGTAATTTCTACTAAAAGTTTTAGTAATTTTTATTATAAAAATAATATATATATATATATCAATAAGCGTATTTTATGAATTGATATTTTATTTTATGCAAATTTTACGAATAATTTTATGCAAATTTTATTTATGCAAATTTTTTTTTTTTTTTTTCAGATGAACGAAGAATATAGATGTATTCTATGCGCAGAACTTGCGCATACAATTGGATTTAATATACTTCTCGGTGTGATGAGTTGTATATCTTTATTGGCGATTGTTGCTGAGATCTACTCAATGAAGCGTACAACAATAAACATTACCGTACATTCGAATACACGTATTCTTATTTTAGCACATCAAATTGTACTCATTCTTCATTGTTTAGCGAGGTATTAGCATTGACATTTAAACACAATAACGTTGCTCAGACATATATAGGGGAGGAAGAAGATGGAGAAAAGAAGCGCTAAAGAGGAAGGGGAAAGAGGTGAATAGTTCAAATAATGAAGGTGGACGAATTTACCACATAAAGAAAAGTGGAGAAGTGATTTTGATGATTATGATGTTGTAATAACGATTATGAATTGTATGAATATTTTTTAAATTCGTATTCAAGCAAATCATTACGGCAAAAAAATTATCTCTTCTTAATATTTATATTTGAAGAAAAATTTTTAAAAATAAAGACAATGAAATAATAATTTCTCTAAAAGAATGAAATTTATTTTATTCACAAATAGATGAAAATTCACCGTTATTGATATTCACATAAATTATTAATTATTAAGTTATTAGGGCAATTAGTTAATTAATTAATCCAAAAATTAATTCGTTAATAAGAAATGATATCGATAGCCCGTTATAGCTATCATAGATGAAATTTGCTGATAGGAAAACCGATACAGAGGATAGTTCGATCTAGGATATATTATTGAAACGCTTGTCGAATATTCAACAATACTCTTCTTTAATGGCTAATGCTATTCGATTCTACTGATGAACTAAAAAGAGTGGAACTTGTTCTATTCCCACCGCCTTTATTTCAACACCATTCCCCCTTATCCTCTCTTACATCTTTTTCTGAAACGTTCGAGTGAAACAGCGGCTGTGTGAATAAGTTTTGATTTGCAATAGGTTATATTATCTCCGTCTTGATTTGATATTCATTTATTAAAAAAAAGAAATTATAAATCATAAAATATAAACGTGAAATTTACACTCAATAGTATAAAAGCTTTCAGACTTCATGCGCATATTTCGGATCTCTATCTATTCACACGTTCCTATACAAATCCTTGTGATTATTTATCAACGGCAACTCGATGCTTCTTTCTACGAACACCGATAACTTGGACGTTCTTTATGAGTGCATGTTCGGTTAGTGGGATCGTTGCTGAAAGGACTATAGCGACTTTCTTCTCAGCCAAATATGAACGTATGGGTAAATCAGTTTCAGTTCTACTCATTTCTATGGAGGTTCGATTTTGAATATACATATTTTTTGATATTTTCTTACTTCAAATATTTCTTTTATATATTTATTCGCTTTATGGCTAATATTTTTTTTAGTGTATCATAAATTTATTTGCGGAAGAGAAATTTGAAAAATTCAAAAAAAAATGTTTTTTTCGACTTTTTCAAGAAAATTTAGTAGAATGATAATTTACAATTAATGTCGCTTATTTAAGAGATACACTAAAATTGTATAATGGAATTTAATAATTTTTTTAAAGTGGAAATATCAAGAAAGGCATAAGTTGAAATATAGATAATTAATAAAATAATTGTAGAGATAACTAATTAAATAATTGTTAGAGATAACTAATTAAATAATTGTAACCTATTGCTAGACTGTATTACTTGTCACGAAAGCGGAAATTACCTTTTTTTGAGAATTGTCTTTATTAGAATAAATTTTACATTGATTAGACAACGCTTATTCCGCTTTACTTGCTATCGAAAATTTTTTTTTGCCTTAGAAAGTTTTTTTTTTTAATTTTTAAATTCATTTTTCATTAATTTGTTCGAAATTTTTACTTTGGAATGCAGTTTAATTGTTGGTATATTAGCAACGGAGTGCAATTCGAAATTTAATTTTACTTTCGAACATTTAGTATTATGAAGGATACGATGAGAGATAAAACGAATCAACGAATTGAATTTTTTTCTACAGTATTTCTGCAAAGTCGATAATTAATTTGGAGCGCTCAAAATGAAATATGATCGGAGAAAGTCGAAGATTTTTTATTCATAGAAATCTTTCTGTTTATATTTTGATTACGTTGCATCAATTTTAGCACATATAAGATTTTCATGTGAATCTTAATTAATATTGGCCAATTTTGTCCGATTTTGTCCATCCTTATAATTCATGACTAATTTTGACCAGTAAAGTATTTCAGATTCTTGTAACTTCATTGCTATTCTTTCTTGTTGTCTATGACGTCAATATGTTAGGTTCAACTAAGGTGGCGGTCTATTGTGCATCGTTGAATGAAGACAACGCCAAGAGTAGTATCGGCGTTTTGAGTTTTCTTTTCGGTGTCGACGTTGCATCTGCATTTTTACTTCCAATTTTATTATGCATTAATAAGGTAATCCTTTAAAAAAATATATTCATAAATATTAGTAAAACTGTAAAAATTTCGAACGAACAAGATGAGCCCATGGAACATTTACCTCTCCCTATTCAGCCCATTGTTCCTCCTCCCGCTCTCGGCGATGTTTTAAAAAACCCGCCAGTATTAAAAAAAAAAACTTCGAACTCATTGAACAAAAATAAACGAGCAAATCAAATTCAACGATCAAAACTTGAAGACTTAATGACAGTCATCGCTAACAAATCTCAACTGTTTTGTTGACAAATGAAATATTGCGATATATGGAGTAAACGAAAAAAAATTTGCATAACATTAAACATTAACTATCAAATTTAAGGAAATTTTAACTTTGTTTTTTTTTTTTCTCACAATATTCTTCAAATTTATTCAAATCTTAAAATTATTTTCATATTAAAAAAAAAATACGAATTATTTTCAATTTTCAAATTATTTAAAAAATTTTCAAAAGGAAAATTTTTATGCAAAATTTTTAAATAATCGCTAATTTCTCCATCGTTTCATTTCGTTTAATTCGCTTTTCTCATATATATATATATATATATATATATATATATATATATATATATATATATATATATATATATATATATATATATATATATATATTTCAAATTCTTTTATGATTATTTTTATGGGGAAAATTTTTATTTCAGAAATCACGTAAAAATGAAATTCATACAAATTTATCACATCGTTATCAAATGAGTGAAAATATCGCCTCAATACGTACTCTATTACCATTATTATTCTTTCATTCAATCGTCTATGCGATATTCATTTCGGCAATACTCATATATTTCCTCACTCAACAAGAGTGGTCACAAAGAGCTTATGCGATCTTTCTCGAAAGTAAGCTTCGTATTGTTCGCTTCAATTCTTTGTTTCTTGCAAAAAAAAAAGCATCGAAACGTTTACATTAAGACCGGTTCGAATTTTGCATGTATGTGAGCTGATAAACTTTGATTAATAAATAACGCATTAGCTTGTGGATAGTACATTTTTCAGATATATTCAAGTTTAATAACCCCATCTCGAAAATCAATTATTAATCAAGAAACAAAAATCTCGGGGAAAACTTTGCCGAATAACGATCCTTGGGAACAACTTTGCCGAATAACGATTACCTTATGTAAAAAGTAATGATGTTCTAATCGAAGCGTTCTTTTGTTCTCACTGAATAGAACTACTTGACATAAGTCCATATCAATGCCAAACTTGTTTATGTTGGCTCTCGTTTGCTCAGTGTCTGCGTATGTGCTTTTAGAATAGTTTTGGCTTATTTCATGATGCAAAAAAAAAAAAAAGTAAAGCATATGCTTAAACTTTATTCCTCTAAGCAATACTTTTGATGTCGTTAAATATTTGCGATAAAATGAAAAATCCTTCTTAATTTTTTCTTTCATATTAAATGATCATTTCTGTACAATTATATCAAGATCAATGCTGCTCATCCTCGTAACATTCTTGAAGTAAACTAAAGAAATGGGAGGCATATTAAGTAATCCTCTCGTCTATGATCGCTAGATTTTTGACGTTTGCATTAAAGTTTATTTACATCATTTAATGACCCTGTTTAGTAAACGTTCGGACATGGAATTTGCTGAATTTGGTTGAGTATGCGATAAGTGCGAAAGAATAGGAAAGTGGAGTGAGGTTGTTTTGGAAAGAATAGGAGTGGAAAGGGGAAGGGAGCAGACTGTTTTATGGAAGATGAAGGTAGAATGTTCTATAGTGGAGCAAATTTTGGTTAATTTTGTACATAACGTCTAGATATAATTTATTAAGCATAATCCAGGGAATTCACAGGAATATTCGCCCGTTAGGCGGAAGAGATTATTTACCTTAGTGCGTTACTTATGCCGTAATACTTATGCGTACCCGTGTTTCTATATGCCTTTACATTAATTTCAATGTGAAGATAGCTAAAAATAAAGCTGGTGAATCCGGAGTGTAATGTGCACCGTTGATTTATCTCCTATGCCAGAACCTACGTTGATTCATCAAATTCAAAAGTAGCTATGAACACTTAAGGTTGCAGCAAGCCTTCAATAAATTTCCTCGAATTTTCGATTCTTGCCAGTGGGGTGCCAAAAAAACCTTTCATTTATAGTTGACTTATAATGATGGTTGCAATATGTTTGTGATGCTTGAATATTTCTATAAGGGGTTGGTCTCGATGAACAAAATTATGCAAGCGTATTTAGTGTGAAGCGCGTGTGTGCGCTTTACGATTTATTCACTTTAAAGGTTATATATAAAGAACGATAATGTTACCTTTACAGGTGTTCAATTATCACCAGTCTATGCGCTTCTATTACCAGTTATGCTTCGCTATACACAGAGACGCGTACAGAAACGACAAATGGAAACGCTAAACTCAGTTATGGGTTTCACAAAGAAAGAAGCTACAGATCTATACTTTGTAAGTTACGCACCTTGAAATGAGCGATTTTTTTTGATAAGTTTCTTTGAAAAGTTAACCCTAATAAGTTCTGATATGTGGTTTTCAGCGTATCCGATAGTTTTCTTCATCACAGTTGTAACTTTTGCGATTAATTCGATTCTTATTTTCAAGTTGGCATAATATATCGATCGGTCTTTGTGATTGTGACCAAAATCAACTGTTTATTTAAATAAACTACTAAAGAGATAAATTTTTACAATATATGGAACTGAAACTTTTCACTTTCATTTTCAAAGAAAATATTATTGAAAATCGAGGAAAAAAACTGCTGATGGATATATTTTTCTATGGCACCGGAGAGAAAAGAAAAAGCTCTTAAAATTATTTGAATTTAAAATACGTCTAAATGCTTTATATTTATTTCTTAATCATTTATCAATGCCCACGCAGCTCTTTATCAACCATCAATAATCAACACCTCAATATATCAGTTAATTATCACCATTGATAACGTTAATATTTATAAGCATTTATATGCGCTCATTAAATAGCATTTATTCTGTAGAACAAATAAGGACAGTTATAATGCAACATTTTGTAGAATTTCTATGCCTATCGATAATATCAACGAATGAATTATACCTGAATTTATTTTTACTTTCTTTTTTTCTTTCTCAGAATCACAACTCCGAGATTTCGATCGTTATTTTTATTAACATTTGGATGCGTTTCTATATATAATCGTAAAATTCTTTTAATAAACTAATAAAAATAATATCATATATATTTTAAAAAAAAAACTGACACTTTATTAAAATAATAATTCTATAATTGATGAATCAATCATTTCATGTTAGTATGAAAAGGTTTATTATCATCGGATAATTAAATTTGATAAATTTATAGGAAACTTTTCAACGTTTGCCAAAACCAAAAGCTCGACATCAAAACGATACGAATAAAAAGCGACGTTACGATGGAGCAAAACAATGTGTGAAAATGAATTAAGTGAAGTGTAAACGTTTAAATCGCTCGTGAAACAAATTGATCGTTAAATTTTTTTTTGTTCAATTCGTTTGAATTTTGTCAGAAAATATTTCTTTTTCGAATGAGAAATTCTTCTGCATGATGTCAAAATCTCTTTTTGGGCTAAAATATGAGGTAAAATTTCATATACGTACGTATGAAAGTTCCTCATTTTGTGTCATTCTTGGAGGCTTCTTCTTATTAAATCATAAACAGCTATATTTTTAGAGCATAAATTTCGAATCGCTCACATGATATGCATATAATAATATAGTCAACGTCATGTAGCAGGAAATGATGCATTTGAACTTTCCTTAGCAGCATAGCGCATATTTTATTGGATGCATTTATGAGATTTTGACGTAAATTTGCAATATTGCAAAGTATATGCAATGCAGATTGAATATCTCTTGCGACTGTTTAAATAAAATTGAAATGCCCTTCTTCTTATATATTACCAGCTTTGAAATATTATAAAGTCAGTAAAACCAGAAAAAAATAGGAAAAAAGGTTATAAACGAAAACGAAGAAAAATTTAAAGATTTTTGAAAATGCTAATTTGAACCAATTGAAAAATTAGCGAATATTGAGAAATTTGCATACTAATAGCTAAGCAAATCCATTTCTTTATACTAAACTTTCTTGAAGATAATTTTTTTTGGGCGGAAAACTATTTGAAGCTTAGTTATGAACCTTTTACAGTTTTTTCCTATAATCTCGCCATTTTTTTTTTGATTTTTTTGTATATCCTTTATGCACCTGTTGCACCTGTGAAGCTCTTCGTATCTGTCCTGTCTATTTGAAGCAGTTATTATTGCTGCGTAATAAAATCTGCCTATTGCGTGCATATATTGGATCCTAGTTGATTATTGCCGTTTTTGGCATATCAGATTTAATTCATAGATGTGACAAGTATTTTGTGTTTAATATTCAGCATGTAAATTAGAATTAAATTCACATTGCGGGAGGGGAGAAGAGGACGAACAAAATCACACACTGATTTGTATGTATATACGTAAAACAGTGAAAAAAAAATCAGATGAAACATTGCTATTGAGGAATACTCTCCTATGGACGGAAACTAAAATGCAATCGAAATATTGCGAAGTTTTAAATTTTACTTTATATTTTAACTGAATTTAATACAAAATTGCGGGGATGATGATAATCAACTCGGATGCGGAAAGAAAACTCTCGTGTGCCACTGTCTAACGTTTCATCTAACGTGTTAATATGTTCGAATTCAACATCTTAAGAGCTTTCAATAATATCAGTTAAGAAATCCCGTATGAATGTTACTGTCATAAGATTTGTCCCTGAATAAAACCAATGATCCTCTTGTTGTCTTTTTTTCTGCAGTGCAGAAAAAAAAAGAGAAAGAGCTGATGTATACATGATACTTTCAGTTGGATACAATTTAAAAGTCTGATGCGGATGACACCAAAGAAGAATGGCATATCTCCGCTCAAAACGATAATGTTTGATTCTATAAAATGACAATATATAAATGGCAACGTTTTTAGATGCATATGTCGAATATTCCACCGAATTGCATCACTATAATGATTGTATAGAAATCGCCAAAGTTCATACAAATTTTTGCTATAATTGCGACATCATAAAAATATTTCAGACTATCATCTGAACATAAAAGATGCTAATAAATGGTTCCAATTGAAAAATTATATGTATTTCGATATTTGTGTTGAAATATGAGAGCTTTAAAGTGTTCTTCCACCAACACAACTATGTCTTAGATAGAAGATAAATATGTATTCAAGAGAAATTTCCGCGCATAGCTAATGGTGAAGAAATGATTAGATACTGATTAACAATTAGAAATACTAGTTGAAGTGTTTAATGCTTAGAATTTTCTAACTTGTTGATTAGAAAGTTTGCGTTTTCGCTGGCTTTGCTAATTTATCTTCGGTTGTCTAGACAATTAAAAAAAAATTATTTTCCACCATTCCACAATATCAGCTTGTATTTTTAACGCTTCAAAGTATGCACCAGGTTCATCGCAATGTAGACTCGAAGCAATGAACTCTTCAAATAGAAGACGGGAAAAATGGTGGTATAAAGATGGCAATCATCTTCTTGAATTTTCTTCAAAATTTTCGTTGTACAGTTCTCTCTAGAACAATATGACGAAATTCAAGCTGTTCGCAAATATGATCAAAGCCGATTAGCTCAAAAAAAAATTTCCTTCCAGGAAATTCCAATTTCACAACTTGATAATTTATGAATATCTCGATGGAAAATACCGATTGATGGATGGATTTTTCACAAATTATTTAGTTATTGATTTTTATGCCGCTTATCAAAGCTCTTACCTACTAATTGCTTCATCTATCTTATAATATCGACGTGAATATACCTCAAATCAAAAGCAGTAAATCAGATACTGATTGGATGCAACTCATTATAAGAAGCGAGCAGCTGCAGCTGCATGTTCGGCTCATTTCCATTTTACCACGGTGAAGATTTGTGGAAAAATGGACTCCTGGAGTCTTTATTATGGAACATATCCTTCATCATTATTGTGGTGTAGCACTGAAATGATACTGTAACTATTTCTAATTACTACTTATTGCAACGATAAATTTATTGCTAGCTTACTATGTCCAATTAGATTGCGATAATAATTCGTAACAATTGCACATGAATATTAATTGCATTCATTTAATCATCGATATAAATCGTTGAATAAAAAGTGATGACTCTAACGTTTAGAAATTATTCAATTCATTTATCTCTTCGTAAAAATATGAAAATTTCTATTTTGAAGCTGTTATAGATGAATAAAGTACTTCCAAAAGTATTTTCTGCCTATTACGGTATTTTCAGGTCGTCAATTTAAATTGCTTTTTAACTTTTTGCCCAAAAATATTAGGCCAATCTAAATTGTAATTAAAGTGTATCCTTAGAACTGTATTCTACTGTGTACCTTATAACGAAATTCGAGGCAGTTGTTATGGCATCCATTAATAAGTCATGATCATTTGGTGTCTTCACATAGCTTCTGTATTTTGTAAGTAACCAGTAAGCCAACTTTAAACTATCTACAGCGTGCAGTCCATATCTCAAGGGTATTACTGCGATTGGTAATTAGCCTGAGGTCATAAGCTTCGTTAGGAAAGTTTTGAGCTTGTGAATTACTATAAGGTTTGATGTACATAGTCAAACTTGCCAATAAGTAGGTAGGCATATTGGATCTCGCATATTCACCTACTATATTACGTTGCTCCACAGACATCTTCCGTTTGGATGCATTTTTTTCTTCGTCGATTTATATTATTAGAATTTTAGTTTTATTCTGCTCTACTTCTTTAGAGCAATTTTATGGATTCGGCACGAATAATAATTTATTTAATTATTTAAAAATAACCCATATTAGATTTCTCAAATGGAGATTTTGCTAATATAAATAAAGCAATTTGATATTATACTCCTTTTTCAATAGCATATTTTAATAACGCATTTAAATCTTGAAATTGAAATTTTGAAATCATCAAAATAATGCCGTATTGGAATATTTCCTCGCCTCATCGTTTATTGTTTTAGCCTATTAATAAATCGGAGTGGAAGAGGTAAATTGGGATGTACGAAGTGGCACTCACATTTCCGTTCATTCAACCCAAAAATTACATATCTATTGGAAAGAATCGCAATATTATGCGAGAGCGACTTCATAAAAATGCGCTAATTTAGTACGCAAAATCGCAGAAATTTATAATATAAGATGAAAGATGCACATATGTTTGCTGAATATTTCAAAAATGTAAAATTGTGTTAACAGTAACATTTTATTATTATACAAATAATGTTATGATAGCGTTACAGAGTATGTTTGAATAATTTTGTTCAGTACAACTTTACGACGTTATATAGTAATAGGTTAGATGGTAACATCTAATGAAATTTGCATATAATAAGTGACAATTAAATTTGCATATGCAGAAAATGAGTATAGAATACTATGATTGAGAGTAATCTTTGAGTAAACATTTTCATCAAATTCGGACCTATTGAGGTAAACAACGAATAAAATATTTCTTATTAATATCATCATATTTGATGCCGATTATAAAGCAATTAGCCTTTTTTTATAGAAAATGAATAACATTAGTGAATAAGAAAAATTGTGTGAATTTTTTGCTTTAAACAAAACGGCAAAAAATAATTGGCCAAATTTTTGGCCAAAAAATTCTTTCCACAATAACATTTATTACATTGGATGGAAACATAGTAGACTTGCATAAGCTTTTTTTTTGTTTGGCACATATATGAGGATATGAATATTATTGAGTTAGAATTAGCAAATGCTACGGATAATCATAGCCGGATATCATTGTATTCACCCAATTTGGCCGATTTGGCGTACTTGGTACAGCATATGATCCAACGCTAAATGCGCGTGATGGTAGAGTAGGAGTTGGGCCCGAATAGGCACTGAAATAGTTTTGAATAATTATTGCTACTATATTGGTGAAAATAGCTTTAATAGTCGAATAGCTTTTTAAAAAAATGAGCATCATAAAAGCTTTTTGTAAAAGCAGCCATGAAATGATTCGATCTATTCACACCACACTTTTATAAATACAGAGCGATCAATTTGGCTTATCCTCCTCTCTAGATGGCAACTTTCCAAATTCACTGAGAATAAAATGTGAGAAATTTTTTCAAACGGTCGGCCTAAGAGAAAAGAATTAGGAAAGGGAAATGGGAGGGGGGAGGGGAGCAAGACGAGGTTTATATAGTTTGAAGGAGATCAAGACAAGTAATGTGCTTAATTTTGAGGAAAACTGGGATTGCCCACAGCAATCGGGCGAAAGTTACTAAGTTATGTGCTCAGCGCGAATGGTACTTGTTACAATTGATTTTATACAATTATTTATATACTCATTATCAGCTGAATGAAACTGATATGATAAGCGAAATGATTGCATGAAACGAAAATGATAAAAAACTGAATGATGAAGAGATTTTCGTTTCCTTTTATTATTAGGAGCGCTTTGCAAGAATCGCTTTGAAATCATAAATTAGTTGAACCGCAATTGCATCTAATTTTGAGGATTGATTATTTAATAACGTGAAATTGATAGCATGAACAGTTATAAGTTGTTATAGATTGATAAGACAAAATGAAACCAATTGCTAAATAAACTACCGAATGCGTATAGCTGCTGAGTGCACAACTTCTGGAGTAAAAGAATATGAAATAAAGTAAAAATAATAAAATAATATAATATGACAATAATGGTAATTTACACACCTGTAAAGATCATAACCGGATACGTCGACTTTTTTATTGGCAGTAAGTTTTTTCATCATTATAAAGATAACTATAAGTGCTATAACCAGCATTGTTGCTAATGCAATGATTAAAAAAAACATCGATCGTGACATCGATGCTGGAGCGATCATACATTGTTCCACTGTACGACCACGTACTGAAAATCACTGCATACTTAACCACATTCATTCTAGAATATGCGGAGCGCTAGGCATAGAAATAGGAAAGGAAACCGGACATCTATATGTCGGGATTTAGGTGAAGGGAAGGCAAATTACTCAAGCATTATTGAGGTGGCCACTTATCTGAGTCATAAGTGAACATAGTATTTTTCAAATTTTCCATATTGTTTCTGTGGAATAAGTCCAGAAACTGCTTATTTGAAAAAAAAAACAATGTGGGATTGGTTAGGAAGACAAGAAGAATTTACGACACTAAATATTTGGTCTATAGATAATTCCTACCATCATCATTGACAGTAGGCAACATTTATCGATAAAAACAAGAAAACCTTACGGCGGAGAGAGGAAGGTGGGAAACACCAAGGGGAAAGAGGCTAAATGTAACATTCTTAAGGAAAAAAAATGGCATCAAAATATCTAGAATGTTCGAAATTAGCCCTGTATAAACATTCCCGCATTATTGAAAAATCATTAAGTTTAATCGCTCATACATAAATAGAGTTTTAAAAGTTTTTCGATTATTACCATAGTTGACAAAAAATATGAGCAATTGTTCTCAAGAATTTCAACAGGTGTCCGCCGCTTTCCTTGAAATTTGGGCAATTTCCTCCAGCTTGCATTTATATTAGTAGCTAACGCTGAATTTGAAGACATTCATCGTCAAATTTCGAACGTTGCTATAACGCCACAATTTCCTCGTATAAGAATGAAGAGAATGGGAAAAAGGTGGTGCTATCAAAGATAACATATAATTTGATGATATCGTAATTCAATTTCTGACAGCAATCCACAAGATGAAACCGTAGATGGATCTCTTTGCCTAAAACTTCCTTCACTTCCTTCCTAGATCTCTTCGTGAAACAAATCTATCCTCAACTACTGCATTCCTTTAATCGATGTCGCTTTCTCAAAGGTATCCCACCTCTCTCACATGTATTTCTCTTCATGTCTCAAGATGCGACCTATCCTAGAATGAACCCTAAGGCAATTCTCTCGACTAAATCAAATATTAGCGCTATGATGTGCAGGAAATCCTAGTTCAACGGTTGTACATAGCCTCAAATAAGATATCATTACCCCAACATTCGGTGAAATAATGCTTAGTGGTTATTTAAGCTCGATGCCAAAATTCTGACTCTGATCATCTCATGATTTAGATGAAATAAAAAGCAAGTGAGGAATACCTTCTCTTGTTTCTGAGTCATCGAGTATTGTTAGTGGGCGTGTAAGTGCCACCTCATCAATAAGATCTGCTCTTTCATAATTACTCAAAGTGTTATCTCGTTTATAACGAAATCGTAATTTTTCTGCCGTTAAATTTGAATTCGATATACGTTTGAAGCATTTCTGCAATCATTTACGTTCAACAACAAGCTCATTGATTATCGTTTGCTATTATTTCGATTCTTAATTTCGTTATTATTTCTATTCGAATTATTCCAGTTCCTAATTTTATTCCATTATATTATTTAGCTATTTAATGCTTCATCGATTTATAAAGGTTGTATTTATTGAAATCCAAACTAAACATTAATTGAAATTATCTGTTTAATGATAAAAACGTTTCTGAAAGAATGCTCAAAAACGATCAGTATTGAAAGAAGTAATCAGTAAGCATTAAAAATGATGATAATGAAATCCTTTATCATATTATAGCTTGAAGAATTTCATTTTTCATTGTTTTTTTTTTCACCTATCTTCCTATGTCAAAACGAAAAATTTCCACATAATTTATTATAGCTATCGGGAATTTTACGCACAATAAATAAATACCTGTTCACATTCGGCACTATTCAAGCATACTTGAACGGTACAATGTGCGAATACGGTCGATTGATTTCCAAAGCGAAATGTTTTAAATTTCGAGAAATAAACCTCTTCATTGACATTCGCCATCGGATCAATAATTTCACTGATTTCATCTACTGGACAGCTGAATAAATTTTGAAAAGAAGAAAAATATTCGATGAAAGAATATTTATTATCAACGTATAAAATCATATGAAAAAATTCACCTAAAATATTTTGCTATGTACACTAGAAAAAAAAAATTATCGCAATTTGATAGTATCAATATTGCTAACCATTATAAATTTATCAATCTTGTTCATTATTCAGCACAACAACATTACCTTTCTAATATTACCTGTTTCTAAGGTTGATATTACTACCTTTCTAATGTACCTGTTTCTAAGGTTGATATTACCTGTTCATTACCTCTTTAAAGTTAATTAGTCTGCCGATCGATTTATCCATAAATATGGATTCTTACCTTATGTTCACCTTCATAGCCACTAGTAGATGCAATTAATACGAAATGTTCAAATATCTCTTAGTAATACGAGATCTTGACATTGATTTGCTGCTCAGATGGACTTAATAATCGTTTATAACTTAAGCTTACATCTAAATTACGAATACTGTCTCAAACTGAGAGGTTTCATGGAAAAACTTCCGGCAAGGAGTTAGACAAAAAAAAAAGAGCTCCAAACGAGGAGAACATCCGATGTGTTGTTCTCAGTGAAACTAATAGAGAATTATATCTACACAAAAAGGTGTTCACTATAAAATTGAATACTCCGAATTATTTAAAAAATATCTAAAGCTAACAAATTCCTTATACATCATTCACTTCAAATAAATTAGCCTTGAAATTTTATTTACTATCAGCTTTAGAGCTTCTCTCTACATGGAAGAATCTCCACTCAGGCAGAAATTTTTTCTATTTTTAACCCGTCGGGGTAATTTAGCATATCCATCAGCAAAGCTAAAATCTAAATTCATAGATTCCTTCACCGTACGAAAAATTTGTATAGGAATTAAATACGACTAGGTTTAATTATGCATTGGTTACCTGCTCTGAACAAATGTTAGATGTTTTGCCTCTGGAGATGTCATATCCTCACGATCAGAAAACATACATTCCTTTGGGATAATACCATGGTATGCTTCTGAAAAGAAATCCGTCTATTACAACAGATAAAATATGAAGCGATTTTTCTGCAAATCAAAATCATTGACGAAAACTTTTAGTATCATAAAGCATTTCGATTTAAATAATGATAATGATCCAATTTTATCAGTTAATCTTGCGTTATCACTTAATGGCTCGGTGTTATCAGTTATCAATTATGTGATAATTTTACTTCACAAATAATAGACTATTTTAATAGTATGCAGTTGTAACGATAATGCACTGATCCTCATATGCGGATGATATTCGATTCGAAATCACTTTTTCATTGAACATTTTCTGCAGGGAATTGTGATTATTGGTCGCGAATTATTCGAAAGAGAACGAAACTTACTATCGGGAGAGAGTGCAACATAAAATTCGACCGTATCGCCGAATTTAGCCGCTCGTAAAGGACGGCCATCAATACTACGGAATATCATTTCCACTTTTGGTTTCGGCTTTCCTCCAGTCGACGCAACTACCTCATGACCACTGAAAATTAAATTAACCTCCTTATGAAGAAGGTGAAATACCGTAAAACTCAGCTTTATAAGCCCTGAAAAGATGCTCCGAATCATCAAATGTTATAGTGCACAAAGTCTCAAAAATATTATTAAATGACACAAACAAGATGCAGCATTTGATATAATATATTGAAACCGCAACTAAAGTAGAGCTGACTATGGTCACTTCTGAGTTGCAGCATAACGGGGTCACTTTTGCGTTATTTGGTGAAACCAAGCAAAAAAAAAAACAGTTTCTTTCTTTCTATCTATGCAGCGTAACAGAAATTCTTTCTCATTCAAAAGCATACGAAGAGCAGTTAAGATATCTTTTGCTTCTATAAATTACGATAGAGAGGAAAAAGATAGAGGAAGTAAAGAAAGAAAGAGAAAAAGAATGCGGTAATGTTTCGAGAGTTTTGGATGCATTTAATTCCAATCTAATAGTGGAACACTCGGATGCCTCCTTCTTTCTTTTACCGCCTCATGTTATTTCAACTCCAACATTACAACTATTATTCCTCGGTCTGCCTTTATGATTAATCCGGAATATTAGATTATCCGGAACACAAGGCAATTCGACGAGAGTGCTCCGTTATGAATCCACCTTGAAATGTCGTTGAATCTGATTGTTTGTACGCTTCTCGTATATAAACAAAATACATGATTGACTCGAAGTGTCTTTGCTGGACTATGATCTGCATTATCTTCCAGGGCGATTGTAGTTTCGGCGTTTTGATAATTCGGTTCCTGTAAGTGAGATGATTGCAAAAAAAAGGTGCTCTCAAGGAAATAATATCGAAATATGACTTCTAAGATCGTTGCATCTTCCTTCCGATGGCTGACACATCGTTCAGATGATAAATAAAGTTCGAACGTTACCACTAAATTAATAAAATGCTCACCTTGATGGGCAAAAAAAACAATCAAATTGAAATTATATGTTTGTAATGACCGTAGTCTATAGATAGATTGAATTATCGAATTAATTTCCTCTCGATAATTCTATTAATTAAAAAGCGATCAGTGGAAAATAGTAAAAAAGCGTCATCGTATTCCTATTTAAATAGGAGATTTTTACGTTGAAAAATAAATATTATAAATATTATTTAAAGAATTACTGAAGAAATTCTACAAATAAAGTGAAGAATACGAAAGAAGAATAAGAGAGATTAAATGGTTGAAAGTATGCGAGAATCTTTCACGCGATAGTTTGAACGTGAAATTTTGCATCGAGTAGATATGAATTTGAAAAACAAATAGTAGTCACATTGCTTGAGGTTTACTTGCGGCAAATTTTCCTTCCATCTGGAGGATAAACTGTTGTCATTCCATTTAGTGGTGACATCCATCGAAACACGATCGACAGAGTTTGATGAGATGCGTCTAATTACAATGTGTAACCTCTTCTCCTACGGAAACCCTTGTGATCTGGAGAAAATGCAGAAAATCCCACAATTGTTCAACATCGCGAGGTGTTTGCAGGTCAAAGAGGAGTGGTAGGATATTATACATCCTCGAATTTTTAGATACGTTTTGAAATAGTCGATTATTGCATAATCTCAGTTGAAATGTTTCAGAATGTGACTCGTAGCGAACGAATTGCACGCCTACCAAATCTGTTAATTGAACGTTGCAATGTTTTCCATATGGAATTGTAAAATTATAATTCACAAGATTTCCGTTTTTTAATGCGCTTCCACAAGGAGTTCTTGATTTCTGCTCATAGACATAGACGACAGGTTGCGACTTTGGATTTGCCATCCATCGTTGTATGTCTGGATCTGATTTATTCAGCATTACGGTTATCGCATCTGCTGTACACCCTACTTCTTCAACTGAAAAAAAAAAGATTTATTCACTTATTGAAATAATAAATAATATTTTTATTAGAATGTAATGATCATAGTAAAATATCTGAACATCTTCTGTTTATTTTTATGCAAACAAAACTGTCATAAGGCACTTTGGCTTCTTAGTAAGAGTTTTTTTTTTGCTTTATCATAGATTTACATAAAAATTAGACGATTAGAATCGAAATTATGCAAAATTTTTTGAAAGAATTGTATCGATTTGCAAATGATTTGCTCTGCTAGCGATTGATAAGCGTTGTAATTATTGCAACAGATAGAAGATTGAAAAATCGGAAAAAAAAACGCATTCATTGCTAAATATTTAAAATATATCTGAAAAATACGTCTTAAAAATGGATATTGCTGAGTAAAGATATTGCAATATCAGCGGATTGCAAAAAAAAAAACCATTGCAATCGCCAATATTCGAAAACAATTGCAAAAAAAAAGTCAAGAAAAAAAAACTCATTGTAATAATAATTGATTGTTCTCTTCCGCTTCCTTGAAATGCATGCAATTTATTGCGTATCGTTTCAATTTTAGTACTAATTATTACTAATCAAAGAGGAAATGATAATTAACCTCCATAGATATTGTATATTTAACTAAGGAAAATATTCTTCGAAAAAATTTGAGAAAAAAATTCTAAGAAAATCCAAAAATTAATTTACATTCTAATCGATTGGAGCTGAAAAATTCCTAGCAAACATAGATATAAATTATCATGGAGAAATTTTAGAAATTAGGAGTGAATAATTCTATCAACACTTACCAAATCCATCGGCTTCAATAGTTATTGAGAAATATACTATAAATAATAGAAAGCAAAATGTACTAGTCATAGTGCTCTGAAAAAAAATAAATAAATAAATCGCTAATACTGAAAATTTTAAACGTTTCGATTCGTAACGTTGTAAAATTCTTCGATGTTTATTGTTTAGCCAACTCAACGCATTCGATTTTTACATTTGAAAGAAGCATATCAACTAAAACGATGGACGATTACAACTTTCTCGCATAAATTATAAAAATTCGACTAACTTACCTGAAATTCGATTCGAGAATAAAACAATGAGGTGAAAAATTTACCTGGTCGGGCAGGTTCAACAAATCGAAAAAAAAATGTTATCCAAAAAAAGAAATATATTTACCGCGATGCACACAACATTTTTCATGGAGCAAAAAAAAGACCAAAAAGATCAAAGATCATTTATAAAACAACAAAAAAAAATTCAACAATTTAAGCCGGAAATGATAGATCTCACAATCTTAATCGTTTAAGCATCGATTTTCAATGCGCATCATTGCAAAATTTTGCAAAAAAAAAGGATGATTTCAAATGCAAAATAAGTTAGAATATACTTTCTAATAGGCATTAATGCAAAAACGAGGCAGCAATTCATATTTGCATTGCATGTGGATCGTCGTATCAATAGAATATAGGTACACATGAAAGTGAGCAAAGTGATATGCAAATATGGCTGAATCGAACGGTCACAACGAGGACAATGGGCTCTCATTAAGGTGTATTGCTTGATGCTCGCCCCACACCTGCCTTCGTCTCCTACCTCACCAAATCAGTGCTATTCGATTGTTTAGCAGCCGTTCAACGGCTTAGTAACTATCAATGGATTGTCCACGTTAGTAACTCATACATATTGAAAATAAGGATTAAATAAAAGTAGTACAAATAATTACGGAGACGGAAATGAGATCATTTTGATTCATTCAAAAATTATTCAAATTTATTTATGAGTTTAAAAAGTTCTTTTTTTAAAAAACAATGTAATGCTTGAGGACGTCACCGATTTCCTACGCCTTCACCTCCTGCTATCATCGTTCGTCGCCCCTTTCCCACCTTGAGAAGAAGGTGATTGAAAAGAATGTAAATCAAAAGAAGCTGTTGAACTATTTCCGAAGAATGTGTGAGAAATAAATGGCATTAGAGATATTTCTTCAAAATAGCTGCTTGCTAAGGAAAGCTAGAGAGATCAAGACGATAGGGAGAACAATACAATATGGGAAGCACTAAGATAATACATGACAACAATTTTGTTCATTTTTACCATTGCTGTTCTGGTAAAAAAAGCACGAAAAACCGATGGGAAAAACGTGCCCTAGTCTATCCGAGAGTGCATTGATCCCCATTGATCACTGTGAGGTTGATCTCGTCCTCCTGATCGATCGGTCTATATGTTCCGAGCTGATTTACCTCACACCTCAACTCAAACAGATATTAATGTTGCGAAAAGCAATGTGTTCTCTGCCGGGATTAATCACAGAGGAAATTTCCACATGGCAGCTTTCTTTTAAATTCGAAGCATATCGACTAGTGAAGAAATTAACATTAGAGTGCGCACCGAAATGCACTCAAAAACATCAACGTAAGATGAGAAAGTATGAAAGAAGATTCAAAAGCTTTGTTGGAAAGATGGGGAGGGGGATGAGAAGATGGGGTGGAAGACATCGATAGCACCACATTTACAAGCCATGCTGAGTTGCAATAAAATATTACCCTTAAATGATAGCCTTCAACGTCCATAACCAATAGATGCTCCATGGTTATCATGTAGAAACAAACTGATAATCTAGATGTTCAAGTATTCCTTTGAAAACAGAAAATTCGTCGTCTCCGGAAAATTTCTGGAACGGATTGACAAGTGCAAATAGAATTTTCAACTTTTTCGAAAATTTTTCGCCTTTCAACAAGAGAATTATATCTAGCAAGGACAAGAGAATGGAATATGGCTATAAAATGGCCTCATCTTATGGTTGCCTTGGAAGCAGCAACAATTAAGGGGAAAGCAGCGAAATCACTAGACCTAACAGGTTTAGGGTATCGAGAATAACCGCACCTGGCCTGACGGAGCGCAAAACAATGCCATTCACTATGTGCACATACAACAGAAGAGACCTAGAGATAACGCCCGTTTACCTGCCATAACCTCATTTCGGCAACCTTTGTAGATGTGCGTAAGCCGGCTCACCTCCTCTTCTCGTCGGGGAATATAATTTATTCCCCCCCACATACTGTGTATGCTAATACATCGTTGAACCTTGTTGAATTGATTGCAGCAAGCATAAACGCATATCGTAAATAATCTACATAAGTAGATCGTATGTATGTACAGTTGTCAAGTTGGATTGAAATAAGTGACGAGTATATAACACTGAAGTGTTTATCATTTGTCTGCGATATATATTTCAGCCGGAAAGCATCGCAGAATTTTCACAAACTTATGAGGGTTTTCATTTTGAAAGATTAAAAAAAAATTTGCCATTACTAGTGGAATCTGTGCAAATGCTATTTTCTCTTCTTTGAGGAGCCTTAGTGGAGCTTGAGATGTGGAGCTTATTTCAAACAGTGTTGAAAGTTTGTTGAAAGAAAACGACGCTTTCTTATAGCGGAAAATCTGAAACATGCAAATCTCATCATTTAATAAATGAATATAAGAATGTAGTCAAAGCATAAATACGTATTCTCTAGAAGATCGGACAACGTTTCAATATAGATTGGCGCAGTTGTTTATGTGTCGATTTAAAGCGATAAAGAGAAGTGCTAAATTTTGCATTAAAAAAAATTATATATTTCTTTAAGCATATTCGAAATTCAAAGATTATAATGAATGCGAAAATTGTTGATAATGCAAAAATTCAAATGTAGAAATGAAATATCGTCGATCGAGTGAAATAATAAATTCAGGCAATAAGAAATAAATAATAAGCAAAAATCGAGCGCAAATTCAAACATCCTCGAAAATATCCTCGAGTGTTAAATTTTTCGATAATTATATAGGAAAATTACTCTTCGTTGCGCTTTCAACAAATCACTTCAACGAAACTAAAAGAATTTTAACGAAATTCCACAAATCTCAGCAATAATTTGAGGAAATTTATCAAAGCCATCTTGAAAAAAAAAACACACAAAATTTCTCAATTATTCAACTGAGAAAATAATATTTTTCATAGAATGAGATGAGGATATTATTATTTAAATCTTTCTTAGCATATCAAAATAATCGTTTAGTTTCAAACAATTTTCTATTTCTAAATTATTAGAGAAGAATATTTTATTTTGAAATGTTGTCTATTATTTTTTTTTTTAGGAAAACATATAAGAAAATTTCATTATTTACATATTGCTTAATAAGCAAATACTTAAATATTCTTATATTAAGTTATTCTAGCCAGTTAATTACATATAAGAGCGTTTAATTATTTGCTTATTTGATTCATAATAAAGAAGAATTTAGAGAAATTTATTGAATTGATCGATTTTCATTTATCAACATCTTCCCTAATCAGTAACGCAAAACGTCTGATTTGATGATAACAAACTGTGATAATAAACTATAAGCAGTTTTGAATTTCACCTTTAAACGTTAATAGAATTTTAATTAGCCGTAATGTTAGTATGAATTATACGATATATATTGGTATGGATGCATAATCGATACAGTATATGTTATTTCATATTATGAAGAACACTTTGATTTAGTGAGATATCGTAATGAAACTGAAACGACATTCGGTGAACGTTAATTACACTCTATGCAACTCATTATGAATATGCTGAAATCATTATTGATGCCCTAATGAATACCTCTCAGAGCGCTTGTAAATTCGTCATGAAATCTATAAATCTAAAAATCTACATATATACGCGTACAGCTGCAATAATCGTAAATTTGAGAGACAAAAGGTGAAGGGTCTATATAATCGACGCAAAAGAAAGAAAGGGAAAACGAGTTACTAAGAAATTCAACGAGAATTTCAACGTTTGAATGATAATATATTGCATATATGGAGGGTTTATTTGCACAATGTTTTTTTCATTAAGTATTGAAAAAAGTAGACAATGATATATTGAGGAAATAATGGAAAATATTCAGAAATTAATTGAAATATTGCAAAATATCCGAAAAAATTC
Source organism: Ascaris suum (assembly GCA_013433145.1). NCBI lineage: Eukaryota > Metazoa > Nematoda > Chromadorea > Rhabditida > Ascarididae > Ascaris > Ascaris suum. The sequence goes on from CM024175.1 coordinate 11,107,974, forward strand.
ATAAAATAAACGGATAGAAAATCGCAAAAATTCATTTAAAAAAAAAATGATTGAATAGAAAATTCGAAGTACAATTTGGAATGAGTAGAATTCGAACAAATAAATGCATAGATTATAATTCATAAATTTAACAACGATTATAATCTACTAATGATAGCCAATCATCATTGTGAGCAACAATTCTGGATTGAAATTTTCGAGAACCCTAATTTGCATATTCAATTAATATTCATTCAGTCATGAAAAACGCAATCAAATATTTCCGGTAAAGAACGATTAAGCTTGAGAATCAATTGCTATTGGGTCAGTTGAGCGATTTTCTCAAGAAAAATCGACCATCAAATCGTCGAATCACAAATTAATACAATTGTAATTCTTTTTTTCCAATTCACTGAATTGTTTTCATTTAATCAAAAATTTTATTTCAAAATTATCTTTAGCAGCGCAGTGAGGTGAATTATACATTTCATATTGTTCACTGAGATAAACGATCCGTTAACAATGCGCTCTATAGGAAAACATCTGCTCTCATATGAGGGTCATGTCATCATCTTAATCATGCATCGATTAAGAATGCGAAGAGAAAAGCATAACGTTTCATTCAAGCACCTGGTGTCATGCCTAAGCACGCTTTTCGCGCACAATTACGCTTAATACCCTATTGGAAAATCTCTTCTTTCGGGAAATTTCATCGCTTCATAAAATGCAAATTTCTTCATGTGCCATTGAAAATTATTTTCAAACTAAATCATGATTCCTACTAGCAAGAGTCACCTTTTTCACGAGAACAATAGTCACCTTGATCTAACGGTCGAATAATGCCCGATGTTCGAGTGTTCTAGATTTTTCAACGGACATCATTTGTATATTTGAATCAACAAACATCAATTTCTATGGCACCTATATGCAAATTACGACCTTTTGGTATGAATTCAATAGTCGTAAATTGAAATTCGCAAAAATATTCCATGGCAAAATATTTCACAAGCGTGCTTGTTGAATTATAGCATCAATCAAATTATAAAATAAATTACGCTATAGAAAACAAAAAAATTTAGTTCTCTAATTATTTCATTTCAATTATATAGTTTAATTTCTATCCAACCCAACGAAATGGCATTTACTTCATTCGCGTATTTTCGGCTGAGTTGAAATGATCGCTAATTCGCAGCATATTTTTATTTCATAGATCCCAAAAATCATGTTCTATACTATGCCATGGCAGGAAAGACCGACAATAATTCCATCGTATTCGACGAGTTCAGCAAAAACAACTAACATCGCTTATACATAAGTGATCACTTTGCCACATCGACCACTATAATTATTCTTTTTTGAATACATAAAATTTCGAAACCTATTTCGCCAGAAAAAAACTCAAAATTGGCGCAACCGTTGCAGAAGAAGTGATTTGATTAAATAATATGGAGTGGAGATTAGAGGAGATATGGAAGAGGAATCCAGGAGACACATAGAGATGATTTACATAACAGCCGTTTGATTCAATATATGTTTTATTAGTTTTAATGCTGTGGAATCTGTATGATACACTATCAACAAATGTGTGTTAATATTGAAAAGAAAAATTTACATAATGTAAAGTTGAAGAAATTAAAAAAGAAAATGAGCGAAAAATTCCATTGCAAAAAATTTAGTGAATATGCAAAATGCAAATTGTTGCATCTCATCGATTGTTCAAATGTTCACTAATTTTCATACAATAATTATAATTAATATTCAATGCTATAATGTGTTGCAGAATACAAATTGCAAGAGTATTATTGCACTTCAAGTTGAAGATTTATGCAATCAAGTTACTACATAATTTTTGCAATTTCAATACTTCTATTGCAATTCCAAATTGGTCATTTATCAAAAAGAACAACTTTTATAAGTCTCGTTTCCTTCGATAAACAAAAATATATTGTGCACTTACACTTAACAATTCATAATGGCCAATAAATTTGAAACAATTTTCAAAATTTTCATTAAAAAATCAATTAATAACACATAGAAAGCAATTTTATTCATTCGATAAAAAATTTCCCCATTAGAAAAATTTCATAATCAAGTGGAATCGATTTGAATTTATCATTCAAAAATAGAAACCAATATCATCATAGATAAAAATGATATTAAAGATTGCATAATCGTATTGTCACAGTTTTTGTATTTCCTCATCGGATGAGAATTGTTCATTACATATCCATAGGATAACCGATAAGATATTGTTGTATTTTCCATAGGAAAATACAACAACAATTTACGTTCATTAAATAAAAATACCCAAAAAAAAACTTTACGAGAATAAATTTAAAGAGAAAAAACAACGACCGACATAAGAATGAAGAGAATACTCGCAAATAATTCAATTCTACAAACTTTTACGATGAAATCACTAAATTGCCCCGCAAATTAAAGAATATTCATAAGATATACATAGAATATATAATGAATAAACTTTCACGAAGACAATTAGAGAATATTTTCCAATATATAGATATTTCTATACGATAATATTTCCGGGAAAAAGCTTTTTAATCTGATAGACTTAAAAGAGTTTATAATTGAGGCTCATTAATTTAAAATCGTCGACAATTTGAAATTTTTAAATTTTTTCGCACTTTTTTTTAAAAAAAGATTTCAATTGAACATAGTGGAATTATTGAATTCTAAAAATAACTAATGAAATGTCGATTCAGGTTAATTGAATTTCTTTATATGGCTAGTGATAATTTTAGACGTTCAACCTTTGTAAAGGTATTTTTTTCAATCAAGAAAATTTTCATCGAAATTCAGTTAAAGTTAATTATTTTTAGGTATTTGTCTAAGAGATTGATAAAAAATTTCTCTTAGAATCTCTCATCTCAATTGAGCAATTATTGTCACCGCTTAGTAATATCTATCTCTTCTCTTATGTTCTTTATCCTTTCTCACCTCGCTATTGCTTCTTATGAATATGCGCCACCGTTTCTTTAGTAAACTTATCATCTCTAATTGCAAATTTCAGCAATAAATTTATGAATAATATCGATGAAAACATTATAAAATAATAATTATGCAATAATTAGAAAAAGATTTATAATTTAATTTCATTTAGGTTAGCATCTGGATCATCACTTATGAACGAGAGAGCAGATTTGTGATCTGAGTCGAAAAGTGGAACCTCATCCACTTCCTTGTATGTTTCATCTCCTAGCGTCGGAATTGAAGGTGCACCTCGTTGTGAAATGTTTTTGATAGATGTTGAAGGTGTACCCAATGGAACAGAGGAATGACGAGAACAAGGCGATACACAGTGGATGAACTTCTTTTTTGAAACTGAAGCTGAAAAAGAAATAATGACAGGCGATAAGTTTAATTTAGAAAGAAGAATGAGATTATTTAAAAGTTTTGCTGAACAGAAATTAGGTAAATGATCGAAGATCGGGAAGTCGATATGAATAAATAAGCAAACTCTATTAAAATTGCTCGGAATCGAATTATCTTCGAAAGAGATCTGTGTTCTGTGGAATTCATGCTCGGTGGAGTTTTATGGTTTAATATTCCGCGATTCCCCGCGGACCATAAACTTCGACAAATGCATATAATAGCTAATAGAAAATCTGATATGACAGGAGTTGAAATGATAACGATAGGAGGTGATGTGGAAAGCAGAAGCGTCTAATTCCCAGCATCCATCCAAACGATGGTAGCAATGATAGATTTTCTCGGAAGCGAAGTGAAAATTTCATTCTCATTAGCTAAAGTAGTAGCGGACGTTTTAACATTGTAGGTGGGTCAAGTTGAACCATAAAGAAGAAAGATGGGAATGGTTTTCCACCCGCTAAGAGGAGGAGAAAACGTCTTGAACACCTCTGCAGTAGGATTTTGCTGGCTAGCAGCTTTGCATACTTAGAATATAATGGGTCCAGACTGCTGATTGCACCAAAAATAATATAAATATTTCAATAATCTTGTCACAGAGTACTAGTCGGATAGAGTCTCTCTGAAGGATTTTTCTCATTGTGGACAATGAAGACGAATTGCATATGTTTCATCCAATATGAACCGGCAATGGACGTCCATCACATATTCGCCCGACATTTGAGGAACATTCCATATATTTCATTTATTACATATAAGGGATGTATATTTCACATGCCCGGGAAACAATGAATTGGCAATAGACTCCATTCCATATATTTGGCGGATTACAGATCGACAGTTGAGTATATCTCATAATTTCCGCCCTATCATTCATTCATAATATCATAAAGTTTATAGGTTTATTTAGTTCAACTCATCAATATAATTTTTAAGCATTGATAAATTGCATGATGCAATAATGCGACTATTGTTTAGGAAATGAGGGATCAATTCCTAGAGAATAGAAGTCTATGAGAACTGGCGCTCTACGTTGAACGTGAATAAAAGCCGTGATTAGAAGATCACCTAACGAAATGTCGAGTAAATCCAGGTTTAACACTACCGAAAGTGTTCAATATATAGACAGGTTTGAAAAAAAGAAGAAGAAAAAAAAGATCGAGTTCCACATCTCACAATGATGCTCCTTAGTAAGTCTACTAAGAAAACGAACGGAAATACGATATCATACCACATATCATTTCGAAATTTTTTTTCCTCCCGAAAGTTTTTTCCGGAATATACGATTCGGTAAACTATGCTAATCCACCTCTTATCTGAAGGAAATACGTTGAACAAAACAATATAGATTTTTCAATCATTTTATTCCAACTTATAAGTTTGCTCAATCATATTAGAAGCGCTATGCAAATAAGGAAATCGAACATGCTCGATGATTTTATCAGTAGAAATTACCTTCAAAGTAAACGCCATAGTAGCATTAGCAGGAACTGTGCCCAGGAAATGTGCCCTCTAATTTTCCGGTAAAATCTATCCCCCTTTCTAGCACCCCCCACCCCCCCCCCCCCCCCCCCGTCCTACTTCCCTCTCAACGGATATGAAAATGTACCGGCACCTATTTGAGAACTTCTCTACAAAAAATAAGCAAGACAAGTAATGAAGTTACAGCAAGCATTCTACTATACTAACATCAATAAATTATAAAAAATTTTGATGTATGAATTCATAAAATGAAATATGCTCGATTACTGAAAATTATCTATCGCAGACTTCTAATACGTTTACCAATATCATTTATAGGTTGAATTTGTTTACAAAAAATTGAAGACAATAAATTACCGCTCGAAATTCTACACGAGGGACCATCTTGAGTACCACCATTCATTGTCGGCGGATGTTCATGAGTTGAATTAGTAAAGGATTCGTTCGGTTCGGCGAGAGTTAACCTCGGTACGTTTCGGTTGATTGATTGACGTCCCATAGTACCACGTCGATAGTTCATTTGATTAGGTATTTGATGTAACTATAAAAGTTTTTCTCTTTATAATAATTTTATGGTTCATTTTATTTTATTCATTCCATTATATTCTATGCGTAAAATTTATCAATAAATTACTATATGATATTTATTTTTTGAATTGATAAACTAAAAGTGATAAGTGAATCCTCCTTCACCCGCCTCCCTTCCTCTCCCTCAAATCGATACAATATATTCATGAAATGGTTGAAAAAATCAATGCTAAGTCGATGAATAAATAACCTATACAAGATGAAGGGGGGGGGCTACTTTTGTGATATTTAAACTGTTTAACTGAATAATTAAGAGGTTCGTTGATGCTTGAGCTTGTGGAAATAATTTTTCAAGCAGAAAAAAAAAGCTTTATTGAAACGCAAAAATATCTGAAGCATTCATGCCAAACGATGTTAGAAGTACGACGGTTGTCATCAATCAATCTTTGCAATAGAAAATGAAAGAAAGAAAAGATTGATATTCGCTATAGCAATAGGCGATTGATGATGAGTAGCATCAATGGAATATTTTTCTGTAGTACATTCCTCATCATATATCCGTAGTAGAGTTTATCAAAAACACCCTTAGGATAAGCGAACTGTCGAAGATTTACGCAAGAATCAATTATGTGTGGGCTCATCGTTTTTTTTTTTCAACACCAAAACCCAAAACTAGCTGATATCGCCAAAGAAAGGTGGAAAAGGGGTCATTATTCTATTGAAATTTAGAGAATAAGTAAAGATGGGAGGAAAATGCAGACATCCATTAAAATCTTTTAAAAATTAGCATAACATTTTAGTCAGCAATATTCATATTCGTCATTACGATACCTGTCGATTCAATAGACCATAGAGGATGAAATTCGATGCAGAATTAATATAGGGAAGAGCATGTACACCGTACATAAAATAAATGAATGATGAGTCAGGCATTTGTAAATCGAGCGCTTGAAATATTTCTAAATAGAGCGAATATAATACCGATATCCAATATGGTGTCCTGAAATGAAGAAACTCTTAAGTGAAAATTTTTTCAGCAATTGAAAAAAAAAAATTTTCAAAAATACCGCCAATTGTTATGTACTCTGTAGATTTTCGAAAGTGACATAAAATTGGACATATCGAAAAATGTGGAATTTTTTATTATGAGATTTTACGCTATATATAAATGAAAACAAATCATACAACATAATCCAACGTTCGCGCATTTTACGAAGCAAATTCGCGTTGAATATCATCTCTCTTTTTTTTTTTTTTTTGGGAAACTTTGTGGGCAAATTTTCTTGCTTTTTATATTGCTTATACTTGTAATGTAGATTCAGCCACAAGTCTGTTTCGATGAAATAAGCGGTTTTCGTTGCCGATATGATTGAGAAGCGCTAAAAACTTGACGACGATTGATTGCGAGATTCATATTTCGTCAAAATGTCCATCGCATAATGTCGGAAACTAGCGATAAGACCGGTTCCACTCGTAAGGTCTTTTTCTTCCTAATCTCCTCTCTTTTTAATCATTAGCTAATATTTTGCATCCTTGAATGCATGCATTTGCATATATTTCCATCGTGACAAAAATTGAATGCGATATATTCTGAGGAAATGAAATAATGAATAAGTTTTCACGATGATATATTTCAATGCAAAGTTTTTGTGTTTTTTTTTTGTCAATTTTTTCAGTCAAGTCTCCAAGTTATAGGAAAAGAAGGGGAATGGGACAATGCGAGGAGGGGCAGATACTCTTAAATGATGAGGAGGAGATGGGATCGAACTGATGAAGAGATGGCCTCCTTGTTAAGGGATGATAAGGGTGGAGAAGGAGGAAGAAGAGGTGAGGGAATGCAACCCGTATTTCGTGATTAGGCACTATTATGAAGCCAAAATTAGTCGAATTTATTCTTGGTAGGCTCAAATCTTTCAAGACATTTTATTCAATAAAATAAGCTTGAAAATTGCCATATTTTCATCAAAAAAACTTTCAGGCTTCCATTTTTAGCATTTCTCGAAAATTATTCCTAAATTCAACGAGAAATCTCTTCAAGAGATCGCTTGTATTATTTATTCTTCTCGTCAAAAATTTAAAAAGAGCTACTCAGAAAAAAAAAAACATTCTAAACTCAATGAAATAGGAAATTAAGAGTTGAAACTGCGTCTGTAAATCTCCTCGAGACGATATGCAATGGTTTTTGAAGATGAAGTTAAATTTTCCGTCCATCAGTGGGAATTTTTCCTATGCCATTTTCTATTAAAGTGGAAATTGTATTTATGCAAAGACCTATAATATATTTGCGTTTTTTTAAATGATTCGTCTAAATCGAATTGATAAAATGACTTGATCCACGATAATGATAGAATGGATATTGCTAATCAATGAATACTTACCAACAAACAAAATGAAATAAGCATATTGCGAGTGTATACACAGCGATCCGAGCGATAGGAATCTTCTCTTCTGTAAAACTTTTACGCCGTCGTGCACCTTTCAACGATTTGCGTGCCGTTCTAGTCTGTTTAATCAATCTCATCAACATACCATAGTAGAAGTAGATCATTAGAAGAAGGGGAACGAGATATGCCTGTAAGTAAAAAAAAAAACGTCTAAACTGTTCAATAAATAGAAGATTTCAATATCTATGGACCAGAGAGGGGATTAATGTTCATGAGGAAGCTATATGATGAGTGAAATCCTTATATGCATATGCAAATTTACATTTATGATGTGTATTATGTCAAGGCAGTGTCTGTGAGTGGGTAGTGTGCATGTGTCGATTTGTCCGTTTACTTCGCAACCTCACTTGTGAATTACTTCAACTGAAACGATGAAATCTGATGAGAATAGTATACACCATTATATACTGCACACATCGAAATTCAAAAAGATCCATCAATTACGAAATAAATTAGAGACATTCAAATATAGCTGGAAATCTGAGCGCATTTTATTATTGATATAAACTTAAAAACCGGTACAGTGACCAAAAAAAAACTACAATCTCTCTACGTAGAATTAACATGAGAGCTTAGCTAGATTATTTAAAATATGCATACATAATTGGATCCATTTTTTTTGCATTTCATAATAAATTATGAAAAAGTTTGGTGCTCAGATTATCGAAACTCCAGGAATTGACTAGAGCGCCAGTTTCACTCACATTTTTCACTTTAATATGTGGAAATTCAAGTGGAAACAATTGCCGTTGAAAATATTTTCTTATCTTAGTGGATAATTTCCATGTGGATTTTAATTACTTCGACGAGAATAATCGATTCGATTTAATAGAATTTAAAAATTTCAAAGAATAGAAAAAAGTTCGATGAATATGAGAACGATCTTTTTTTTTTCTTTTCTCAAAATATGCTAATTTTTTTCTAAGAGAATATTTCGATAATTAATGGGAAAAATATTTCTTGATATGAAGTAGAAATGAGATTACAAAGAATTTTTTTTTGTGGGGGGGGGGATAGATATATGAAACGATTTCAATTATGCATATCAACTAATATCAATCGAAGAAATTTTTTTAATATTATTTTCTCAAATTTCTTGAAAATAAATCTATGAAATTTTCTACAATTTACTTTATAATATCAAAAAAAAAGAAGAAATAACTGAATAAATTTTCAACTCTCTAAAAAACATTGAAAATTTAGCATCGAATAATTGATTAATTTTCAAGAGAGAGAGAGAGAGAGAGAGAGAGAGAGAGAGAGAGAGAGAGAGAGAGAGAGAGAGAGAGAGAGAGAGAGAAAGAGAGAGAGAGAGAGAGCTTTCTGATTAAATCGACTTCATATTTTTCTTCAATTTTACTCGTCATATTTCTTCACAATTTTTTTTCTTCTTCTTTCTCTCCATTCGATGCCGATCGTTATTTAAAATATTAGTAATGTAATGTAAATTGAAAAAAATTCTCATAAATTATCTTTCACATTGCAGTAATATGATGCAAAAAATTTTTAGTCCTACATTATCGTCTTAAAAAAAAAAAAAAAAAAGAGAAATTCATTTCTTTGCTAATGAAAGGCAGAATTAATCACATGAGATTTCACTTCAATAATTTTACTCATATTTCATTTTTGTGGAGCAAAAAAAAAAATGACAATACAAAAAGCACCTAATGAGTTGCTACTAGAAAATCATTAATACTAGAAAATCAAAGAAAAAAAAAAGAGAAAAAAGAAGTTTCAATGGCCATTTATAGGCTAATTAATATGAGCATTTTAAGATGAATTTCATTTGAACATGTAAATATTCAAAATTCTTTCAACATAATTAAAATTTTGTTTCGAAAAGAAAAAAAATCATAAAAATATTTTTCATTTTATTAAAAAAAAAACTTTTTTTTTCTCATTATGAAAATTCTACATCATGTATTCAGTACAATATGCAACTAATGAATGAAAAAAAAAATAATAATATCATCAATTTTATTGAAAGTCAAAGTTGGAAAAAATCCAAAAAAAAATTCAACATATTTCAATCATTTCATTTATTTTTACATTCGAATATTTGTTCGGAATATTTTACAACACAAGGAAATAATACTATCAAAAAAAGAAAAACCTCCACAATTATTGCAAACTTACGAAGAGAAAACATGTGAGAGTGAATAAGATGAAGAGTTCATTGCCAAGATCGTCGACACATTTGTATAAATGAAGGCGTGTAAGTTCGTTAGTAACATGATTATATTTCTCGTGTACAACAATCTCCTTTAATATGATTTTATTATGCTAAATCTCATCATATATCGTTTGAAAAATTTCTTTTATTAAATAATTTTCTTTTCTTTTTCTTTTTTTTTTTTTCAAATTATATAAATTTAATTTACGATAAATCGTTTTTTTTTTTGGAAAAAATTATCGAATAATTTCATTTATATTGAAATAAATTTGAATAATATTTTCAAATATATTGAAAAAATTTTTTCTTCCTCTCCGATAGTTTATCGCCCACTAAAAAAAAAAATTGATATTCGATTTAAAAATACACTTTGATCGATTTAGAAAAAATGATCGATATTTTTCAAAATTTCTCCTCGTAAAAATTGATTTATTCGTTATTTAATCAGAAATATTGAAACATTATCATGCAATAATTGATCTTTGAATAGCATATAAATGCAATGCGCTTTGATCTCTTCATTATAAAGATAAGAAATCAAATCGCACAACGATATTTAGAAGAGTTTCAACAACAACAACAACAAAAAAAATCTTTTCATCACATCTTTTTGGCTTCTAAATGTTCAATGAGATGATTTTTATGGTTTAAGGCGATTGCACAAATCATATAGATCAAAATTAAAGAATATTAAAATATTGTCGCTTAGTAAATTTGCATAATAATCAATCGATTCATAACAATAACATACAAAGAAAAAACATCTTCTTCCTCTTATCAGATTATTATTTCCTCTTATTCGATTAAAAAAAAATTTCGAGTAATAAAAATTTATGATAGATTTAATCGCCTATAATTTATTGGAAGAAATGAATAAATAGAATGAAAATTTTACTTCAATAAAAGTTAAAGTGTAAGAATTATTGCCGATTTCATAGCAATAATTATTACAAATGATAACACAAATTTCGATGAAATATCGTCGAAAAAACTTTTTTTTCAAAGAGAGAGAGAGAGGAAAAAACTGTTGAATAATATTAGAAATTATTATTGCTCATTCATTAAAAGATCGCTGAATTAAGGATGCATTTATGAAAGTAATAAATAATACAGTGTACAACGAGCCATGGTAAATCTCTCTTCTTTTTTTTTCATTAGAGCCTTAAATGGTTTCACATTATTTCAAATTTTTCAATGAAAAACGCTTATTATTTTCACAACATTTTTTTCGAGATAAAATTTCAACTTCAACCCCTCAGTTCTCATGGTATAAGGGAATCAGCTCTCACTAAGCAAAGGTCTTAGCAGCATTCACATTCTCTAGTTGAACGATATTAACCATACAATTCCGATAGTCACTAAGTGATGTAGAACGAAGAATAAATAACTACCGTAAGGAGTTGAAAAAAAAAGCTTACAAAGAAGCAAAATTGAAATGTGATTCTTCCCGGGAATATTGACAAGAGAGAGGATTCCACCGTTAACACCCACCATTGCGATGGGCAATAAGTACTAGAGAGGTTTTGAAATTTTCTTAGGTTATGTGGGACCACCTCTAATAAAATAGTGGTATAAATTTCAGCAAAATTTAGAATCGAATTCTTCCGGGAGGAATTTAGGAGCAAAACGGAAATAACAATAGAATCTTATTTATAAAAGCCTAGCATTGGCATGTTTTGGATATTTTTTATGACAATAGCAATGCTCTCGTCATGTTTAAACTATTCAACAAAATTACAGCGTAGATTGTTGCTCAATTTCGGCTTTAGAAGATTGGACTCACCTTTGACTGAGCAAAAATTAGGATCGGACATAAGAGAATACAAGTTAAGGCGAATGTCGCACATAACATCACATATGCGGTTGTGGGATTTCGCAAACGATTCTACAAAATAGATATTTCTAATTGAATCATTCACATACAAGTATTTAAAAAAGAAAAAGAAAAAACAACGCACAAAATGAAAATATTCGTCAATCATATAGAAAATTTGACAATAAAATTACAAAATTGGATGAAATATAAAATTAAAAAAATTTTAGAAATGAAGAAATTCCTATGGCCATCAAGAAAATAACAGTAATCGAAACATGAGAAATTAGACTGAGAAAGTTGGCCTTATGCTAGAAATAAAGAAAACTGAAATGATCGAGAAAGCGTAAACGCAGAATAAATATATTATTTTCTCTCCCCTCCCCTCCCTCCCCCCTCTCCCCCGCCTCTACATTTTTAAATTATATTCTTGTGGAGCGTTTTAATCAAGCAATTCGAGTAAATTCTCTATTGAACTGTTTTTTTTAAAAGGAAATTGATATCCGATGAAATACGAATAAAAATTTTATCAATGGGTTATTGCAGTTCTCCATTCTGAAAGTTGTTTATCGAATTTTAACGTCCACGAACTTTAAAATATCGTTAAATTTTCGAGCATTCCCATCATTCAGGTGGAATAAAATGACGTCAGAAAATTTGCCAGTTGCGGAAAATGATGCATATCTAAATTGCATAGGATAATGGTTATATGTGAGTATGTGAGATTCATTCTATCGAAATTATACTTCGATGACGTCATTTCATCGAGGTAATGTTGCGATTTCCGCATAATAAACATACGCAATTAATTTTTCATGAAATTTCTCGCCAAATTTTTTATCACTCATTTATCAATTTTTACAAAAACTTTTTTTCTAAGTTTCGAGAGGTATTTTCTATGATGAGTTTATACGTTATATTATATATTTCCGGTTACACTGGTGTTTTTTAAAAGAACTATTTAATAATTGAAATACTCTAGATTGTAGAAAGTGGAATAAGCGCTATTATCAATTGTTTCATCCATATATTCTCAAGAAGATGATGATGGTAAACAGAAATCCCTCAAGTATCTAATCAATCTGTACTATGAAATGATATGAATTTTTTATTTTTTTTTTTTGAAAAATATAGCCCAAATTTGAGCATAAAGAATTAAAATAAATAAATTAAGATCATAATAGTTGGTACTCTTTTGCATACGCTTCTGCATGCTCATCAAGTTATTTGCATATTGAAATGACATGTAACCGATGATATCGTTCTTGAATCACTTGCTGATTAAATTTGCATATTTGATAAGGTTTCATCGAATAAACGCTGATTTAGTTGCTGAGTCAACAAATAAATTGACGTATTTCGTAAAATCTCTACTGAATAGCAGCTGATTTAGTTGCTGTCATCATTTTAAACAGCTGCCCACTATTTTTTAATGCTGCTTTGCAAATTTACTTCGCAAAAAAAGGGATTATAACTATGCGCAGTCTCTAGTCACTTATGTATGCGTTCATCTGTCTGATCGCTTCATAAAGGAAATAAAAATCAAAGTTATGAAAGCAATGGATAACGACTATATATTTTATAGCTGACATCCGTCCATCAATACCAAAAGAGTTACGCGCACCTGAGAGCGTTAAAAATTTCACTGCATTTTGCATCATTTTACACCAATCACATTTTCACTTATGATCAGCTGACTTATAGAAAATTAATCCTTTGCGGTAAATTTTTGTGGCTGATCGAAACATTTAGAACGCTAAGCTATTATTCTATGTATTTTATTTTTTTTTTTCGTTGGTAATTTTTGAAATTGGTATACGGAAGCGATCAGGCAGGTAAGATCAATGCGGAAGTGCATATCATACCAATTCTTTGGCAGTTTCTCCACTCATTTTGAATTTGAATTTGTGAATATAAGCTACCAAAAAAAAAAATTAATGAAGAATAATAAATAACGAAAGAGAATCTATAGAATTTAAAGCAAAGAGGTGTCGACGTATCGGTGCACGTGAGCGAATTTGTTACTTTATTCAAAGGCAAGCATCAATGTCGGCTAAATTCGGACATAACAACGAAAAAGCCGATTGCATCAGTTATTGCAGCAGTTAACGACTGTCTTTCGCAACTGTGAATCCTCCTCATAGATTATTAAACGAGCAATATAATTCAAAGGTGCTATGAAATATCACACTTGTTCTAAACTTTGGAATGTGTATATCTTCATCACCTCTCTCAACCTCGTCCTCCTCCTCTCTCCCTCGGAGTCCTGGAAATAGTCAATCTGAGAAGTCCTGCGCTTCCAATATAAGCCCTCTTCCTACCCAGAAAATTATTTTATTTTATGAGCAGCATAAGTTGATTGACTCACTTTCCAGATTTCATGCTACACTCAAGAGCATCAATTAATTATTGCGCATTGCAACTTAGAACATCCTTCTACGAATTCCTATAGCATTAAGCTAAATCATTATAATGCATGGTCTTTGTTTTGACGACATCCACAAGCTGCAAATTTTATGTGTTTTGAATTTTTTCATTTTTCTTTAAATTCGACTTACCTTCAATGGATGACATACAGCGCAATAGCGATCAATACTGAAGCAAACAAGAATAAATGTGCTGAAAATTTTGCCAATATGCTCGAATAATCGAAAAAGTTTACATGCGAATGTACCAAACATCCAAAATCCAAGCACCTAAAATAATCCGTCGCTACTGTTAGTTAAATGCTTCTTTTTTATTCACTAAAGAATCGTTTTCAAAAGAATTCCACCTGATCACTAAAAATGTCCTGATCACGAGCATTCATTACGAATAAATGTCTCTTCACATCGCTTCCACCTGCCCTGACCAAACACCCCTCTGATCGGATTGGCCGCTGTGGTATTAAGTCAGTGTATACTTCTTGCACGCCGATCGCGTGAAGGCTAAGGTTTAGGCTTGTCTCATGCCCGTCGGATGCTGACGAGCCGATCCATCGTTTTTCCTGCTGACTGTCGGGACTTATTCCGCCGCCCTCGGGCAGGGTGGCTCGGTTGAGTGAAGCCAACAAGTCTGGTCGGAGCTTACGACCGACCGCGCGGTAGGCAATAGAAAACGATGAAACAATTTCATCGTTCACAAGAGAATGCAAATATATGCGAAACGATTGCTAAATTATCAACAGCGACTCAGCATTACAGTAAATATGACATATAAACCCGTAAAAGTGAAAAATATTCGCTTACTGAAGTTTTTTTTCGATTGCTATAAATCATTTCTATGAATCCCATATTTACAAAAGTTAGTTCTTTCCTCAATTGATAGCTAAAATGCGACTAAATATTTAAAAAATTTATAGAGGATATCTACTTATGTTCTGCAGATGTTTTGGATATCTGCCACGTCGCTTGTCGTTCAGAAATTCATGCCTTGATTTTCATCGCTTTGAGTACAAGAGAAGAGAAGGGAAGAGGGAAGATGGAACGAAGGTTAGTCGTCGCACCTAGCAGAACCTCACAGGAATCAAAGAGTAAGTTTTTTTTTTTTAAATTGTAGTAATAGAAATTTTTACGAAAGAGTGATATACGACAATTTTTAAGCAAATTGAATCCTAGAGATGCTTAACGCTAGGATCATACCTGCTGTACCCTCTCAAACTTCAGTTTTCTTCATCTTCTGTAAATGGATATAGTTCTAATCACTAGGAAATCCCTTCCTTACATGATAAATGAGATGATGAGTTTATCAATTAATTTTCTTTACTAATAAAGTTCAAAAATATGCGAAGTTGATGGCAACGAATTCGATAAAAAGGGGAAAATATCAACGATTTGAAAACTCGAGATTTTTGATCAGTCTATTAAGGTCATTTGTCGCTCGCAGATGCTCTTCGAAATCTCATAGACAAGTCACGAATAAAATGAATAATTTAAGCGCGTCTTCCGGCTTTGATGCGATTACTTCATGAAGAGAATAAAATTTTTTGGTTCATTTTTTTATTCTTTTCATTCCATATTGTGTCGACCATATGAGAAAGTGATAAGACATAATTAATCCCCCTCCCACCCCCCCCCCCCCCCTCCAGAACTGCATGAATGATTCGTTCGGAATAAATCGGAGTTATTCTTCATCATCCTTCCATCCTCCTCCACGCCTACCCCTCTCTCTTATGCATTCAGTGGACAATAACATGAGCAGGAATTACTTCCATAGGAAAGAATTCGTTCGTGAATATTGAGTGATCTCAATGATAAACTATTACCTGATCGATAATCGTCATTGGAAGCGGAAGCATACTGACAAAATCCACAATGCTTAGAATACAGATATATGAAAGCGTTGTGTTATGACGAGCTCTATAAAATATAGAATTGTTATCGTCGACGGTGACAATTAAATGTAAACTCATTGCTGAGATAGCTGTTTTCTACGCATAAAAACTCTTTTTTTTAATGGAAAACATTATAATTTCTTAAATTTCTACTCCGATAAAATTTCTACGCTTATATTTCCCACTCAATTTGCGAGAGAAAAATATTGTTCCCTCATAATTTCTTGAAATAAAATCACTAGTATTAAATAAAGCAATGAAGAAATTGAAATGATTTCGTATTGAGATTAAATTAATATTGGCGATGATTTCTTATGATATCTCCTTTTCATCAAGAAAATATCGAAAAAATTAGGGAAAACTGGATGAGCGCCAGGTCATTTTTAGTGAAAGGGAAAAACGTTGAACTGAAGTAAAGATACATAGAGATCAAAATATTCTAAGAGATTTTCAAAATTACTACGCATAAATTTGTCAAATTTGTCATTTGCATAAAATGATATATTTGTGCATTAAAAAAAAATCACATTTGCATTCTCTAACTATTGCTTTGTATTTTTCTCGAATTTTAAATAGGCGAATGAATGATTCTTTTGCCATCATTGTCTGGCCAATATACTAGATAGCTCTATTAAAACGAAAATATCACATGATTTATTCGAGTTATAATTTAATCTTTATTGTATTATCTTGAAGCCGTATGGCTGACAAAATATAACATCGGAAATTTACAAGAATTAAGCTACTGTTTAGTAATCCTAGGCGGTATTATGAAAGAATTTGATATTATGGAAGAATTTGAAAGTTTTTCGGTTGGCACACTTAATCGCACAAGAAATTGATCAGTTTTTTTTTTTTCTTTTGATACAACGATTTGCACTCACCATGAAATCTTATATTGTTCTCTATTGACTAAAAGCGTTCACAAACACCTTGAAAAAAGAAAAAAAAAGTCAAAGAATTACTTTCTTTTCGATTGAAACAATGTTTGAGATTAAAAAAAATTTTGAGGATTCTTTTTTTTCCAACATTAAAAAAAACAATAAATACCTTATGGAATGCAATAAGGTTAACGGCCTAAGATGGGGCATAGATATAATGGTTTATATTTTGGCTTCAAGACCCGTGATCGCCTCGGAGCATACCTTTCAATGTACCTTCGAAAGGATATTGCGACCTACGTTCCAAGAGAAGCGTGCCCCCTACTCCCTTTTTCTCTCCACAGAAAAATGTGAATTTTCTTAATTAAACTCATAAGCGGAAATTAACGACGTTACTCGTACATCAAAAGCACTGCATTTTTTCTTACTCTATATCCGAGGATGTTCAAAATGAATTTCTACTGACAAATATACGAGTTTTTTCTAGCTTATTCTATGGTTCAATGTAGACCATTGAAGTGAAATTAGAAAATTTGATCACATTCATAGAAAAAAGTGAATTTCAATTCCATAACGAATACCTTTTCATAAAATTCAATAAAAGCAAAAAAAAAGTTCTGAAAGAATTCCAAAAAAAAAAAAATCAGCACATATTTTACATTGGTTGTATTTTCATTTCAAATCGATTGAGACATAGAACAATGCATTTATAGCGGTGATCGGATGAGATATAAAGCAATGAAACTTTATTTTTTACATTTAATTTCTTGTTGATAATTATATAATGAGTTAATTAAATGAACGATTAACAAAAATACATATCGTACTTATTATTCTGGCGCACTTTTCCACTTATTTTGATTATGAAGAGTTATGTTGCGAAAAAAACTTCCATAATAAGATGAGGCATTCTTTTGTTTCACTTTTTAATAACGATTGCAATGGAATGAAATTTTTGCAAAAAAAACTGTTGTGGTGAACGACCGTGTTGCAACTCAATTTTGCCTAGATCGATTTCGGTGATGTCTATTCTTCTCTGCCCCATAATATTTCGCTGTTCCTCTATTTCTGTAGTTGTGTAATTCAAACCGGTTAGCCATGGTGCATGTTCAGTCGGTGATATTGGTTGGTCTTTATCCGACATGTGTTCAGTTACCCAATTGTTTGAGTAAACTTCGCTTCGACTGGTGTTGACTCTTTTTTGCAAACCCGCAGCAGTACAACAGAAACTCTTCATTTAGCTGCAAAAGTAGTGCAGTTTTTTTCTTACGTAATTGCAATGCATGACATTTTGCAACGGTAATTATCTATCAGTTAATTTTTAAAGACAAATATGTCATTAGTAAAAGAGATGAATATCTTCCAATAGACCTTGCATCCATGCTTCTGACGTGATGAACTACTGCAAGTATAGCCGCATTTCCACATGTTCCTAACATAAATAACATCGCGTAGAGACCCGCAATTGCCATGAGACCACCATTATCGTGATTTGAGAAAGGAAGTACGTAGTTCACTTTCATCTGCAATGAAAATACTTGAAGGTTGGAGGATAATTGGAGTTAGAATATGGAAACAGTTGATAATATTTCCGGCTATACAATAAAAGAAACTAATTGATATATATAGTGATGGCATATGCCAAGAAGTGAATAGTGGTGAAAAAATCGAAATGAAATTACTTTTACCGGTTGATTATATATAGGTATGCAGGCAAGCGATTAATTTAAATATGTGAGAAAAATTCGTATGGTCGTTTGAATTTTTTTAATCAAATTTTTCAAGAATGTTACGCCAATTTTTGTTGCTCGGTGTCCAGTCGCCGATTCTTTAAGGCCGGATATTGCGGGATGCTCGAACAATAAAAAAATTCTTAAACCTCAGTGAACAAAGTTGAGCTATTCAACTCCTATCGCTAATATATGGCCCCCCTGCTATCTATTCTTATTACCACTGAATCCAGCGTACGACGAGAAGACCAAGCCGAATTATTAGCTGTCATTCTAATCGAGCTGGATATAAATGAGATATGTACGCTGCATAAATAATTTAAAAGTTTAGGTAGGCTGTCCGTAAGACTATGATTGTTACACTTGAAAAGTTGAAGTCGAACAATTCGAATTTCCTGATTGAAATTGAAAAGAAAAAGTCGTCAACTTCCTCAATTAAAGATGAAAAAAAACTGCATTTCCAGCCATTTCGTGATGTCTGACCTACGAAAAGTCGGCAATCGGACAGCCAAATCATAAGTAACAATTTCACATTCATATGCAACTAATTCGTCCACATATGGAATGAGAAAATAAATGAACAATGATAAATTTCCCCACCTAGATATTCGTGTGCTATTCATTAAGAAATGAGAAATGAATTAACCGATTATGAGGCTTGACAAATATTTGCATCGGAAAGAGGATGATAGAATTACGGCGATATGATATGATGTTCTGCTATTAATTATCGGTGAATTGTTTCAATTCAAATAATAAAATTTTTTTTTTCATTTTCATCAACTAATTTTAGTTGCACATCGTTGCAATTACCATTCATCGTTGATCAATTCAGAAATACTTAGGCGCTTTTTATATATTCCTAAGAAAGCGTATTATCTAATCATCAATTTCATATGTATATTCAAGTGTGCTCATCTGCGTTGCGAATAATTTCGATGCCTCTCATATGTGATAGAACTTAGACGATCCTATATATATATATATATATATATATATATATATATATATATATATATATATATATATATATATATATATATATATATATATATATATATATATATATATATATATATATATATATATATATATATATATATATATATATATATATATATATATATATATATATATATATATGAATATGTAATAAGAACTGCATATATATGATTTTCGTAGAAAATAATCGTGGAAATGTTTCACTTCAAAGAGTTATATTTAATAAGAGTATGTTCTATGATCTAGTTGTTTTGATGAGCTTCATACATACCTTTTCCAAAAGGAATATATGAGATGTGATACTAAGGAATATTTTTTGATAGACACGAAAGCTTTTGAAAAGAGAAGTAAGACATTCATGCACTCAAAGAAATTAAAGAAAAAAAAAACGTTGAAAGGAATGATGGTTTTTTTTAAAGCTATAAAGAAGAAATGAAAGAAATTTAAGCCCCTAGAAACGAGGAAGAACGATTGTTCGCATTCGAAGAATTTAAACTCAAATTCCAAATAATATTCGACATTACACTAAGCAGAAAAGCAAAAAAAAAAAAAAAAAAAAATTGCAATTCGAGATTGAAAAAAAAAAGAGAAGCTGCCGTTTCGTCTTGGGAATTCATATCCTTCTGCCATCACCTCCCCACTTTTGCACCTTGAGGATTTCAACGACCATCGTTGTTTTTTGTTTTTTGCCCGTTTTTCGCATTCTCAAATACTGTTCGTCATTTTATTCTCTCAATTTAAAGGTAAATCGTATAGTTGCTATAGATAATATCACTAACATTTTCGAGATCGATATCACCCGCATGAAAAGATGATTGATTATAGTATACTACATCGACCATATTCCCCTCATTTAGCATTGTTGCGTTACGCTCTTCATATCTGAAAAAAAAAATGCTTTAATAGGTGAGATACAAGAATCACTTCTTAGTAACAAATGAAAACGATTCTATTCATATAATTACGACGATGATACAAATAAAAAAAGTTAAATTGTAATACAATTCACTAAAGCATTTATTTCAATGTCGAAGAAAAACGATCATATAATTTTTTACGCTATTAAACGAAAAATTTTTCAATATTGATGTAAAAAAAGAAAAAGAGTGCAATAATAAACCGGAAATAGCATAACATATGCTAAAAATTCAAAATGTCGAAATCGTGGATTATTTATATATTTTGATGTATAAATAATTTCTATAATTTAATAAAGCGGAATTTTTATGTATATATTTTGGGAAGCAACGATTATATGCAAGGTAAATAAATGAACTTTGCATGAACAGGTAAATGAATAGGTAAATGAATAGGTAATCAGTAGAAATCAAGAAAACTTGAATATTTCATTTACAATTCGAAAATTACACTATAATATCACATAAACTAAAATCTAGAATGCGGCATAAATCACTGATTACATTATAAAATTCATCGCGAACAACACCACATCAGTGCACTCTATTAGATAGAAATTTATAGCATAATTGAAAGGAATAGAGATGCTCCTATTTATAAATGATATTGACAGAAATAGATTTTGATGAAATTATTAGAAGCATCCGATTCATATATACGATTATTTTTACTCTTTTAGCAATAAGGAACAATCCATAAAATTGCCGAGTAAATAAACTCATTTTCACTCTCTCAGTTTTTTATTTCTATTTTTTCATTTCTATTTTTTTGTTCGCATAAATAAATAAATAAACAGTTTCATTTCTATTCATTTCATAGGAATATTATTTTGTAGGATTGGATGAAGTTAAGAATTGTTGAAATATACAGAAACGATTTTTCAAAAAAAAAAAGCGTTCGCATAAATTCAACGTTGAACTAAATTAAATCAACAATGCAATAAGCAAAAGTGGAAAAGTCGAAAAATTCCCACAGAAAAATCGCATAAATAAGCAACTATTCAATCATCATAAAGAGCAAACGGATCAAATATTACGCAAATCGAAGAAAAAAAAAATTTTTTTTTTTCATCAACGCATAAGATGATTAGAAATTTTAGAAGGAAATTTGAGATTTTTCTTTCAGTAATTATTTATCAAATTTTAGAAATTTTTTTTTCTTCCCAATCGCTTTCAACAAATGAAAGAAAAAGCGAAACGCTAGGATAATGCTCTTTTTTTTTTCCATATAACATTTTATTTAAAAAATGAGGAATTCATAGAGAACGAATGGTGCAGAAATGATTTTTCTTTTCTGTGAACATTATTGTCACCTATATGTGAAGTTAAAATTTATAAAAAGAGAAATGGATCAATGCGAGTTTATAAGGACAGAAGGAGATGCCAATCTATGGCAACAACATCTAGGATTGCTGCAACTTTTCAATGATTCAAGCATTATAGCACAAAGGTCTCTAGCAGTCATTGAGGCGTCGTGTCTTTATGGCGTGACTGTAGGTGTTTCCGTCTGTCTGCTCAATAATTTCAACTCAGAAAACGCTAAAAACGCTAGAATTACGAAATTTAGCCAATATAGTGTGCATCACGGATTGACTTTCCTCCTCCTAAAATCCACTCTGATGTAACAAATTCGAATGAAGTTATAGATTTTTGAATGCGCCAAAAACTTGCATTTATTTTTCATTTATTCGATTTTCATTTTAAACTAATCGCATTAAATGAAAATGATATTTCGTTAGAAGATTTACACGAATGATCGCAGTAACAAACCGTCAAAGATTAAATCATGCATTATTCTTTGTTGGAGTTTCCTAGCTATGCTCATTCAATTATGAAATTTGATGAGTATAAAAGGTGATTACAAAAAGGGCAAACTGTATCAATTCTTTTAATATGCTTCTTCATTTGTTCAAAAATCACTTTTCAACTACAGTGGAAAATTATTACAGTGGAAAATTATCAATTATTCGCGCGATTTTTTTTTTCACGCGTACTTCATAGGAAATCCGTTAATAAGTACTAAGAAATCGGTGCAGTTTTTGTCGAATTGATTAAAAGTCGTGAAAAGAATCTAATCTACTCGATTTGAAATTTTTCTAATCGTATCAAAGATGCTTTACATTATTAACACAACTTATATTCTAAATACGCTTTTGATAAAGATATCAATTGCAAAAATTTTGCGGCGCTTCAATACTCAACCTTTGAAATGTGTATCGATTAAAGCATATTGGAAAGTTGTTTTCATCTTTCAATTGTATAGTCGGAAATAAAATTTCCTAAGGGACATTCTTTATGATGATAATCATCTCAAATGTTCTACTTTCAGCACTATATTATTAATTTTGAATTCAGCGCAAAAAAAAAATCACTCTCTTATATAGGCAAAGAAAAAAAAAAACAACATAGGGTAACTGAATTGCCGGATGAGAACCTATTCTGCAAAATTTTTTCACGCATATTTTTTCCTCTAAACGCATTATGATGATATTCGCTTCTAATATGCATGTATGTTTATCTGAATATCTGTCTTCTGGTCACGCATTTTTTATGTTGGAGCCGTTGAAAATTGAGCTAATCTGTGGTCGAATTCCATAACGCTCTGAATTTCGTTGTGCGCTAGTTGAATCACAGAAAAATCAAACTTATGTTAGAACATAGCATTCTTGCATATTTCAATTTTTATTGACGGCTTATAAAGAGGAGGCATGTTCTAGTATGCTTCTCTCCTCAGTCATTCGAAACGGCTGAAATAGCAGTTAAACGGGAGCTACCACCATTTCCCGAGACTTAGCATCGAAGACAACGTTTTATGAAACATAATCACGAGTTACATTGGCTGAGCCCACAAATCTATCATTGGTCGGATATATTTCACCTATGCAATTTAGATTAGCACATCAAGAACTCCAAAATTCTCCTCCCCCCTCCCCCTCTCTAAGCCCAATTTGCGAATTTGGGTTCGGCTGCCGAGTTTCATAATTTCAGGTGAGAAAATTAGCTTTGTTGAAACTAAATTCAAATATGTAAGTCGAAAACGTTAGGTCGGTCGATAAATAAAAATTACCCTGAAAATGAGGTTCATCTATCTTATCTAATTATTCAATAGTATTTAAATGAACTCCAGCTCATATATATGTGGTGATATTCAAATAACTTCATAAATTTTATACATCGCTCTAGCATGTTTTCATGAAGGCATCGTAGAGTGCGTTGAGATGCCGAATGCTCATCAATTCTCTCAACAATTCAGTGCAAAATGTCACAACAGGGCGCCAGGATTATCGCTCTTTTTGGAGATCGCTCTTTTTTTGAGACTAAAGGAGAAAGAAAAATACCACCCATATTTGTCTTGCTATATCATAGTGTGTTCGTTTAACCGGCTAAAACAATCAAAGAAGACGAACGAAAAGTTCAGGAATAACTTATTCATTCAGAAAATTTCACCAAGAAACGCAGTTTTCCGTATACAAATGGCTTTTCTAATTCGCCTATCTGGCAATATAACTTCAATGAACACGATGTTAAGAAATGGTCATTAAGAAGAAAAATTCTCCAGCAATAAGATATCACAGCTATGAAATTTTTAGCCGCTTTTTGAGCAAAAAATAATAGTTGAGTTCAATTCAGATTTAGAGCTTCATAAAAACGAATCCGGAATTACGTCAATCGATGAAAAATAAAAGCGAAATTAGCCTCGAATTAGCTCTTTTTTTTTTTGCTCGCGTATGATAAATTAATTTAAAATCGTAATAAACGTTCATCTGCTCTTTATTGCATCTATATTTGTTTCAGTTGTCGAAAATGTTCGAAATACGATTAGCGAATAACACGAATGTGAACGTCAAAAAAAAACTGAAACTTGGTATTGTATATGGAAAATGAATGACATTCAGGATGTATATTGCAATCGAATATATCAAGTTTATTACAAAAAAAAAAACTTAAATAAACGAAATAAGTTTCGCCTAATGGAGTGCTGGAATTGTCCATGAAAAATAATTCCCCATTATTACTATCAGTATGTATTCAGATAGGAGAGTACTTCAACAGTAATACTTGAGGAATTATTTTTAACATGGCGGGTTGAGAAATCAGTTATACTTCCATTAAACCATATTTTGGTTGCAATTGGACGATTTATTGACTTGAATCTATCTATGGACACGATTTATTCCTCTTTTTTTTTTGGTTTGAGCATCGAGCATAACCTCTCGAAACAAGTTGAGCCTCACGGAAGTCGAGTGGCTATTACGTTGATTTTTGAAATATTTCAGGCGCAATAATGTAATGCAAAGAATAAAACCGCCTACTTAATATGTTCGAGAATAAAAAAACTAAAAGCAGTTGCTTAATTAGCAGATGCAATGAAAGAATCATTTCTCTTAATATCATAATATAATGCATAGAGCTAAATAATAAAATAATCTGTTGAATACGTAGCATAGAAATTAAAATACATATGCATAATAAAATAATCACATCATGGAAAAAAAACTCTCGACTTTTTAAGTTCAAATAGTGAAAACAAGTATTCAACTTGAAAGTAAATAGAGGAAAAAAATTGCTCGTTGAAAAAAATTTAAAAAAAATTAAAACGACGGGTTTCGTTTAAAAAAAAAAGTATGAAGGACATTATTTCTCCTCCAGCAATAAAAAGAACATTATTTTTTTCGGTGATTTTTCGCTCTTTCATTTTTGCTCGTTTACTATTCAACTATGTAATTTCCAACTACACTCATTTGCTTAACTAAAGAAAGATGGAAGGATATATTTACTTAAACGTCCTTTGAATATGGCAAACGAGTCGTTAAGTTCATGGAAGTGGCTAATTTAATACGCATACGAATATTACCATATGAAATCCTGAAATTTTATGCATCGGGAATGCCCGCTCAAGTTCAAGACGTATAAACTTGGAAAAACTAACTCAATCTATAAGTTTCAGGGGAGTATTTAAAAATCGTGCAAATCATAAATCATCCGAGTAAAAAATTGGTGAGATGGAGAATGCAACAATATCTGATAATTAATTGCCCGCCGTCTATAATTCCTCTCTGAATTAAAGCGCTCCGGGAACTATAGAATAAAGAACGTGAATGAGAAATATATCTTCCACGTTATGATACCTTATGGATGGTGGTCACCTCATAATCTAAAAATTTCTGATCCCTTTCTAAGAAACAAAAAAAATGCATTAGAATAACTGCATATTTCATTTTGCTTGAACGCCGATAAAAATTTGTAGGTGAAAAAAAAATGTATTTTTTGTTTTTCACAGTCTAATGGAAGTGATAAAATTTAGCTTGAAGAAAATGAAAATTTTTTCCTTTTGCGATTTTAGGATTTCCAAAAAAAAAAATTCTCTCAGAGTCGATAGTTCAGAGTGAAACGGATAACCTATCTAGTAATATGCCAGATCTATGAAAATTTGCGATTCTATGTTCACGAATTTTCGAATTGCATCTTTGAGATATGCAAATATGCGCGCAGACACAAAAATGTATAAAATTGGCAAAATTAGGCGCTTTATAAGTGCACATTTTCGAGGTGTATAGAAAGGAAATTCATTTAATGATTTGAAAAGAGTTTTTGGGATGGCCAGCTTAAAATAGGAGTAAATACTCGGCAAAGGAAATTCTATTTCAAAGAATGAAAGAATGATTTATAAATAATCGTCATCCTTTTTCAGGC
The DNA here is from genome assembly GCA_013433145.1 of Ascaris suum. Taxonomy (NCBI): domain Eukaryota; kingdom Metazoa; phylum Nematoda; class Chromadorea; order Rhabditida; family Ascarididae; genus Ascaris; species Ascaris suum. The sequence continues at coordinate 11,134,316 of CM024175.1, forward strand.
ACTCGTTGAGAATAATGTGCACCACCCTGCACCACCCTCAATAAGCATCAACATCAACTTTTGATGAAATTGTTGACTAATACGAGCATATTTTGTGGAGTTTATTTAAAGTTTGTAAGATTATGAGATGATCGAATATTACTTAATATATACTAAAAAAGCTCATTTGACTGTCGAGAAATCAATAAGTGAAAGAAAAGTATGCAAAACTCAAATGGCAAGAAGGAAACACCTTTTCAGGTAATCAAAAGAAATAAATACACATGGCATTAGCTAAATTTCCAATCAAGAATACATTCAAACGAACATAAAATTATCAACATCCAATTTGAATATATAGAAATTTGCAAGAAGACAAATATAACAATCTAAAAAAGTTTTTACTTTGAATAAAATTATACGACAAAATGCCACAATATATATTAGTTAGTATATGATGTGCGCAGATAGTTCATGAATTTAACTCACTAATAAAATTTTTTGATGGTCAAATACATAGATTTTTATTATCACACAAAGAAATTTGGTAGAGATTAATTGATAAAACTGAATTTAAAAAAAAAAATTAATTTTCATACAATTTTCGAATATTTTATTAAATTTTTGATTAAGTGTTTTTTTTTAAATTCATAGTTTCGATTTAAATACAATAGTGAAAATTTCATAATATTGCATTCTTCAATTTATTAATTATCTAAGTTCAACTAAATGATGATTTAATTTTTATTGAGGATAATGCGACGAATGAAACAATAAAGATCAACTGAAAAGATGTCTTAGAAATTTCTAAGAAAAAAAAAACAAAGAGCATTATATTTGCGCTACAATTGAGAAAATGCATTCTTTTTTTTTTCACACGATATCTCATTTCATGGTAGCAAAAATAAATAAGATAGAATCTCCTTACATCATAAACAAACACTTCAAATTGATTCTTTCATCACATTTTTTTTTTTATGAGATACTTTTTAAAATGGAAGTAAATGAGATACTCAGAAGAACTAGTAGAAGGTTTTAAGTTAGAAAAGACGTGTCCTTCAATTTTACACATTAAAAAAATCCTAGATGAAAGAAATTCACCATCAACTCGCTTGCAATGATACCTCATCTCCCTCCGAAATCTCAATAGTAAAGACAATGAAATACGCTTTCGATTTCGAGCTTTTGATTAAAAAACAGGATAGACAACAACAATTTTGGAAACGATTTATATCCGTGAAGGTGATAGCGAGGTATCCTACTTGTGCACTTTCGGTTTCTTTAATGCTGCAATAATATTTCCGCTGTGCAATGAAATTTTCTCGATAAGTGCCTCCATATGAACTTCATAGCGTTAACGCATCTCGTAGGTACCACACGCAACGCTTCAACGACCTATTTGTTTCTATATTAGGCAATTCCCAGTTTCCTGTTCCGAATGATCATTGCTTATTATATTAGGTATCAATTATCGTCCTATTCTTGCGCGCATGCATTTAATTATTGATAGTACACCTCCATATGGTAACTATGGTATATATCCGCTTAATTATGATACACATAGGTGCAGGTAATCTATTTCCATTCGTACAAATGATTTTTTTTTCACAAAGTGCTTTGTTTTATTCTAGAAAAATTTTTGCACAAAGCTTGTCTATGCTTTGTGTTTTTAGTTGTATTATGAGAAAAAAATGAGTCGACAAGCAGGTTTTAAAAACTCCTAAAGCCGATTATATATAATGTAGGCAGACACAAGTATTCTTTCAGAAGTCTCTTGGACATACTATGCGACTCGATAACTACATGAGAAACGATAAAGAAACAAATAAATAAATAAATAAATAAATAAATAATAAATAAATAATATAAATAAATATATATATATATATATATATATATATATATATATATATATATATATATATATATATATATATATATATATATGCATGCACATCTAGGGGTTGCATATATGTATAAATCGTGTAGAAATCAACGATATAAGAACAATAAATTTTACACGCAACTAATAAACAACTAATTCAAACAGGAGTGTTCGAATACGAAGAAACCATACGCTTAAATTTTGGAAGATATCGATTTACTACGAAGCAATATTGAAAGACTTCTCTATAATATATAACTATCGAAGAAAACTATGTTGAGAATGATAACAATCTAAAGGTGTTCTTTATGAAACGATGAGAGATAAAAATCCTCATTTAGGTGCAGCTAACCTTTTAATGCGCAAATATGTGAGAATTATATCAGTTCGTTCTTTTCAATAAGCTGTTCAATCATACAGTGCAAAGTGATGTGCAAAAATCGCAATAAATTTCAACTAATTACTCTATAAGAAGAAAACAGTTGATTAATTCTCATCCGGTTGATTTTTTTTTTAGCAATGAAGATGACATCATATGCGCTAGTTTAAAATCACCTTAGCATTTCAACTTGAGTAAAATTCAAAAAAAAAATCCGGAAAACGAGAGGATCCATAAAAAGAGCGAGAAGTCAATCATACGATTGTTGTTTCTACGAAAATCGCATTTACCTCGATGTTTTATAAACAGATAAATGAGTGAGGTAATTTACGTCAACATTGTTAATGGAAAATAATAAATGATAAGTTGATGCAATAAGGCGATAAGCTGTCGATAAGAGATAATTCGTATGACACACTTCGTCGATTTCAACAATTTCCGTCGAAATGAGTTGTGTGGTTGTTTCATTTGAATTCTTTGTTATCTTTAAACAACACTTCATTAAGCGTAATAACTCTTTATATATTTTCGATGAATGCGCATTGGCTTAAATATAAATAAAGTGTATATTTTTTTACTCATATAATGGGATAGAATCGAAAAATAACTGAATATACAGAAACATTTAGAACATGTATATTTTTTTTTAAATACGAAAAATTTTTGCATACGAATTCGTTTGCGCATTGAAAATCATAAACTCTCTGAAAGTCAACAGATCGAAGCAACTCTAATTGGTACACTTCTCGCCCACCGATTAGTTGATTGGACAGGTGACCATTGAAGGTAACAAAACGTAACGAGCAAAACCGGAAATTTCGAAGAAGTAGAAGCAATGGGTCTTCACAGGATAACAATAAGCTGCCAAAGTTAAGAAAACTACATACTTCATGCAACAGTAGCCACATTAAAAAAGCGATTTGACACGCCTCTTAGCAACGCGATAGAAAAGTTATGCGAGCATTTGATATGATGACATCATTTCGCGCATCAAAAGGATATAGCTGTGGGGATCACCATTGAAAATATTAATCACAACTGACAATATTTATGCACTCATGGAATTATTAAGAATGCATTAAATATTCATAGCAGAAAAAAAAAATTGATAAAATCTCTAGATCATGAAATAAGAGATAAAGGTGCCGGTAACGAATTCATTTCTGAGTTATAATTTTAGACTAATAGCTAAATCACAATGTCGTAACGGCGAGGATATGGTCGTAAGTACGCAAGACATTCGTCGTATTGGCTAAAATAGTGATAGCGAGTGTTATATCTAGTGAAAAATCTACTAAAATTTATGGTGTTTTTTTACTATCAATATTGTGATGATGAAGAGAGTTTTGAGAAGATTGAAATATTTTAAGAAAACGTTCCCATTTTTGCAAAAAATCATCCATAGAGATAATATGGAAACATTATCAAATACAACAAACACGTATGAAAAAAATGGGCATTTTCGAGGTGAGCATTTTAAAGACCTCAACTATTTAATGATCTCTAATCGGTGCATTTCTAGACTAGAAATAAAAACACGAATACGAATACAAAATAGTAAACATGCATAGCGAATTATTAAAGCATTGACCGCATTCAGAAAAAAAAAAAATAATGCCTTTCACATATATCTGCAATAAATTCGAATTTGCATTTTGTGATTGAAACATTTCAATTTAATCATAGTTTGCGATATATAAACTAATTTATGAGAGTTAATACAATATGAAAATATAATTTCATCAATTTTATGCTTAAAAAACAGAAAAAGGAATTTTTTTTTCTCAGCAAGATTTTTTTTTTCGAAATGAATTCAATAAAAAAAATTTCATCGATGATTGCTGTTAGTAGACGAATAACAAATTCAAAAGATATCAAAAGGATGCTTACCGAAGCTAAATTATTGAATATGCACACAACTGGACTGCCGGTTTTAGAAATGCTCTCGCTTTTTCTTACTTAGTCATGATATTTCTGAAAGCAACAATTCTTGGAAAATTAGGACAAACCACGGAATGCTGAATTAGTTTCTATGCGTTAATACACTCTATATCATTGTTTATCAAATGATAAAATAGGCGCATGACGTAAATCTCTTTTTGCAGGATAGATGCGTTAACATTTGGGATTCTGAAGCATTTAAAATAATTCCACGATCAGTTATTTTCGCTTCCACATAATCACCATTTATAAGAAAAAAAAAAGGAATAAATCTAATTAAGCGATGCTAGCTGTGTGGATAATAATTTTAAAAAATTGGGATGACTTTTTGCCTGGATTTGCAAGACGAGCACTTATGCTAGAATCACCAATATAAAAATCCTATCACCTTCTCCATTCGCCGCCCACCTCTCCATTCGTCTTACGAGAGTTCCTGTGGAAATCAAAACTTGCAACTAAAACAACAAAAGTCTCATCTTCATAGACATTGGCTTCTAGTAAAATGGCTCTCCATCATGGCAATATTTCCGGGAAAATTTTAAAAAAAAATTGCCACAGTATGCTTAATATTCAATACTATGAAAAATTACCTTATTTGAGAAATCGTTTAGTCATATTATCTGAGAATTTTGCTACGTTTTTTTTTTTGCATAAAGAGTAAAAAAAAATCTCTAAATAATCTCATTTTGTGGAAATTGAACTCCACAAAAAAAAATTTGCACTTTTAAAGTCATATTTAATGCTTAAATATATCACAAAAAAAAGGTGCAATCTCTAGAGATTATCGAATTGATATCGTTTTTTTTTTCGGCATCGATTGTCAATTTTTCTTATATTTATTAATTATTAAACGATAAAAATTCAACATCTTGCAGCAATTTCAATTCGAAAATTTTCTACGTTTATAAATATTTCATAGGAATTTTATTAATTTGAACGTTTCAATTATCCTATCGATGTATAATATATCGTCATACTTTTAATAAATTTCTCATTTTTCAACAAGTATTTATAAATACGAATTAACTCAAATGTTAAGCTAACCGATCAGCAGCTAACAAATGAGGAAATGGTGATGTCGCCGACAGAAAGAAAAAAAAAAGTTGTTCGTCGTCAATTTTCCATTTTTCTAACTCTCACATATACATGTCACTCTTTTACCTCTATTAACGCTCTCATCAATCAATTTAGACATCACCTGCGAGCGAATATCAGTAACTCCCCACCTATCTCCTTCATTCCTCCCTAACATAGTTTTGCCGATGGTGGAAGATATGAATGTTTCATATGAGCTGGCTAATTTTTATCTACCGTTTACGAGAAACAAAAAATCGAAAGCCAACACTGCAATTATCGCGAGAAACAAGGAAACGAAAATTCGAAGCGATGCATCTTTTAACCTAGTTATGTCGTTTAAAAAAAAACTCATAATTTCCTCATACCTAAATATTCATTAAGCATCTCATTACAGCGATATGAACGATCGGTTGACTTCATTAAAATAGGAAATTACACGCTTTCATTGCTCAATTCAAGCTTCTATACTAGTCAAACTTGGCCATCAAAATGCTCCTAATATTGATAAAAAGGCGCCTTACACTATACACGATAAGCAATACAAACATCAATAAATTAAATAAAATTCATTGATTGCATATTTTGCTCTAGTTAGAAATAAAAATTGATAGATTTTTAAAATATTATAGCATTGCAAATTTCAAAAAGTGTTGCTATTAAAAAATGTAGAATATTATAAATTTTTAATTAAAAGAATATTTCGCTTTTTTTTTGAAAAAAAAATTGAAAGCGAAATAAAATTCCAACTTTTTTTTTCGTCAAGGATCCATGTCCTCTGTAATCGTTGCTCAGCCAATTCATAGATTTTAATCTACTTTATATAGTTTATCACATTATGAATAACTGAGATAGTTAATGAATAAGTGATGCATTGAATAAAACATAAATCACAAAATAAAAAAAAAAACGATTGCAACGGATGGGAAAATTTCTTTTAAAAAAATTCATAGTAACCGAATAGATAGTGATAATCCTTGAGCAAATTTTTTATCATTGCTTTCATATGTTCTTCGGAAAAAGAGCTCGATGATACTATCATAGATACGTTGACGATGCAAGGTAGAAAGGTAGATAAATTAAGGCAGAGACAAATTTGCTAAAACACGAAATGATTTGTTGATGTGGGTACTGATTGCAGTGAACGTATATATATATATATATATATATATATATATATATATATATATATATATATATATATATATATATATATATATATATATATATATATATATATATATATATATATATATATATATATATATATATATATATATATATATATATATATATCGGTTGGTCTAGCAATCATTGTATATGAAATATGTATCAGTTATCGCACATCATAATGGAATCAGAATTCTGCAGAAATGTAAAACAGTTTGCAGATATAAAAATAAAAGCAAAACGTTGAAGTTACGGATGATGTAATGCGTTTCAGATGCAGCAATTTTTTTATGAACTAGATTTCAATCCAATCAAAGGTTACAGATTTAAAAAAAGCTTTCTGAAAAGTGAAAGGTACATCGTATTTATCGATTTCCTGATAGATACAATCATATTTCTCCTTAACTATAGGAATCAATGCTCGATTAAATAATATAAATTCAGATCTATTGATCACTTCCAAAGATTCGAACTATCCTTGGCCACCGATAGCTTTGTGTAATGAAATAAGTCGACACGGTTACGTCAATATCATCCTCCCCCCCCCTCCCCTCCTCCCATTCCAAAAAAGCAATCCAAATACATGAATGAGCTAAGGTTTGAAAAATAGTGAACTTCCCTTCGGACTTTCACATCCTGGACGAAGGAACAGTTTCTGGCCGTTTGTATGAAGTATATATCATTTCTGAGAAGGTCTAGAAACTTCAACACTTTTTAGTGAACGCCACTCAAGCAAGGAATAAGCCGATCTCAATGTACTTAACAGGTTGCGATCCATGTACTGTATTAAGCATGATGACAGGTAAACAAAATGCTGACAGCGAATTGCTGCACTATGCGTAGCCTGGAATGAAAAATAAGACAAACGAAATACGAAGAAAGAGAGAGCATTTTTTCTTGTGAAGGGTGGGAGAGGGGGAGAGAAGGGGAGGGAACAGAAATGGGCGGAAGGAGGTGGTAGACGTATCTTCTTCCAAAGTGTAGCGACTGAAAAGATGTCTGCTTTAAGTTTTGAGCATTACTGTGATGAAGCTTCAATTAATTTCTGTGACTTACTTTTAAATTTTCATCCAAAATGAATCAATTTTATGACGTTTATCCCCAGTTGGAGTCTTTCTCGAAATTTGCAATTGATCACAACGTTGAGCATTTCTATAGGAAACTCAATTCCATCCTCATTTAGTAGCACAAGAAATGAAAAAGAATCTTCACAAAAAAAAAACACGAATTTTATTTACAATAGTTACAATGCAAAAGATAGCAATTAGTTTATAGAGGCAATTCAAAGATCAATCTCCTCTCCCCTTCTCTCCCTTTTCGTCCATCTCACGTTACTCACAAGGAATTCTATTCATAAGGAAGGTTGGTAAACGATGAGCAAAGCGATCGATTATCCTGAATGCGACTACACGTTTGAGACATGCCTTTCGCTCAATAAATGTTTGCAATATACTAATAACGACATTTTGCAATGATGGAGATTTTATTTAGTACACCGATAACAATGAGGAGAACTTTTCTCATTGCAAATGTTCTCTATTTCATCTCTCAATTCGGCAAAAAAAAAAACTTATGCTTTGTACTTCAACAAAACTATATTCCATTATTATATATGCGTGAAAATGCAGTAGAATATATGCTTGAATAAGTGATCGTGCGCCACCTATAAACTTAATCGTATGGAATTGTTGGAAGGGAGAAATAGCTATCGGCTTTGTGCTCGTTGCACCTATGTCTTTGCATGGCCTATGAACCTGTTGTTAGGAGAAACAGCTTGGAGCTGACTGGTGATAATAATGACATATGAAACAAAAAGTCATTGAGAAATTCTACGATGAGATTAACTAGTAATAGTTCTTGACCACAGTTAAGTGTACACCGGAAAAACAATATTTTATTCCTTTAGATATTTGCCACATAGTTGAGTATGCAATTTTATAAATGCTTTCCAAAAAAAAAAATTGAACGATTTTCATACAAATATGAATTCAGTGAATAAATGCTCAAAACTTGAGAGAATGCCAAAAAATTTTCGATAATGTTTATCTTTCTTTTCAATCGACATAATTTTATTAAAATTCTTAGTCGATGGTCTATTAAAATTGATTCTGTTAAAATTACTGAAATAGTACAACGGATTTATCTTTCTTCATCTATGAATAGAAAGCATCACAAACGGATAGAAAAATCGATTGAAAAAAAGAACGACTTTCAATGAGCGAGCATCGATATGTTATAACGTAGTAAAAGCGAGTGCCGAGTGCCTTTCGTAAATGTTCTAACGTAAAACATCGATCTACGAGATGATCGGTCACCTTTCAACCAAATATCAAATGATTAGATATAAGAAAAGGCTATCGATTGGTTTTATCAGAAAGGAATTTTATTTTTTTTTCAGTTTCTTCTTGTGAGTATGACATTTTCCAATCGTTGAGTACTTATTAAATTATGGATGTGATTGTAATCCAGTTCAACTAATTGCCTTCCATTATTCCCATTGGAAAAAGCCGTTGCAAGTCTTTCTCAGGTTGAATCGTATGACAGGTGAGCGAATGTGATAGGTACCCTTCTCTATGGAAAAAGGACTTTTTGGCATCCTTTTTGGCTAAGGAACGGCTATTCTAATGGTGCAGTATAGAATGACTGCTCATATGTTTGCCTTGATTCTATTATTCATTACCGTGAAACTTAGAATATGCGATAGGGAAATTGCAAATAAGGCACCAAAAACTCAAGAGAAAAAACGTGAATCGGTATTTCAGTCATAAAAATGCCATAAGGACGAAGCGTATCAAGCGAATTTTACGGAATTTTCAGGGCAATTAAAATTTAACGAGGAAATCCTTACAGAAATGCAACATTAACACCTATAATTACAATAATGATGATGAACGCCTAAAACAGAATGCAGTTTTCGTTACAAACTTCTGAACCGTGATCAATTGAACAACTTGTGAGGTTAAGCATTGATATTTTCTCTCATTGTCCTATTCAATGATTCTCATAAAGAAACCATAAAATATGCATAAAAACATCCAAAAAAAAAGTTGGCGTAAAATTATTTGGTGTTATATATGGAACATTTCTATATATTGGATGTGATGGAATGAAAGAAGGAGAAATTTGTCACGTGGGAAAAAAAGGCAACAAAATTTGGCTTGGGGATGATTTTATCCTGAGGCAAAATACTTGTTGCATAAATATTTCACGAAGAAAGCTTAAGAAGATCAATTGGTCACACTGCTAGCAACGATCACTGTCCCATAAAGAAATTATTTCCGCTAGGCCATTTAATTACAACGGCAATAACGGAAGGAATAAAAAAAGAGAGAATTTTGTCAAGAAGCAGATTATTTTACAATTTAGTTAATTAGTAACTGGTTTACTGCATTAATACAAATAAATTTACCGCATAATTGTCTAAAATACGCACAAGGTTTTACTAAGTTAATCGTATTATAAAGTAATGAAATTATTGCGCACGTTTTTTTTTAAATTTGTTGAATAAATAATACCTTTGCAGCTAATAATAGAACTAAAATTAGAACGGTGTCATTAAGGATGAATACGCGAAACGCTCAATTTCCCATATTGAAATAATCAATTTCTCATTCGATTACATCGTTTAATTCAAAAGTTTGTTAGTAGATTGGGAAGAAGCTATAAGTCAGGATATTAAATCACTGCCATGAATTTCAATTTATTTAATTCATTCTGAAGCTAGCAAACAGGCAACTTTAATGTCGAATTTAATTTAGGCAATCTACATTTAATTCTCTTTGAGATCACCGTAGAGTCGATTTATGCTCGCTAAGTTTTTCAACTGAAACTCTATTCAAATTTTCGCACATTTTTTTTTCGGAAATGAAACGTTTATTGAATTTGTATGAAACAGGAAACGAGAGGTGAATCTGAGCGAAACACAATTTAAGGCTTCATATTCATCCGTTTAGGTGTGCGCTCACCAAGTAATCAAATATTTGCATATAGTGATTAACTTATTACTTTATCGACTGCATTTGAGGAATACATTTTTGAATTATACTACATAACTATTTGAAAATTCGTCTCTAATAGAAATATTAGAATTGCTTTCAAATTAGGTTCACTATGACTATTTTCTCCTATTTCATACATCAATAGAGAAAGGAAAATATGATGAAAATTCCCCATAATGGTACAGCGCTATAGAAGATTCCAGGTGTTAGCTAAATAAGATTCCAGGTGAGTTAGGCAAAAAGCACCAACAGTAGCAGCAAACTTATCAGATTTAAAGCAACAGCTACGATTGAAGAAATAAGTAAGCACTACTTTTAATTTATTCAAATCGCACTAGATGACATTTGTGTATCGATGCATAGACAATACTCAGTTGTGAAACATCTCAACTAATAATTTTAGTTAGCCAAGAAAACAAAACAACGGATAGAAATATAACCAAATAAATTGCAATATTAAATCGAATTTTTATTCGAGTATTTTCCTTAATATTTTATAGAATAAGGATATTGCTATCATTCAACACCTATCACATGACAAAAAATAAACAAATTATTAGGTTTTCTTTTCAGGAACTTTTGTGTTCATCATTTTTTTTTTTGAAATATACGCTACATTCGCTCTTATTAGTATTACTTAAGAATTTTACGAGTGTATTAAAAAAAATTAAAATTGAAGTGAGAAATTGTAAAAATTAGATAAATTCCGCATAAATTCAATCGAAAACAACACAATTGTTTGTGATATTTTCACATGAAAATATGGAGTAATGAAATTTCTTTACAACGAAGATTGGAAAAAAAAATTTTTCAACGCTTCTTTTTTCAAAATTTGCTGAAAACTTGAGAAGAATTTATAAAAAATTTTATTGCTCATATCAGAAAAAAAAAATGCATCAATCCCTCTTTACATTCTTCTGTTGTTCTACTTATCCAACACATCAACGATCGTTTAATTTCACAACGATCATAAGTGATGCTAACGAACTTTCCACTAAGGAGTTGCAAATTTTCCGAAGCGCTGCACTCTTTCCGAATTTTTGTGAGAATGAACGATAGGGAAAAGAGGGCGGGATGCAAGTTTTGAATTTGATCAATTCTCCGTTGATGAAGGGGATTTGGCAATGCTTAGAACTTTGGATAATATGTTTGTAAGTTTTTATTTTAGTAGAGTGGGTACAGCATTAACACCTAGCTTGAACGCTTAAAACCGATTGCTTGAAAAAACTAAAATGCAATACAGATGAATTCACACTAACGAGAAAGCTAAAATCCTCTTTCCGTGCTCCCACTCAAAAGTTCAGACAGAAGATTTCGTGGAAAAGTAGGACGATATGAGAAGGGAGTGGAAAGGTCAGACAAGAGGACGAACATCCTGAGGAATAAAAAATTTTTTGCATACGCATAAAAGATGCAAGATTTTGCTGAAAAAAAAAAACGCTCACCTTGTCTAATTATTTATGAAAGCACCTTAGAATTGCACATTTTTTTTATTGTCGTTTTTTATTTTTTTCAACGCTCTCTCAACAATGGGTCAATCGATAAGATCTATTTATAACATGAATTTGATACAAGCATTTCCATAGTTTCATAGTTTCCATAGTGAAAAATTTTACGAAGTTGTAATTTAATTCCTTAATTTTTAAGTTATTTCTCGTCATTTTTATAAATTCTTATTTAGAATACAAAGCTTCAACATTGAAATAATTTCTCTTTCAATATTATAAAATTATTTTTTGATTAAAATATTTTCCAATAGAATTTTTCAATAATTTCTAATTAGTAAGAAATTGAAATATAAATGAGTAATCGACGAATTTATAGAAAACTCGTAAAAAAATTTATTTTCTTTTTAAATTTCTAAATACTATAAAATTTTTCAATGAAAATTTTTCATCAACTTCAATCATTGCAGTAACTAAATTTTTTAAAGAATATATTTTACGTTTTTAATTTTTCTCTAATAGATTTTTCGAATCAATGATTTTATCTTAGTGGATGAATTAATCGATGCAATAATATCATTCAATAGAAGGATATTTTGAAGCAGCAAAAATTTTTGAAAGCAATTCTACAATAGACAATGGCTATACGATTAATCACAAACAGTTATATCGAAGTGAACAATAATTGGCTCCTAATTGGCTCCTACGATTGATTTCATTAATTGGCTCCTAATTGGCTCCTACGATCGAATCATTTTTTGTATTAATAAATATCACTTTTTTAATTCATATATATATATTATACCGTTAACACTCCGTTCCTATACATTGAAAACCTACGCAAAAACTTCATCAGCTATATATTATTGCTGAGAATTAACCGTACATTAATTGATAAATAATCAACGACTTAATTGAACGCTTAAATCAGCAATGACTCATTTTCTGTTTATTTCCATCGCAAAGAAAAAAAAAATTGGAAAAGCACAACAATGACAAAAAACAATCTGCACATTTTAGAATTCAACGAAAAAGGCGTGCTGATTGTATTTTTTGGTTTACGATATACTAAATAGCAATGAAAAACAAATACAAATAGATATCGATGAAGCATTGATGATATGTGTATTTTATGTGTGCTAGATGCTTGCCTAGCAAGAAAGTACAAGGTTATTTTTGCACTTCCCTTCACTTACCACTTTAAAGCATGTGAAAATATCATCGAATACTACAAACCTAGCTTGCCTTATCTAATTGATGATGCTCGTATTGATTTTTAAGTGTTAGTAGAAAGCATTTTGAGATTACATATTAAAAGTTAGTCGGGCATTTTTTAAGCTACGCTTAAGCATATGTGAGGAAACGGATTTTATTGAAAAAAAAAGAATAAAGAAGAAAAAAAATTAAGAAAAAGATAAAGATGCTAGACGGCTGTCAATAAATTTTAAAGATGATAAAGCTCATACAGTCAAGTGGAATTCAAAATTATGTATTTGAAATTTATAGTATAGTAATTTTAGGTAATACTACGTTGCTAACATTCTACTGTCACTATGGATATCATTAACACTACACACCTGTTTCTTATATTGGCTTTGATCATTGAGTGCTCTTGAATTCCGACTTCTCAACAATCGACGTTCATATCGTCAATATCACTTAAGAGAAATGTTGGATTCTCGGCCACGAAAAATCTGAAAGCCTCTTAATTTCGGGTCTTCCGATCGCAATTTTCTTTGTGATTTTAAGTCTTCCTAGAAAATGTCATGCTTAACAAAGAAATTTTTTATTATAATGTGCGCTTCTCGTTTCTGCTTAGCGCATGCTAGATGACAACTAGGGTGTTATGATAGCAGATTTCTTCTCCAGGTAGTAGCACCTAATACAGCGCTGGACATGTCGTCCGAGGAGTACCCTAGTCAAGTTCCTAGAGATAAGATCTGCGAATACCTAGGCAACCAGGTTGATTAACTCACCTAATATCGCCGATGAGCGTATAGTTAATCAGGATGCGTTTACTGCTATCGATTGGATCTATAATTCGATATGAAATTCAAATCAACAGATGGGGGCGCTGAGATGGACAGCAATTCAATATTCAACAATTCAGGGAAGAAATGAATTTACTGACACATTTTGCTTATCAATCGCCTTAACCATTCAAGGCTCTTTCTCCCATTCTACATTTTAAAAACTTTATGGCACACTTCCATTCATTACTATCACTCCACTTCTTAGCAGATCAATAGGACGTATGACAGCATAATGGCATAGAAGGACATCGGATGAACTTATCACTACCAGAGGTGCGAACTTTACCGCGTTGGATCGATTACTGCGGGATTTGAATGTTATTCACTCGTGTCATGAAATCATGGATAAGTGTCCTCCTCCCTTCTACCTTGCCGTATATAAATATTTAGCTTACCCTAAGAACTATATTGCAAAGGTGGAACATAGAGAAAATATCTTGTGAGAATAAGCTCTACATAATGAACAACAAGGATCGCAATGCGTTGCATCTATCCTTTGCGAGTTTCCTTTAGGGAATGAAGTGGGATACTTGTTCTGTGAATCGCATTTAGGTGCACTTTTGCCTATGTCAACAATTCAATCATGTGGTATGTCTTTCGTACCATTAAAGCAATCACAGTGGTGTTTAATTTGATCATGTGCTAATGGTAATACTCATGGTTAGAACGGAATATCGATGCAGAGAAGCGGCTTCTGCAATAAAGTTGAACCAATTTGATATAGGTGGAGCGGTCGATATTTTTCATTTTCCTCAAAAAAAAATCTCATTTGAATAGAAATTTTGAAATATGCGTGATGAAAATTACAGAAAAAAAAGTTCACAATTATGAAAACGAGGACCGATTTTTTAAAATAAGATATCATATCAAAAAGATTTAGGTGAGAAAGAAAAATTTAAACTGCATATTTGAATCCATAAGGAAACGTTCTATAAGAAATTAGCTGTCTTTTTCCATGTTTTTAATGCCTTTTAAGATCCATCAATATTTGTTTTCCTTTGATTTTCTCTGTTAGTAGCGGGTAGATTTGTTTCTCTTTTTTTTTTTACTTCCTTCTCATCTTTTTCATTTTTCTCCACCTTTTTTTTCCAATATTTTCCAGTAGAAGAACTATCTTTTCAAGTTACAGTTGCAGCAGTAGATCAAGATCAATAGCTATTATTTTAGTTAAATTGTTTCAAGCCAATAGCTAGAGTTATTCATGCTTTTACTCTGATTTCCCCCTTAGAAGTTTTACAGTGCGCATTTAAATGAGATCTATTTCTTTCTGCTTATCGATATTATAGTCGAATTAGGTGATTGATGACAACGTTGTAAAGTTGAAATATTCTGCCATTAAAAATTCCGTCGGCCATCCTTGCTCTTCGAAAATAAACCTGAAATTGCGCAAAAGCCTGAGAGCGTTTGACACAGACATAAATTTAACGAGCATTTGAAAATTTTTTTGATTTGAGCTAATAGATTGCTACTCAAAAAAGCTAATAATACAACATTGTGTTATAAGTTTCCTTTTGAGTGTTGTAGTTTTTTAAATTTTATGATGAAAGTTTATAATTTGCATGAAATATGTCAGAAATATTTTACAGTTTATCCTCTATTTTTAGATATCATTTAAGAACCTCATAAGCATATAACGCGGAAAATTCCACAGTTGTTAACTCATGGAACATTTTCAATAATAATATGACCATCGTTTGTGCTTGTCCTCTTTCCGTAACGAGAAATGAAAAGCCGCTCGTGAGTCACTTGACATTTCTCAATATGCATAGTGGGGTTATTAGTTGGCAAATTGTTTAGTCAGGTGAATGTCCTACAAAAACGCATATCACATCAGCTTTTCTTCTATATGTCTGAACTTCTTCTCGAGGTAAGGAGAGAGAAAGATTACATTATCAGTCGATATTCAAATATCACCTAATATTTTTAAATATTAGCGAATATTTCGAAGTGGTGAATATTAAATTAACACATAAATCACATTTCATCTACATATGCTGAATAAGCAACCACTGTTATTTGCTTATGAATATTACGTTCTTATCATCGTACAAATGAATCAATGCTGATAATTGCGCGTTCTCTTTTAGCACATCGTCTAGAAAGTTCTAAAGCCCATAATATAAATAAGACCTAGAAACTTGAAAGAATTATAAGCAAATCCCTCCTTTCTCGGCTCTTTAGCTTTCCGTTTGATTATACCTGTCCCTGTGTTGAAATATGCGAAGCCAAACAGTCTATAAAAAAATGTCCAATGTAATGCCTTTCAAAAAAAAAAAAAGAAATTTCCAACAGACAGAAAGAAATCCGCATTATTTAAATACTTGCTGAAAGGAAATCTTACACTAGTCTTTACTCGGTTGTATTCGAAAAATTGAATTGAACGTTTATCAGAGAGAACATATTCTTCTTATAGCCTCGGGCACATCAAGATGAAAGATGCTATATTCGTCAATTGCACTCAGATAATTAGGAGAAGTTGAATTTCGTTCGACTTTCTGCTGCTATAAATGAATAAAATCATAACTCATGTCTAATTGTTGAGAATGAGTTTTTCCGATGAACGATAGAAATTTATGTGTTGAGTGAAATCGATCACAACAATTCTAATAAATTTACTCTATTCAATGCAATCACAATTTCAAAACCGTCACAAATCACTCCACCAAAGTTTTCATAAATGAATGAAAAATTTAAAAATCGCATAGAAAAACAAATTTAAATAGTCATCAGTGCACTATATGGAAGTTGTTTTTAAGGTGTTATTCAATGTTAGGCGCTTCAACTAATATGAGCGCTTATCAGTCGATTTCTTTTCACTACTTATCAATCTATTTCAAATTCTATATCATTGATTACAATCAGTGATTGATTATTGATTATATAGTTAATGCAACTTTATATAGTTAAATATAGGAATATGTTACAGTTTACTGAAGTCATAAAGTTCACATTACAATTTATTTAAGTCGTAACGTGTGATGAAATTCGCAATAGAAAACTTGCCTCCTTTTAACTTTAGAAAATAATCACATCAAGTGAAAACACTTCGAAAATGAATATTTTCGTAATTTACGCTTGCGAATATCTTACTCCTCGGTAATGAGTGCTGCTCTTTTATGAAAAAGAAAAATAAACGTTTAAAAACTCTTGCATTTAATTTATAGATTTACTGAAATATATATATATATATATATATATATATATATATATATATATATATATATATATATATATATATATATATATATATATATATATATATATATATATATATATATATATATATATATATATATATATATATATGAATTTAATTTATAATATAAAATAGTGAGATTTTCGGATATATGAGTGAATGGGAAATGAAGAAGTGATTTGTTTTCTTCTGAGAATTGGATGGATGAAGTATAATCGATCTTTTAAATGTATATGCATAGTATGAAGAAAAAAAAATTCGATGGAAGAACGACATTTTTAGCAGAATTATTTGATGAATATAGGCGATAATGCTGAAAGTTGCTGCAGGCAAAAAACTATTAGAAGTGAATGACTCATAAACAATCATCGAGAGTACCTCGAACCCGAAAGCGATCGAATCATATTAAGTGAGGCAATAAATGTTTATTACTTCGTCTATTCATTCGGCTACAACAAGTCAACAACTATAATGATCGTTCTTATTTATCATGTTATGTTTCTCGATTCATATAAGCTGCTCTCAACTAGCTACGACGACTAGCAATTAGAGAGCATCGTTCTCCTCTATCGTGTATTCCCAGTTGTTAAATTTTATCAAATCCTTTTATTCTTCTCACTAATCATATAACACTCACAAATAATAAAGTGATCATTGCAACGAAGATTTCTTAAAATTCAATAAGCAATTATTTGCAAGATACATCGATAAAGCGATCATCACGAATAAATTTGATTAGTAATTAAAAATATGCGTTTTTTTTTTTTACTTCATCATTTACATACTTGAACTCGCGTAGCATTTTGGAAGGAAATATTTTAATGTGAAAACAAATAAGAATATACTCTGAATAGGAGGAGAAAATGTGTAATTTTATCAATTCTATTGAATGCGCTGCAAAAGTATTAACTCTAAGGAAATGTTCTAAATTATATTCGAAACCGTGAAGAAATTATCATCTAACCGGAAAGAAATTTCTTCGCAGCTGAAGTGTTGCAACAAAAAAAAATTTTAAACTGTTCAAATTTTTGCGAATATTTCATAATGAGGCTGCTCCTGAATATTTGAAAAAAACTCTCTCCAGAGAAGCTTCCTAGGTTGAAGAATTTCGGTCGTTATTATATTTCAAAAAAAAAGTGAGATTTTCGGATTTCCTTTGCGCATTGGGCGAAATTGACGAGGTTTTAAAACCATCCTCGTACATAAAGTTTTGAGAAGCCTTTTTTTTCTCCTACATGCACTCCTTCGCCTTTTCCAGCTCCGCTGTCTCAGCCACTCACCCTCCAACGAAAATCTTTCCTTCTTGACGCAGTTGAAACGTTATAGCTTCCAGCAAAGACGCAAAGCTAAATTCTCCAGATACAGCCTATCTCGATTTGAAATATGCTTGCAAGGGGTGGGGGGGGGGGGGGTCAGACAGACAGAAGGGATAGCAGACGATAGTAAACGGTTTTTCTAGGGATAATCAGTATTTGGGACAAAAAGTAAATGATGACGGTCAAGTAAATAATATGTGTTGCAATAACACGTGTACATTACGATTAATCGTTATTATTTGAATTATGAGAGTTTATAGTGTTCTAGAGTTGCTAAGGAATTGCTCTCATCATACTAAAAATAATTTTCATAGTTAGTCCATTTACAGGTTGAAGTATATCTATTCATCAATCATTTCAATGGATCATAACGAAAAATATCTGCAAAAACACCTTTGATCGTCATAATTTCGTATAACAAATTCGTTCGTTTCGAAATTGTGGAAAAAAAAGTGACATAAATAATAAAATATTTTATTCGATTATCGCAAAGTTTTATTGCAAAACTATCTTTAAAAAAATAGGTAATATAATGAGAACGCAACACAATCATCATAAGAAATATTCAATTTCGATAGAATCTCTGAAACAAATATACAATAGTAAAAAATTAGAATAAGCGGAGAAACATACTGAAGTAGCGGCTAATTTATTCATCATTGCATATCGCTCATTTTATCAGTTGGTTTCATAAATTGCTAACAGGAAGGAAAATATGCAAAATTACGTGTCTTCAATCAAACCGATTGCCTATACAAGCCTTCAAAAACATAGTTTTTCTTTGAACCAACTGGTGTAAACCAAAGATCTGACTGATGGAAACAGAAAAAGAAAATCAATGGTTGTGATGAGTATAGAAATTTTTTGCTCCTTTTAAAGTTAATATATTCTAATAAAATTAAAATGATGGATGGAAATGAATGTGGAATGGAATGTCACCCTATGCTATACCTAATATTCACATTGTAATTGAAATTTCAGTGGTTCACCAGTTGAAACCACCGAACAGGTAACCAAACACAGACACACGAATGCATTTCCTTGTAAATGACATCATAATAATATACTAGTGGGAAGCAAATCTGCAAAAGCGCATAGAAATACACTTTATATAAGAAAATCTTCGATAGTAGAGGGAAGTTTTGATATAAACCTGTAATTAGAGACATCGTATAACGAATGAAATGTAGAAAAAGCAGTTGAGATCCATAATGATGATTTATGATTTCTCTTGAGATAACCATGCTTGTTTACTCGACGTTAATGAAATGCTTTCACTTGCTTACTTATGCTTCAATTGTACGAACTTACGATCCTCGATATAGGTCTAACGACATAATACCACACCAATTTACGAGCTTTTTTTCGTCAAACGTATCTCAAAACAACGACAACCTTCTACGAGCTATAGCAAACTAATATATAAATGTGACCAAATGCAAGAAATAGTATAGTACGATTGAAATGGAAGACAAATTCTACATAACAATGCAGCTGTCAATTAAGAATAAGGGTAGTATTTACGGAAGGATATAATCGGAAGATTCTAGTTCATAGAAGCATAGAGGAAGAGGTAGACGATTTAAATTGTCAGGAACAACTGACTACTGAATTAATAATTGCAGTTTTATATAATCACGATTAACAATAAATACTGGATCATCAAGAATATCACTATTGAAATGGAAATTAATAGCACATTTATTAATGAGACAAATTTCCTTGGCTAATATATGCATATTATTTACAAAATAATAAACATTTATAAGCGAAAAGCATGAAATAAATTAAGAATGCTTAACCGTCGTCCATTACGAACATTTTGTGCATTCGCTGAAGTGGCCATAATAAGAGCCGATTGATGTATGAGTTGACGAAGCCCTTCTTGTTTTTGAGTTTTTCGTAACAGCCGCATAGCGAACGAATGATTTAAATACGCATAGATAATAAATGCGATAACAATGCCGAGAATAACAAATGAAATATATCGAGAAGTGAAGGATTCTCTGAAAAAATTTACTTACTGATGAAAAAATTGAAGAAAAATGTAAGGAAAAAAATGCCATCTTATTGAAAATGGAAATAAATGGGACGAAGATAACGAAAATTTTAAAATAGTCTCAGCAGTTTGCAATAAGTATTGACAATAACACATTCTCCTGTGCACTCAACAACTGAAAAAATTTCTGATATCGATGAAGCCGTGAGAATTCGCTGTAAATCACAAGATCACTGCCATTAACAGAAGTATTGTTGTTTTATTACTGCGATAAAAATAATTTTAAAAAACAACGATTAAAAAAATAAAAAAATAATAATAATAATAATAATAAATAATAATAATAATAATAATAATAATAATAATAATAATAATAATAATAATAATAATAATAATAATAATAATAATAAAATAATAATAATAATAATAATAATAATAATAATAATAATAATAATAATAATAATAAATAATAATAATAATAAACTACAGCAATAATAAGAACTATTATAACTATAGTTGGCATTACAATAATAAACGTAAATATTCTATTGTATTGCTGTTGTACTATTGTACTGTATAGAAGTAATGAATATATTCGAATAACAATTATTATTCTCATTGATATTTTTGCTGCAACTATCCATATTATCATTGCTTTATCACTATTATTGCAACAGTTATCACCATTATTGTTAGTGACACTAAATATTTCATGCTCTGTAATTCTTCCCTTGCAAGGCAATTGAGACACACTAAAGAAATCCATAGCTAAAACAATCGCATATATCACAAATTTTAGACTCCTTTATTATAGTGGAACCAACAAAGCATACTTTTCGATGATTCCAAGTGAGCGTTTCCCAAAATTAGGATGATATTTCGATTCGTGACTCCAGATAATCACTGGCTCATCCATTGTAGCTCTCCAATCTTCACGATGGCTACCAATTAATAAGTCGAGCAGAAGAGAAATATTTTCCGGTGTATAGTAAGATCTCAGTTTTCTAGAATATTTTTTGCTTCTCAGTGTTTTATCTAAAGAGATAGAAGTTCGTTTAAATATTGAAACAAACTTGCGATTTGAAAAAAAAAAATTCTTATTTTTCAAAGAATTATCAATATTTTCCAATTTTTCCAATTTTTCGAAAATTCAGATTTCTTATGAAAATATAATAATACATCACAGTTTAAAATTGGCATTTTTAATTTTCTTTTAATCTTATCATCAATTCATTCTATAAGAAAATAGGCCGGACGAGTTCTTTCACGTCATTTAAAATCACTGCGTTTCTTAATGAAAACCTCAAGTTTCGGTTATCGAAAACCCATATTACGAGAATAAATCTGCTGATATATCTTACTTGGGAAAACACCTTGTTAATAATTTTAGGACTGCAAATAGAAGGTTTCAAGTGGAAATTTGCCTAAAACAGATGGTCAGGTGAAATTGTGGACTTATCGGCACTCCTCGTCGATCCCATATCGATATCAAAGGCGAACGAACAATGAATGTTTAATATAAATACAAGCTTTTCGAGCACTTATAGTGGTTAATGATTTATCAGGAATCATGGCACAAAAAAATTAAAGCATATGCTCTGAAGAAGATAAAATAACCATCTCGGAAGCTTAAATTAGGAATCATGACCAGTCGCATAGTGATGCTTATATTGTTGAAACGATGCACATTTGTTGCAGCTGTTTTTTCTCTCATATATGTGTACGTGTCTGCGTTTGTATATGTCTGTCTGTCTGTGTCTATGTTCGAAGAAGACAAAGCTGACGAGTTGTCTCGTTCTTGGGATGTGAAAACATCCATCACTAGAAAAACCTTTATTGTTGATTGCTTATCAAATGAGTTCTAGCAATTTCAAACCTTTTCGCAGGCTCCTCATTAATAACATTTGCATTCGACACAGATTTCTTGATAATATTTTTGATGAAATTTCGTTGACGATTAGTGGGCGGAATGAGCGAAAAATTTGACGCAAATGAGCGATTGGTGTTGTTTCGAGTTGTTAGAGAAGATTGGCAAGAAATTCGCAGTATAACATTAGCAGTTAATGTTGCTCGTATAAAAGTGCTCAACGAGATGAACATTCATCTAAAATGAAGCAAAATTATTTCATATATCATCAACATATTACAATATCTCAATATTAAGTCATACTATATGAAACTGAGAGGTTCAGGGAGGTCTTCAGCTCTTGGCTCCTTTAGCAAATTACTTGCGCCGGCTGAAACTTCGAAAATATTCAGAAAGGAAACAAACTGTAGAGAATATAATTGAAGGAAGTTACGGAGGTGGCAAGTGAAAGGTGTGTCCAAAAGCGATGCTTGAACTCACCGTTCTCAGAACTCCAAGCTGATATCAGGCTGATTTATTCACCAAATTTCTTACAGGATCTGCGCAAAAAAGTTGTCTGATTATTTCGAGTCTTATTTGTGGACAATGTTTTAATTTATCACCGCATTTTTATCATTAAAACCTGAGGGTAGAGAAATGGACTAGTTTTATGGCTACGATTAATTTTATGCCCTTGGCGGTTGCAATTATTTTTGTGGCCTAAGGCTAATTCAACGCTTCAAAATGTTTAACTATGGTACGATTAGTCGTAAATTATCTGCAAAACGATGTTTACCTAATGCGCTGATAATTGTTAGGTTAACCTTGAAGAAAAACTCGTTATCAGTTTTGTTGCTAAAATCCAACGAAAGTTTTGTTATTTTTTCCACGCTCATTTTTTTCTGCTAACATAAAAAAATTGTCTCAAATTCACAAGTTCTAAGGCTCACAAGATGACTAGAACGACCATACTCCTCACCTCAGGTCTGAGCCTTCCTTTCTCGCCCCTCTCCTCACTTATAAGATCCGGCTTATTGTTCTGCCAACTGAGTTGCACCATTTGGTACGCGAAAATGATGTGGTGCAGGGTTTCATGAATTCAAGAAAGCAATCTTTTAAGCCACCAAGAATAATAAGAATGTGGAAGGTGGATTAACAGCATGTTCACAGAATGTTCATAGATATAAGTGGTACCTACATCGCAGAGAAATAAAAGTCACATTTTTCAAGCATGAGAGGCATATGCAAACTTTTCACTGAAATAGGAAAATAAATACAACGAATCACGCTCAATTGAACTCGTATTTTATGCTTACTTGCCATATTGAAAAATTTTTGCTTTTTTCTCGAAATTTTCATTCACTCCAATCGGATAAGATTTTCATTCGCATTGATCGAATTGTGTAGAAGGAATGAATTTCTTTGTAGAAGGCGTAAGCACGTTAAATTAGCGCGCTAGGTAAATTATTATATGAAAATTCTATTTTCCGTATTTATTATTTATTGACAATTTATGTAACTGTTTGATCAGGTGAGCAAAACGCGAAAGAGCATAACCTGCTAGTTCCTTAAATATGCTTCTCTGCTAATCACACGTGAACGAATGCAAAAAATAGCGCAACAAGCGTATACGAATAATATGCAAATATCGTTGAAGTGAGAAGTTATCTTATTGAATAGCAAGGAAGTTTGATCAGGTAGGTGCGAAAGTTGATTGCTTTTAATGATAGATGAGAAGGGAATAAGTGTATAAGATCCGTCAGACGAAAAAAAAGGAGCAAATTATGTAGGATGAGTGGGAAAATCACTTGAATATCAATTTTCAAACTTTCATGCGTAAGACAATGCAAGAAGAAATGAAAGAAAAATCGTGTCAAGTGAGGTGAATGCTACAACGTCAGATATGTGGCATCAACGCATTTGTATAAAAAGTAGAGCTGTTTCGAACAAATGACCAGTCATGACATCAGGTAGCCCAATTGAGGAAACCGTTTAAAAGGCTCCGAGCGCGCTATTCGTCGTTCATTTATCCCTAAAGTGCTTAGTGCATCCATAGACGGGTGCTTTTTACATACTATATCATAGGGCTAGATTTAGTAGGTACTGGAAGAGAATTAAAGTTGACAGATTATAAATCACATCTCTAACAATTTGGATAAAACCTTTGAAACTACCATTTATATTTTCTCACATGGATATGCGTAATTGCTAGCTTGAAGTTGAAACTCATAGACATATATTTTTCTGTTTATTTCCTTCCTGTTCGTCGCATTTACAGAATTCCTTTAGAGGATAGCATTAATTATTAGGGAGGTGAAAAAGCGCATTTCGCTTTGATATGAACCAATCTTACAATTACGATTATTTTCAACCAAATATGAGAGGTCGTTGAACTTCTGGTGAATTTCGATAAATGTTCCAAGAAAAATAAACAACAAGAAATAGTACAAATAGAAAAAAAGGGAATAAAACAATGAGAAAGAAATCCTGATTGTTGAAAGATACCATCCATCATTTTTCATTATTTTTCCTCATCACCCCTCTTATAATCTATAAAATTTTTGCATAATTCTCAACCATCGTGAATCCACATGCTCTCAAATTGTACTGTAAGTGAAATCTCAACAGTGAAACCAGTTCGAAAACAGTCATAATCCATATATATATATATATATATATATATATATATATATATATATATATATATATATATATATATATATATATATATATATATATATATATATATATATATATATATATATATATATATATATATATATATATATATATATATATATATATATATATATATATATATATATATATATATATATATATATATATCCTAAAACCTAGCGCACTCATAATGCGTTTCTCCGCTTGCTCCTTCTTTCTGCAATTGTTTATTCATTGCATTGGCTGCAAATTGCCATCATTGTAGTCGAGCGATGTCAATTCGATTGCGCTTTTCTTTGCATCGTTTAGTAGTACCTTTCCACAAAGCTCATAATGCATTCATTATCAATCAAGTAGACTGCTCAGTTGATAAAAATTTTGGCAATCGGCTGATAAGTAAAAAGCATTTTGCGAGAAAATTTAGAAAATCCGTCATTAATTCTAAGAATTAGTCATTTCCGCGTGAAAGAATTTCCGTAATAATGCGACAACAATAATATTAACGTTTGTTATGGGGTGAGCAGAAGCAGAAAGCATAAAAGTGCTGCCGTCATTAATAATTTACCCGAGTTTGAAAGTCACCCTGGAAAATACGACCTCTAAAATCGCTGATTTTGTGTTTGCTGATTGATTCACCTAATAGACGATCGATAGCGGATGATTTAAAACTACGTAGGAAGGATGGCATAGTGCGAAGCCTAAACTTGAATGGCAGTTTGTGGTTAAACTAGAGAACATCGCTTATCGTGGCCATAAGAATTCTTTCACTTAGAGCAGTACTAGTGAATATATTCTCATTCTATGGAACATCCATATTAAAAAGGCGTATATAGGCCAGCATACTCCACTATATTATTTAAAAATGTTGGTTGCGAAGCTCTACTATAATTGCTAAGCTCAATATTTTGGAATGAGAATTTTTTTTTAAAATTGCAGTGCTGTCGAAATATTTGTTGATTTAAGAATAGTATAACGATGGTAAAACCTTTTTTCAACGAAACTATTATAGACTCGAATGCATATAAAGATTTCATTTCGAACAAGTCTAAGTGATATTCAATTGATTATTCTTGGAATTTTTTTTGCTGGCATACATTTAAGGTGACTGCAGTAGAGATTCACTGTCTCTAAGTCTCCGATACATATTTTAGTATTAAAAAATATTTCCGAATATTGAATATCAAAAGGATGTGAGGATGCTATATCTCGAAATATTCGTAGGTTTAAAAAAAATATAATATAATAAAATTCGGTAATATTCCAACGAATTTTCTAAGATACAAATGTTATAAACAGATGTCAACCTGTGGGACTATAGAAATGAGGCGTTCGATGTACGAGATTGCGTCATGTCGATGTGCTATTTCAGCATTCACAACGGTCACTTTGTTAATTGTTTCTTTTCGATATAGTGCACAATTTCTGTTGAGAGTAATTTACCATTTCGCCTTCTAGAAATTTTCGACGTCAATCGTACATCACATTATAGCATATATGGATATGAAAAAAGCCAGATGGCAATAAAAGAGGAAAAGGATAAAGCTGATGAATGCTCAAAATGAGTTAAAGCTTCGTAGAATCATCCTTTAACGACTCATCACTTCGTCATAACAAACAAATTCTGCTCGGCTATAGTAAACGTTTATTTTATTGAAATACAGAGTGAAATATTATTTAAAACGTTTCATATATATATATATATATATATATATATATATATATATATATATATATATATATATATATATATATATATATATATATATATATATATATATATATATATATATATATATATATATATATATCTAGGGAATAATCCCATATTGTTGATGACGAATTTGTTTTCTATATTTATATTATACCACACAAGGCAACATTATATTATCGATCAAAGTTGTTCTAATAGCGAATGCACTGATCTGAAAATTTATCGGAGAATGACGGTGGAATTAATATGACGCGCTATGCATAAAGCATAAAGGCATATAATCGTGGCTGCCTAAAGAAATCATCGGAAATTATTATTGGTCGCTAACGAATCTTCCGGTTGCATAGTATCGGCGGATAAATAAGGGCTTATATGAATATTTTTTGAAATTCTCTATTGACTGCAATTCGTAATAAGATTATAATTTCGTTATTAAAGAATTTGGTATTAATTGATCGTTGTTTCGTTTTTTTTTCTCTTCTTTTGATAACTCATAGAACTAACTAATATCCCTTTATCATTTTTTTTTGGTAAAAATTGATATATTTAGAGACGATATGGCTAGAAATTCATCAAATAATGAGAAATCTGTCGAAAGGGACAGGTAAATTTAACAATATCATCTGGCGAATTCTCCTTTTCGTTATGTAAATTCGTTTATATAACACTTCAGTTAATGCCCAGCCTTATAGATATTAATCAAATATGCAATTCAAAAAAAAAATCCTAAACAATGAATAAAAGCTGTATTTTATAGTGGCATTGGTTGAATAAAATATAACGTCTGGAAGAGATTTTCTATGAGGATTGTTTGAAAACGAATACAAGAGATGAGTTCCTTAAATATTTATGCATATTCGCTATTTCATATATCTTCTATACAAAAGATAGATTTCTCAATGCTTTTATAGTCGAATGTTAATAAACAATGCTAATATCTTTTTTGGCAAAAAAAGATGAACGAATTTCCACTTTTTTTTTAAAAAAATATGACGATAGGTGTTCTCATTGCTACATCTATGGATTATCTCCGAACGTTGATGCGTTCTTTGACGGACTTCATGGCGAAAGATTGAAAGATTTGATCTTTTTTTGTTGTGATCATCATAAACGTTTCAGATACCTCCACTCCTATGCATTAAAAAAAAATGAAATGAGAAATCACGGCTCTCTAAGTGGTGATAAGAAAAGGATAATCTTGTAAAGGCGATAAAAAACAAGCTTGACGTCTTTCACCGGAAATAAACAGTTTTGAGAACCGCAATGAATATAAATTATATTGTTTAATAAGTAGAACACATGGGCAAAAGGGCAGTTGACATGCGCTTTTTTGTAATTTAGTTCATCAAGGCTCACTCTGTTGCGCAAAACATTGGAGAAAGCATATTTTTTTTAATCCATCATCTCAGAAATCACTTGCTAATCCATTCCTCTCCTCCTCCACTACCTCATATAAAAATATTATTGCTTTACGCAATTTCTAAACAGACAAAGTGATACTGTAAAATGATCTGTTTTCCTATTCGAGAGGTCAAGTGGAATAAGAGGTGAACTTTTGAAGTGATATAGATTGAGCCGGAATTTTTCAAAAAAAACACATTCATAAATGGCATAATTGGCAAACAATAGCAATATCAGTCACCATTTCGCTCTGCTTAAATATTCATATGGAATTTTATTCATATGGCACATCAAAACAGCAGAACAACATTCCCATATATCCTTTAAAAAGAAAAGAGAAAATCGAATTTAATCAAATACTTCATAAATGTAATTATGATCGGTGAAAATCCATCGATTATTGCCTCGCATCCATTCACTTCTAACGATCGTCTCATAGTTGCCTCGATTTTCGGGTTCCATATCGGTTAAACTTTGAATGAGAGCTTGTGCTTCTGCTGATGTCATATTCGTAGTGAAGGCGATTCTTTTAGATTCATGATCATCATTCAGGTCTCGATCCTAGAACAACATTAACGATCAATGCTTCAGATTAGTAGACAAAAGAAAACTTCAAGTTGCTGAAGATATATGTTAGCTAAGAATTAGCACATTTGTCAAGATATTCTCTCTAAGAAAAATGCACTCGTTAGCACATTTGTTGCTACGACTGTTAATTTTTCGTATGACAATGCCAATGTACTGTTGGAGCATGAAGATAAAGAACTATTCTCAGGATGATATATATTAGCTCAGATGTTGCTGGAGAAGGTTAAGTCGAACTAAACGAGGAGTTGAGATCTTTCCACTACCATTTTTAAAAAATTGCTCCCCCCCCTCGCCCCCTCATATATTGATAAAATGTTTGCGAATGCAAAGTGATGCAAGATCGCATGGTGTACTATTTTATTTTATCCCATTTATATTTCTGTTAAATTTCGAGAATGGGTTCTATATTAAGCTGAGAAAACCATGCACATCGTTCGTTCTAATGTGTTTTGTATTTAAACGCCAATTTAAGCTAGGCCGTTAAGGATTATAACGATCAGTGATTTGCTGGACGCATACTTCGAAACAGTGGAGCATTACTTACCGAAAAAAGAACTAATTTAACCTTCAGCGCACCAGTATAAATATAACGGACAAAACGGTCAGTGGTCAGTGGTCAGTGATTTGTTTTTTAGATGCAACGGGCTTATCTTTGTTCTCTGAGCCGCAATATTTCACAGTATTGACAGTTCTCATTGATAGCATCAGAAATTTACAAAAACAAACAAAAAAAAATTGAAGCTTCAAGCACAGCAAACGTTGATTTTAATTTATGGCATTTGCAACGATCCAAAATCTTCGTATCTCTTGAATGCTGCAACGATTCGTTCGTCTTATGAATGGAACAAATTGCCAAGGATATTTCAGAGAACTAAAAACAGTTAATAAAATTACTAACAAGTTACTGCATAGGTAAGCAACAAATTTCAAATGGAACGAATGCATAAGAAATTATGCA